>JAJTWQ010000012.1:5987500-6602500 GCA_029007595.1 Solanum commersonii
CAAGAAGCTAATACATACTTTTATTGAGCCCATGTGTCTAATAGTTCTAATCGGATATCAGGCGCCCTACTTATCAAGCTTTTTTTGGGGCGAAAAACCACGGCTCATCAGACAGAGTCACAAAGACAAAGCCAATAAAAGTAGTATTAGATCCGACTGTACCTCAATCTCAGAACCAAGTTGAGAAGCCATATTAAAATTCTTCTATATTTAAATAAAGCTTAGATCCGTTCATGGTTTATATAAAAGAGAAGTTAGTTATCCGGCATAGATATAAATTTTTAGCCGGACTAACTCAGAAATAAAAAGATAAAACTGATAAATAAAAGAAAGTACCTTATAGTAAACACCACGCTTTATTGCTCCAGCCAAAGTCCGGCAAGCTTACAATACTTGAAAATATTTTACAAGTGGGGAGAGAGAAAGTAGAAATATATATATATATAACTAATGTGAAGAATTTCAGCATAGATATATTCTCTCTTTTATGGATCAAGAAGATACTAAAAGTACGCGGTTAGAAGAGGTAGATATACCTCAAAATCTTGATTTGTTAAACAAATGGACTATTCCGAAAGTGAATATATAAAAACTATTTATGACTTTGATTGGTTTGATAAAATCTCAAATAAATAGTTGATTAAAACGACTGAGCAATCTTTGGAGTTAAATTCGTCAGAACAAACTATTCATTTATTAAATAAGCGTGATATTGAATTTTATAAATCTCAATATAAATTCTTGCATATTGACATTGTTCAAATTGCCTTCAAACCTTTGACTCTTAAAGGGTTACCAGAGACTTTCTTAGCTGCTCTTCGTGATGCGAGAAATCTTAATTTTCGACAGTCTTTGATGGGTTCGATAGAATCTACAGTGGCCTATGGCCCAGTTTATTTTAATGCTCAGCCAAATTTGCAGTTAACTTTGACTGATTCTAATATCTTAGATGTTTTGACTCTGAATGTTAAGACACATGGTTATAACTATGTAGCTGGTTCTTAATTAATCTGCTTGTCTTATAGAATCTATTATAAATTACTTGCTACTTTAAATCTTAGATGTAAGTTATATGATATATCTGATCAAACTATTTTGGTAGAAACTAATTTCGCCAGATCTAAGGTCACTACTAGAAGACCTATAAAATGGGAAGAGATTAATTTTCCTACTACTTGGATTCTAGATTTTGTCATACCCCCTGAACAACTGATAGATGCTGTCACCAATTCTGAATATTCTCATATTAGTCAAAATTCCGATGGAAAAATTTATATGCAGTTTGATGAAAAAAGTATTCCTTATAGTAGACATTCTTTTGCTTCTGATAGAAAACTGTCTATTCAACATATTTCTGCGATAGAACCTTGTTATGGTCCAGCTAAAAATCGAGCTGCTTCATTGCATACTTTATCAACAGTTATATCTGCAGAAAAATAAAAAATTAAAATTGATCCCCGATTAAACATTGTTCAAACAAATGATAAATCATTTGATGTTTCTAATAAAGATATTCCTTCTGTATCCGAGATGGATTTTAATCTTAATGATACTTAATGATGAGAGAACATCAAATTGATTTTAGTCCAGGTTCATTGACAAGAAAATATATTCAAAATGAATTTTTAAATGAAAAATGGAACCAGTTTAAAACTTGGTTTTTTGACACTTATAGTAGATAAGATTTAAATAATATTTCTCAAGAATTTTATGAAACTTGTGCATTACATAATCGTTTATGTTCTTTGTGCCTTGGTTTATAACCACTTATTTACCTTTATTCATCAACGTTCTTGAACAATCTTACAAAGATGAATTAGGTAATATTATTCAATCCATTTATCCTCCTCAAGCTCCGTTTATTTTATCAAATAATACTGGTATTACTTTTACCGTTTTTCATAAATTTATTGATAATGAGGTGGTTGTAGTAAGTATTAATGAGATTAATCGACTTCTTCTTTGGCGATTAAAGCGAAAGAATCACCTTGCTTTTGAGTTAGAAACTCCTGTAGTTTAGCATATAATGGATCACTTTCTGGAATATCTTCCAAATGTATTGATGATGAAGCTTTTTCTTGTGCTCTAGAGTTTAAGTTATATAAACTCATTCCTCCTTTTTGTATAATTGGAGTACTAGATGATGAAGATTCGTATGATGATCTTGGGGATGATCTTCCCCTTCCAGGAGTATAACTGCCTTCTCCTCTATCCTTGGTTATCCAAGTAGGATCCATCGTGCAAACATAACATTTAGTTTTAATCATTCAAGAGGTTATAAATTTCATCACAATAAAATCTTTCATAAAGCTCTTGTTCAATCATGTAATTATTGACGATATCTATCACCATTCTGTCTATAATTTTCCATAATATAAGTTCCTTTAAATCTCTATTAAGAGGAACTGCCTTTAAAATCGTAACCAAATCTTTATCAGGAAAGAAGTCAAGAAAACTCATCAGAAGAAAAATATTCTCTTGATAAAAAATCTGTGAGGGAATTATCACTTCCCTTTTTATACTGAATTTCGAAATCAAAAGGGGCTAATTGTGCCTTCCACCTAGCAAATATTAACTTAGACGCATCATGTTTAAAATCTTTATCAAACATATACTTGACTGACTGAGCATCAGTTTTTATCAAGAATTTTTTATTATATAAATCATCTTGAAATTTTAATACGCACTTATCGATAGTTAACATTTCATGAGCTACCGTCGCATATTTTTTCTGAGCATCGCTCCATTTTCCTGAATGAAATTGAATAAGATATTCATTTTTATCATGCGGATTAATTTGTTTCAATATACCTCCATACCCAATATTAGACGCATCCGTCTCTACAATCTTTGGCCAAGTAGGATTAGCAAGGGTTAAACAAGGTAAAAATTTAACTCTTTCTTTAATAGTTTTTACAAGATCTCTGAGACTATTAGTCCAAGGCTTTTTATGATCGTTTTTAGCCTGTCATATAATTGAGCTAAATCTCGAGACAATTTTTTGTAAAATGGGGAAATGTAGTTTAAACTTCCCAGAAACCATTGCAATTGCGTCTTATCTGTAATAATATCAGGGAATTTCGATGCGAATTCAATAGATTGCTGAATAGGAGTCATTTTTCCTTGACAAATAAAATGACCCAAAAATCTAACTTCTGTTTGAAAAGACTCATTTTAGGTTTAGATATGACCAAACCATTTTGAATAACTATTTTCTTAAAAATGTCTAAATGTTTAATATGCATTTCAAGAGTTTTTGAGTATACCAAAATATCATCAATATAAACTATGATGAAATCCAAATATGGATTAAAAATATCATTCATAATCTTTTGAAATTCTGAGGGAGCATTTTTTAACCCAAAAGGCATTCCATTCCATTCGTACTGTCCAAACGTAACATTAAATGCCGTTCTATATGAATGATCTCTAAATATTTGAATTTACCAATATCCAGATTTTAAATCAAATTTTGAAAAGATATTAGCATCATATAATCTGGTTAATAAATCTCTTTTATTTGGAATAGGATATCTAATCCATTTTTAAAATGTATTTAAAAGTTTATAATCTATAACTAACCTGGGAACACCTCGTTCTTTTTCTGCTGCGTTATTAACATAAAAAATAGTACACGACCATGGTGATTTGGAAGGCTTTATCAAACCTTTTTGTAATAAATTATCAATTTCATTTTTGCAGAATTCAACCAATTCGGTATTCATCTGACAAGGACGTGGTTTGGTAGGGATATTTTCCTCAGAGAAATCATCTTCATATGGAAGAGTTAAAATATGTTTTTTCCGATTCCAAAAGGCACTAGGATGATCAACACAAATATCAATGGCCATTTTTTCAGAAATGAGTTTAATCTTTTCCTGTACTTTAGCAGATTTTAAAGTATCGAATATATTCATACTAAATATCTCAAGTTGTAAATAATCAACATGCTTTTGTTTCATTTCAATTAGAGCATTAATATCTCTAGAAATAGGTTCGGTAATAAAAGTATAACTAATATCTTGATTTTTATAAGTAGCAAAAAATCCTTTAGCATTTATATTAATAAAAGGATAAATTGCATTTATAAAAGGAGTTCCTAGAATAATAGGAGGGTATAACTGATTTTTTACTAAGAAAAAGAAGTGAGGAATACAAACTTTATTCTGGCAAATACGAGTATTAAATAATTTATACTTTATATCTAAAACATGACCAGATGCAGATTTAACCATATGAGTTATTTTTTCAAAATATTTAGTAGGTACAAGACCTTCTTGAATGCAACTCACATCAGCGCCACTATCAATCATAACAATGTTAGTTATAGAAAAAGTATTATCAATTACTATAGTACATTTAACATACCATTTATGAGCTGTAACAATTTGCATCATTCCTAAAAACATATTTTGTTTCGGATCAATATTCAAAGTGTTGGCAAGAGTATTTTCTTTAGCAGTAGATTCATCAATCTTATTTTTTCCTTTGCTATTAGCAGACTCAATCTGAGTAAGACGGTGATCATAAATAATATAATTTTGTTTAAGAAATTTAATTTCTTCCTTCAAATGTTCAATTTCTCCTTTTAAATCATCAAAAGAGGTATCACGAATACCCATGGTTTGTTTAGAAGAGAGTCTATTATGAACTTCAGACAAAGAGTAAAGAGCAGAATAATTAAATTCATCTTTAACCTTTTTATCACTAGAAATACTAGTTGAAGAGCTAGTTTTACTAGTAGCCAATTGAATGATCTTTTCATGAAGAGTATTATCGGTAACTTCTTTTAGAAGTTCTATCACATTGTCTGCAGTGATAGTGAACATATTCATGTCTTCGAACTGAGATTGCAACTTGTAGAATTCATCATGTTCGCGGTGACAAACATCACCATGACATTTGCAAGCATCATTCGAATCTTGATGAACCTTAGAAGGCTCAGGTTACTCATCCTCTGTTGCATAACTTGCTTCAGAATCATCATAATCTGATTTGGAACCAGAAGTATATAGAAAACTATAAATCTTCTCTTGAATATCATTATCAAGTTCTAGAGTCTTAAGCTTTTCTAGCTTACAATTTGGAGCTATATGCCCAAACTTTCCACATTTATAACACTTAATCTTATCAAGATCTCGCCTTGATCTATTCTTGGTAAATCTATGAGATTTACGATGAGCCCTACGCTCATCTCTTTCTTCTTTAGTCCTTCTCTTAGATCTTCTTTTCTTATGATGAGATCTATGAGATTCTGATTTAGAAGTTTCTCGGTTGGTACCTTTAGAAGCATTTGGTAGACCGAACTGAGTACAAAAATCTCCCAATTGAGACTTTTCTCTAAGCTTATCCATCTTTAGCTGTCTTGAGAGTTTTAACTCATTGCATAAATTTATGCCTTCTTGCGTACAAGCCCCAATAAGCTTTCTATAGGTAAAATTATTATAGGGAATAATTTCTTGCAGATCTCTAAAAGTCTTTTTCACTCTTTCTGCAAATAAAGAAGGTAAACCATCAATAAATTTGGCTTTCCAGAATTCTAAGCCATTTTCGGGAAGTTCCATTACCCGACTTAAACTTGTCTTTATACCATCTAAACTCACCTAAATGTCTACATCTAAGACCATTTAGTAAAGATCTAATGGTTTCATATTGATTGACAAATCTACCACTAAAATGTTCTAGGATGGTCAAGACTAAAGTATAAACAGTGTCTTCTCTATTTTTAACTAAAGCAAATCCTAGGTTATCAACTCCTTCGGCTGTAGCCTTAGCGTTTATAACTGCTGCCTTTGTCTAGGTGGCAGGCACAATAATAATAATAATATAATAATAATAATAATAATAATAATAATAATAATATAATAATAATAATAATATATGTTATGAAATTTTAGTGGGAATACGAAAAGGTTTTTAATTATTTATTTTACTTGTTAAATTTATTTCATAAATGTTATGTTTTATAAAAAATTAAATATATAAATATTACTACTTACTTTCTCAGTTTTCTAAATTTCACGTCAAATAAATATTATTTTTAATGGTTAACTCAATTTTTTTTAATTAAATATAATTTCTATTATTCCGATAAATATTTTTCGACATTTTTTTTAAATTAGGAAGGTTGAATTAATTAATGAGTTACTAATTTATATTAATTTTATTTTTAGAATGATTAATTTTATCAAATAAGCTAGTCTTGTAAAATGATTATTTTTAATTTAATAAGGAAGAGTATAATTTTAATTGGATTTAATTTGAGAAAATTTGGCAATCCAAGTCATTTTAATTCTGCTAATCCACACGTGCCACATAAGAAGCACATGGATTGTGCTTCTTCAGATTCGATCTCAACCGTCCGATTTAATCTAAGGGACCAATTTAATTCAACATTTTCTCTCTCTCTCTCTCTCTCTATACATACATATATATATATATATTTATTTATTTAACTCTCGACTAATTTTGACCGTTCGATCAAATGATCAGACGGTCCAAAATGAGTAAGACCTTTCTTCTTTTTTCCCAAAAAATAGACTCTACTACCCTACGCTTTCCTTTTCCCAAAATTCAGCCACCCACGCCTCTTCCTCTTCCTAAAAATGACGTCCCAAACTCTTCTGCTTCCCAAAACGTCTTCTCCATGGCCGCCCACGCTTCATCCTCAGACTCCCTGCGCTAGCTATGCCTTCTCCATAGACTCCATGCTCTCCCATCGCCTCTTTCTCAAACGTCTTCTCCACAGACGCCTATGGCCTCCCTAGGCTCCTCTCCCATCACTGCCCCACATGATCCCCCATCCCTTTCGTTAGAGAAACGGCTCTGGGCCACTAGAAAATGCCTTATCAGTCACTCAGTCCTCTCAAATCGACCTGAAAAGGTCAATTCTTGAGAGATTTTTCTACTCCTTCATGATTTCTTTGTTGCTTCCTTTGAGATTGGCGTTTCCAAGAATTCAAATTTTGAATTCTTGGAGCCCAAATCAACCTTAAAAGGAGGACTCCGGTTCTAAACGAAGAACATCCAAAAAAACAAGGAGAAAAACAAGTAAGAATCATCCAAGAATCGACTAAGAATCATCCAGGAACGAGCAAGAAAATCCAATAATCATCTGAGAATCACAAAATAGCTTGGCTTAGTTTCTTTTACTTCTCGTTAAGCATGTGATTATCCTTGTCATCGCTTCTAAAATATGTCTCGACATCTTTGAGTTCGGTTTTAACAATAAGAATCACCATGTGATATATGTGAATTCTGTTATATATAAACATTATTTACCTATTTAAGCAATCAAATTTACACTTAGAAAAGTTACTCTAAGTACTATGTTAAAAGAGAATAACTTATTCGTGGTTCGTAACAACTCATTTTTTAATGTTTAGTCCTTAAATCACCCGTTTCCTCTCTTATTCTTTTTAAATTGCTGATTTGAAGCCATATTAGTTTCATGTATACATAGTTGCTACATCTCTAAATTCTGTATTGGAAACAAATGTGCATTCTTAGTTGAGCTATATAAATTTTGTTATTCGCGCATTGTTGTGAGCATGTGCACTTTGCTTTTGCCTTACCTACAATATAAAAGTGGATTAAGTTAATAGGGAATATGTATTTATTTGTCATATTTAGTAGTTGTTAACTGCCTTTAGTCTTAGTTACAAAGCTAATTGTATTGGTTAGTTGAGAGTTCATTCGGTTCACTATTTCCTTAGGATTTGTAATATTTGTTCTTATGACTGGTACTTTTCTTTTTTGTTTAAGGTTTCTCCTAATCCTAATCTTTTGCTTCTTTCTTTTTTTTCTTTCTTGTACAATCGGAGGGCTGAAGTTTCTACTTTTGAACTCGTTATTGGCTTAAAATATTCGGCCAACTACAATTAGGACCATCGCGATGCTTGGAGTCTCAGGAATTAGGAGTCCCATATTTCTTAGCCTTTCTATCTTGGTCTCAATTATATTGTTTGATATGTTGGCTAACCTTTACTTATTTCTACATAACTTTTATGTTTTGATATATTTCTTGTCTTTTATTTTGAAGATTAATTATGTGAGCTAATATCATTTGTTTGTGAATTTAGTAGAAATACTTTTAGAACAAATAATACAAAATATTTTTTTGGAAATGGGTTAGCATTTTTAAGTTTTTCTTGTAACATTTTCTTAGGCATTTATGTTAAGGAATAGGAAAACTTATCGTCTAAAATTTCCAATTGGAGTTTTAAAAGGGCTAAAATAATATTCATTTAGGCCTACTCATCACTTAGGACCTCCAAATATATTTGAAACTAGTTTAAAGGCTAGAATAATTACCTTTAGAAATTACTTATGGCTAAGATATTTATCCTTTAGAAATACCTTTTTTAAGAAAAATAGGCCTATATATTTTTAACAAAAAATAAATATAACTATAAAATAAGTCTGAATAATTAGGCCCATTTTATATCTTTTTTTTACATCACCCCTTTTTGAAAATGTATTTACTATTATTACTTTTCAAATCAAATATTGCTAAAACATTTTAATTTATTAACATGTTATTTCAAGATTTTAGATATGCCAACAGGTTCAAAATACAAGGTACATACATATATATGTCATATGCAAAAAGGTACAAATCCTATATTTTTTTAGTTTTCTCTATATGTAACTTATTATTTTGTTACACTTCATATTCTTTTTTCTCTCATATCTACTATCACTTTTACAAATGTTACTTATTTTTTAAATATAATTTATTAATCCCTACACTTTAATATACACATTGTTTTACTACATGTTTGCAACTTGACTACTATCTCATTTTATTTTATTTTCTTTCACGTCTTAATTCTATATATAAATAAAACAACAAAGTTTCCTATCCTTTAAACTCAACATTTATTTTTGGATACATTTATATAGGACACATCCATATTTTTTTTAACATAAAATTGTCATATACTTTTAGCGCATTTTTTTTCTTACCGTATGATAAACATACTACTATAATTTTATTTAATAGACATATATATGTTATACCTTGTATTTTACTCTTTTCTTAAACTAATAAAATTTACTTACCATTGATTTTAAAGAAAATAAATAAACAAGTTTTCCTAATTATATTTTCCTAAATTGAGTCTAAGGACTATCTTCGGATAGGCTCTGAGGGATGCTTAATACCTTTCCCTTGAGTAACCAAATCCCTTACTCAAAATCTCTCTGGTTTCACAAATAAAAAAAGAGTTTACTTTTACATATTAAAAAATGGTTTTCCTAATATTTTTATGAAAATTTAGGTGGCGACTCTAAAACAAAAACAATATTTTCAAAAATCAGAGTGACAACCATATTATGTTGTGAATTGTTTCGGCTAGTTCGAAATAGGAGTGCGACACTTATGTTAATTACAAATTAACATATATATCAATCTATTATGGAGAATCCATCTTTGTGCATCATAGTATATTCATTAATCATATACTGCACATCAAAATTATCAGATGAAAAATATTTGGTCCCTAACCATATACCAATTAAGAGAAAAATTGATCTTAATTTGTTGTTCTGATGCGTACAATTACTTTTGTATGCAATATTGTATTTCAGATCAACACATGAAGCTTTATTTTCATAAGCAATGATTTCACTATCTGAGACATTTAATATCACATCATCTTGAATATTTATCAATATTTTCAAGATGAATTATCTTGATTTCATATTTCGAAAGTTTTGCTCTTAACCCAATTATCTTGCACAAACAATTTTGTGAATGTCAAACTACAGGTTGACAACAATCGCACATGTGATTATCTTATAAATGCATCTCTTTATCATATCACATGATAGGTGAACGGGCCCATATTCACCTTTTATAGTTTTCAGAATTTAGGGATTTAGTCCCAACTTTAGTTGATCCAATTAACTTATCACGAGAACAAGCAACATAAAGAATTCTTAAATAATCTTCTAGTTCTTCAATGTATGTCTATTACTCAGTATGCACATCTTTGGGATGACCAAATTATTCATGCCAACTAATAAAACTATTAGTATTAGTAAGCTTCAAGTTTACTATGCCATGTGCCTTTTGCTTTAGTAAATTTCTTATTTACTATTGAGAAAATTTTAGTTTTATTATTTCAAGAGTAATTTCAGATTTATTTCTTCTCCATTATTCTACCCCTTCTGGAGTTGAGTCGTGATCCCATCACTGAATGGATTAATCTGATTAGCAGAAAACTGTGCACGTAATCATATTATTTGTGCTGACATTTTTGCAAACATCAAGTTGCGAGATAACAATAGGCACACATGAGACCATCTAGAAGTATCATATATTAGGACCATGAAGTATCTAAACGACCCACTAGGTGGGTGAATAGGTCCACAAATATCCCTATGTATACGTTCCAAGAACGCAAGGGATTCAATCTCAACTTTCATTGATGATGGTTTCACAATCAAATTGCCTTGATAACAAATATTACAAGAAAATTCACCATTTAAAAGAATCTTTAGGTTCTTTAATGGATGTCTATTTGAATTATCTATAATTCGTCTTATCATTATAGACTCATGATGTCCTAGACGATATAGACCCATGATGTCCCAGACGATCATACCGAAGTACGAAAGTATTGGAAGTAGGAAACTTTTGATTTACTAAAGAATGTGTCACCAATCCTTGTCCAATACAAATAAAAAAATAACACATGTTTGCCCAGAAACATTCTTAGTGATACCACATCTACAACCAAAGGTTGTGATATTTTCCACGCCTAGCATGATGGCTTACACCTCATTCACTTTAGAGAATAGATCTATATTTTTAGCATTTATCAAAAGTTCTCATTCTTCATGGATGGAACGCAATCATGTGAGCATATGATAGTTTTAGTACCTCATTCCATATTCATGTGCATTATTCAATCACTTGTCTTCTTTCAGACATTATATGCACGAGTAAAATGCAAATGGACACCCTTCATCGGAAAATTACATCGTATATATAAGTAAAATTTTACTTTAAATGGTTAAATAACACATTCTGGACACCCTTAAACACAGTAAAGTTTCTTAGCCCAGCGGTATCTTCGCCCAACGCGAAGGCATTATTAATGCGCACACGCACGTGTTCGAATCCCACTTGTTGCATTTGTGTTTGCATTTTCAAAAAGCTCCTAATCAATTTCTAATTATAGTTAATAAATCAATTATGTTTTTAATAATACAAAATAAATATTATCTATTAAAAAATATTAATTAGAGACCTAATCATAGTTAATAAATAAGTTTTTTTTTCAACAATTCAAAACTCATATTATCTATTATAATAATCTCAAATTAGAGACCTACAACTTAAAAATAGAACAAACAAAAAAAAAGCGTAGTAAACATTAAATTTTAATCATTTTTTTCTTTTCACTAAAATTTTAAATAAAATTTGAAAGTAATTATTTAATTTAAATTTAATAAGCAAATTCTAGTTTTTTTCTATAAGCTACTAAAAGTGAAAAAGGCTCTATATAGAATTTCTTTTTAGAAAAAACTAGTTTGATTTTACTCTTTATTTTATTTTTCATTACAAACTGATTTTTCTCTTCTTCTATTTTTAGTTCACTTCCTATTAAATGAACATGAAAATTCAAGCTAAATTTTATATGGTTTGATTTTAACAATTTGAATATATTTTTTAATTAAAAAAACTAATTGTTAATGTTACGTTGTTTGATTTCAAATTTTTGAGTGCACCCTTCGTCAAATTATTTTTTTTACCTATGCGATTCTTGGACACCCTTCGTGAAATTTCTGGCTATGCCATTGTGCACGACTATCACATTCATTTTCGGGAATGAAGAGATTTCAATAGGATAGATTTCATGACTAATTTTAATCGAAGGCACGTTGTATGCTTTAATAGTCAACATATCATCAATATGGTGCATTAGGACTTAAATCTAATGTCTTATCCATGTAAAGACGTTTTAGGCCATAAATCAATGGGATTTAAACCCAACATCTTATCATCATGGTGCACCAGGACTTGAATCCGATGTCTTAACCTCTTGGTTCGATTGGACATGAATCCATCATCTTTCCCTCTTGGTGCGATTGGACATATCAAAATATTCAAAGACACTGCATTGATAAATCACATATCTCCATGTTCTTTTTATAAACAAATATTTATGATTATAAACTTCCAAGAACACCTAATTTTATGAAGATTCACTAGTGTAACACCCCAAATTTTATGTGTACAAGTCCTACACATATGGAACTTGAGTTAGCTTGGTGGTATAAGTAATGAACTTGATTTCCTAGATGAATGGTGACAATAAAGAAGCTATAAGGGTAACTCCCGTACATTGCAATATTGCACGATCGAGTGAACGTCAAATTTTAGAAGTATTTAAATTCTGGATTGAAGGGCTATATGTAAGTCTAAAAGTTAAGGTGATCAAGTGTATAAAGTTTTGAGTAAAACTAAGGAGATTACGCTCGAAAAACGAATAAAAGAATTGAGGTGCTTGTTGGACTTTATAAAGCTAGCAGGTGTCACCTCCTTGCTTAGCTCAAATGGTCTAGGTAGATGGGGAAGATTAGTTCATGCAATAGTGGGCTCACTTGAGGCCCAAATTAAATAAAAAGGAAAAGGGAATGGAGATGAGGCCTCACACCAATCTGTCCAAGTCCAACTACTTGAGCCCATTAAAGACTAAGGCCCAAATTAAGGGTATAATTCTGGCCCATGGCTTAATATTAGAAAGGGGAAAGATTGCAGCCAAGATGAGTACATAAAGGGCCCATTTTGTGTATATATAATTCCAAGCAGGTGCATTACCTACTTGGACCAATTTGATAAATTAGTGACTGATATTAAAACTTAGGTGGGGAAAATAAGACCTTTATAATTCCCAAGTTGCTGGCCATTTCCTCACTTTTAAGAATAGATATAAAAAAATCAAATTTCTCTCTTAGCTTCTCCTCTCTCTTTCAAAGCATAGCAGCAACCACAAGTTCCTAGGGTTCTTGGATAAACCCAAGCCCTTGCAAGGTAAGATAAGTGAAATTACTAATGGATTTAGCCTAGTTCTCTCATAGAATGCTAGATAAACATGTTATTATTTAAGAACAAGTAGAGGACTGAATTTGTCAAAAGTTTAATTGCTCACATTCCTTTGTTATTGAGAGGCTTTTCTCTTCTTTTTTTCGGCCTAGGTGAAGGGAAGCTCAAGTTATTGAAGAGTTAAAGTTAAAAGAAAACGAGTTATAAGAATTAAGGTAAAGTGACTGCCCTATCTTTGTTTTCCTTAAACACGAGTCCAAGTATGATATTTTAAGTATACTATTGATAAGAACTCATGGGATGATGATGGGAAACCATGGTTTCACGTACTCTATTGTATGTTGGATTGTTAGGACTGTTTTGGGACAGGTTGATGTGTAAACATATTGGGGACAGCTTGGTTGATGTCTGGGAAGGGTGTAAATTGTTGATATTGAAATATAGTTGTGTAGTGTACAAATGCAATAAAAGAAGGCGGGGTTGAAAGAACACCCTTAGTTTGGTAATTACGGGTTTGCTGCTCGAGCATTATTGTTGAGTGAGATTGGACTGCCTAAGCATGTTTAGTAACTACTAATACTAGTTTATCACCTACTCTATTGTAGATAAGTATTTGAAAAGAAAGGAAGGTACTTCAAGGTAACTACAAGGTGGTACAGTAAGGTATGTAAGGCTTTTCGATTTCCTACTAATTGGCATGAAATCTATACTCGTCCTCAACACATAGAGGCAGCCTACCAGCTCCAACACGACTTATGACCTTGTTCTCACTCTTTAACATGTCTGCATGTTCCAATACATGTTCCTTATCAAATCTGTACATATACATTGAATACTCTGCATGAGTTCTCCTTTTAACTAAATAAGGTCCATATATTATTTCAGCTCCTATGCATTTCACTAATGGTGTAACTACTCTCTACGTTGTTGTTCTTGCATTATATGATTATTACACGTCACTTGTTGACTACATAGTCCCACAACTCAAAATGCTATGACCACCAAAAGAATCATCTCAAATGTTAATGGAAAGATATTAAATGAATCTGCTTATTGATGGGTGGTATCCCAGGGGTGGAAGAATCACCTAGCATGGGTCGATCCCAATATTACGGGTGGTATCCTAGGGGTTAAAGGAAAGCCTAGCATGGGTCAATCCCGATTTATATGTCTACCACTAATCAGCTGGTCATTCGTATTATATGACGTGCACAGAGTGTAAAGTAAAGAATGATAAAGTAAAGAAAAGAATGTAAAGTACCTGATTCCATAATATGAGAAAAGGTGGTCTTGTATCCTTACATTGGTATATGATTTCATTTGAGTTCTTATTTCACATACAGTACTTTATGCCTTACATACTCAGTACATTCTCCTGTACTGACATCTCTCTCTCGGGGGACCTGCAATTCATGCTGCAGGTACAAGAGCTAGTAGATCTCCCCAATAGGAGAACATGACATCCAGTGGCTATTGGTGAGCTCCAGGTTGATTCGGGGCTATCCGAGTCTATAGCATGTATTTTGGTATTGTATAGTAGCTGAGTGTACGGCGGGGCCTGTCCCGACCTTAAACCCATAACGTTTTATCACTTAGAGGCTTTGTAGACTATGTATAGTGAAGTGTGGTTGTGTCTCGTGTCTTAGACATCATGGCCCCAACGGCCAAGTCATGTGCACTTTCTTTTGGCTTGTTAATACTGTCTACGTTCATGAAAACATGTTATCCACTATGGAAACACCTTTAAATGTTCATAGATAGAGCATGATTACAGGTTGGTCCTCCCGAGCCTTCTCGGCAAATGGTGTCGGTCCGCCTTAATGGGATTTTGGGTGTGACAACTAGTCAACTAGTAACTAGTTATTCTTTAATATAATCCTTTCACATGGCACCGGGAATGACACTTTTCCATATTTAAAATGATGAATTTTTTTTACAAAATATAAATTTATGGGTAAAAAATTTCCTTTTTTTTAAAAGAAAACTTATGGGTCAAGTTTACATTTTTTTTTTTTGAAATCATGATTTGGAATCCCAAATCATGTTTTATGGAGAATTTGGGATATGATATTGTATCTCCAAGCGTAGGCTAAGATGTAGTTTGTCTATCTTACAGGCAAAAGCAATACTTTGAGCAAAGAAAATGGCAAGCCAAGAGCAGCAGAAAAAAAATGCAAGAGAGAGCTTTTTTTATGAGAAAATTAAAGCCCATGTAATCAGCAAGAAAAGAATAATCGTTCACTTGATATTCTAAGTTTACTGTATGTATCAACAAGTTTTGGGGTACACAAGTCAAATGTCCACTCAGGTACTTTGACTTCCATTTTGAACTCTCCAAAATTTTAAGCATATATAATTATTTACTCTTTGGGGCAATCGACAATAGCATTTGGTGCTTGTTCATGTTTCTTAGTATGACCTATCTCAGAGATATTATAATCACACAATCCCATCATTAGGTTACTGATGAAGTGATGTTCAAAAGATTTATTTATTTCCATATTGTAACTCCGTACAACTCAAGTTGATGAATCCTAATTATGTGAAATTTGAAAAGATATATATACACACACATATACACAATAATGTATACTTTTCTTGGATTTTTGGCTAAGATCAAGTATATGTCCACCCTACTCTTATTAATTATCTCTTAAGTTGCAACGGTGCAAAATTGGTCTGTGATAAGTACAATTGTATCGTATATAGAAATAATGTGCTATTATTAAAATGTATATCCAATTGGTGAATATATCAATGGCATGTAGGACTGTTTCCTGTCATACTGATTAAGTATCTCATTTTGCCCACCCCATTCCGCAAAGAAAAAACACTACTTAAAAAGATTTTTTGGAAGGACAAAATGGTTCTTTTCCCGTAGCCCATCAATTAGTTAAATGTCGACATATTTTAGTGATTGGTTATAGTAGGTATGAAGAGAGGTAGAGGTAGACCGAAGAAGTATTGGGGGATAGGTGATTAGACAGGACATGATCTAATTTCATGTTACTGAGGACATGATCTTAGATAAGAAGGTGTGGAGGATGCACATTAGTGTAGAAGGTTAGTAGGTAGTGGAGTGTTGTCTTGCTTTTCGAGAGTTTAGGTTGCTTGGTGTTTTTGTCATTGTTCTACCTGTTTATTGTAGTTCTTGATTGGGATATCTATATGAAATTCAAGAGCGGGGGGCGGGGGGGGGGGTGAATTCAAATTTCCTTTAGTCGACTTTCTGTAATGGCCAGTCGACTCACCTGCACATTAGTAGAATAAATAAATAGTAATAATAACTTGCAGTAAGTAAATAACACATAGTGTTTTTATACTGGTTCGGATCACCGATGTGGTGCCTAGTCCAGTCCCCTTGGGTTACAAGGGTTTCCTTAAGAACTTGTTGAGAACTTGGGTGTTACAGAATGTTACAATTAAGAGCCCCGTCTGATATGCAAATCAGATCTTCTTCTTAGACACAACCTCTACCTGTATACTCAGATCTTTCTTTCTCTTTTCTTTTCAATTGTTCACTCAAGTGTGTACAAAGTTTTATGAAAGATAAAAGAGGATTACAATATAAGTTCAAGTGAAGTGCATAATTCATATCTAAGTCTGAAGAGGTATATATACATGAACAAACTTGTGCTCTTGTAAGGAAAACCCAAGGGAGTTATACTTCAGTCAAGGATTTGAGGAATCCCTTGATTGAGACGATTTGTTGATCCATGTCCATATTAGAGATGTGCATGGTAAATCGCATTCCTTCCTTCTTGACATATATGATTTAATTATGTGCTTGGCTGAAGGATTTATCTTGACTGTTTGGCTTGATCTGATTTCCTTTCTTCTCTTGATGGCTTGGCTCTATTCTTGGCTTGATTGATGATTCCTTGATCTGGTCCTATCAATCATGATTTGCTTGATTGATCTGTTGCCAGCTTATTTGCTTGATTGATCTGCTGCCATCTTTAGGCCTTCTGTTAATGTTTCTTTAATCCCTTTGATTATGCCTTTCCTTTATGAAGTAATTGTAAGGATCAGAATATATTGCTTTTCATGTTGGTATTGTTTTGCTTTGATCCTTTCCTTATTAGATCTCCATGCCTGCGAGAATTGTGAGTAGTGTGCTAAGTGTCATTTATCAGAATTTACATAACATTAAGAAGATAACAATCTCCCCCTTTTTGATAATGACAATTAATTTGCAATTTTAAATGCAGTGTGGAGAGACAATGATACTTCATTGATATATGGCAGTATGTGTAGCTCCCCCTGCCTTGAAGGCTTCAGGAATGTGTCGAACTTTGAACTTGGTTCCCCTGTCTTAAAAATTGTGGTGGCAAATTTTCTCCCCCTTTGGCATAATCAAAAAGAACAAAACACCAAATATAAAAAGAAACATGTAAAGGCAACTTAAAGAGTAATGCCAAGAAACCTGGTACTTAATTAATAAGTACGGTAATGCCAAGACATTCTCGAAGGAAACAAAATCTTTCCTCAAGTAAAGTTTTGTAAAGATATCGGTTAACTGATTCTCAGAATCAACAAATTCAAGCAGAATATCACCATTCTCAACATGATCACGAATAAAATGATGCTTGATATCTATGTGTTTAGCTCTAGAATGATGCACAGTATATTTAGATAGATTAATAACACTAGTATTATTGCAAAAAATAGGTACTCCCTCAAAGGATAAATCATAGTCGAGGAGTTGATGCATTATCCAAAGTAGTTGAGTGCCACAAATTCAACCGCCAAATACTCAGATTCAGTAGTTGAGAGGGCAACGGAGGTCTGTTTCTTACTATTCCAAGAAATAAGAGATTTTCCCAAAAATTGGCATGTTCCACTGGTTCTTTTTCTGTCATTTTTATCACCTACAAAGTCAGCATCTGAATATCCAATTAAATCAAAACTTTCAGAAAAAGGATGCCATAACCCTATATCAGAGGTTCCAATGAGATATCGAATGATTCGTTTCACAGCGGTGAGATGTGCTTTCTTTGGAGCGGATTGAAATCGTGCGCATTTGCAAATGCTGAACATGATGTCTGGTCGACTAGTAGTGAGATATAATAGAGACCCGATCATTCCTCGATAAAGTTTTTTGTCAATTGTTTTTCCTGTTGTATTGGATTCTAGACAAGTGGAGGGACTCATGGGAGTTCCAAAGGCTTTACCCTTTTCCATTCCAAACTTTTTGATCAACTCTTTTGCATACTTACCTTGATTTATAAGAATTCCTTTATCTGACTGCTTAATTTGGGACCGAGAAAGAATGAGAGCTCGCCCATAAGACTCATTTCAAATTCACCTTTCATGAGATTTGCAAAATTCTCACAAAGAGAAGGATTAGAGCTTCCAAATATAATATCATCAACATAAATTTGAACAATAAGAATGCAGGAATCATATTTTTTAGTAAATAGAGTTGTATCAATTTTCCCTCTTTGTAAATCATTTTTTATAAGAAAAGTGCTCAATCTTTCATACCAATCTTTTGGGGCTTGTTTTAGACCATAGAGAGCTTTCGATAATTTAAAAACATAATTAGGACAAGAGGGATTTTCAAAACCGGGAGGTTGTTTAACAAAAACTTCTTCTTTAATAAATCCGCTTAAAAAGGTGCTTTTAACGTCCATTTGATAAAGTTTGAAACAATTGAAAGAAGCAAACGCTAGAAGAATTCTAACAGATTCTAACCTTGCCACAGGAGCAAAGGTTTCATCATAGTCGACTCCTTCTTGCTGTGAGTAACCTTGAGCTACTAACCTGGCTTTATTTCGAATAACCTTTCCGTTTTCGTCCAATTTGTTGCAAAATACCCACTTGGTTCCTATTACTGAACATTTCTTAGGTCTTTCAATAAGAGTCCACACTTGATTCTTTTCGAATAGATCAAGTTCTTCTTTCATTGCTTGTATCCATGACTCATCTTCCATTGCTTCATTAATTGATTTTGGTTCCATTTGGGATATGAGAGCCAATGAAGCTTGTTTCTTGAGAGAGGATCTTGTCTGAATTTTGTCATCTGGTTTTTCGAGAATGAAGTTTTCAGGATAGCTGGCATTGTGTCTCCATTTCCTGGGAATATTTACTTTGTCAGCTGGAGTAGTCGACTCTACTTCTGCAGTAGCTAGCTCTTCAGTGGACACTTTTGGAATATCTTTTGATGGTTTGAATGAATCAATTTCATCCTCGCCTGCTTCACTTTCTTGTATTCTTGGATTAGTGTCTTCAAATACCACATGAATAGATTCTTCAACACTCAAGGTTCTTTTATTAAAAACACGAAAGGCTCGGCTAATGGGAACATAACCTAGAAAAATACCTTAGTCACTTCTTGGATCGAACTTACCAAGATTATTCTTACTGTTATTGTGGATGAAACACTTGCATCCAAACGGATGGAAGTAGCTGATGTTTTGTTTCTTACCTCTCCATAGTTCATATGGAGTCTTATTTAGTATAGGTCTAATAAGACACTTGTTAAGAATGTGACAGGCAGTACTTACAGCTTCTGCCCCAAAATGATCGGGAAGATTTCGATCGAGAAGCATAGTTCTTGATGTATCTTGTAGTGAGCGATTTTTTCTTTCTACAACTCCATTTTGTTGAGGTGATCTGGGTGAAGAGAAGTTTTGAGTGAAACCATTTTGAGCGCATAATTCTTCAAAAGTTTTATTTTCGAATTCACCACCATGATCACTATGAATAGTTGTGATGAAGTAACCTGCATCTCTTTGAATTTTTCTACAAAAAACTTCAAAGTTAGCAAGAACTTCATTTTTATGAGTGAGAAAGATTACCCATGTGAACCTTGAGAAGTCGTCAACAATTACGAATACATATTGTTTACCTCCAATGCTAGCAGTTCGAGTAGGACCAAACAAATCCATGTGAAGGAGCTGAAGGGGTTTAGAAGTACTTACAATATCGTTTACTTTAAAGGATGAACGAGTCTGCTTACCCATTTGACATGCGTCACAAATATGATCTTTCTCAAACTTTAGTTTAGGCAAACCAATGACTAGTTCAAGTCTAGAAATTTTTTCAAGAGCATGCATACTTGTGTGTCCAAGCTTTCGATGCCATATCCAAGGATTGCTTTAGACTACAGTAAGACAAGTAAGAGATGGAAAATCAACCTTATTTAAAACATATATGTTATTAACTCGATCTCTGATAAGAGTTAGCTTTTTCTCATGATGTTTGATGATGCAACTGGCTGTGTTGAAAGTAACTTGAAGTCTAGCATCACATAGTTGACTAATGCTGAGAAGGTTATGTTTGAGTCCCTCAACTAGATACACTTCGATTAGATCGCATGATGAGCTAAGTGTAATAATCCCGACTCTAGTTACTTTCACTACTAAAAAAATAGTGAATACCAACCTACAAATACCGACCTCCGGAGGTTAGTATTCCCTGAAATACCGACCTAAAATCAACATCCAGCTTAGGTCGGAAAAAGCTTGGTCGCTATTCAATATCAACCTCTGGAGGTCGGTATTTACTAACCTCTCGAGGTCAGTTTTTATTTTATATCAAAATATTCATTTTTTTAAATTCCGACCTCTGGAGGTCGGTATTTTTATTTTTGCATTTTGAGATTCTGACCTCCGGAGGTCGGTATTTTTATTTTTGTAATGTTAAAATTCTGACCTCCAGAGGTCGGTATTTTTATTTTTGTAATGTTGAAATTCTAACCTCCGGACGTTGGTATTTTTATTTTTGTAATGGTGAAATTCTGACCTCCGGAGGTCGGTAGTTTTATTTTTGTATTTTTGAAATTCTGACCTCCGGAGGTCGGTATTTTTATTTTTGTAATGTTGAAATTCCGACCTCCAGAGGTCGATATTTTTATTTTTTGTATTTTTGAAATTTTGACCTCCGGAGGTCGATATTTTTATTTTTGTAATGTTGAAATTGCAACCTCCGGAGGTCGGTATTTTTATTTTTGTATTTTTGAAATTCTTACCTCCGGAGGTCGGTATTTTTATTTTTTAGTTTTGGAATTTTGACCTCCGGAGGTCGATATTTTTATTTTTTATTTTTGAAATTCTAACCTCCGGAGGTCGATTTTCTGCTACAAAACAGGCAACAAATTGCTGCAATTTTTAGTTGTCCACCTCCATATTTATACCAAAACAACCCAAAGACAAATAAACTTCATCCAATCAAAAAAACCCAAAGCCAAATAAAATTCATTCAACCAAAACAACTCAAAGCCAAATAAACTTTATCCAACCAAAACAACACAATATTTTTAACATATACATTAAACTATTTCAAAATAAACTTCATCCAACTTCAAAATAAACTAAAATACGATCAAATTAAACAATTCCAAAAATATAGAAGTCTAAAATGTCAAATAGATACAACTACTCTTCATCACCCTCACTCTCCTTATCAGACTTACCATTCTCATCACCCTCACTTTCCGTATCAGACTTATCATTATCGTCACCCTCCTGATCAGATCCATCACTGCTGGCCGGACATGGAGGAAGAATATTTCCTGATTCAAAAAGAAAAGTTAGTTGGGCCTGAAGCGCTACATATCTCTTGTTCTCTACCTCCTTTGCTGCCGCAATCTCCTCCTCTCTCTTCTTCTCTCTTGAAGTTAAAAAATCATGTGTCTTTGCATGATTTATAAATCTATTGACACCTTCTGCGAATTTTGGAATCATACCCGCTCGACCAGGATTGTTTCTATTATACATCCAACTACGATCAGGATCCATCTACACAAACAATAATGATAATTTTAATTAACTTTAACTACATTAGTTTTGACTTAATTCCAACAACTAAATTCACTAACTAACCCACATTATTTATTTTAACTTATTTAAACAACTTAACAACTTTTTAACTTTAACTAATTTAGTTTTGACTTAATTCCAACAACTAAATTCACTAATTAACCCACATTATTGATTTTAACTTATTTAAACAACTTAATAACTTTTTAACATTAACTAGTTTAGTTTTGACTTAATTCCAACAACTAAATTCACTAACTAACCCACATTATTTATTTTAACTTATTTAAACAACTTAACAACTTTTTAACGTTAACTAGTTTAGTTTTGACTTAATTCCAACAACTAAATTCACTAACTAAAACACATTATTCATTTTAACTTATTTAAACAACTTAACAACTTTTTAACTTTAATTAGTTCAGTTTTGACTTAATTCCAACAACTAAATTCACTAACTAACCCACATTATTTATTTTAAGTTATGTAAACAACTTAACAACTTTTTAACGTTAACTAATTTAGTTTTGACTTAATTCCAACAACTAAATTCACTAACTAAACCACATTATTTATTTTAACTTATTTAAATAACTTAACAACTTTTTAACTTTAACTACAATAGTTTTGACTTAATTCCAACAACTAAATCCACTAACTAAACGACATTATTTATTTTAACTTATTTAAACAACTTAACAACTTTTTAACTTTAACTACAATAGTTTTGACTTAATTCCAACAACTAAATTCACTAACTAAACCACATTATTTATTTTAACTTATTTAAACAACATAACAACTTTTTAACTTTACCTAGTTTAGTTTTGACTTAATTCCAACAACTAAATCCATCAACTAAATCAATTTTATCATCTACAGGATCAAATAGTGTTGGTACTTATGCTTAACAAATATATTATTTCTAAATTTAAAGGTAAGTGTCAACACTAGATGGACACAAATCGATCTTGCAAGAAAATTAATTTTGTCATCAATAGGATCAACTAGTGTTGGTACTTATGCTTAACAAACACATTATTCCTAAATTAAAGCTTAATATCAACACTAGATGGAAACAAATCGATCTTGCAAGAAAATCAATTTTGTCATCAATATGATCAACTAGTGTTGGTACTTATGCTCAACAAATATATTATTTCTAAATTTAAAGCTAAGTGTCAACACTAGATGGACACGAATCGATCTTGCAAGAAAATCAATTTTGTCATCAATAGGATCAACTAGTGTTGGTACTTATGCTTAACAAATATATTATTTCTAAATTTAAAGCTAATTGTCAACACTAGATAGACACAAATTGATCTTGCAAGAAAATCAATTTTGTCATCAATAGGATCAACTAGTGTTGGTACTTATGCTTAACAAATATATTATTTCTAAATTTAAAGCTAAGTGTCAACACTAGATGGACACAAATCGATCTTGCAAGAAAATCAATTTTGTCATCAATAGGATCAACTAGTGTTGGTACTTATGCTTAACAAATATTATTTCTAAATTTAAAGCTAAGTGTCAACACTAGATAGACAGAAATCGATCTTGCAAGAAAATCAATTTTTTCAGCAATAGGATCAACTAGTGTTGGTATTTATGCTTAACAAATATATTATTTCTAAATTTAAAGCTAAGTGTCAACACTAGATAGACACAAATCAATCTTGCAAGAAAATCAATTTTGTCATCAATAGGATCAACTAGTGTTGGTATAGTATGCTTAACAAACAATCGATGGACACAAAAAAATTATCAAAAAATTAAAGCTAAGTATCAATACTAGATGGACAAAAGCACATTATTGAAAACAATTGTACTTCAACTTTAGAAATTTAGAAGCACCAACCTTATCTCCTACTTTGATGAAAGAAACAATATAGTCTTGTATCAACTTTTTTAGATGTTGAGCTTCCTCAGTTGCCTAGCACGAAAAGTTCTAAAATTAGTTATATATAAACTTCAAATCCAAGAATATTAGTTATATATATATTCAAGTTTTAATAAGTTCAATTTTTCAATTCAAGTTCATATCTAATTTCTAAAATTAATTAGTTATATATTCAAGCTAATAAGTTTCAAGTTCAAGTTCTAATTTCAAGTTCAAGTCTAAGTTCAACTTCAAATTTTAAGTTCATGTTCTAAGTTTAAGTTCAAGTTCTAATTTCAAGTTCAAGTTCAAATTTTAATTTCAAGTTCAAATTCTAAGTTCAAGTTCAACTTCAAGTTCTAATTTCAAGTTCAAGTCTAAGTTCAACTTCAAATTTTAAGTTCATGTTCTAAGTTTAAGTTCAAGTTCTAATTTCAAGTTCAAGTTCAAATTTTAATTTCAAGTTCAAATTCTAAGTTCAAGTTCAACTTCAAGTTCTAAGTTTTCAGTTCAAGTTCAAGTTCAAGTTATAAGTTCTAAGTTCAAGTTCAAGTTCAAGTTCTAAATTCAAGTTCAAGTTCTAATTTCAAGTTCAAGTTCTAATTTCAAGTTCAAGTTCAAGTTTTGAGTTCAAGTTCAAGTTCTAATGTCAAGTTCAAGTTCAAGTTCTAAGTTCTAAGTTCAAGTTCAAGTTCTAAGTTCAAGTTCTAATTTCAAGTTCAAGTTCTAAGTTTAACTTCAAATTCTAAGTTCAAGTTCAAGTTCTAAGTTCAAGTTCTAATTTCAAGTTCAAGTTCTAAGTTTAACTTCAAATTCTAAGTTCAAGTTCAAGTTCTAAGTTCAAGTTAAAGTTCTAATTTCAAGTTCAAGTTCCAAGTTCACGTTCAAGTTCTAAGTTCAAGTTCAAATTCTAAGTTCAAGTTCAAGTTATAATTTCAAATTTTAATTTCAAGTTCAGATTCTAAGTTTAACTTCAAATTCTAAGCTCAAGTTCAAGTTCAAGTTCTAAGTTCAGGTTCAAGTTCTAATTTCAAGTTCAAGTTCTAAGTTCAAGTACAAGTTCTAAGTTCAAGTTCAAGTTCTAAATTCATGTTTGAGTTCTAATTTCAAGTTCAAGTTCAAATTCTAAGTTCAAGTTAAAGTTCTAATTTCAAGTTCAAGTTCTAAGTTTAACTTCAAATTCTAAGTTCAACTTCAAGTTCTAAGTTCAAATTCAAGTTCAAGTTCCAAGTTCAAATTCAATTTCTAAGTTCAAGTTCAAATTCTAGGTTCAAGTTCAAGTTCTAAGTTCAAGTTCTAAGTTCAAATGCTAATTTCAAATTCAAATTCTAAGTTTAACTTCAAATTCTAAGTTCAAGTTCAAGTTCTAAGTTCTAAGTTCAAGTTCAAGTTCAAGTTCTAAGTTCAAGTTCAAGTTCTAAGTTCAAGTTCAAATTCTAACTTCATGTTTAAGTTCTAACTTCATGTTCAAGTTCTAATTTCAAGTTCAAGTTCTAAGCTTTAGTTCATGTTCTAAGTTCTAAATTCTAAGTTCTAAGTTTAAGTTTAAGTTCAAGTTCAAGTTCAAGTTATAAGTTCTAAGTTCAATTTCAAGTTCAAGTTCTAAGCTTTAGTTCATGTTCTAAGTTCTAAATTCTAAGTTCTAAGTTTAAGTTTAAGTTCAAGTTCAAGTTCAAGTTCAAGTTCAAGTTATAAGTTCTAAGTTCAAGTTCAAGTTCAAGTTCTAAGTTCTAAGATCAAGTTCAAGTTCAAGTTCAAGTTCTAAATTCAAGTTCAAGTTCTAATTTCAAGTTCAAGTTCTAAGTTGAAGTTCATATTCTAATTTCAAGTTCAAGTTCAATTCTAAGTTCAAGTTCAAGTTCTATGTTCAAGTTCTAATTTCAAGTTCAAGTTCTAAGTTTAACTTCAAATTCTAAGTTCAAGTTCTAGTTCTAATTTCAAGTTCAAGTTCCAAGTTCACGTTCAAGTTCTAAGTTCAACTTCAAATTCTAAATTCAAGTTCTAATTCTAAGTTCAAGTTCAAGTTCTAATTTGAAGGTCTAATTTCATGTTCAAGTTCTAAGTTTAACTTCAAATTCAAAGTTCAAGTTCAAGTTCTAAGCTCAAGTTCAAGTTCCAAGGTCACATTCAAGTTCTAAGTTCAAGTTCAAATTTTAAGTTCAAGTTCAAGTTCTAAGTTCAAATTCTAATTTGAAATTCAAATTCTAAGTTTAACTTCAAATTTTAAGTTCAAGTTCAAGTTCAAGTTCTAATTTCAAGTTCTAAGTTCAAGTTCTAAGTTCAAATTCAACTTCTAATTTCAAGTTCAAGTTCTAATTTCAAGTTCAAGTTCTAATTTCAAGTTCAAGTTCTAATTTCAAGTTCAAGTTCTAATTTCAAGTTCAAATTCTAAGTTCAAGTTCAAGTTCTAAGTTCAAGTTCAAATTCTAAGTTCAAGTTCAAGTTCTAAGTTCAAATTCTAATTTCAAGTTTAAGTTCTTAGTTTAAATTCAAATTCTAAGTTCAAGTTCAAGTTCTAAGTTCAAATTCAAGTTCTAAGTTCAAATTCAAGTTCTAATTTCAAGTTCAATTTCCAAGTTCATGTTCAAGTTCTAAGTTCAAGTTCAAGTTCTAAGTTTAAATTCTAATTTCAAGTTCAAATTCTAAGTTTAACTTCAAATTATAAGTTCAAGTTCAAGTTCTAAGCTCAAATTCTAATTTCAAGTTTAATTTCTAAGTTTAACTTCAAATTCTACGTTCATGTCAAGTTCTAAGTTCAAGTTCAAGTTCTAATTTCACGTTCAAGTTCCAAGTTCATGTTCAAGTTCTAAGTTCAAGTTCAAATTCTAAGTTCAAGTTCAAGTTCTAAGTTTAAATTTTAATTTCAAGTTCAAATTCTAAGTTTAACTTCAAATTATAAGTTCAAGTTCAAGTTCTAATTTCAAGTTCAAATTCTAATTTCAAGTTCTAGTTTTAATTTCAAGTTCTAGTTCAAGTTCTAAGTTCAAGTTCAAGTTCTAAATTCATGTTCAATTCTAATTTCAAGTTCAAGTTCTATGTTCAAGTTCAAGTTCAAGTTCCAAGTTCAAGTTCAAGTTCAAATTTTAAGTTTAACTTCAAATTCTATGTTCAAGTTCTAATTTCAAGTTCAAGTTCTAAGTTCAAGTTTCAAGTTCCAAGTTCAAGTTCAAGTTCTAATTTCAAGTTCAAGTTCTAAGTTCAAGTTCAAATTTTAAGTTCAAGTTCAAGTTCAAGTTCAAAGTTCAAGTTCTAATTTCAAGTTCAAGTTCTATGTTTAATTTCAAATTCTAAGTTCAAGTTCAAGTTCTAAGTTCAAATTCATGTTCTAATTTCAAGTTCAAGTTCCAAGTTCACATTCAAGTTCTAAGTTCAAGTTCAAATTATAAGTTCAAGTTCAAGTTCTAAGTTCAAATTCTAATTTCAAGTTCAAATTCTAAGTTCAAGTTTAAGTTCAAGTTCTAAGTTCAAATTCTAATTTCAAGTTCAAATTCTAAGTTCAAGTTTAAGTTCAAGTTTAAGTTCAAGTTCTAAGTTCAAGTTCAAGTTCTAATTTCAAGTTCAAGTTCTAAGTTCAAGTTCAAGTTCTAAATTCATGTTCAAGTTCTAATTTCAAGTTCAAGTTCTAAGTTCAAGTTCAAGTTCAAGTTCTAAGTTTAAGTTCAAGTTCTAATTTCAAGTTCAAGTTCTAAGTTCATTTTCAAATTCTAAGTTCAAGTTCAAGTTCTAAGTTCAAATTCTAATTTCAAGTTCAAGTTCTAAGTTCAAATTCTAATTTCAAGTTCAAGTTCTAAGTTCTAAGTTCTAAGTTCAAGTTCAAATTCTAGGTTCAAGTTCAAGTTCTAAGTTCAAGTTCAAGTTCTAATTTCAAGTTCAAGTTCAAATTCTAAGTTCTAAGTTTAACTTCAAATTCTAAGTTCAAATTCAAGTTCTAATTTGAAGTTCAAGTTCTAAGTTCACGTTCAAATTCTAATTAAGTTCATGACATTCAAACATTCATCATCTAAATTCATGACATTCAAACATTCAGCTTCTACTCATAACACTTCAATTACTAATTTCTAACTTCAAATTAACACTTTACTAACTAGTCCTAAAATCAAATCCAAAAAAATCCCAATTCAACCTCAAATTACATATTCTCAAGTTTAAACTAGTCCTAAAATATAAAAATGCTAATTCTTCACTAACTAACAATGCCCAATTTAAAAATGCCTAATTTCTTTTTAAAAAAGCCTTAAAATAAAAAATCTCCAATTGTCTATACCTAACTAACAATAATCAAATCAAATTAACAATTGAATAACACAACCAACAAACAAAAACAATAATATACTAACAAACAATCAATTATAATCACTAGAATTAAAGCTAAGTATTAATACTAGATGGACACAAACACATTATTCAAAACAATTATACTTGAACTTGAGAAATTTAGAAGCACCAACCTTATCTCCAACTTTGATGAAAGAAGCAATATAGTCTTGTATCAACTTTTTTACATGTTGATTCCTCAGTTGCCTAGCACGAAAAGTTCTTAAATTAGTTAAATATAAACTTCATATCCAAGAATATTAGTTATATATATATATATATATTCAAGTTTTAATAAGTTCAAGTTTCAATTCAAGTTCATATCTAATTTCTAAACTTAATTAGTTATATATTCAAGCTAATTAGTTCTAAGTTCAAGTTTTAATTTCAAGTTCATATTCCTAATTAAGTTCAATTTATAGTAAATTCAAGTTATAATTAATTATAAGTTCTAATTAAGTTGTAATTTAAATCCCTAAAATTCTAAATTCAAACTAGCTAGCTAGTGTCCCAACTTCAAACTATTAATTAGTCCTAAAATATCAAATATAATTCAAACTATTAGTCCTAAATTCCAAATTCAAACTAGCCTTAAAATCACAAATTGAAAGTACTCCTAGAATTCAAAAATCAAACTATAGTGCTAAAATTCTAAATTCAAACTATTAGTAGTCCTAAAATCTCAATAATAATTCAAACTAGTCTTAAAATCACAAATTCAAACTAGCCCTAAATCCCAAAATCTAACTAGTGCTAAAATCCTAAATTAAAATTAGCTAGCTATTCCTAATCCCAAATTCGAACTATTAGTCCTAAAATCTCTATAATATTCAAACTAACTCAAATAATACCCAAATTCAAACAACTCCTTAAATACCCTAATTCAATATAATCTTTACAATTCCAAAATCAAACTAATTAACTCAAGAAATACCGAATTTCAAACAAATCCTAAGATACTCTAATTCAAACTAACCCTAACATTAAAATTTTCAATTCACAATCAACAAACACAAACTAACAATCAAATAATCCCTAATTCAAACTAACAATCAAAAACCCTAAATCATTCACTTAGTAACTAACAATCAATCAAACTAAGTATATTAGTATTCTAATTTTGAGATACTTCAACTAAATAGAAACAAAAGTAATCTTTTATGGAGGTTCTAAAAATTCACCTTGAGTAAGAAGGTCGGGGATGGTGGCGCGAACTGAGAAAACTGACATGGAGTCGGCATCGGTCGGGATGGAGGCGGCGCGACCTTCCTCTGCAGCTGCGCGCAACCTCCTCTGCAGCTGCGCGTGACCTCCTCTGTTGCTGCGACGGTGGCGCCGGTCGGGGATGGTGGGGTGCCGGTCGGGGATGGGTGGGGTGGGGAGTAAGACTTCACTTAGGTTTTGAGACTTTACTTAGAGTGAGACTTGATATTATCATTCTTTTCTTAAAAGAATTGTTTAATTTACCGACCACGGGATGTCGGTATTTTTAAAAATAATTATTTATATTTAAAAATATTTAATAAATACTGACATCGTGAAGTCGATATTATTTAAATAAAATAATAATTTAAATATATCAACCTCTTTAGGTCGGTAGTTATTAATTTATTTTAATGTAAACTCAGCTCTTGAGGTTGATTTATTAATTAAACATACACACACAGAGACACACACACACACACACACACATATATCTATGAAATACATTAAATTTAATTTTATTGATCAACAAAAGTTTATCAATATCAAATTTAATATATAAATCTCCTTGAATTGATCATCGGTATTTCTTTAATTATTAATGTATTTCATATTTAAACCACTAGTATATAAGACTTGATTTGTTAAACTACTCGAGGAGTATATAATTAAATATATATACATATATATATATATATATATATATATATATATATATATATATATATATATAATATTTAACTGCACATCAATAGAAGTTTAATTTAATAAATTTAATTTATCGATAAAGTTAATTTTATAAATTTAAATTATATAAATCCTAATTATATAAATTTAATTTTATTGATCAACAAAATTTTATCAATATCAAATATATATATATATATATATATATATATATATATATAATTTAACTACACTTCAACATAAGTTTAATTTAATATATTTAATTTATTGATCAAGTTAATTTTATAAATTTAAATTATATAACTCCTAATTATATAAATTTAATTTTATTGATCAACAAAAGTTTATCAATATCAAATTTAATATATAAATCTCCTTGAATTGATCATCGATATTTCTTTAATTGATAATGTATTTCATATCTAAACCACTAATATATAAGACTTGATTTGTTAAACTACTCAAGGAGTATATAATTAATCAACGTATTTTATACTCCGATAAAGTATCATTTACATGTCATCATAATTAGAAGGTGATCACTACACTTAACATCCATTCAATGAGATCGAACGTATATAATAATACTAGCTATCTCGTGCGCATTTCATACTCGAATGGATTATATGTTAGCTCTTCACCTCTACATCATGACATCAGATATTAAGTTCATGATTAGACGAAGGATTGATAGAATTTGTACATTACTCTAGAAATATAAGTATAATTATCTCCTAATTCATATCAACGTAGTTTCATACTCTAAATATGGATTATAGATATTTTTTTATTTATTCCACGAATTCTAACTTTTTATTTATAGAAGTATACAAAATTGTTACACTTTTTGAACAATTAATTGTAGGTGTAAAATGAAATTTTAGTATTATGCACAATAGCAAAGTTATGATTATTAATTGGAATATTTTAAACAAACCGACCTCCGGATGTCGCTTTTAAAGTAACTAGATTTAATAAAAAAATACCGACGTCATGAGGTTGGTATCACATTAAAATGTAATCATGTTAATTAAATAATATTGACATCGGGAGGTCGGTATTTTATATTAAATTATTTTTTAACTTGTCTAAATTACCATCATTTGGAAGACGATTTATTTAAAGTTAATTGAAAATATTAATTTATTACATACTATTTAATTTTACCGTCTTCAGAAGTCGGTATTATAATTTTTTTTGTTTTTTATATTACACAAAATCGTCCTCTGGAAGACGATTTAAATAAAATTAAATCAAAATATTTCTGAATTTTGTTTTTTATATTTAATTGAGAAAATAATACCGACATCAAGAGGTCGATTTTTATTGTAATTCATTTTCTGGGAAAAATTTCGACCTCCTGAGGTCGGAATTTGGTTTTTCCGCTTTATTTTGCATAAAAATAGACTACTTGTTGTCAGTTTTCATATCAACGTAATTTCATAGTATACAAAAATTGTTATAGGTGTAAAATGAACAACAAACCGACCTCCGGATGTTGCTTTTAAAAGTAATAATAAAAATATCGACCTCCGTATGTCGCTTTTAAAAGTAATATATGAAATAAAAATACTGACCTCCGGATGTTGCTTTTAAAAGTAATAGATGAAATAAAATTACCGACCTTCGGATGTCACTTTAATTAATAGTAATTAGAAAAAATTCCGACCTCATGAGGTCGGTATTTTAATTACATACTATTTAATTTTACCGACTTCATTTTTTCCCGGGAAAAATTTCGACCTCCAGAGGTCGGAATTTGATTTTCCCGCTTTATTTTGCATAAAACCGACTACTTGTAAATACCGACCTCCATTTGAGGTCAGAAATTTTTAGGTCGGTATTCACTGCTTTTTTAGTAGTGTTCCCCTTTAGCATTGTCTCCAAATCTGGCACATCCCCCAACTATTCTTTTTATAGTTTTGAAGTTTTCTTTCTTTCTGTACATATGTCTGGAGCATCCACTGTCAAGTACCCACATTCCTTTTATGTAGGTTTTCTTGGATTGATCCTACAAAACAATAAGATTAGTTTCTTTTAGGTACCCAAGTATTTTTGGGTCCTTGATGATTAGTAACTTTTGGTCTCCATATCCACTTTCCAAAAGAATATTTTCTACAATTAAAAGATTTGTGACCATGATCACCGAAAGTGATACAAGTAATTTTAGTAGAAATTTAGGAGAACAAGATTTAGAATTAGATTTATTTGAGATGTTGGAACTACGATTAGAAGAGTTTCTTCTATAGAGCGTAGTTCTGTTAGATTAGACAAAACTATGACTTGGAGACTTTATGATGTTATTCAATTGCATTTTGACTTCCTCTAATTCTTCTGTTAGTAAGTCGGACTTCAATCTGACTTGCTTCGAGAATAATCTGCCAATCTTTCTTTTCTTGAGCGATTTTATTGTATTCGTCAATAACCTTTTGTAATTCATCAGCAACCATGCCCAAAGAATTTAGTAAGTCATTACAATTAGAACAGTTAAAGGATTTTACCTCACTTGTTTCACCTAGTGCCATGAAACATAGATTGGACATTTCATCATGATCATCGTCGGTTGTTTCTCCTTGATCCCATGCTCCGAGACTCTTAGGGTCCTCCTTTCTTCAATTGTTGCTTCTTCTCCATTCTGGGCAGTTTTGTTTGATGTGTCCTGGTTTTCCATAGTAGTAGCAGCGATCATCATTTCTTTTGAAATCAGTTCTTAAAGTCTTATTGAGGTCTATATCCTCTTTGTCTAAGCATTTGTCTCACTCCTCGATTTATAAGAGCCATTCCTTCGACTTGATTTTCATCGACTTCTTCTCCAATTATATGTCTTAGCCGTAAATGCCACATTTTCTTTTTATCATCTTTATTGTACCTGTTGATATGATTTTGTTCATAGGCCATCAAGTTGCCTTGAAGTTCATCGTATGTCATTTTCTGCAGATCTCCATCTTCAAGAATGGAAGCCTTAGTTTCCCAAGCTTTGGGAAGACTTCTAACAAGTTTTCTAACTTGAAGTCCATTTGAATACACCATTCCAAGTGATTTGAGTTCGCCAAAAATTTCACTGAATCTTGAGAACATAGTTTCTACATTTTCATCTTCGGCCATTTTGAACAATTCATATTCATTTGCTAGTGAATTGATCCGAGCCTTCTTCATCTTGGTGGTTCCTTCTTAAGTCACTTCTAGTTTGTCCCACATATCTTTTGCAGTTTCACATGTTGATATCTTGTCATATTTAGCTCCGCTCACTGCACAATATAACAAACTTATAGCTCTAGAATTAGTTTGAATTACCTCTTGTTGTTCCTTAGTGATGTCAAATGATTCAGGATCAAATGGTTTTTCAGTGCCATCTTTGTCAGTAAGTCTAGGAACAGGCTTTGGGCCCTTCTTGATGACTATCCATGCTTGGTGATCATTTAAAGAGACAAAGATTCTGAATCTGTCTTTCCAGTGAGAGTAATGTTGTCCATTGAAGTATGGTTGTCGGTGTGAAGAATGTCCATCTTGAAGTAGAGCACCAGGAATCTGATAGTGTTTCATTGGATCTTTTCTCACATGTGATTAAACACTTAAAAGGTGAGACCTACTCTAATACCAATTGAAACTCAAGAGGGGGGTGGGGGTGAATTAAAATTTCCTTTAGTCGACTTCTTGTAATGGCCAGTCGACTCACCTACACGTTAGTAGAATAAATAAACAGTAATAATAACTTGAAGTAAGTAAATAACACAGAGTGTTTTTATACTGGTTCGGATCACCGATGTGGTGCCTAGTCCAGTCCCCTTGGGTTACAAGGGTTTCCTTAAGAACTTGGGTGTTACAGAATGTTACAATTAAGAGCCCCATCTGATATGCAAATCAGATCTTCTTCTTAGACACAATCTCTACCTGTATAACCTACACTCAGATCTTTCTTTCTATTTTCTTTTCAATTGTTCACTCAAGTGTGTACAAAGTTTTATGAAAGATAAAAGAAGATTACAACATAAGTTCAAGTGAAGTGTATACTTCAAATCTAAGTTTGAAGAGGTATATATATATATGAACAAACTTGTGCTCTTGTAAGGAAAACCCAAGGGAGTTATACTTCAATCAAGGATTTGAGGAATCCCTTGATTGAGATGATTTGCTGATCCATGTCCATATAAGATATGTGCATGGTAAATCGCATTCCTTCCTTCTTGACATATATGATTCAATTATGTGCTTGGCTGAAGGATTTATCTTGACTATTTGGCTTGGTCTGATTTCCTTTCTTCTCTTGATGGCTTGGCTCTATTATAGGCTTGATTGATAATTCCTTGATCTGGTCCTATCAATCACGATTTGCTTGATTGATCTGCTGCCAACTTATTTGGTTGATTGATCTGCTGCCAGCTTTAGGCCTTCTGTTGATGATTCTTTAATCCCTTTTATTATGCCTTTCCTTTATGAAGTAATTGTAAGGATCATAATATATTGTTTTCCATGTTGGTGTTGTTTTGCTTGGATCCTTTCCTTATTGGATCTCCATGCTTGCGAGAATTGTGAGTAGTGTGTTAAAGTGTTATTTATCAGAATTTACATAACATTAAGAGGCTAACACTATCATCATCTATTGTTCATTGTGTTTCGATTATCACACGATTTTGTTGTTATTGGCCCCTTCATGTAGGATTTGCACTGCCCCTTTGTTAGTTGCTATGTTTTTTCCACTATTTTCTTCTTTCTTGTACTTGGATTTGCTGTACTTGAGCCGAAGGTGTTTTGGAAACAACCTCTCTACATCCATGAGGTAGTGGTAAGGTCAGCGTAAGCTCTACCCTTCCCTACCCCACTTTTGGGATTTCTCTAGGTATGTTTTTGTTGACATCTGATAAAATTGGAACAATACAGACATATTATGTCAGAGATCTTACTTGTCAAATAAGTTTGTATCTTAACGTGCTCAGCCTTAGGAAGTAAAATCCTTGAAATTTGTGATCACCAAAATGAATGATGTGCATTGTCACCTTCTTTAGATCTCAAAAGAACTTTTGAACTACAGTTGCAAACATTATGCAGCTTCATTAGCACTTATGTCCCAGTGCAATGATTTCCTATCAGGTACTGTTAGGATTTTTCTTTGACAAATTTCTTTACTGTCATTCCCAAGTCTTCAATGATATGACAACCTTATATACATTGTTTATCAATTATAGATTGCAATATGAAATTGACACAAAGTTTCATTATACAATGTGACCGTGTTAAAATTGCACTTGGTCGATTTTCTTTATTTGATGAGTGAATCTATTCCCTTCAATAGCTGAGTGGTTCCCGATCTCCCTTTTGTGGCCTAATTTTCTTTTTGATTACTATGTTAGCAAGGTATAATTATGAGGACAATCAACTGCTACAGCCTTCTCCAGTGATTCAAACAAAAGAAGCCATTTATCTTGGCTCTCTTCAAGATAAGGAAGGTAGTACACTTGCGTTCTGGCAAAAGTTGGTTTTCTGAAGAGTGTAATTGTACTTTCTTGTCATTTGAACGCATTAAGTATGTGATTCATTGTCCTAATAGGAAAGTCACCAAGATCCCAAGATTATGCAGCCTGCCCAAATTAGTAAGCATAAACATGTTGAGTGGATTATCCATATTGAATTGAATAAACATAAAAAAAAATCTCGTAGATTTATCTTGTTGAATTGCATAAATATATATATATCAAAAAAATCCTTAAGGAAGCTTGCTTGAGTATATTTTTTATAATAAATGATGCTCACAAGTGTAGATGGAGAAACTTTAAGTACATGCCTGATTTGGGTGCTAGTGATTATTAGGAGGTCCATAATCACCGTGAACTGCATTCGTAGTATTCTACATGTTTGGTTGTGATGTCGATGAAATAAATTTTTTTCCTGAAAAAAGTTCAATTAATAGTTGATGTTTCTCAGTACATCAGTCGGAGCACCTGGAGGTCATGAGAGCTAGAGGTTTGTACAACACCAATGATAAAGTAAACCCATTGGCGAACTCTACAAGCAAACGTGAGTATATCATGAATACTTAATAGAAGTGTTTGCCTGTAAGCTTGTGTAGTACTTACCTGTCAAAAGAAAATCGAAATGACTTGTTAAAGTATCTTTAGCAACAGGATTAACATTCTGATTGGAGACACTTCCTTTTGAATTTCAACTTATTATTGTAGTTGAAAGTACAAGTTCATGGTATTACATCAACATATCCTTTTGTCCATAGCTGACTAATATTTATCAACTGTAAATTTAATGACCCTAGTTTAGAAAAAGCACTTCCCAAGAATATTCTCTGGTTTGAACTGTCAGAGCTAGAATAATTATTACCTTAAATACTAAAATCTTAATTTTTCAGAATTCTCTATCATTGATATACTTGGTGATGATGGACCAAACTTTGAGTTGGAAAGTTCAACTCATGAATGCCATGTTGCATTTTCGATTGAAGGTATATTCGATGGTTGACCATGAAGCAATTACATTTATGTTTTTTGAAAGCCTAACAATTTTATACCTAGGGTGTGACCTAGTGGTCAATGAAGCGGATTGAGAACCATGATGTTTCGGGTTCAAATCCTAGCAGCGACAAAAAAAACACTAGGCGGTTTCTTTTCATCTATCTTAGCTTTGGTGGATAGAATTACTCGGTATCTGTTGGTGGTGGGAGGTGACAGGTATTTTGTAGAACTCGCGCAGGATGATCCAGAAACAACAATTATGAAAAAAAATTCCTACAAATGAGTAGAAAAGCTCAATTAACTTCTTTCATTTTCTTTTCTACTTAATGCTCTTTATAGAAATCTTTTCAAATACTCCTTCTTTTTTAATTTGTTTGTCTGGTTTTGACTTGACATAGAGTTTAAGAAAGTAAAGACTTGGTTCTTGTGGTTAAATATGCTATGTGGAAAGTTGGAATTAAAAAGTTGCCAAAAAATAGAAAAGCGACATTCTTTTTTAAATGGACTAAAAAGGAAAGTAAGACAAACAATTTAAAATGGATGAGGTATCATATAACTATTTTTTTTAGCATTAGTCTTTGAGAATGTGTCTTGCATGTTTAAACTGTATCATTATTATAATAGAAAATTACCGATTACACAACAAATTTATAGAAAATTATCTAGCAAAAAATTGCAAGCAACTGTGCCAACGTGAAAAAAAATCATGTTAGATAGATATGTGCCTACCACATTTGTATTGACACAATTCCTACCATATTCAATTATCTACAAAACCATTACGTCAATTTGTTTCCCTGAAATAAGAAAATTATCTCATAACTTGTTGAAACAAAGTTTTAGCAGTTTTTTTGCTCATGTGAGAGATTAAACTCTTAAACATCAATTAAAGTTATTAAACCACATGATTATGATAAGCAAACAAAATAAGAAGCTAAGCAGAAAGCAGAAAAACAGATTCTTAAAACAACATGGGAGAAGAGCTTTATGCTCTTTTAACCAAATTCAAATATTGCCATTAGTAAAGAAAGTGAATGAAAAAATGATCATTTAAAACTGTCTTCGGTAATAATATATAGCCATATACTATAGAGATTTGTGAAAACTTCTCAAATTAAAATCACTAAAATGAATATTGAGATGTTCTAACACATGAATATTATATAAGTTAGAGAAAAGATATCAATGGGGCTATATGACGAGAAGATGAAAGCACAAAGATGGAAGACAACTAATAATTGAGCAACCGTTTTGGGAGAAGGAAAGATCACAACTATTTAAACTAATCACATTTGCAACTGTGATTATTTATAATTAACAATTAATAAGAGTTACTTTTTCGACTTATTAGAGTACTTACTTCATATTTTGAACCCCTTTTCGAAAATCCTTGCTCCTCTACTGTTGTGAAGGGCCTATGGGATATTAGAGACTTTTATTTGGGATCCAGGCCCAATAACCATTTGTTAAAAAAGACTAGGTGTTAGAAGAACGGTTATGAAAACTATGTCGAAGCTTTGGTTGTCAGTTATCTCTCATCCCTTTTCTCTGTTCTAGTATCTCATCCCCTTCTAGTTACCTTTTTCTATGTTAATCTATCTGTAATTAGTATGTTATTACTTTGTTGTGCGTATTATACGTTGTAATTTGTATCCAGTGATTATTATATATTAGTGTTATTATATATTAGTGTTTCTGTTGAGAATCGAATTTGTTTCATTGGTGTTTTCATCCAGAGGTCTCTCTAATGGAGGACCAAAAAGTACTCAAGGCTTTCGTTGGTGATTCAATTCGGGATTCACTACAAGAAATGAAGGATTCTATCTCTAAAGATCTCTCTGAATGTCGTTCGATGTTGCTGGAGGTTTTGGGGGAAAGGGATACGACCTCTTTTGAACCCAAAAACATAGTTATGAACGTCAAATTATGGCAGTTTCGAGGTGAGAATCCGGACGCTTGGATAGTTCAAGCAGAGCATTATTTTAATTGCTATAGAATTGAGGAAGATCAGAAGCTTAATGTGGCTTCGTTCTATTTTGATGGTGAAGCTTTGAAATGGTATGGATGGTTTTTTCTCAACAATCAACTCGCTGGTTGGGACCATTTGTGGACAAATTGATGATTCATTTTCGCTCCCGTAGTAGAGACACATCTCGCGGGTTCTTACTCATTCCTAAGAACAAGAATGATAGGACAATGGATTACTATCAAGAGGCTATTCCATTATGGGGTAATATTACTAACTCATCCTCGCCTCAGTCTTATCAATACAATCTCTTTGCTAAAAATTTTGAGGTAGACCACATGTTCGATAAAATTCCCGAGAAGGGTAATGATGTAGATTCTTCGGACAGTACCTCTGTTGAAGAAAATAATGACACTTTTGAAGAAATGGACAGTAGGCCATCACTAATAGTTTCTTCGGTGCTTAGTGGGTATGATCAAATGGTGACAGATCCAGATTTGTCTAATAACACTACTAATGATGAAGCAATTTCAATTCCAAACAAAGTTCTCTCTGAACTGCCTCAGTATGGTCATGATCAATCAAGTCGAGAAAGTGGACAACATGTCTGTACCACTATTTTGTTGTTGCGTGCTTTCGATGTGCACAATGATCATTCCATGAACACGTCCTTCCTACGTGAAGTTGTTGATGATGTTAAGCTCGTGAAAGCAATCACCGCAGTGAAGTATTGGAAGCTGGTAGTTGTTGGACCAGAGTACAGTGATTCTGAGCTCCTTGATGACTTGGGACTATTTTCAATGGACGAGGTAACTGTTAAACATTTCAGAATTAGTACAACAAGGATGTTCGACGACACTCTTCAGTGGTCTTGTGTCATTGGTTGTGGACACAAGGTTGCAAGACCATTAATTGGAGATCCCAATTTTAGTTGGACTGTTATTTTTAAGGAATTTGTATTGAAGGACATAGACGAAGAAGTGGATAAAGCATTTCCCTCCTTCACTAATATTTATTTGCTTGTAGATGTTATTTCTGCAATTGATTCTAACATTGTCTGGAATGCTCAAATTGCACTATTGGAGGCAGGAATGGTTGTGCATTCAGTACACCGACACCAACCACAAGATAACAAGCTAGTGCGAAATGGGAATAGCATGGAGAAATATATCAGTATCTGTTGTGTGAGATTCTTTATACATTTTGTTGTGACATATAACATGGATGTTGTTTATATGATTCATCAAAGGGCAACTGGTGTGATTGATAATGGTGGTACCGTTAACTGGACGAGAACCTACCAGATTACTGGAGTAGCTGAGAGGATGAACACGTCTGTTTTTGTGGCAGTTGAAAGTAATGAGTTTACTAGTCTTAAGTCACTGGATCGGCCAAAGGTGGTGCCAACTTTTTGTCCAATTGATTTTTATATCCAAACAACTTCACTGGTCAGTCGACTAATTAGGTACTGCTTCTTTTTTTTAACAGATGAAGTGGTATTACATCTTAATTTTGTTCTCGATTACATCTCTGTCACTGTTCATGGTGTTATGAAGCACTTAAATCAGTTGAACCAAGGGTTGCCTTTGGTGCCAGTGAAATTTTGCACAAATGCACCTTTCCAGGCATTATCCTACAAACATCACCTTAGAGGAGTATGTTGCAGTGACATTTGCCATTTTGGAGGTGTTATCGTTCTAGTTAAAGCTGGACAATATGTTCAAGAGGCAACGGGAGTAATGTCAATTTCCTTAATATTCTCCAAAGACAACATAAAGTTACACCTCACATCAGAACATCTAGATCATTTTATTTGGCCTAGTTCATTGCTGGATGGAGGAATGCTGTTTCACTTTACACTTATGACTTTGAAGTGTGTGGAAACTGCCACTCGTCAAATAATTGAGTGAGTTTTGGATGGATTTCATGACTTGAACCTTGAGGACAAGGTTCCTTTTGAGGGATGGAGTATTGTTGTGAATCAAGTTGACTTTGTAAGGACCTATGGGATATTAGAGACTTTTATTTGGGATCCAGGCCTAATAACCATTTGTTAAAAAAGACTAGGTGTTAGAAGAACGGTTATGAAAACTATGTCGAAGCTTTGGCTGTCAGTTAACTCTCATCCCCTTTCTCTGTTCTAGTATCTCATCCCCTTCTAGTTACCTTTTTCTATGTTAATCTATCTGTAATTAGTATGTTATTACTTTGTTGTGCGTATTATACGTTGTAATTTGTATCCAGTGAATATTATATATCAGTGTTTGTGTTGAGAATCGAATTTGTTTCATCTACTATATATATATATATGTGACAATATGATGATTATTTCTTCATTTTCCTTTCTACTTTATGCTCTTTATGTCATCATTTCCAGTTTGTAGGGAAAAGGAGGGAAGAAGTGTCTATATTTGTGTGGCTTTTAGAATGAACATTTGATGAGATACCTTTCTGCCTTACTAGGTTTAGGTAAAGTTGAAATGTCTACCCCAGTCCATTCACCGCAGTTACCTGGCAGGTATATTTACTTTATTAATCAAGAATAATAATTTTGCAAATTCCATCTTGACAAGATCTCTATGATATACCCTTGGAAGTCAAGACTATGAACATGTTTTAAATTTAAATTGACTATGATAGCTGCATGCATCAATTCTATTGACTGAAAACATCATCTACACATTTAGGCGACTTGCATTACTTTCCCAGGTTTTGAGGAGATCATCTGGCTGTTAACATGATAAAGTGGATTTTTAACTAAGTCCTCTTTGCCACTGATATAGAGCTTCATAAACAGAGGACGAGACATTAATATCATGGATATATTTTACAGTAATGCTACTTCTAGCAAGAAGGAATCCCAAATTCCAGTAGAAGCTCTTAACTATTTCCAGATAAGCAAAAAAGTAATACAGGCACTCTATAACCACCAGATTCCTTGATACTGTTCACTTACTTAGCTGACATCAGTTCTTGATAAGCAAGGGTGTTTGGATACCACAATTTTCTTAAAACAACTTACCTCAGTACTCTAGCCACTGGAAAGTGGTTTGAGTCCCTCTCTGGGATGTTTAGTGTTCTTAATATTATGTATTATATAACCAACCTGTGGATATCCTTTCGATCAATTCACGCATGCTTCATGCTTATCTTACACTAGTCCTGGACACATGCTTTGCACGTGAGTCCTGTGAAAGGTATGAATTACTGTCAAAATCACATTTTAATCAGTATCACAAGCTATTAAAAAAAATCATTTAAAATAGATGAACAATCAATGTATTCAAATAACTTCTTTATTGTATGTCAAATGATTAAACATTTGATGAACCTGCAAAATTTAGTTTGGTAACTAAAATAATGAGTTACATGTTTATGTTATTAGGTCCAAACATATGATATATTAGTATGTGCAAAAATGATTAATAGTTCTCATTTAAATGCACAATAAGAAAATTTCTACATATACCTTAAATTGATAGCTATACTTCAAGTCCAACACCTATACAATTCTAAATGCTTCATAGAAGAAAAATTTTATAATAGAGAAAGAAAGCAAGACGAAAATTTGAGGATATTGCAAAGAAAGTCCTCATACTCTGAAAAAGAAAACTTTGTTATTGTTAGAGACAACATATCAACATATCAACATAAATTTAGTACTACACATTTATTAAATTTACTCTCTTTTTTTTGGCTGCTATTTTTTCTTCTTGATTGCCAATGTTCAACATTTTTTGGGTTATCCTCACTTGCAACTTCTAACTCTCTTATTGAATTGTGCTATTTCCTTAATTCGATTTCCTATTGTGAACTTCCATCTTTGTTAGTTGGTTCTTAAATAGCATTAGGAAATGACCCTTTAGATTCAAATTTTAATTTTGAAATTGATTTCTACATCAAAGTGATGAATGACTTTCCATATCATAACTTTTCAAATTCTTCCATTATGAGATTTATGATTACAATTAATTAAAAAACAATATCAATGTACTCATTTATCAAGAAAATGATAATTTAGTTATTAAATGGCTTATGGACTTCAAAATCTATCATTATGTAATTAAAATATTTACAATTAATCAAATTTTAATTTAGTAGAGGGGTAAAATGGTAATTCAACTTTTCACTTTGGAGGTTCCCACTTATAATAATATACTAGATCAGTTTTTTGGAGAACTATACACCTGGTTGCTTCTCAGGTTTGGATACACCAACTTCCTAAATGATTAATTTTACATAGGACCTAATCAAATTGGCAAGCTTAATGGTTTTAGTTCTTCATGTTGCAGTAGGCTGATTTAAGGAAACACTTCTTTTATGCTTAATTTGTCGCTACAACCTCACAAAGTTGCATGGAAATCTTTGAAAGTGCTCCTTCTAAATGTTGCTTTTTATGATGTATGACAGCAGACCCTTGGCATATGGTAGGCCCTCACCCCCAAGCGGAAGGAGAAAAGCTCTCTCATCTAACTACCTTAACAAGGGAATAGATGGAATTGAACTTGAATTGGTGAGAGCACTTCCTGATGCTTTTATAATTCTGTTTGGGGTAGCTAGCTTGTTGCATGTTTACTACTAGTGCTTCCTTCGAATGACTTGAACTCCTACCTTTATTAGTGTCTCCTTTCCGTGGGATAGTGGACTATTACCTCTAGAAATCTTTGCACTTTTACTTCATTTCCTAGAATTTGTAACTTACTGTTGTCAATTTCTTTTTCGTTTCACTTCTTGTGTAGGGTGTTTAGCATGGCATAAGTTTTTTCTTGATGAAACCTTTTTTTTTCTTGTGTTCGGTTGTCTAAATTCTTTTCACAAAAAGAAGGAAATTAACTTTTGTGAGCATATCCTCTTTTCGGCTACAATTATATTGTAAAGATATGACACCTGAGCCTAACTCAACCCCAAAAGCTAACTCGAGAAGGGAGGATTGTCCAAGTCCATATAAGGAGATCACAAATCCATTCCCAACCAATGTGGGACTTTTACCCACTCTAACACCCCCTTTCATGTCCAGGCCCAAATGGCGCGTGGATCGGGAGCCCATACAAGGATAGATTTGGCTCTGATACCATGTAAAGATATTACACGGAGCCTCACTCAACCCCAAAAGCGAGTTCAAGAGGAAAGGATTGCCCAAGTCCATATAAGGAGACCACCAGTCCATTCTCCAACCAATGTGGGACTTTTACCCACTCTAACATATATAAAATTACACCAAATGTAGTTCTTCAATGTAAACCTCATGTCAACCTGCTTTGAAACACCACACTGAAAGTTTAGATACTGTAAAAGTATATTTTTATTCATAGAGTTTGTACATTATTTATAGGAGAACAAGTAAGATCAAATAAACTAATCAATCCCTAATTCCTGGGAGATCCTTGAATCAAGAGATTTCCTATAAACAACTTTCCTATAATAATATATTCTATCCATATTTATAGCAGCAGATTATAATCAAATCCGCCAGCTTATTTGTAGCAAATTACAATCAAATCTACCAACTCATTTGACACTCCCCTCAAGTTGGCATGTAGATATCAAACATGCCTAACTTGCTCACAAAGGACTCAAAAGTAATTCTGAAAAGACCTTTTGTGAAAATATATGCAACTTGTTCAGTTGTTGGAACAAAAGGATTCGCACACACTTCCATTTTCAATCTTCTCTTTAATGAAGTGTCTGTCCACTTCAACATGCTTTGTTCTATCATGTTGAACTGGATTATGAGCAATGCTTATGTCACAATACAACTTCATTGGAAAACTCGCAGGTCTTCATAGTTCTTCCAAAAATCTCTTGAGCCACAACATTTCACAAATTTAGTGTGCCATGGATCGATACTGAACCTCAGCACTACTTCGAGCCACCACATTTTGCTTCTTACTTCTCCATGTCACTAAATTTCCCCAAACAAATGTACAATATCCAGATGTAGACCTTCTATCAATAGATGAACCAGCCCAGTCTGCATTTGTATAAGCCTCACCACTTCTTTGCTCATTCTTTTTGAAGAACAACCCTTTCCCAGGAGAACTCTTTAGATACCTTAGGATTCGATACACAACTTCTTGGTGTTCTTCTTGTGGAGAATGCATGACCTGACTGACTAGGCTCACAACAAAGGAAATATCAGGTCTAGTATGTGACAAGTAAATCAACTTGCCTACCAATCTCTGATATTGGCCCTTATCAATCAATTTTCCTTCCTTTACAAACTTCAGATTTGGATCAATTGGAGTTTCAGTTGGTCTGCAACCATTCATTCATGTTTCTTTTAATAGATCAAGAACATACTTCCTTTGTGACACTATAATTCCTTTCTTCGATCGTGCAACCTCCATGCCAAGAAATTACTTTAGCGGGCCTAAGTCTTTTATCTCAAATTTGAGGCAAGACGCTTCTTTAGATTTTTTATTTCAACCACATCATCTCTTGTGAGGATGATACCGTCGACATATACTATAAGAACAATTGTTTTTCCTTCTAGTGAATGTCGAGTAAACATCGTGTGATCTACTTGTCCTTGCACATACCCTTGCTTCTTCACAAATTGAGTGAACCTTTCAAACCAAGCCCTTAGAGATTATTTTAGACCATAAAGAGATCTTCTAAGCCTGTATTTCTTTGACTTATACTTCCCTTCAAAACTTGGTGGGGGATCCATATAGACTTCTCCCTCTTGGGGCCCATTCAAGAAAGCATTTTTCACATTCAACTGTTGAAGTGACCAATCAAGATTTATTGCGATTGTCAACAAAACTCTAATTGACTTTAGCTTAGCTACTGGAGCAAACGTCTCGAGATAGTCAATGCCATATGTTTGTGTGAGTCCCTTCGCAACTAAGCGGGCCTTATAACTTTCCAAGGATCCGTCTGATTTGAATTTTGTGGTGAACACCCATTTACAGCCCACTAGTTTCTTTCCCTCTGGTAAATCCACTAACTCCCATGCCTCATTTTTTTCAAGAGCTTGCAATTCCTCCAAAATAGCCTCCTTCCACTCGGGAACTCGTAGAGCATCCTACACATTTTTTGGAATCTCCACACTAGAAAGTTGTGAAGTAAAGGCTGAATAAGTAGGGGACAACTTTTTATAGGACACAAACATAGAAATAGGATACTTAGAAACATTTTTGACACCTTTGCGTTTCGCAATAGGTAGGTCCAGATCTGAGGAGTTAGAAATAGAATCAATTGGAAGATTACCTTGAATTCCAGTAAGGTCTTACGGAACTGACTTTTGGTAGTGATGAGAATCTTCGATCTTTTTTCCTTGAGTTTGGTTCCTTCTCGAATATACCTGTATTTCTTTTGTTTGTTCTCTATTCCTATTTTTATTTTTGTAATTTGATGGCTTTACAAGTTCAATTTCTAAGTTTTTATCATTCAAGTCACTTTGGTCCCTATCATCTCTTAGATCAGAACTATTTATATCTTCTCCTAGATCCCTCACATTAGTATTTATTGTAATATCATGTTCCTCATTTTCCAGATGTCTAGTTTCCTCACTCTCACAAAAAAACAAATCTTCACCTACACGGTACTCCCCCTGAAGATGAGTAGTAAAATAGAGTTGGGACTCAAAAAAAAAGTTAGATCCATTGTGAAAATTATCTTCCTAGCATGTGGATCATAACACTTATATCCCTTTTGACTTGGGGCATATCCTACAAAAACACACTTCTTACCCCGCGGATCAAGTTGACTACGATTATGAACATGAACAAATGTTGTACAACCAAAAACTTTCAGAGGAAGGTCTGTAGTTAGCCTAGAACTAGGAAAACTCTCTTTGAAAACTTTAAAAGGTGTTTTAAATTCAAGAGGACGAGATGGCATCCAATTAATAAGGTAAGTGGCAGTCAAGAGAGCCTCTCCCCAAAGGTGTTGAGGAACTTTACTAGTAAACAATAAAGCTCTCGTTACGTCTAAAAGGTGCCTATTCTTTCTTTCAGTTATACCATTTTGTTGAGGAGTATCTGCACAAGAGCTTTGGTGTACTACCCCATTTTTTCTGAAAAAACTTCCTAATTGTTCATTAAAAAATTCACGACCATTATCACTCCAAAAAATCTTGATTTTCTTATTGAATTGTGTTTCCACCATGACATAGAAAGTCTCAAACACATTTAAACCTCAGATTTGTCCTTCAATAAAAAAACCCAACTCAATCTAGTATGATCGTCAATAAAAGTTACAAACCATCTTTTTCCAAACATTGTTGAAATTCTAGACGGTCCCCAAACATCACTATGAATCATCATAAAAGGTTTTGAAGCCTGATATTTTTAAGAGGGGAAAGAAGATCGATGATGTTTAACCATTTCACAAAATTCACATTGGAACAATGACGGATTTTTATTTCTAAATAACTGAGGTAACAAGTGTCTTAAATAATAAAAACCTGGATGTCCAAGCCTATAGTGCCAAAACATGACTTTATTCAAAACAGAAGTAAAGTTCAAGAAAATAGGATTCAGTTGTAGTGAGTTATTCCCATTGTCAAGAAAATAAAGACCTCCAGATTCTCTAGCACTATCAATCATCTTCCCCGAGGCCTTTTCCTGAAATTCACACATATCGGAATCAAATATAGCACGATAATTAAGAGAACGAGTTAATTTACTGACAGAAATCAGATTTCAAGAGAGCTTTGGAACATGAAGAGTATCATGGAGTGCGAGAGATGGTGATAGTTTAATAGTTCCTTTTCCAGCAATTGCAGAGAAGGAACCATCAATTGTCTTGACTTTATTGTTCCCTGCACAAGGAGTGTAAGTAGAGAAAAAATGGGAACTTCCAGTCATGTGGTCACTAGCTCCTGAATCTATGATCCAAGAATCTATTTGGTTGGAATTGACACTAAGAAAAGCAGACGATACAATAAAATTTTAAGCAAAAGAACAAGACTGATTAGAAGAATTTGGTGCATTTGGTGAAATTGTGGAGATTGAAGGAGTTTGTGTAGAATTTCCAGTTGTTCCCTTTTAAATGGAGACGTTTCTGGAGAAAGTTTTGCCCTTGATCAAAGTAAGTTGTTTGGAGGGCCTGACCATTTTGATAGTGAAAGCCACGATTATCAACTTCCTTCTTCTTCTTCTTCCAATTTAGTGGTTTCCCATGAATCTTCCAACATGTTTCACGGGTGTGCCAATGTTTTTTGCAATGATCGCACCATGGCCTTTTGTTTTTGTCATCTTCATTCTTCACTGTTACAAGAGTTGAAGAGTCTATAGCAGATTTTAGTTGAACATGTAAATCAGGTTTTAACATAACTTTCCTCCTAGTTTCCTTTCTCCTAACTTCAGAAAAGGTTTCACGAAGTGAGGGTAGAGGGTTTTTTCCTAGGATTCGTGACCTGATCTCATCAAACTCCCGATTTAATCCTGCTAAAAAAAGGTAAACTCTCTCATTTTCTTCTCTTTTTTGTGCTTTTACATTATCCACAAAACACTCCCATTGATCATTGTAATACTAGTCTAATTCTTGCCACAAAGACACCATTTAATTATAATAAGCAGTGACTTCCTTCTTTGTAACAACCCTAAAAATGAAATAGGAGGAACTAGAGCTTCTCATGTGTTTTAGAAGTTAGTAACTTGTTTAAATGTTGAGTTTTGACCTTTAAAGTCTAGTTGGAAGAGTTTTCAAGTTGAATGTCAAGGGACGACCATGACGTTCGGGAACTAGTCTTGTGAGTTTATGTGTTCTAAGTGGTGTATGGTAGTTCCTAGCCTTGGTTGAAAGAGTTTAGTGAGTCAACGTCAAGGCACGTGTTAGGCTCTATGCTAAAAGGTGTTTTTGAAAGATGGTTAGGGGTGAAGGCTTGTGCCAAGCCAAGGAGAGCAAGGCCTAAACCAAGAGGGCAAGGCTTGCCCAACCTTGGCCAAGCTACTTCCCTATGACTACAGACCACTTCACGGCCAATAGTCATGACCACGGCTCGTGAAAGTGGCCGTGAAGGCCACTTGGTGGCAAAGCTTGCAAGGCCACTTAGCCAAGCCACTACCTCCAAGTCCACGAGCATCACCACGACTCGTGGTGTTGACCACGGATCGTGGGAGCTTCCGTGAACTTGCCTTGGACTTGGAGGGTTTGACAAGTGAGGGATGCACACTGTCTAGGGGACCACAGGCACCACCACGAGCCGTGGTGCCCTTCACAACCCGTCCAAGTAGGCGTGGTCCCTGACGGGGCTGCGTCATTTAAGGGTAATTGAGTAATTTCATTTTAAGTTTTTATTAAGTTGGGTTGATTTTTAATGGTTTATATATTAAATATAAATAGTTTTAAGTCTTAAACCCTTCCTTTTAACTCATTATTCTCAAATACCTAAATCAAAACCTCTAAAGTAATTCTCTCTTAACTCAAGGAAGAAGAAGAAGTGGGAACTAGGGTTTGGATTCAAAGATTTCTTCATCAAATTTCTTTGGGAATTCATCAACTAAGGTATGGTGGCTCTTTATCTAGGGCTAGTTTTCGCCCTAGAGCCAAATCTCAAAATGGTTTTCAAGGTTTTCAAAAGTTATGAAAAACCCCAATTCTTCCTCAAACTCATGGGTCCTTGCATTAAATGGTGTCAAACGATTTATTATGATTATATTATGGTTCAATCGATGTTTTAAGGTGAAAAACTTCATGGACCCATGATCTCCCTAAATTCCTAAAATTTGGCTTATGAAGTGGGTTTGATAATTATGATTGTATATTGATGGAATTGTGTCTAGATTGATTTGTGTTATTGATTCCTATTGTTAACTATATCTATTGTTGGTGGATTGTTGGTGCATGGATGAGTTGAGAATTATGGACTTGTAGGTAAGTCATGGGTAAATTCTCTTGTGATGTTAGAATTGTTGGGAATTGGATAATGGTGATTATGGCTTTGGAGAATGGTAAGTTGACCTACTTTCATGCTATATTGAAATTGTTCTTGTTTGGATTGATCCACTTATGGTGGAGGTGTGTACTTATTGAATGTGTATTGATTATGGCCTTGAAGGCATTATATAGTGAATTGAAGTATTGTCTTAAGGTGTGTGCAATATGAGGGTTATGTACGTGGTGTTCAAGCACATCATGATGGTATATTATACAATGTGTATATATTGTGATTGAAAGTATGTTCTCTCTTAATGTTTGTATGTGATGATAATGGACTATGAAAGGTCTCTATATGGTAACGTTGTCTCTTGAATTGGTAGACCTAGATTGGTAACCTCTCTTTAAATGAATGAATGAATGTCTAGGATCAGTAGACCTAAAGTTGGTGCCCTTCTATAAATGACTAATGAGGTACTCTAGGCTATGACTTGAATCGGTTAGACCTAAGCATGGCGCCCCTTCATGATAAGTCTAGGTGATGTGAGGCTAAAAATACATATTTTTAATTATTATTTCCTCACATTTATTATTTATATTTGTCCTTTTTAAGCATAAACTTTATGAATTGTGCTAAATTGTGTATTTTATTTGTAGGATTAAATTGGTGGAAAAATGAAGAAGTATGGAGCTAAAATGAATTAAAGATGGATGATTGAAGAAGAAAATCAAGCAGACAGCTTAATGAATTAAATGAAATAAAATAATATATTCATATATATGCAAATGGCGGCTGAATAATCTCAAATCACTTTACTGCCACGTGGCAGCCAATGAAGGCCCCTCAAATATTGAGGCGGCACAATTCAAGCAGACAGTTTTAATAAAAAAAAGGGAATCCAATTCCTTTTGGTTTTGGATTCCTAATTTGTTTGGATTCAATTATTTTATTTAGGGTTTCCTAGATCTATAAATAGTGCATAGAAATAATTAAAGAAAGGAGGCCAAGAACCAAGATACAGGACACAATATAAATTTTCTTCTAGCTTAGGAACTTTGGAAGAGCCGCCGTGGAGGCCGGAGAATTGTGGTTTATTCTTTCTTCTCCTTTATTATTTATTTGTATTTGTGATTCATAAAAGATAGTTTAGTTATTGTTCTTAACTTTTTATGATTAACACAAGCATATTTATTTTAATAAATTTTGATTGTGTTTTTGAGATAATGAGTAGCTAACTTTCATAACTAGGGTTGTGGGAACCATAGGCAATTAACAAAGTATGAATAATAACTAAGTAATTCTTGAATAGTATTTTGCATGTATTGATAATTCTTTCGTTTAGAAGTCCTTTTAACGAGTGCACGCGTTAGAACTCGCCTTGTTGCTACTTGCCGGATCAAGGAGGTAATCAACAAGAAAATAATTATCAACATAGATTTAGTGTGATACTATCTAATAGGCTAGTGTCGATTGGTGCGAAGTAATAACTAAGCCAAACATCGATTATGATGTCTAATATGAGGTAAAGGTAAGGGTTAGTAAATTATACACACGTAGCCGGATCAAGGTGCGGGGTGAAATTCTCTAGATGTCGGATCAAGGACTTAGAGATACCTAACTTATCACTTTGCATGTAATACACTAGAAAATGATTACTATTATTAGGATTATTGCGTTATGAGCTTATGGGGAACACATTCCTAGTTACTTTTAATAATCTGAATATAAATAAATACTTAGTTCAAAGCTATTTTTTTATTGTCTTTATTTTATTTCAATTTAAAACCCCCCATTTTTATATAACGACTATCGAGTTAAATATTTGCTATTGACAATATTCTTCCATATTCTCTGTGGGATCGATCTCGATTCATAGTTGGGTAAATATATTGCATACGATCGTTTATATTTCTTTCCAAGAAGTATATTTGAACGTTATCACTAGGACCCTATGTGAATGTAAAGCCTTGAAGGGGTAAACCTGAGGGTGATGACCTCCTTCTTGTGTGAAATGATAGACTTAGAGTTGGTGGACCGGAACAGTAGAAAACACTCTCTAAGAAAGTCAATGAGCTACCCTTTATGAACCTTGATCGATAGATCCTTGTGGTGCCCTTCTTGGTAGAGTGTTATGGGTCGGTAGGCCCAATGATGGCGCCCTCTCTAGTACTCACATGTGAATGAAATTACTCTATGGGAAATAAGGCTAAGCACCGAGTGGATATGGTTATGATGGTGGCTCTCTCCGAGTATGAGGTTAGAGTACAATGAACGTCTTTGGATATCCCCTAAACCATGTGCCTACATGGGTTGTTTACTAGTTCTACCCTTGGCAAGTAGAACACCTTCCACGGTGTGGGGTCTTATGACATCGGATTCCATGCCTAGCTAGTGTGGTCTATGTTGGTTAATGCCTATTCCCATCATGTGGGATGTGCACTCTAGTTACTTGATAGGTTCTATAACGTGTAGGTAGTAGTATGGGATGCTATCTACACATGGCACGAGTAGGCCTTGAAGGTACTAAAGTGAGTTCCCTAAGTCTTTACTGACTATTATGTGAAGTCCCCTATATGCATGAATGTCTCCTTAAATGTCTCTAATAACGAATGTTGACTTACTGGTTTATGTTGAAAGGGAAAGATCCTTATCTTTGGTAGTCTTGAGGAACACTTCTGTGTGTGTGAAGAGGTTGTATGGGCAGCCCCTTCATGTGTTACTTAGGTGGGTCTTAGGATAACCTTAGATGGAGGGTCTTAGATGATGAAATGATTTACTTGATAAATATGGTTATGTCTTGTAGTTTGGTATTAGTTGAGCATGTATATTATGTGAGTATTATCTTGTATCTGGATGGTGACTTGTAACATGTCTCTTATAATTGTATTATGAAGTTTTATCAAAAATAGCATGAAAAGCATATACCTTAAATAAATGTCCATTTTTGCATGTTTTTGCATAGTCATCATACTTAGTACTTAATTGTGCTAACTCCATTGTTTTTCATGTTTTACTACAAATGTAGGTGTTGGCAAGTGAGGTGCTTTCCATAGTGAAGCTTGGGACTAGAGTTTCTCTCAAGACTTTGGTATGTCCTCATATGTCGAGGACAAGGATTCTATATTCTAGTTTCTCTTATTAAGACATTTGTAATAGACTTGTAGTTTCTTTCAAATGTAAAGGGCCGTGCCCTTAGTATGTTTCTTGGAGTTTTGGCTCTAAGTTGGCCATGTGAGACTAGTATTCCGCTTGTGTATAAAGACTTCTTTAAAATGATGTTGACTTTCAAGTCTTATGAGTTTGTTTTAAAAAGTTTTAATTCTGTACTATTTTTATTGCCTATGTGATAAATGAATGCTAAGGGCTTGTATAAGACCTCTTTGAGGTCGAATACGCCGTGTCACGACTTGGGGGTGCTCTCGGGTCATGACATTCTCACCCTGCTTAGCTTTCCATAATTTATTTTTAACTCAAAAATTTGAGAGGCATTTTCTACATTAGAATATGTCTCCCTAACGACTTTCCACACATCCTTAGCAGTGGGCAAAAAGAGATAAGATTTACCTATGACTGGTTCCATGGAATTTATTAACCAAGCAATCACGAGTGAATTCTCTGATCTCCAAGAGTTCAACTTTGGATCTCCGACTCCCAGATTTTTCATCTCTTCGATCAGATGTCCAAGCTTTCCACAACCATCGATTGCAAGCTTTACGAACTGTGCCCATTCCAGAAAGTTCTTCTCATTCAATCGATGAGAAGTTAACTGGAAGGGCATGTGAGAAGCATAGCCTCCTTGTGTCATCAGATTTTCTGTAGGAGTTCCCAGAGAAGAATCTTTGTCTTGCACTCCGTGAAAAGGTGTTTGATCCATATGATATTATGGGAAAAAGTCCCACTCTGATACCATGAAAGTTTAGATACTGCAAAAGTATATTTTTATTCATAGAGTTTGTACATTATTTATAGGAGAACAAGTAAGATCAAATAAACTAATCAATCCCTAATTCCTGGGAGATCCTTGAATCAAGAGATTTCCTCTAAACTACTTTCCTATAATAATATATTCTATCCATATTTACAACAACAGAATATAATCAAATCTGCCAGCTTATTTGTAGCAAATTACAATCAAATTTGCCAGCTCATTGATGGGGCAGATTGTGACTAAATCTGCCAACTCATTCGACACACACTTATGCCCTATCTCCACTTCCTATCACTACCATATGTCACATATATTTTTACCCTATCAAACGGCATAAAATTATTTAGGAAATACTTGTCAAGGTTCTATAAAGAATTATTCCATAACACACCCTTCATCTACTATATCTTATGATATCAAACGGGCAAAGGCTTTGACAATAGGTGTTAAAACCAAGTTCTAGGCTTCCGTCAACTAGATGTTTAGTTTCAGCATTCATACCTTCTTAAATGGTCGGCATCTGAATCTGAAATCTACAAATTCGGTGATTCAGTTGATGTAGAACAACATTTTATGCTCTTGATCTCGAAAAGTGATGAGATACCTAAGTTCTATTCCATTCAATTGCTTTTCAATATATGCGTGCTTTATATATATACGCACAAACTCCATATGTGCATACTTTTGTTAATAAGCCCCTCACCGTCTGAAAATGAAAAATGAAAAATAAAAACAGTTGGTTCTTTGTGATAAGGATTATTGCAGTGCAGATGTCCTTCCGTTATCGGCTCAACCCTAATTGGTTATATGGAGGTCAAATTCCTGATATCATTGATTCTGGTTGTATTGACAAACTACAGGATAACATGATGGTGGATGTAGAACTACCTTTTCATACAAGTCCTTTCGACGGATCCTCTTGTTCCAGGGGAGTACAAGATTTACCTGGCAGTGCAGAACATAAGTTACTAGATACCAAATGGTTCTCCTCTAATAACAATTTCACTTGTCTGTACACTTTTGAGAATGATGAAATCTTCGGCCAAAACAAGGGAAGTTCAAATACAATTCTGAATGGTAGGGTCCTTCATATGTTTTTTCCATATCTTTTCTGTCTTCTACATTGACATCTCCAAAGTGGTGTTAGTTTCTTGAGTATCATTTTTATTTGGGTAAATCTCTGTTCATTTTCCTGGAAAAAAAGTATAATTCAAATTTGTGATTCATTTAGGATCGTTTGATTTAGAGTTCGCAGGATCAATGTTTAACTCTTAGGAACATGTATTTGTTTGAACTACTTTGAAAACAAGAAAAAAGTTCCACATGTCTGCAAACTTAGACAAATGCCACATTAATAACATCATAGCTAATTAACACATTTAAAGTTCCCATACATATATCTTTATTAAGCTTAAATTGTCGACATTGGTTTTGATAGTTCGCCAATACTAATAACATGTTTCTCCTAAGAGGAATTAATCCTTGTGGTACAGAGCTAAAAATTGGAGAAGTTCTTTTGAAGTTGCATAGAAATTTCAAACCTTTTGGCACTTCCACATCTTCTAAGATTTTGCTTCGTTTTACAAGTGACATAACTACATCGTGTTTTATTGTCACGCCCCGAGCTACCCCCGAGACGTGGACACGGGACCTAGGACCACAAGTGATCACAAGATAACCCTGCTGGCATGATCATGAGCATACTAGATATAATCTGAATAATAGAAACTGTGTGGAAGCTAAATCATAAATAAGATGAAAAGACGGGGAATATCCATATACTATAACTGAGATGAATGAAAACTGATGAGTTTAATACAAAGAAAATATTAGCTCAATACTAAGCTGAATCTAACCATGTCTGAAAATAAGCCTCTAAACTGACTAGAAATGTTGGGACATGCCCCAACTAGATCAAGCAAAACTGAAACTAAAGACTAAAGGCAGTAAGGATATCATGTCTCTGGTCCTCGGAGGATGAGCACTCACCACACTAATCTGCTGAGCTGAAGATCGAGAACCGATCTAAGCGTGATCTGGATGCTGAGAACCTAGACCTACATCACGAGAAGATGCAGCACACGTATGCGTCAGTACTTGAAAGGTACTGAGCATGCAGGATAGAGTAAAGTTGAAATAACATATAACTGAACAAAGCAATAAAGCAATGAAATAATTCGAACATGATATAGATACGAATACCGAGCTACCGAATGCAATGACCAAATTTATAACATGCCGAGACCGAATACCGACCGTACTAAAATATGGTCAATGCAGTAGAGTCTGACTGAACTGTGGGAGCTACTAATAACCGACATAAAACCACATGAGCTAAATGTGGAGTCCGATGTATATGCCCCATCGAGAGGACCCAATATACCTTGCCAGAGGTATAGAGGCATGCTGGCGTGATCACTAAGCTGATGTTGCCCACAGAGGGGACTTACACCTACGTGGCTCGTAGTTCTGGGACTATGTGGGTACGTTGAACCCTAGTCCAACTCGGTATTATGCTACTCCCAATGAATTAAGTGGTTCACTAGTTATGACTGAATTTCTATAAATACTGGGTAGCTCAAAACTGAACATGCAAACTGAGAATGCAACAATTAATCTGATAATGATGCATTAATAACTGAGGCATGTATAACTGAGTAATTGAGATATCTGACCTAGCATGTGTAATTCAAGAACTTAAGAAATACATAGCTAGGGTTCTGAAATTCATGCGAGAAGTGATGTAATAACATGATAATCTGATTTGGAACATGTTAATAACTAATTCATGATGATCTGCTATAATTCTAGAAACCCTAGGTCTATTCATAATAAGGGAATCAAGAAACTGACTGAATTCTAGGGATTCAATGGGCAAAAGGAACCCATTAGTGAAATCCCACATACCTGGTGACGAATTCCACGGAGAAATATTTCTATTTCGTGGCTGGAACTGATGGAACCTTGCTGCGTTCTTGAACTAGGGTTCTTGACCTTTTTCTCGTCTCTTGCATCTAATTTTCTAAGTTTTGATTAATGATTTGACTTGGATAAGTTCTAGTTATGTTTCTAGGCTTAAACTGACTAAACCCTCATGATTTAGGGTTTAAATGACGTATCTAAGGGGTTAAACGAAATAGGAAAAGACCAAAATACCCCTGACTTAACTGTTGTCAGAGTGACCGACGGACGGGACTGACGGGCCGTAGGTCAATCAACGGTCCGTTGATTGGAGTCGTCGGTAGAGTTGCCCGACAGGGTTTCACTAAAACGAACATAACTCTTTACTCAGAGGTCGGATTTTAGCAAACTCGGTGGCATTGGAAAGAGGATTCAATTATCTATCATATCATTGGTAATGGGACACATAATTCCTTTAGTGCTAAAATTTATGACCATCTGAAGTTGACCCAATCACAATTTTCATCTAACTGGCTGCTACCCTTACCTACAGTCAGACCTACGGACCGTGCATCGAATGATGGTCCGTGCTGATCAACCTTCAATCGGGACTGAAGCTGGGTTTAGGGGCATCGATCCATGGTCACGAACCATGGTTCGTGACCTGACCTACGGACCGTAGGTTCGGCCGTGGGTCAACACTTAGCCGAATTTCTGGCTGAGTTTTGGGGGAGTTTGCTGACACGAACCATGAACCTGCAGGACAGATAGTGGGTCCTCCTACGGTCCGTGGATGGTGCCATGAGTGCCACCTGCAACACCAAAAATCTGCAATCTGGTCTATTTTCGGATACGGGGTGTTACATTTATGCTTCACATTCAGCAAATTCCAGCTTCCCACTTCCTAAAGCTTTCATGAAGATTGTGGTTCATCTCATTTAGATGCTGTTTCTATTGATTTTTGGAATAACCAAAGTTGTGGGATGCGAGAATTCAACTTTGAGGACTGTTATTATCGGGATTTTGCCAATTCTTGTAGTGCCAGAAATTATGGGAAGCAAGACATTTATTTTGATGATTCTTATCCTCAAAAGCAAAGGTTTCCCATGTAGTTCTTCAATCTTTAATTTGATGGTGTTTGTGTTCTATACTGAGGGTGTCTTGTCCTTGCAGTGTCAGGATGAAAGCCAAATCATAATTCAACATAATAGGTGCTTTACATTTCTGCTAATAAGAGATGCTCCTTTAAAAGATGTACATATTCTTTTACCTGTTTAGCTTCTCATGGTTCTATCAAAAAGTCATTTAGTTTCTCCAAGTTCAAAATATATGAACTGTTCAATATGGGGAGCTAAAATGGTGTGCTATTGAATAGTTTTTCCTGGTATTATTGAGATCATAGTTTGGGCCAATAAATTGCATTTTCTGTGGTTTTGATGTGTTATTCTCTCTTTAACAGATGCACCTACTCCCTATTCCAAGCACTTCAAACCAGAGAATTTCAGTGTCTCGGATGGAGAATGGTAGGCTCATCTTGCAGTAGATGTGAGGGGGATTCTTTAGTTGGTTTAAACTCTTCTATTTCTTATTGGCAGGTGTTCCATGGGATGTACAAGTCCTCATTTAATGGATTATATAGACCATGTTGATAGGACATGGTTTGCAAATAGAGATGCAAGAGATAATTTGAGTTTATTGAGGTTGCTATTTGAAGCTCTTTCTGTCTACTGGTCTCTCTACTGGGCCTTTTCATTTTCTAATGAACTAATCCAGTTGATTCTTGTGGATATGCTGCCTTCTCTTCAGCGAAGAATCATCCACTGCAGGTCAATGTCATTTGTACTCACTGACTTGTTGACTTGAGCAATATAATCAGTTTCCTTTTTCTCCATCCAGTGGTGAGTGACTTAGACACACAACAAAAGATGAACTCAAATAATAAAAGGAGAAGCCAGGAGGTATCTGATGGGAGGAAAGAGACAAAATTCTGTGAGAAGTTATTTGCCAAGGAAAGAAATTGCAAGAGGAATGATATTCAGCAAGGAAAGCCAACAAAGTTACCATGGCTACCGAACCAATCAAGAGCAAACCCAGAAAATTACAACTCTGTATTTTATGAGAAGAGGTCAGACATGAACAATGATGGACTGAGGGAGGCTAGGTGTGGTCCAGGAGATTCAAATTCTAGATTCAGATCTTTCTACCAAACTTCAGTTTCCAAAAGATATGCATCCACTTGTTCCGACTTCTTGGTTGGAGATGTCCTTACTGATCAGGAGCCTAAGTTACAAGTTGACTCCCTACACAACCTCAAAGGGTCTATCGAATATCCTGGTGAATATGCACCCTCATTTTTTATGATGGAACAAATAACTTTTGAACTAGATAGACCTGCATGCACCTTCGGGAACTTGTTTTAGGATGCCAAGAAGGGATGTGGTGCTGAGAATTCATTACATACTCTCGGTTCCCATGGCACAGTAACAGGAAATATTGTAAGAGATGTAGGAAGCGATGGAGATGAAGGTGTTGATATCCTACCATTTGATAGCAGCCAATTTGTCCCCAATACTGAAGTTTCTGGTAGGTGCAAGAGTTACTCATCAGGAAAGGAAAAGTCGGTGGATGGATCAAGTTTTGTCAATGAGTGTAGTAACTGTGAGGAACAAAAAGAAAAAACTCCAGAAGTGAAGGACAGGACAGGATCGTTTAACTATTCTGAATGTGCAGAAGAAGCATCTTCCTCTGTAGAGATGTCCACTGTATCAAAGGGGGATCAGGACAGTTTAGATAAAAACCAGGATACCCAATCTTCACTTAGATACCAAGCAGGAGATGAAGATCGAAGGTTTTCCTCCTTTGTGATCCTAATTTTTATATTAGTCCTTCGTTTATAATTATAAGAAGTGTCTTTGTGCTTTGCTAGTTACAAAAGATGACAGCAGGTCTTCATCAAAAGAGGGAATGATAGTTACACGACAAAGTCACAACGTTCACCAAAATGGGCAAGTTATGATGCTTGAGGCCGTGTCCTTCAATTTTTACATGTGCAGTTTTTGAAGGAAGCACAGGATTAAAGAACTTGGACAATGGTGTGGTACTCTTATCAAGTTTTAGTAGATAAATGCAAACATGAACATTCTAACTCTACAGTTGGCTTTTTTATCATTTGACCTTCATGTGTTTTTCGCTATGGTTTAGACATATGCAAGTTATCTTGTGTTCTAGTGATGCATGACTGCCATGACTATTGAACTTGTAGAACCAGATTTATGTTCAGTTTTGATGCTTGTGCAAAATATATTTTTTTAGGGGAGAAACTAGTGAGAACATGTTTTTAACAGAAAACATTAGAAATTAAGACGCAGTGATGCGATTGACTCAAAATAGCTAATAAAATAGATAAAAGAAGGATAATGTTGTCAATGATCACTTTCCCTTGAATTGTTAGTCAATAATCAATAGTGCCATAGTCAATTTCTGCTCCTATTTTTTCTTTAGTTTTTCGCTTATATTCCTGTCAGTGTGCACTGTTGTTTTACCTCCCGATGCATATATAGCTGTCAACTGCATAGTTTGGTTACTTTGGTCATATGACACCTCAATTTCTTAACATCTGATTGTTTGGTAGGCTCTAGCATAAATTCTTTAGCACCTTCTTCCAAGCACCTATATTGGTAAACAAAGCAAGAAGATAAAACATGGCATAATATGTCTGGTTTTGTTACAAAACTAGAATCAATTATTAGATTGTTGCTTGAGTAATTATTTCTTGATTCAGGTAAGACGTTCTCGGATGATACGATAACCACAGGTATCTCATTCAAATTAGAGGATCCCTGTCATTTAGAAATGTTTCAAATAGTGATTACTTCTGAAAGTGTGGAGGCAAAGAAACTTTGGGGAGAGAGAGCGTCCACTTAATACCTACACCCTTTTCAGTAGATCGTATCCTGTCATCCTTGATATGCAGTAATCAGTAACGATCAAGTTTATGTTAGTTTCCTGCAATATCAAATCAAAGCCAGTGTATAAATGCACAAATTAAGTTCTAAAAGATGACGTGTCATACATTCTGATCACAGGCATTGAATGATGGACTGGTGATAACAAGTCACATGCATTGAACTGGTGACACTATTTTTTCCAACCATAAATATATAATGCCTGCTATTTTCTTTGTTCCATGGCTTTCTCCCAAACATTAGTGACTAGAGCATAAATAAATATGAGCAGATGTTGGACTGTGAACGAGGCCGTATGGAGCCTCATATTGTATGTTTCTTCATAGTGTTTGGCTGTAGTAACTTCAGAAAAGCAAGGGTACATGAATGAAGAAAATAGTTATCAAAGTACTGCCTACTCTTGTATTCTTGCTGTATTGTCTCTCCATAGCCCTACTCTTCTGCCCATTCTCTGCTGTAGTCACAGCAGCAAGGAACAGCTCAAATTCACAATTTCCTCATAACTTGAGAGATTTGGTGAAGTAGAACACATTATTTGGAGTGTCAAAAGAAATAATTAGTCACAAATTCTTCATTGCTTAAGCAAACAGTTCATTATTACATGTTCAATGCTTGCATAAAGCATAGCCATGTTCTCTATTGAGTCTATCGACTAATTACGTTGGGTACAATTTGCTATAGACATTCTAATTCTTCAATTTCTTTAGAATAGTTGGGATTTTTAAGCCTTTGTTAATGCATCTTCAAGTGGTAACTTTTTCTACAGGAGTGGGGAGAGCATAGAAGGTCTGAAGCGTAAATGCCAATTAGTGAACTGAGTGAGGGCAGAGCAAGGCAACATTAAAAGATTCGCGTGAACTTGGTATAAACTATAGCTGAGTAAAGTAAACAATGCCAAGTGCCTGCTTATTAATGTACAAAGCTGCATGAATTCAAGATACGTTCATAGAATGTGTCTTTTATCTCCTCTCATAGAATGTGTCTTGAGATAATGCAGACAAGGTGAATGGTGTCTGTTTCCTTTCATTGTCTTGTTTTATATAGAGAGATTTAAAAAATCCTGCTCTACAAGGTTCTAATATACTCCTCAACTAAGTGAGTGATTTAGAGTTTATATATTTCCCATTATAAAAGACCTCTATAGTTACACAAATGATTTAGATATACCCTTTTGGTCTAATGGATTGATTATTTTTTTTTAAAATATATTATTTTGATGGTTAAATTTATTCACTTAATTATATTTCTTATAAAATTTATCATACACTCCAAATATTTTTTATAGATACAAAATAAATTACAATATCGTTGTAAAAAGTTTTGTTTTAATTTTTTTTCTTTTTTCAAATCAGTTTTTTCTTTTTTATTTCTCATATTTACACTAAAAATAGAAATAAAAAATTAAATGAAAATAAGAAACTCAAATAATGATAAACAAATAGATCTACAAGGGAGATATTTAAAGCTCAATTGAGACGTTGAATTAAAGAAGTCAGAAAGAAAAATCATGTGTGATGTTCGGTAAGAAAAGAGAAGGTGATGAGGTTTGGTAAGAAATGAAAGTTTAGTCCTTGTTATGTTGGTTTGAGTTTGCCATTAATGAATGAGTATATTTGAAAATATCGCTCAGGAAAAGGATGATGAGGTTGGATAAGAAAGGAATGCTCAGTCAAGTGTTTCATGTGTCCCTATCGAAGAAATGAATTGGTAATCTGATTTTAGTTGAGCCCTTAAAAGAGTGTTGGTGTGAAGGATAATCTCTCTTACGAAGACGTTCCAGTCGAGACTTTTGATCGTTAGGATCTAAGTTGAGGAACAAGGAAGTTGCTTCAGTGAAAGTTCTTTGGAGGAATCAATTAGTTGAAGGAGCTACTTGGGAAACAAAAATGGCAATTTCCAACATTTAGAATCTAGAATAAAGAGAATGAGAAACATATAGTTATGTCGTGGGAGTATTTTAGTCATACATGTGATCAGGATTTAAGAAGAAGACTCCACTAACACAACTCCAAAGATAGATTCTAGGGCAGTCCTAAACCTATAGATATGATACCAAGTTTGTCAGACTTCAAACCCGACCGTGACAGTATAAGCATTCATTGCTCAAAAAATCACATCGGAAGCACCTTATAGATATGATAGTCACACAATTCTCTTATTAATCATTAAAACAAATTATTAAAAGAAAAGTAATTTTAATATAAAGCAAAAGTTAAGCTATATATATCAAATTTGCAAAGTAGTATGTCTCATATGGCAAACAATGATGACTCATTTAGTAACCACGACACAACATGAGGCCTCTATTAAAGATTAATTTCTAACTTGAGACCGAAATTAAAAAAATTAATAAAGCAGAAAAGTAGGGAGTCCCATGAGTAAAACTGTAGCTCACCAATAGTTTTATCTGAATGAAATTCCCTCCTAATTAGTGTGATCCTTGGAAATCTGCTCCTCTCCTGTCACGCCCCGAGCTACCCCCGAGACGCGGACACGGGACCTAGGACCACAAGTGATCCCAATCTAACCCTGCTGGCATGATCATGAGCATACTAAAAATAATAAACTGATGCGGAAGCTAAATCATAAATAAACTGAAGAGATGGAGAATACCCATATACTATAACTGAGATATATGAAAACTGATGTGTTTAATACAAAGAAGTTATTAACTCAATACTAAGCTGAATCTAACTATGTCTGAAATAAGCCTCTAAACTGACTAGAAATGTTGGGACATGCCCCAACTAGATCTAGCAAAACTAAAACTAAAAACTAAAAGCGATAAAGATAAACATGTCACTAGTCCTCGAAAAATGAGGACTCACCACTGATGTTGCTGAACTGAAGATCGGGAATCGATCTAAGCGTGATCTAGATGCTGAGAACCTGAACCCACATCACGAGAAGATGTAGCGCATGTATGCGTCAGTACTTGAAAGGTACTGAACATGCAGGATAGAGTAAAGCTGAAATAACATATAACTGAACAAAGCAATAAAGCAATGAAATAATCTGAACATGATAATGATACTGAAAATACTGAATACTGATCTAACTGATGCAATGACCAAATTTATAACATGCTGAGACTGAATACTGACTGTACTGAAATATGGTTAATGCAACAGAGTCTGACTAAACTGTGGGAGCTACTAATAACCGACATAAAACCACATGAGCTAAATGTGGAGTCTGATGTATACGCTCGATCGAGAGGACCCAATATACCCTGCCAGAGGTATAGAGGCATGCTAGCGTGATCACTAAACTGATGTTGCCCACAGATGGGACTTACACCTACGTGACTCGTAGTTTTGGGACTATACAGGTACACTGAACCTTAGTCCAACTCGGTATTACGCTACTCCCAATGATTTAAGTGGTTAACTGGTTATGACTGAATTTCTGTAAATACTGGATAGCTCAAAACTAAACATGCAAACTGAGAATGCAACAATTAATCTGATAATGATGCATTCATAAACTGAGGCATGTAAAACTGAATACTGAAATATCTGACCTAGCATGTGTAATTCAAGAACTAAAGAAATACATAGCTAAGGTTCTGAAATTTATGCGATAAACTGAGCAATAACATGATAATCTGATTTGGAACACTTAAATAACTAATTTATGATGATCTGCTGTAATTCTAGAAATCCTAGGTCTGTTCATAATGATGGAATCAAGAATCTGACTGAATTCTAGGGACCTAGTGGGTGAAAGGAACCCACTAGTGAAATCCCACATACCTGGTGACGAATTCCATAGAGAAATCTTTCGATTTTAGGGCTGGAACTGATGGAACCTTGCTACGTTCTTGAACTAGGGTTCTTGACCTCTCTTATCCTTTTAGCGTTCTAATTTTGTAAGTTTTGATTAAATGTTTTGATTAAGGTAAGTTCTAGTTATTTTTCTAGGCTTAAACTGACTAAAATCTCATGATTTAGGATCTAAACGACGTATCTAAGGGGTTAAACGAAATAGGAAAAGACCAAAAGACCCTTGACTTAACTGCTATCGGAGTGATCAACGGATTGGACTGACGAGCCGTCATTCAATCGACGGTCTGTAGATTGGGTCCGTCAATCGAGTCTGCCTGACAGGGCTTCACTAAAACGAGCATAACTTTTTACTCGGAGGTCGGAATTTAGAAAACTCGGTGGCGTTGGAAATATAATTCAATTATCTATCATATCATAGTCATGGGGCACCTAATTCCTTTTGTACTAAACGTTATGACCATCTGAAGTTGATCCATCAACAATTTTCAGCTAACTGGCTACTGATTCTCATCTACGGTCAGACCTATGGACCGTGGATAGATTGATGGTCTATGCTGGTCAACCGTCAATCGGGACTGAAGCTTGGATTTTGGGACATTGATCCACGGACACGAACTACGGTCCGTGACTTGACCTACGGGCCGTAAGTCCGGCCGTGGGTCAACACTTGGCCAAATTTTCTGACTGAGTTCTGGTGAAGTTTTCTGTCATGAACCATGGACATGCAGGACGGACCGTGAGTCCATCTACGGTCCGTGGATGGTGTCTGTGAGTGCCACCTATAACACCAGAAATTTGAAATCTCTATTTTTGAATACGGGGTGTTACATTATCTCCCCCTTGGGACCATTCGTCCTCGAATGAAGAGGGAGAGGGCTGCAATCCCTACCATTAAACACTGAGAACTAAATTTCTAACTAAGCTGAGTTCCAAGGATATGCAAATACGCTGAAAATGCAAGTACAAACTAAAGGAACATGATTCTAAGACTGAATTTACGCATGAATGACTGAAAAACTAAAGATGTTGGCAACTCTAACTCATAAGCCACTTTACCAATCCTTTTCAAGATCCGGTAAGGGCCTACATATCTGGGACTAAGCTTCCCTTTCTTGCCAAATCTCATCACCCCTTTCATAGGTGACACTTTCAGGAAAACCTAATCATCTACTTGGAACTCTAGTTCCCTTCTTCTCACATTTGCATAAGATTTCTGGCGACTCTGGGCATTCTTAAGTCTATCTCTAATGAATTGCACTTTCTCCATAGCATCAAGGACTGAATCTGGTCCTATCAAGGCTGCTTCACCTACTTCAAACCAACCAACTGGAGATCTACATCTACTCCCATACAATGCCTCATAAGGGGCCATCGAAATTTGGAATGGTAACTATTGTTGTAGGCGAACTCAATAAGAGAAAGGTGATCATCCCAACTACCCTTGAAGTCGATCACACAAGCTCTCAACATGTCTTCTAAGGTCTGAATTGTACGCTCTGCCTAACCATCCATCTGTGGATGAAATGTTGTGCTAAGGTTAAACTGAGTACCAAGACCTTTCTGAAATGACTTCCAGAAATGAGAGGTAAACTGAGGACCTCTATCTGAGATGATAGACAAAGGAACCCCATGCAACCTCACAATCTCATTAATGTAAAGCTTGGCATAATCCTCCGCCGAATCTGTAATCTTGACTGCCAAAAAGCGAGAAGACTTAGTAACCCTATCAACAATCACCTAAATGGAGTCATGTTGTCTGCGAGTACGAGGTAAACTTGTGATGAAGTCCATATTGATCACTTCCCACTTCCAAGTAGGAATGTCAATCTCTTGAGTCATAACTCCTGGTTTCTGATGTTCTACCTTTACCTGCTGGCAATTGGGGAACTTAGCCACAAAGTCAGCTATATCTCTTTTCATACCATTTCACCAATAGACTTCCTGTAGATCGCGGTACATCTTAGTGGCACCTAGATGAATAGAATATCTGTAGTTATGGGCCTCTACAAGAATATGCTGTCTCAACTCGCCCACATTAGGAACACATAATCGCCCCTGGTAGCGAAGCACACTATCTCCCTCTTGGGAGAAAACCTCCACTCTCTGATTGTGGACTGCACCCTTAAGCTCAAGCAAGATTGGATCACTGTCTTGCTTTTCCTTAAACTCAACTACCAAAGAAGATTCTGCCCCATTTTGAACCGTTACACCACTATCTGATATGCTCATAAGATGAACTCCTAGGTGAGCAAGTCTGTGAACATCCTTTGCTAGATCTTTTATTTCTTCCTTCACATGTGCTACACTACCCATAGATAGTCTGCTAAGGGCATCTGCTACTACATTCGCCTTACCCGGATGGTAATGCACACTCATATCATAATCTTTGAGGAACTCAAGCCACCTTCTCTGGCGAAGATTCAACTCTTTTTGGGTGAACACATACTGAACGGTGTTATGATGTCTCAACACATCTGCGTGAATACCATACAAGTAATGACTCCAAATCTTAAGTGCAAACACCACTGCTGCTAGCTCGAGGTCATGAGTTGGGTAGTTCTTCTCATGCACCTTCAGTTGTCTAGAAGCATAAGTTATAACCTTACCTCGTTGCATCAACACACAACCTAGGCCGACTTTGGATGCATCACAATATATCACATAACCATCTGAACCCTCTAATAGAGTCAAGATAGGAGCTGTAGTCAACCTAGTTTTCAATTCTGCGAAGCTTTTCTCACAATCATTTGACCATTGGAACTTAACCTTTTTCTGAGTCAACTTAGTCAATGGTGAGGCTATAGATTAAAATCCTTCCACGAACCTTCTGTAATAACCTGCCAGACCCAAGAAACTTCTGATATCTGTAGCAGAGGTAGGTCTGAGCCATTGTTTCACTGCTTCTATCTTCTGGGAATCTACTCGAATTCCTTCACTAGACATAATATGCCCAAGGAAAGCAACTGATTGTAACCAAAACTCGCACTTGTTAAATTTTGCAAATAATCGGCGATCTTTGAGAGTTTGCGTAACAACTCTCAAATGACTTGCATGTTCTTCCTCATTCCTAGAGTAAATGAGGATATCATCAATAAAGACGATAACGAACAAGTCCAAGTACTGCTTGAACACCCTGTTCATCAAATCCATGAAAGCTGCAGGAGCATTGGTTAGTCCAAATGACATAACTACAAATTTTTAATGACCATATCGAGTTCTGAAGTCTGTTTTTGGAATGTCACTATCTCTGACTCTGAGCTGATGATAACCTGATCTGAGGTCTATCTTTGAGAAATGACTCTAGCACCCTGAAGTTGGTCGAACAAGTCATCAATTCTGAGGATGGGATACTTATTCTTGATTGTGACTTTGTTCAACTGCTTATAGTCAATGCACATTCTGAGAGAACTATCTTTCTTCTTTACGAACAACACTGGTGCACCTCATGGCGAAATACTAGGTCTGATGAAACACTTATCTAGAAGGTCTTTCAACTGCTCTTTCAATTCCTTAAGCTCAGCTGGAGCCATTCTGTAAGGAGGAATAGAAATAGGCTGGGTATCTAGAAGGAGATCAATTCCAAAGTCGATTTCCCTTTCGGGAGGAACTCTGAGAAGATCTTTTGGGAACACTTCTGGAAACTCACTGACTACAGGAACTAACTTAAGAGTTGGGGATTCAGAACTAGAATCCTTAACCCAAACTAGATGATAGAGATAACCCTTAGAGATCATCTTTCTGGCCTTAAGGTAAGAAATAAATCGACCCATAGGCGCTAAGCTACTACCCTTCTATTCTAGGATTGGTTCGTTTGGAAACTGAAAACGAACAATCCTAGTTCTACAATCAACTGAGGCATAACAAGAATGTAACCAATCCATGCCTAGAATGACATCGAAATCTACCATTTCTAACTCTACAAGATCTGCTGAGGTGACTTTCTGAGAGACTGTGACAGGGCAATTTCTATATACCCGTCTAGCTATAATTGGGTCACCGACTGGAGTAGAGACTGAGAAGGGTTCTAACAGAGTTTCTGGGCTAACACTGAATTGGACTGCTATATAAGGGGTTACAAAAGAAAGAGTAGCCCCTGGATCTAATAAAGCATAAACATCAATATCAAAGACTCGTAACGTACCAGTGACTACATTAGGAGAATCTTCCTGATCTTGACGAGCTTGAATAACATAGATCCTATTTTGGCGCTGTCCGCCACCAGTACCAGAAGAGTTACCCTACTGAGTCGGGCGACCTGCTGGTGCTGCTGAAGATGTAGACTAAGCTCTACCATTATTTCCTCCTTGACCTTGTCTTGAAGGACAATCCTTCAATCTATGACCTAACTGACCACACCCAAAGCATCCTTCCTTACTTGCAAGGCACTCGCCCAGATGGTTCTTACTACATTTCGGGCAAGTCAGGTAGGTTTTGGTGCCTGAAACACTACCTTGAGACTTAGAGCTTGACGCCCTACCTTTCTGATCATTACGGAACCTGGGGGATGGAACACTAGCTGATGAAGGGGCTGGAGTCGAAGACTTTGGTTAAAACTGCGAGCGATTTCCACCGCCTGTTTTCTGTTGGAAATACTCATAGTTACCTGCTCTTGCTTTCTTAGTATCCTTAGCCTGTTCCCTAAGCTTACCACCCTCAACCTGTTGAGCATGAGTCATGAGCCTAGAGATGTTCATGTCTCCCAACAACATAGCATTCCTGCACTCTGTTTTCACTAAGTCTGACACTCCATATAGAAACTTATTCATCTGTGCCCTAGAATCAGCTGCCATGTGAGGAGCATACCTGGAGAGTTGGTTAAACTTGAGCCCATACTCTTGGACAGTCATGTTACCCTGCCTTAAGTTCATAAATTCCTGGGCCCTTGCTTCTTTCAACTCTATGGGGAAAAACCTATCTAGAAAGGTTTTGCTGAAACAATCCCAAGTAATAGGAGCAGTATCTGTACCCCTGTTCTCCTTCCACTGAGTATACCAGACATGAGCCATATCTTTCAGTTGGTAAGATGCTAACTCAACCCGATCATTCCCAGTGACCTGCATCACCTCAAAGATCTTCTTGATCTCATCCAAGAAATTCTAGGGATCTTCTCCAACTTGTGATCCTAAGAACTCTAGCGGATTCATCCTAACAAAGTCTCACACCCTGGCAGCAGCTGACCCAACATTTGCATTCGTAGGAGCTTGAACCTGCTGATTGTTCTGGTTGGCCACACTCTGAGCCAACATTTGAATGGCATTCCTGAATTCAGCATTTGAGACTTCCTGATCTGGAACTGGAGGAACTGCATTTGCGTTCTTGGCATTCGCATTCCTGGTATAAGCTCTACGAGGAGGCATGATCACTGAAACATAGAACGTCGAGTTAGAATGGAATTAGATCATACCTTACGCACGCTAATAGTAACAAGAAAATGAAGATTTTTCCTAAGACACTTTGTAGCCTCCCTCTCATTAGATGTGGTGTGCACTACACACCCATGAAAAAGATTCTACCTAGTACGGCCTTTTAGACATCCTAGGACACTTAAACCTAACGCTCTAATACCAAGTTTGTCACGCCGCGAGCTACCCACGAGACGCGGACACTGGACCTAGGACCACAACTGATCCAAAGCTAACCCTACTGGCATGATCATGAGCATACTAAAGATAATAAACTGTTGCGGAAGCTAAATCATAAAAAAACTGAAGAGATGGAGAATACCCATATACTATAATTGAGATATATGAAAACTGATGAGTTTAATACAAAGAAATTATTAACTCAATACTAAGTAGAATCTAACTATGTCTGAAATAAGCCTCTAAACTAACTAGAAATGTTGGGACATGCCCCAACTAGATTTAGCAAAACTAAAACTAAAAACTAAAAGCGATAAAGATAAACATGCCACTAGTCCTCGAAGAATGAGGACTCACCACTAATGTTGCTGAACTGAAGAACGGGAATCGATCTAAGCGTGATCTGGATGCTGAAAACCTGAACCAACATCACGAGAAGATGTAGCGCATGTATGCGTCAGTACTTGAAAGATACTGAGCATGCAGGATAGAGTAAAACTGAAATAACATATAACTGAACAAAGTAATAAATCAATGAAATAATTTGAACATGATATAGATACTGAAATTACTGAATATTGATCTAACTAATGCAATGACAAAATTTATAACATGCTAAGACTGAATACTGACTGTACTAAAATATGGTCGATGCAATACAGTTTGACTTAACTGTGGGAGCTACTAATAACCGACATAAAACCACATGAACTAAATGTGGAGTCCGATGTATACGCCCTATCGAGAGGACCCAATATACCCTACCAGAGGTATAGAGGCATGCTGGCGTGATCACTAAACTGATGTTGCCCACAGAGGGGACTTACACTTACGTGGCTCGTAGTTTTGGGACTATATGGGTACGCTGAACCCTAGTCCAACTCGGTATTATGCTACTCCCAATGAATTAAGTGGTTAACTGGTTATGACTGAATTTCTGTAAATACTACTAGATAGCTCGAAACTAAACATGCAAACTGAGAATGCAACAATTAATCTGATAATGATGCATTCATAAACTGAGGCATGTAAAACTGAATACTGAAATATCTGACCTAGCATGTGTAATTCAAGAACTTAAGAAATACATAGCTAAGGTTCTGAAATTCATGCGATAAACTGAGCAAGAACATGATAATCTGATTTGAAACATTTAAATAACTAATTCATGATGATCTGCTGTAATTCTAGAAACCCTAGGTCTGCTCATAATCATGGAATCAAGAATATGACTGAATTTTAGAGACCTAATGGGCGAAAGGAACCTACTAGTGAAATCCCACATACCTGGTGACGAATTCCACGGAGAAATCTTTCGATTTTGGGGCTGGAACTGATGGAACCTTGCTGCGTTCTTGAACTAGGGTTCTTGACCTCTTTTCTCCTTTTAGCGTTCTAATTTTCTAAGTTTTGATTAAATGTTTTGACTAAGGTAAGTTTTAGTTTTGTTTCTAGGGTTAAACTGACTAAAATCTCATGATTTAGGGTCTAAACGATATATCTTAGGGGTTAAACAAAATAGGAAAAGACCAAAAGACCCCTGACTTAACTGCTGTTAGAGTGATCGACGTATTGGACTGACGGGCCGTCATTCAATCGACGGTCCGTAGATTGGGTCCGTCAATCGAGTCTGCCTGACAGGGCTTCACTAAAACGAGCATAACGTTTTACTCGGAGGTCGGAATTTAGCAAACTTAGTGGCGTTGGAAAGATAATTCAATTATCTATCATATAATAGGTAATGGGGAACCTAATTCCTTTTGTACTAAAATTTATGACCATTTGAAGTTGATCTATCAACAATTTTCAGTTAACTGGCTGCTGTTTTTCATCTACGGTCAGACCTACGGACCATGGATAGATTGATGGTCCGTCCTGTTCAACCGTCAATCGGGACTGAAGCTGGGCTTTTGGGACATCGATCCAAGGACATGAACTACGGTCAGTGACCTGACCTACGGACCGTAAGTCCGGCCGTGGGTTAACACTTGGCCAAATTTTCTGACTGAGTTCTGGGGAAGTTTTTTGTCACGAATCACGGACATGCAGGATGGACCGTGAGTCCATCTACGGTCCATGGATGGTGTCCGTGAGTGCCACCTATAACACCAGAAATTTGAAATCTCTATTTTTGGATATGGGGTGTTACATCTCCTATATGTAACATATCACCAAAAGTCGTCGGCGATGAGAAGGTTTATCAATCTCAAGTTGTTTTATTCAAAAGTCATTTCAGACTATCTAAGGCATAAATTGAGTCAAAGGGCTCAACAATCATATCAAATAGAGGACAAATCAATATGTAAACACAACTCAAGAAAAAAATAAATTAATATGGGTGTCATACTTTCAGGCGAATAAAGTCCCATACTTCCCAGAGAATCAAGTCGGGAGAGCCATACTTTTAAGAATTCTTGTTTCATCGGGGTCATTAACCCGAAGAGGTAAATCTCTCTATGTACTGACACAAGTTGATCGAAGGTGATTCATTAAGATCCATTACGCTTATTCGTCCTCTAGAATAACACAACTTGCCCATACAGGACAAACACAACTAATTGAAAATGATTCATTAGCTAAAATTCTTTCAATACCATCATCTCATAAATATAGGTATATCAAATCATTTCTCAAGTTTGAAATAATGTTTAAAGCGATTAAGTTATGTCTCAATTCGATAGTTATAGAACATGCCTGCATGTAGTCTTCAGTTCATCAAGGCTGGTTATGTCAAATCCACTTTGCAAAATCGGCAATAACATGCCATACGATTTAGGGAACTGATAACCAAGAGCAACTACACAATTCTTCAATGCAGTAAGAAGTTGAATCTACAAGATGCTTTCACCAGAAGATTCTTTCCATGCCTAATAGAGGAACAACCGTAATCAGCAAAAAAGAAAGAACAGTAAATCACACAGATACAGTTTAATGGGAAACAAAAGCACGCAGAATTCATTAAGAATCCGAATCTCACATGCAATTCTATCAACAAATTTTCCTCAGAAACTACACAAAATGAAAGTAAGGAGAATATAGGAAACTTCACTTGTACATACATTACCAAAAGCATAGAGGTTAGATTAGCATAAACAAAACATACATATCAGATTAGGATAATGATTAAAAGCAATACATAAATAAATCTCATGATTACAAATTCAATCAAATACCTCATAATCTGATCAAGTTTATCAAGTAACTTGAGGCAACCTCAAAGTTAGAATTATAGAGAGGCCCAACCCAATTGTCTTCCCCTGGGAAGAGGTAATATTGTCAACTTTTACAAAACAAAAGACCAACAATCATCATATCATATAGACTTAACAATGACTGGAAAAGGTCATAATTGATAGATGATGGCCTTTCTCCTTCATGAACTGGAAAAGGTCATTACTGAGCGAACTAATACTAATACTAATGTCGCTTGTATGATGAAGATGTTAATCATATTTCTCACAATGATCCCAAAGGATGAAAGTGGTAAATCTGAAGAATATCTCCTAATATTTGTTCACTCCTTTGAGCCTGCGACTTTGGTAAAGCTCTATGCGCCTCTTACTAAATTAGCAAACAAGCTGCTCATGGATGCATTTGTAAATTTGTAGATTCATCTAAGACACTTTTCCCCTACCCTGTAACCGTATATAGGCAATGTGCTCCTATATTGTTATAGTTTTGTAATCTTCTGAGAGGGGTTGTTGATGTTTAAAATGTTTTGACATTGCAGAATGCTTTTCCATTTGTTCACCCCTTGGAAACAAGGTAATTGTGTGCTTTAGAATAGTGTGTCATCAACTGAGTTTATGCGGTTATCAGGTAGCAATGCGCGTTAGTTTCTCATGTTTATGCATCCCCTAATTTGCCTACAGCTAGTAGTTGTACTATACTTCAAGCATCAACATATATACCTTCATCAGATTTTGAAAATCTGTAATTAGTTAGTCTTCTTCCATTTATCTGTGTATGTATGTGTTAACATAGAAAAATTCTCCCCTCATCTAATACGCCATGTAAAGAAATTCTCAGCTATCAACGGTGAATGTAGTGGCAGCAGCTCAGTCTGCTGAGTACCCCTACAACCATCTCGTTGAGTAGCAGAAAGAACAGATGGAGATGTTCTAGACCTACCAGCGCTAGGAAATCAAGAAGCCTAACGATTTCAAGAACCGCCATCAAGACTTACAGCAGCAATGTCGTTCTTCTGCAGAGTCCTTCACTTGTTTTCCTCTGCATGAGGCTAGGAATGAATGGTGACATCAAGAATGAAGAGCTCACAAGCTTTGGCAGACAAAAAAGTCAGCTTTTATGATCTTCTAGATGCTCGATTCCTGGTGTTGATAGGCTTAGAACATCTGCAACTGCTCTTCTTGCTGCTCAAGGAGATGGTTGGATGGGTACTCAGTAGACTGAGCCGCTGCCACTACATTCACCATCGATTGCTGAGAGTTGTTTCCATTGTGTTTAGGACGAGGGGTGATTTTTGCTATGGCGACACAGACACAGAGAAATGGAAAAAGACTAATAAAGTTATGATCTATATATACAGAGAGAGAAAAAACTAATTGCAAATTTTCTAACAATATAGGAGCACACTACCTATATACGGTTACGGGGTTGAGGAAAGTGTCTTACATTAATCTATATATTGACAAATGCATCCATGAAGACTTGTTTGCTAATTATAGAAGGAGACATATAAATCTTTACCAGAGCCACATGAATAGAGGAATGAACAAATACTAGAAGATTTCCGTAGATCTACTAGTGTCATCCTTTGGGGTCGTTCTGAGAAACATGCTAAACATCTTGGTCATATGAGCAATATTTGTATTGATCACTTGGTAATCATTGCAGTTGCATAGGTCATGAATAAGTGAGTTCAATTCATTCATCAGCCTCCATGTGTGAGGATGATGCATGCTTCATATTTTATCACCTTGTTTCAGATGCCGTTGCTAAGATAGTAAGAGGATAGAAAATACCAGAACCTGTCTGAGGGGTCAAAGTTATTTGATTCAGCAATATTTCAAGCATGAAAAGCACATACCAATCCTTGAGACTCAGATAGTTCGAGAGCTCATAGTAAATGTATGCAGCAGAACCATAACCAGTGCCAGAGTTATTTCATTAACTGCAGAAGGGCAAATACACATAGTGTCCTGCAGAATAGAGACAACAATAGGTCCTAGCAGTAGAAAATCAGATTACAAGTTCATGCTCGGACTAATGCAATGTGTTTAAGGTTATTGAACAACACAAGGAATAGGGTCAACATACTTGACTATTTTTTTTTACCCTCCCTAGGAGCTCCCACCCCTTTTGCTTCCTTGGTGACACGAACTCGCAACCTTCAGGTTGGAAGGGAGGGGTGCTTACCATCCGAGCAACTCCCTCTCGTCACATACTTGAAGACAATATATAGAACTTCAACACATGACCTTAGTTTCTCTAACCATAGCACTGAATCTTGCTCGTTATAGAACGACTCTGGGATCTGGTATCGTTCCTCCATATCACTTGCAGTCAGAATAAAGTACCTACATTTGGAGACATTGCAAGAATAAGGAGACAGGTCAGAGTTTTGGTCAATAACATCCTTCAATTATACTTGAGACTTAAAATACACCCTTATTTTATCATAGTGAACATAATACATCCCTCAATTTTGTTTGCTTCTCATCCTTCTCTTAGCTGATTGATAGATAATTCTTATTTAAGTGGATGGGCATAGCAAGTAATGTTGAAGTTGAGCATGAAAAAAGGCCATTGGTAAATGATGAATTTGGGTTGCCAAATGAGTTTGATTATAATTCTTTTATTGATGCCATTGGGCGTGATAATTCCATAAGTTGTCTCATTCGTTGCTCTATAGGTCGGATTAAGGTCCCATCTCATTTATCATTACAGTTTATTAACAAACTGTAATCTCTCCACTCCTAATGAAGGAGTGAAAGCTATGACGCAAAGATGCTATGGCACCCTAATCCGACCTCTAGCAACGACAACTGATGGAGTTGTCACACCCAATGGCATCAATAAGAGATTTATCATTAAGACTCATCTGGCAACACAGGTTCATCGTTTAACAATGACCCTTTACCATGCTCAACTTCAACATTACTTGCCATGCTCAACTTCAATTGTTTCTTTTTGTTTTTGTACCCACTAGTAGGTATTAGTTATTTATGTAGTAGTAGTAGAAGAAAAATCAAAATTTTAACAAAGGAGGGCCTTTGGATTTTAGTTTGGTTGGTCTGACAATGTAACATTAACAACATGTTTCTATTGAGATTTGAGTCATATAGCAACATGTTCTAAACATTAGTCTGTAAAGGTCATTTCATAGAGAGTAAACCACACGCTCCGCCTATGGAGCTTCCAGATAGGGATCCATCGGAGTGTGGTACTTCTCAAATGACTCTCCAGCCAGGTGCTTCCTTATCTGGGGAAGGAAACCAAGGAAAACCAACTTATGCCATAACTGTCACCAGAACAAATCAATCATCGAATTCTCCTAGACACCCCAGAGATTCAGTAATTGCAAGAATAACTACGCATAATGGGATTCCGGCAATAATATTCAAGGAAAAATATTACTATGGTATCATGGAGGAGGAATGTAGGTTGGCAATCATTGAGAGACTCCTAAAAGTGAGACCCCAAATTGATTGAAGTATGTCAACTTTAAGGAATTATTTCTAATCAGGGCCTCAGTCAAAATCGGTGTGTACGATAATCACAACGTGTTCTTAGACTTCACAAAATGAAGATGATTAAAACTTGATTGAGATGGAGGGTCTTCAATTGTGGCTACAAAAGTTGACTCCCTATTTCAAATTGGAATATGACATCCCTATTGCTCTAGTGTGGGTTCTTCTACCAGTTTTACTCTTCCATATGTATTCATGGCATTATGTTAAACACATTGTTAGCTCTATTGGAACTCCCTTAGCTATGGATGTTGCTACACATGGAAGAACTAGACCGAGCATGTCTAAGGTTCAAGTTGAAATCCACTTGTTGAAATCTCATTTGGACAATGTCTGGATAGGTGTAGAGGATGAGAAATCACCTTTAAGGGGATACTATCAAAAGCTTGAATACGAAAACAATTAATATGACTCTGCTAGCGGGGGAAACTGGTGAAAAATTAGAACAATAAGAGAATGAAAAGGAATGGTGGAAAGGCAATGAAACAAAGACAAACAAAATCTGCAAGATAAGGTCAAGGGTCAACAAAATGGTTATACACAAAATGATGATGACCAAACGATGGCTGAGAGACTAAGTTTGATAAAAAAACATAAGAAAAATAAAATAAAAATTATAAAAAAGAAAAGCAAGGTCATGTTCAAACCAACGATCTGTAGCATAAAAAAAAAAGAAATAACAACAAAATAAACAGGATCACGACGAGGAAGTGGAAATAACGAACTAATTTTTTTTTGAGTCAGATAACAAGAGGCAACCAGATGGACATACTGAGGCAGAAAGCAACAATAATGAGCTGAAATACAGTGGTACCAAGCTGAAAAATGCAATGTCTCCTAACAGTTTTGATGAGAGTGTTGACAGATATTAGTCTTTACTACTTACCAAAGGCTTCACTTAAAGACCCGGTTAGATTATCATTCCACATTCATCCCCATTATAAAGCCTACAATAGTCCGCTTAGTTATTGCAATTGCTGACCAATGCTCTTAGCCTTTTCATCAATTAGATGTCAACAGTGCCTTCTTGCAAGGTAGTCTTGAAGAAGGTCATGCTATGTGGAGATTATACAAACTAGGTTAAAGCTCTTAGCAAAATACTCAGCCAGTGGTTTAGAAAGACCATTGGAGATATTTATGATCAGATTATCAACTTGGGAATTGAACAAGGAGCATACGAAATATGTGAAATGGCTTGAATCAGTTGGTTTGAAGATGGAGATTGTAATAGCAAGTATTACTAGAGATAGGAGGAAGAAACTTTATATTCACAATATCAATGTCATAAATATAGGAAACCTTTTAATTTGGAGCAGCCTGCTATGAATAATAACTTCCCAGTGTGTATTCTAAGTCTAAATACTAATGATTATAATGAAACACTTCACGAAACTTTAATGGAATCAGAAATCAAAGATGCAATATTCAACATTGATGAGATATAGGAGTCCACCATGTGCTAAGGGACTGGGTCGATATTACACTAAAAAGCAGTAAAGGAAACTAAAATGCGAAATAAAACAAAGAGAGGTTAGTTAGAAAGACCTCTGCAACTGCAATGACAACACAAATATTACATATGAAAGCTGATGAATGACTTGAATTCGCTTATTCATAACCTCTACAACTGTAATAATAACAGAGATATTAATGCTAATGTCACCTGTATGATGAAGATGCTTTCCAAGTTTCTCTAAATGACCCCAAAAGATGGCGCAGATAAATTGGAGGAGTATCTCCAGATATTTATTCACTCCTCAGTTCCTGCAACTCTGGTAAAACTTTGTGTATCTCCTTTTGTAACTACCAAACAACATGCTCATGGATGTAATAGTCAATTTATAGATTCATGTAAGACATTTTTTGCCAACCCTGTAATCGTATATAGGCAATTTGCTCCTATATTGTTCGAGTTTGTAAGATTCTAAGAGGTGCTGCGGGTGTTGACGATGCTTTGTATATATTTTTCCAGAGTAATTTAGCTGCAATGATGGAGTGGTATGTCCATGATGCTAAGTGTGTGTTAAGATTGCACGATGTTTTCCTTTTTGTTCGTAAGTTGGCAACAAGGTTATCGCTTGCTTTAGAATTGAGTGTGCAATCAGGTGATTTATAGAGTTATCATGATGTGAGTGAGTTTATTAAGTTTATGCATCCGGTAAAGTGTGCAATACAAAGTCAAGAAGCATTTTGCAGTCCGATCATTTTAAAGATTTGAGATTGAAGGCATGCATCGTATTTTTGTGACTTGCTGGTAAAATTGGAGTTGTGTCGAAAGAAACTGGAAAGCCAGCCAGGTTTGGTAAACAAAGAGAGAGGTGAGACTATTGTACGTTGTTTGTCCTGGTATCTTTTAATTCTAAAGAAGTTAGAAAACATTTCAAAGTTGTATAAGGGTTTGGAGGAAATGTTTTGGGAGAATTTGAGGCAAATAAGAGTTGGCTTGTGAATTCTTGAGCACAAGGAGGTAACACATTTTAAGATAAGGCAATGTTTTACTTTGAAGATGCTTCAACAAGGGAGGCACAAGAATGAGGAGTTTCACGAAATGCTCATTTGCAGGTCCCGTTTGTTTGAAGAATCATTTGAGTACATTAATTGGACATGTGAGTCCTAGATCGCTGTGAGGCCAGTTACTTATGCAATTTGAGAATGAAGAGCTACCGGGCTAGGGCTTTCTTATTCATTCTTAAATTACCTCACAGCGATCTAGGATTCACATGTCCAATGTACTCAAACTATTCCTCCAACAAATGGGACCTACAAATGAATATCTTGTAAACCTCCTCGTTCTTGTGCCTCCCTTCTCGAAGCATCTTTAATGAAAAAAATTGCCTTATATTAACTGAGTTACCTCTATGTTCTCAAGAATCCATGGATAATCTCTAGACATTTTTGACAGTATAACTATCAAAAAGCACAAGCCAATTTTTCTTTGCCTCATCTTCTCCCAAAACATATCCTCCAAACCCTTATACAACTTTGAAATGCTTTCTAACCCTTTTAGAATTAAAAGATACTGGGAATAACAGTGTACAATAAGCTCACCTCTTTCTTTGTTTACCAAACCCAACTGGCTTTCCAGTTTCTTTAGACACGGCTCCAATTTTTCCAGCAAGTCACAAAAAATACGATGCACACCTTCAATCTCAAATCTTTCATTTCCTGCTTCACCTTGCATCAAGGAAGGGAAACTGACATGACTGCCAAATGCTTCTTGATTTTCTATTGCACACCTTAACGGAAGCATAAACTTAATAAACTCACACACATCGCTATCTGATAACTCTAACTCAGCTGATTGCTCACTCGATTCTAAAGCATGCGATAACCTTGTTGCCAACTCACAAACAAAAGGGAAAACATCCTGCAATCTTAACACACACTTCACATCATGGACCTACCACTCCATCATTGCATCTAAGCTACTCCGAAAAAATATATACAAAGCATTATCAACACCCGCATCCTCTCTTAGAATCTGACAAACTCAAACAATATAGGAGCAAACTGCCTATATATGGTTACAAGGTTGCCGAAAAGTATCTTACAAAAAAAAATAATGACCAGCAAAGTACAATGGGTTGACCTCTTTATTTTTTATCAAATCCAGCTCGCTTTCCTGTTTCATTAGACACAACCCAAATTTATCCAAGTTACAAAAAACATGATGCATTTCTAGCCAAAAGTTCCACATGATTGTTATGTCAGTGAAAATGAAATCATGTCTTGAAGCCTATGACCTGTGTGAAGTTGTAATGGAAGATATACCCTTATAAACTCTCCTTGCAAATCCTACCCTTGCTCAAATTAATTCTCATTCGGACGAAAAATTCAAAAAATTCAAAGTCAAAACTATAATTCAAAATTCAGTTGCGGATTCAATTTTTCTAAATCATTGCTTGTGAGACGATAAAAGAAGCTTGGGAAATTTTTTTTAAAAAATAATATCAAAGAAGTCATCGAGTCAGGCAAATGCAGAATTTGAATTTGAAACGAGATTTTGAATCTCTTAGGATGCAAGAGGAGGAAACTATTGTTAAGTATTCTGACAAAATTTATGTGATTGTTAATAAAACAGGTTGCTTGGCGAGGATTTCAAAGATGACAAAATAGTAGAAAAAAATCTTGTGGCAATTCCAGAGAGATTCGAATCCAAAAATTTCATCTCTAGAAGTGTCTGACTATCTCTCAACTATTATTGTTGAAGAACAAATAAGTGTTCTTCAAGCACAAGAGCAAAGAAGAACCTTCAGGCAATATAATGTTATTGAGGGTGCCTTTTATGCACAAAACAAAAAAGAAAAAGGTAATCATCCTCTTTGCAAATACTGTAAAACAAAAACACACTTGAATTTTTTTTGTTGGTGGAGACTGATGCAATATGTGAAAATTGCAAACAAGTCGATCATGTTACAAAAGTGTGCAAGCTTTAAGAACAATCTTCAAGCACATGTCATGTTACAAAAGTGTGCAAGCCTAAGAAAAATCTTCAAGCACAAGTTGTAGAAGCAGAAATTGAGGAGAAGCAACTTTTTAAAATTGTAGTATCTAAAGCAAATGAGGTGTGTTGAGTTTAATTTTAGTTACTGCAATCATTTTTTAACATAATAAGTTACCTAGTTTTAGGGTGAATTTGAATTTTAAATATTTGTTAGGTTGTTTTAATTGTTGAGATTATTTAGGCTTTTTGAAGTTTTGTCATGCAAATTTTGTGCATCATGTTATCAAGTTGGCTATTTAAAACCCTATTATGCTTAATAAAAATATTGAGAGATATTTCAATCATTATTTTTGTAAAAAATAGCAACATTGATCTTATCAAAGCTGAAATATACTACAAAGGGATTGAAGGTTTTAAGAATCGTATCAACAACTTTTTTCATTCTAAAGCTCAAATTCATAACATATGGAATTATACGTTTGAAGAAGCAAGTTTTCCTATTCCTTGATTTCTGGTTAGGTAGCATATTATTTATGTGGTTAATCTATAATTCCTGGCCTTCCCCCAACACATATAATCATATAATCATATCATATCATTCATATTCATATATTATTATAAGTGGGAAGCTCCAACATTCAAAGTTGGATTACCATTTTGCCCCTAGACTAAATAAAAATGTTATAAAACATGTAAATAATAAAATATTAAAAGTTATTTAATAGTAATTTAACTACATTTAATTGATAGAAATCTATCATCTCCCCATTAATTAACCTAATACAGATTACTTGAACTCAATTTACAATCCTACTATTTCATATCTCACATTTACTATTTTTTCCCTTGAGCTTCCAAAAGTTATGTGAACTTTTCATGTTCCTTGTCAAATAGAATTGGAGTAATATATAGTGCATGTGTAGTGATTTTCTACAACTCAAGTCGCATTAATCTTTCATCTTTAAGCTTTATATAATATATAGATCAGCAGCTGTGTAACGACCCAGAAAATGATAGAGTGAAACTAGAGCCTCACATGTGAGTTTAGAGTCGAGAACTTAATGAAATGGTTATAATTGAATTTGACCCAAAAAGGTCTTAAAAATGTGCTTCGGAAGTTACCGGAAACTTGTTTAGCTGTGTATTAAAAGATCCGTTTCGTTTTCGAAAAATCCGACTTCATATTCTTGTTTAGGGGTCAAATTGAGTGGGAAATGGGTCTAACCCAAATTTTAGAGCAACCGTATCAAAATCCGAAATTTCCAAGTGAAGCCTTTTTCGAGGGTCTACTTTGAAGGGTCATATCTCCTAGCACACGAATTATTTGGGTGGCTAATAATATATCCATGGAAAGCCCTTTGAGTTAGCTACCTAACGCACTTCGTTTCACCTCATTCGGAGTTCGGACGAAGAAGTTATGCCTATTTTCGTAAAGTCGGTCCGGCAGAAAAGGCATTTCCAAAGTAGTTTGATTTACTGTTCATTTCTTGTTCACCCCCCTAAAAACTTTTCTAAGTGTTGGACCATTTCTTCCAAATGACATATATTATTTCCTATATACTATTAGTTCATCCCCATCCCTAAAATCATTCCCTCTCTCAAATATTTCTCTCCAACTCAAGAAGAAGAAGAAGTGGGAGCTAGGCTTGGATTCAAAGCTTTCTTCATCAAATTTTGTGGGAGATCATAGCAAAGGTATGGGGATCCTTTATCCTTGATCATTCTTTCTTTCAAGGAGCCCAATCAAAAGGTTTTCAAGGTTTTTCAAATACACAAAAAAATCCTATTTCGATTCTAGCATGGGTTCTTGCATAAGAAAGGTTTTAAATGATGATTTATATTGTTATTAATGATTATTAATGATTTTTAGAAAGAAATCCCCATGAACCCATGTTTTCCCTAAATTCCTAAAGTTGGCATATGAAGTGGGATTATTGTTTGTGATTGAATGATGATAGAATTATGCTTAAATGGAGTTGAATAGTTGATTTTATTATTAGCTATGCTTATCTATTGTGAATTATTGGAGAGTTGAGGAATGATGATTGTGGCTTTGAAAAAGGGTAAGTTGGCCTAACTTCATTGTTAATGTAGAATTGATATAGAATCTTGATAGATTGATGTGTGATCCACTTATGGTGAAGGTGTCTACTTATGGAATGTATTATGATTGAGGCTATGAAGGGTATTATATGAGTGTTATTGTATTGTTATATTATTATATATGAATGAGGCTATATGTAAAGTCCTATATGAAGCTATATGTGAAGGTATGATGTGAATGAGTTTTATGTGAAGCTATATGTGAAAGTATGATGTGAATGAAGATAATGTGATCACATTATGAATGTAAGGGTGTTGTTGTAGGTTGTTCACTGGGTTGGTTGTATAATTACTACCCTATTTTCCATGCTCTTTGATTCCATTACATGCCTTCAAGGTGTTTGACAAAATGTCCAACTATGGAGAATTGATGAATCGATGCTTAAAAGCTTGAGTTATGAGATGTATGGAAATTTCATAGATGTGTTGATGACACTCATGAATGTTGATGATAGAATATGAAGGATTCTTCAATGTAAAGTATACCTTGAATTGATAGGGCTTATGCATCCTTTTCTGGTATAAATGATTATATTGTTGATTGTTGAATCCTTGGATCGGTAGGCCCATGGCACCCTTCCACACATGCTTATAATGAACCTTGGATCGGCAGCTTATGGCACCCTTCCATTAATGAAAAGTAATGAACCTTGGAATCGGCAAGGCTTATGGCACCCTTTCCATAAAGGTTAATGATGAGACTTGAATCGCAGGCCCATGGCACCCTTTCAAGTGGAGTTAATGAGCTTTCCTAAATGTACCTTGAATCGGCAGCTTATGGCACCCTTTCATGTGTTAAATAATGAGACTTGAATCGGCAAAGCTTATGGCACCCTTTCATGTCCGATAATGTCAAAGTAATGAACTATTCTATGGGAATGTAGGCTAAGCACCGAGCGGATTTGGTTAGATGGAAACTCCCGACAGCTAGGCATGAGTTTCAATGATCGTCTACCTTATCCCATAAACTATGTGCCCGCATAGGAAGCTAGTGGATCCATTAAGCTATATACCGGTCTTCCTTAGGCAAGTAGACCACCTCTTTTCGGTGTGGGGACTCATGACACCGGATTCCATGACAAGCTCTCATGGTCTATGTCGGTTAAATGCTTACTTCCCATCATGTGAGATTTCATCATGGTTTCTTGACAGGTTCTACAAAGTGTAGGTAGTAGTATGGGATGCTACCTATACATTGCACGAGTAGGCTTGGAGAGGGTCATAGTGAGTTTCTCTAAATCCTAATGTATGTGACATGAATGTGCCCTAAATGGTTTCTTAAAGAATGTTGGTCTATTGAAGTTATGTTGTAAATGAAATGTCCTTATCTAAGGTAATCTTGGGGAACACTTAAGTGTGCTTGAAGAGGTTGTATGGGCGGTCACTTCTTGTCTCACTCAAGTGTGTCTTAAGGTTATATTAGGTAGAGGTCTTATGGTAATGAAATGACATGTGTTCTTTTAAAGTTAAGCATGGATTGTATATGGACATATGTTGAGTATATGTATGGTTGGCTATGGTCTTATATGTTAATGTTGACTTGCATTATGTCTATTATGTGGGTATTGTCTTATATGTGGATGATGACTTGAAATGTGTCTCTTATAATTGTGATATGAAGGTTTTATCAAAAATGGCATGAAAGCACATATTTCAAATAAATGTCCCTTTTTGGCATGTTTTTGCATGGTCTCCATACTTAGTACTTAATTGTGCTAACCCCTTTCTTCCCCTTTTTGGACTAAAGTGTAGGGATTTGGAGATGATGACATGTCATGGCTTTGATAGGTTTCTAAGTGTTGAAGATGAAGACTTGGTGAGTCCTCATAGATTCGAGGACAATACCCAATATGTTCTTTTATGTCTTTTAGTTTTGTTTAAGTTGTGTACGGGATTAGTCCCGAATTTTGTACTCTAAAGTATTAGATGGTTTGAGACATCATGTATAAAGTCTAGAAAGTCTTCCGCTTGCTATTTTTTTTATGCAATGTTTTCTTGGTAAAGAAAGTTTTAAATTCCTTATGGTTTTAGTGTCTATGCGATGAATGAATGCTAAGAGGCTTGTATTAGACCTCTTCGAGGTCGAGTACGCCGGTTACAACTAGGGGTGCTCCGGGTCGTGACAAACTTGGTATCGTGAGCATAAGTTTCCGGGATGGTCTTAGGTTGTCACAAAACCACATCTAGTAGAGTCTTGTTCATAATGTGAAGCGCGCCACATTATGAATAGGAGGCTATTGGGTGCTAAGGAAGTTTCACTTCCTTTGTTTGTTCCGTATGTGATGGTCATTTGGGTGTTACCTTTGAGGAAGTTTTAATGTTGCAAGGGTTGAGGGAGAGAGAATGTTGGTTGTGACGCCAACTACGACTTGGTGACTTAGTAGGTGTGAGGTGAAAGATTGTGGTGACAACTTTAGTACGAATGGGATTCCTTTGGTTATGCTTGTTGTTAGTAGTATCCGGCTTAGTCATGATGAAGTTTTGTGATGTGTTGAAGGAATTTGTGAAATGTGTGGTGATTTAGAAATGCTAGGTGTAATGAGTATAAATGCCTAGAGTTGTTTTGATCCGACCTTAGGATGGAAGGAGGCGAGTTTGAAAGAACTAGTAAGAGTTTCTCCTAAGTGGGGATCTATGTGGTTAGATGATAAGGTCTTTACGCGTGGTTGATGTTTATGAGTTAGGCTTGAAGGATGTTTTCATTACAAGAGGTTTAGTGAATTGAAGAGTTGGGTAAGGATGGTTTTGGTAAGATTGATGGTATTTTCATTGAGATTTTTATGAGATGTTAAGGTTGACCTTAGTTGGGTTTACCCTTAAGTGGGGGATGGTATGTTGAGTAGTGAAGTTGTTGGGAAGTGTTGATATCCTTACCTACTTCTATATGTGCTTACTCAAGCCTAAAGCAAAGAGTTCCTAGAAGCTTGGTTCATGTTTTGGAGTCTTATGTGAAAAAGAGTTTTCCATGGTCTCCTTATGTCATGCATGTTTTAAATGAATTCTTGTCAAATGAGAAAATGAGTTTTCATAAATTTATGTTCCTCATGTTGATGTGCATCTATAATGATTTGCCTAAATGTTGCATGAGTTGACTTATGAGCATGTTTAAAAGTGTTTTGATGATGTTGCCTAAAGTGCTTCTATGAGAATGTTGCATAATGTGCATTTAGCATAAGTTGTCTATTTGCTTTATGAGGTGAAAATATGAGCATGCTTGCTTTAGTTTTGGAGAAGGTTGCATGATGTGCTTTAATGAGAAAATTGCATATTGTGTCCTTTGATGTTATGATGAGCATGAGATGATTTGGAGAAGGAAGTACCTCCAATGAAATGAAATGAGAAATGAGAAATGAGAAAAGGTAAAGATGATGCATAAGGAGTTAGTAGATGTTGTGCCTACTTTCTTGAATTTCATGAAGTTGTGTGGGATTTTCTATGTGGAGTTGATGTTCCTCCTTATTATGTGTATTGATTATATGGTTGTATGCTTGAATATGGACCATTTACTTTGGTCGTTTTCCTTGAAAAGTGTTAAGTGTCATTCGAGGACGAATGTTCCTAAGTGGGGGATAATGTAACGACCCAGAAAATGATAGAGTGAAACTAGAGCCTCACATGTGAGTTTAGAGTCGAGAACTTAATGAAATGGTTATAATTGAATTTGACCCAAAAAGGTCTTAAAAATGTGCTTCGGAAGTTACCGGAAACTTGTTTAGCTGTGTATTAAAAGATCCGTTTCGTTTTCGAAAAATCCGACTTCATATTCTTGTTTAGGGGTCAAATTGAGTGGGAAATGGGTCTAACCCAAATTTTAGAGCAACCGTATCAAAATCCGAAATTTCCAAGTGAAGCCTTTTTCGAGGGTCTACTTTGAAGGGTCATATCTCCTAGCACACGAATTATTTGGGTGGCTAATAATATATCCATGGAAAGCCCTTTGAGTTAGCTACCTAACGCACTTCGTTTCACCTCATTCGGAGTTCGGACGAAGAAGTTATGCCTATTTTCGTAAAGTCGGTCCGGCAGAAAAAGGCATTTCCAAGAAGCCGATTTACTGTTCATTTACTGTTCACCCGCCTAAAAAACTTTTCTAAGTGTTGGACCATTTCTTCCAAATGACATATATTATTTCCTATATACTATTAGTTCATCCCCATCCCTAAAATCATTCCCTCTCTCAAATATTTCTCTCCAACTCAAGAAGAAGAAGAAGTGGGAGCTAGGGCTTGGATTCAAAGCTTTCTTCATCAAATTTTGTGGGAGATCATAGCAAAGGTATGGGGATCCTTTATCCTTGATCATTCTTTCTTTCAAGGAGCCCAATCAAAAGGTTTTCAAGGTTTTCAAATACACAAAAAAATCCTATTTCGATTCTAGCATGGGTTCTTGCATAAGAAAGGTTTTAAATGATGATTTATATTGTTATTAATGATTATTAATGATTTTTAGAAAGAAATCCCCATGAACCCATGTTTTCCCTAAATTCCTAAAGTTGGCATATGAAGTGGGATTATTGTTTGTGATTGAATGATGATAGAATTATGCTTAAATGGAGTTGAATAGTTGATTTTATTATTAGCTATGCTTATCTATTGTGAATTATTGGAGAGTTGAGGAATGATGATTGTGGCTTTGAAAAAGGGTAAGTTGGCCTAACTTCATTGTTAATGTAGAATTGATATAGAATCTTGATAGATTGATGTGTGATCCACTTATGGTGAAGGTGTCTACTTATGGAATGTATTATGATTGAGGCTATGAAGGGTATTATATGAGTGTTATTGTATTGTTATATTATTATATATGAATGAGGCTATATGTAAAGTCCTATATGAAGCTATATGTGAAGGTATGATGTGAATGAGTTTTATGTGAAGCTATATGTGAAAGTATGATGTGAATGAAGATAATGTGATCACATTATGAATGTAAGGGTGTTGTTGTAGGTTGTTCTTTGGTTTGGTTGTATAATTACTACCCTATTTTCCATGCTCTTTGATTCCATTACATGCCTTCAAGGTGTTTGACAAAATGTCCAACTATGGAGAATTGATGAATCGATGCTTAAAAGCTTGAGTTATGAGATGTATGGAAATTTCATAGATGTGTTGATGACACTCATGAATGTTGATGATAGAATATGAAGGATTCTTCAATGTAAAGTATACCTTGAATTGATAGGGCTTATGCATCCTTTTCTCGGTATAAATGATTATATTGTTGATTGTTGAATCCTTGGATCGGTAGGCCCATGGCACCCTTCCACACATGCTTATAATGAACCTTGGATCGCAGTGCTTATGGCACCCTTCCATTAATGAAAAGTAATGAACCTTGGAATCTACAGTTTATGGCACCCTTTCCATAAAGGTTAATGATGAGACTTGAATCGGCAGGCCCATGGCACCCTTTCAAGTGGAGTTAATGAGCTTTCCTAAATGTACCTTGAATCGGCGGGCTTATGGCACCCTTTCATGTGTTAAATAATGAGACTTGAATCGGCAAAGCTTATGGCACCCTTTCATGTACGATAATGTCAAAGTAATGAACTATTCTATGGGAATGTAGGCTAAGCACCGAGCGGATTTGGTTAGATGGAAACTCCCGACAGATTAGGCATGAGTTTCAATGATCGTCTACCTTATCCCATAAACTATGTGCCCGCATAGGAAGCTAGTGGATCCATTAAGCTATATACCGGTCTTCCTTAGGCAAGTAGACCACCTCTTTTCGGTGTGGGGACTCATGACACCGGATTCCATGACAAGCTCTCATGGTCTATGTCGGTTAAATGCTTACTTCCCATCATGTGAGATTTCATCATGGTTTCTTGATTGAGTTCTACAATTATAGTAGTATGGGAAGCTACCACACATTCAAAGTTGTGAGTTTTACCATGTTTTGAATGTGCCCTAAAGACTAAAGAAAAAATGTTATAAAAAATGTAAATAATAAAATATTAAAAGGTTATTTAATAGTCTTATGGTTGAAATGACATGTGTTCTTTTAAAGTTGCATGGATTGTATAGACATATGTTGAGTATATCATCTATGGTCCCCATTAATTAACTTAATGGATGATGACTTGAAACTTATAATTGTGATTGAAGGTTTTATCAAAAAATGAAAGCACTATTTCAAATAAATGTCCCTTTTCATGTTTTTGCATCTCACATTTACTAATTTTAACCCCTCTGAGCTTGGACAAAAGTGTAGGGATTTGGAGATGATGACATGCCATGGCTTTGCTAGGATTCTAAGTGTTGAAGTTGAAGACTTGGTCAGTCCTCATAGATTCGAGGTAATGTTCTTTTATGTCTTTTTAGTTTTGTTTAGTGCGGGATTAGTGAATTTTGTAAAGTGATGGTTTTTCATGTATAAAGTCTAGAAACTCAATGTTTTCTTGGTAAAGAAAGTTTTAAATTCTTATGGTTTTTTCATCTTTAAAGGCTTTATATAATATATAGATCGTGACAAGCTGTATGCCATAAAAGTTTGAATATATAAATATATATTGTTGATTGGTAACTACTTTATTCCTCTTATGCTCATTTTAGTTCTCAACAATACAAGTTTAATATATGAAGATTTCCTCGAGTTTGCTAACTAATTCTTATTTATTTCTCTACATTTCAGATTTTATTTGGCAACTGTGCGCTCTTCACTTCTCATCATCAGGTACATAATGAATATGCTATTTACAACTCTCTTTTTATCAATTTTATTATTTCACATATATAAAATATAGTTTGTAGGAAACGTGATATAGAAATAAGATTTTTGAGATTTGTGAAATTGTCTCTAATACTTTTTAACATCTTTTACATATCTTAACTTGTTATATCAAGTCCCTTGTTCTTTACTAAGGATCTATTCTTATTATATTTCGTAATGCAATTATACTTAAACAATACAAGTAATACTCTTATGTCAAATTTTCATATGAAAGAAAATGTTCTTGAATAGAGAGATTGATTCTTATTATATTTCGTAATACGATTATATTTCAACCATACAAATAATATTCTTATGTTAAAGAAATCCTACTCTTGAATCAAAGAAAGGATACATGTAGGTGCAATGATAATTAATATATATTGATTCAATTTTTTTGATGTCAATAATAATTAATTATCTTCGTCATAATATAATTACTACTTTTTTACTAGGTGTATACTATAAAATTGACAATGATATTCTAGCCATATTAAAGAAGACATATGTTGATCAACTTTTTGTTCAACATTTACAAAATACTACTTTCATTCGACAACAACTTCTTGTTATGCATACGACTATAAGAGGCGGTGAAATTCCCAATTTTTGAAAGTCATGACGTAAGTTTTAATATGCGAAGCATTTGAAAACATAACCAACCTTGCTTATGTTCACATTTAAACTATTAGGTGTTCCTATCAGAAAACATGGAAAGTGAATTAATATTTTAAATTTCAACAATTTCTATTTTATAATTCAATTTTAAAAATATAAAGAATTTTTATAATAATAATAATATGGGACAAAACGTTCCCAAAGACTAGTATTACTAAAAGTGGGAAGCATCTATCTTCAAAGTTAGATTACAATTTTACCCTTATACTTAATCAAAATGTAATACATACAACATCTAATCTAATTAAATAATAATAAAAATGTATTATCTCTGCAAAATTAATACTCATACATAAATATAAAATTACTAAATTATTCACATAAAAAAAGAGAGAGAGAGCACTCTTTGGCATTCGTATTCCAACTAAAAGATAATGATACTTATTATGTTTCCAGTCAAATTAATAAAATGTTATGAAAATTCATGGGGTGAGAACTGAGGTAAATGTATTGATAATGAAAAATAATGACATTTATTATGGTTTGAAATATGTATCTTTGTATATATTGTTTTGTGTTGTTTCTGTTCAAAGTAGAATATATTAGTCTAAGGTGAATGTATCCAGATGAATAAAAATGGAGTGAAATAAAACACATTTTTAAAGTTAGATTACAATTCTTCTCTTATATTTAATTAAAATAAAATATCTAATTGAAATAGTAGTCATTGTATTTAAATTTCCATGAGATTTTGTGAATCTGTAGATATTCAAAAGTCCAATTTAAATGTAGCCCTTAATGATTTACCCATTAATCAAATTTAAGTGTGTGCTATTCATTGCTAAATAGTTTGGAAAATAGGAAGAGTTGCATTGAATAATTAAATGTAGACTGATTAATTAGGAGAATATTTTCTATACAATTATATACAAAATATATATAAATAGTTTGGAAAATAGGAAGAGTTTCATTGCATAATTAAATGTAGACTAATGAAAGAAAGATTTCAAGGAATGCAAATTGAAAAAATAGCTATAAAAAGGCAAGAAATGATTCTTGAATTCTTACTCACCATTTTTATAGGCTCTTGCATAATTTTAATTTATTAATTAATTTTATCTTCTTTTTTGTTCTTGAAGACAAAACAACAATTTTAGAGGATGGGAAGTACCTAGAGATATTGACGTCTAGAGTTCGATCAGCCAGTAACATCAACTTCACTAAATTAACAAAGTTCAACACAAATTTATTTTAATGCACAATGTTTATGTATCATTCTATATGAAAGTTTAGACACATATTTTATTATTCCGACATGTAATATTTTAATTTTAACATTCAATATTCGCGTTATACTTTTAGAAGTTGTTTCTACTTTATATATAAAGAGAGAATTGATATGTGTTTTAATTTCTTTATTTTAATAAGAACAAGCTTGCATTTTTTAAAACCAAGATATTTAACTATTAAATACTCCCTCCATCTCAATGGAAAAGTTTGAACAAATTAACATGGAATACACGAGTCCAAATACTAGTTTAATAAAAGTGGCAGGGAAATGAAATACCTGAACTAGAACTGAGAGTAGTCCCCTGTCGTTATTGACATTCCCAACCACCAGATGTAGAAGTTTAGCAACATTAGACGCATGCAAACTGAGAAATCCCCTTCAATGATATTGGTAGCAACCTACATGTAATGAAATATGATCAACACAAAAAACAATCTAGAACTGAAAATATAAATATGGAGTAGTGATCAAAACTTCTCTCCAAAATTTCCACAAGACAACAACTCTGGTACCATAGAATGCGCGTTGCTTCCCATAACTGCATGATGAACTAACTGGTTGGTTCTAATATGAAATGAAACTAATCAATTAGAACATGCAGTCTTCTAGAAGTTCATCAAGGCTGGTTATGTTAATTCCACTTTGCAAAATCGACATTAACATTTCGTTCGATGATTTAGGTGACCGATAACCGAGAGAAACTACAAAATTCTTCAATGCAGTAAGAAATTGAATCTTTCACAAGAACATTCTTCCCATGCCTAATAAAGGAAAAGCTCTAATTACACAGATACAGTTTAATGGGAAACAAAAGCACATTGAACTTCAGTAACACGTGCTATCAGAATAGAGATAGTATTCAGAACTTGAACCTAAAAATTTTATCAAAAAAAATAAACACTGTGAACAGAAAACTTAAAAACAACTGAAAAATATAGACGATTGAAAGAACACATCATAAGTTGAAAAAAAAGATTTCCATGATGTTAAAAAAAGTGAAAGGGACAAATCTTGTTTCTAGTGTTACCTTGCTCAGAAAAAATCCTGTTTCTTTTTCTTCCCCCTTTTCCCATTTTCTAACAACTATAACATGAACACTTTTTTTCACAGAACATAGAAAAAGAACAGTGCAAGAGATAACTAGGTAATATTTGTGAGCCTCCTCAACAATGTTACAATTCATTCAAGCATCAACCAATAACACCCAAAATATGTTGAAAAATTAACTTATTATGCATGCATGTAACCACTGAATCAGTACTGCTTGTCCTTAACTGATAGTTATTGCAAGATCTAAGGAACCAAAGATACCAGAAATCGGATACAACAATATTACAAAAAAAGAAAAGAAAGAAAGGATGAGTGAATAAATGACTTTCCTTCTATTCCTCCTTCTATCCAAATTTATGTGATGTAGTTTGACAAGTTTAAGAAATATGGGAAGACTTTGCAATGTTCCAAAACTGCTGTTAAAATAAATGAATTTTTAAATAAAACAGTACACCTTCGTAAACTTTTTGCCAAATAAGGAAATGTCTCATTCTTTTTGGGACTGAGTAAAAAGGAAAGTGTGTCATATAAATAGAGACGGGAATAATTAAATAGTGAAGGGTAGAGGGGAGGTCCAATAGCCACCGAGTTTCAAACCGTGAACCAGTGACTCTTGATTTTATTGATTATTTTTTTGATGACAAGGGAAGCCGCTACCCTTTGGGTGCTCACAGGGTAATAAAAGTGCAAGAGGGGGGGGGGGTGAATTGCTGTTTTTTCATTTTTTTTCTTCTTGATTAGTCGACTTAAGGTGTCTCTTAGTCGACTGTAGCTAGCAGAGAAGTATAATTAAAAACTGGAAAGTAAACTTGACACAAAAAGTTTTTATACTAGTTGGGATCCAATGTGGATTTTACGTCTAGTTCCCTTGGGTTGCAAGGGTGTTCTCTTCAAGTCTTTGTAACCTTTGGTGTGAGTACAGAGATGAGTGTAGACAGATTACACTCAGTTGGTTTCACTCTTTTTGTTTTGATACAAAAGCCTTACCAACAATATTTTTCTCTCATCTCTTTTATGTTTACACAGTAGAACTAAGTAATACAGTGCTTGTTAAAAGTAGAATATGGAATGTGAGATGATTCAGACTTGTTGTACACTTCCTTCTGTCAATCGAGCCTTCATTTATAGTGTTTGAAGTCTTGAGAATCTTTTCTGTGAAGAGATAGCAACCCAAGAGATTTGATCCTTGGAAAAGAAGGCAAGAGATCCTAATTTTCCAAGAATAAAGCTCAAGACTGATTTCCAGTCTTGATTCTTGTTTAGCTTTCTTGATTGCCTATTTATTATCACCGTTATAGCTTCCTTGATTGACTGTACTTTGTAGCTGTTGTGCTCTTCAGTTTGGCTTTGAATATTTAGCTTCCATAATTAAGTGTAGGCTTGGCATCTTTAGCTTTCCTTGAATGTTGGTTGAAATATAGCCATTGTGTTCTTCATTACTAGCTGTCGAGATATTCACCTTCCTTGATTAGTGCCTTTTTGTGATCTGTGCATTCAAAGGATCTCTACTTGGATCCTTGATTAATTGTTTATCAATCAAAATCCTTGATTGGTAATCTTCACTTGATTTACGGGGGTCCACGATTGATTCTTTTCCTTTTTGATGATACGTTCGCCCTGCAAGGAAATGGGTTGTTTATCATTAAAACTTACTCTAACACTCTCCCCCTTTTTGATGATGACACCATATAGTTGAGGTACTTCCTTGTTGTAGATGACTTGTATGGCTGAGAGTTGAATTACTCCCCCTGAATGTAGCAGAATGTGGTGGACTAGTGGAGCTGAGTTATCAACACACTCCCCCTGAAGATATGCAAGAGTTTTTCTTTGTTGTGCAGATAATGTTCATACACCATTGATCTCAATAGAGACACAATAGAGAGAATCACAAATATTAATAGCAAGCAACTCTCCCCCTTTGGCACAACAAAAAGGAAAGAATAAAGAGTTTCAACAAAACAACAGAGAGTTTTAAAAAGAGCTAGTGGCTTAAAACACAAACAGTTCATCAATAAATTAAAAAAACACACAGAAAATATGGAAAAGAGAAAAAAAATTAATGCACACAATAATTCTAATAAATTAAAGGATTCTCAATGATATTTAAAGATTTTCGGAGAGAACAAAATCTTTCCTCTAAAAGAGGGTTTTGTAAAAATATTAGCTAGTTGAAAATCAGTGCTAATAAAAAATCTTTTAATGTCTCCGTTTAAAACATGATCTTGAATAAAATGATGTTTTATGTCAATATGCTTAGCTCGAGAGTGATGCACATAATTTTTTGACAAACAAATGGCACTAGAATTATCACACATAATTTTGACAGGTTTGAAGGATAAATCATAATCACTTAATTGATGAACCATCCACAAAATTTGAGCACAACATTGACTAATGACAATATATCCAGCCTCTGTAGTCGAGAGAGAAATAGAGCCTTGTTTTTGCTGTTCCAGGAAATTAATGATTTTCCCAAAATTTGACATGTATCACTTGTACTTTTCCTATCGTCCTTATCACCTTCATAGTCAGCGTAAGAAAATCCTTCAAGAAAGATTTTTTTCTCTTTTGGATACCATAAACCAAAGGAAGTCGTTCCAACTAAGTAACGAATAATACGCTTTACCGCAATTACATGAGATTCTTTAGGGGCAGACTGGAACTGAGCACACTTGCACACGCTAAATATGATGTCTGGTCAACTGGCAGTGAGATAAAGTAAAGATCCGATTATACCTCCATACTTAGTTTCATCAACTTTCTTACCTTTGTCATCTTTGTCAAGAGAACATGTGGAACTCATAGGAGTGACTAAAGACTTTGAGTTTTCTATGCCAAACTTTTGTATGAGCTCTTTGCAGTACTTGGTTTGGCTAAGGAATGAACCTTTCTTAGATTAATAGATTTGTAGTCCGAGGAAAAAGGTTAATTTGCCCATCATACTCATTTCGAATTCACTTTGCATATGGATAGAAAATTCTTCACACAAAGAAATATTAGCACTTTCAAAAATAATATCATCAACATAAATTTGAATAATAAGATTCTCAGAGGGGGATCTTTTAAGGAAAAGGGTAGAGTCAATTTTACCACGAGTAAAACCATGATTTATAAGAAAGTTGCTGAGACGATCATACCAAGCACGAGGTGCTTGTTTAAGAATATATAGAGCTTTTGAAAGTTTGAAAACATGATAAGGAAATTTTGGATTTTCAAAACCAGGGGGTTGTTTTACAAAAACTTCTTCTTCAATAAACCCATTTAAAAAGGTGCTTTTCACATCCATTTGAAACAGTTTAAAACCTTTATGAGCAACAAAGGCTAGAAGTAAATGGATAGATTCTAACCTTGCAACAAGAGCAAAAGTTTCATCGTAGTCGACTCCTTCCTGTTGAGAGTAACCTTGAGCCACCAAGTGGGCTTTATTTTAGAGTACTTCTCCAGATTCATTTAGCTTATTCATGTACACCCATTTGGTTCCAATGATAGATTTGTCATCAGGTTTAGGGACTAAGGTCCATACCTGATTTTTGTCAAATTGTTCAAGTTCTTCTTTCATGGCCTTGATCCAATGTTCATCTAAAAGAGCCTCTTTTAGCTTCTTTGGTTCTAACTGAGAGATGAGTGCAACCCGTGTCTCTTTTCTTCTTGATGCTCGAGTTTTCATACCTTCACTTGGATTTCCAACAATTTGCTTGGATAATCTGGTTCACTTCTCCATTCATTTGGGACAGATTCGACTATAGGACCTATGGAAGGTTCTTTTGTAGTTGATTGTTCAGTACTTCTAGGCTCCCTTTGGGTTGATATAGAGAGTTGACTTTCTTCATCATCATTAATTATTCTTGTCTCAATAGATTTATTCGAATCATCAAAAACAACATGAATAGATTCTTCAATATGTAAAGTACTCTTATTGAAGACTTGATAAGATCTACTAGAGTTCGAGTAACCAAGAAATATACCTTCATCGCTTCGTGCATCAAACTTACCAATATTGTCTTTGCCATTGTTGTGAACAAAACACTTGCACTCAAATGGATGAAAATAACTGATGTTGGGTCATTTACCATTCCATAGTTCATAGGGTGTCCTTTTTAGAATGGGTCTGATTAAGCATCGATCTAGCACATGACAAGCTGTACTTACAGCTTCTGCCCAAAACTTGTGTGGAAGAGAGTGATCGACTATCATAGTTCTTGCCTATCCTGTAATGTCCTTTTCTTTTGTTCCACGACTCCATTTTGTTGAGGTGATTGAGGTGAGGAGAGGTTGTGAGTGTAATCTTTCTCATTGCGAAAATTTTTGAACAAATTATTTTTGAATTCACCTCTATGATCGCTTCTTATGGATGTGATATAATAACCTTTATCTCTCTGAACTTTCTCACAAAAAAACTCAATTTTTTAAAGTATCATCCTTGTGAGATAAAAACATAACCCAAGTAAAACGAGAGTAATCATCAACTATTACAAAAGAGTACCTTTTTCCGCCAATGCTGGTTGTTCTGGTAGGTCCAAATAAATCCATGTGTAGGAGCTATAGAGGTTTATTCGTAGAGACAATCTCCTTAGCAGAAAAAGAATTTCTAGTTTGTTTTCCCATTTGGCATGTGTCGCAGATGTGATCTTTGGAGTAGTCCAGCTTTGGTAATCCAATGACCAGTTCATTTTTAGCTAGTTTCTCAATTAGTCGCATGCTCGCGTGACCAAGCTTCTTTTGCCAGATCCAGGGGTCATCAGTCATTGATGCTAGGAAAATATGTTCTCCATTGTTTTTAACAGAATCAAGAATATATACATTCTTTTCTCTACTTCCTTGTAGTAGATTGTTTCCAGAAGAATCTTTTATTAAGCATCAATTCTTTTGAAAATGAACTTCTAGATTTGAGTCACATAATTGACCAATACTCAGCAGATTGTATATGAGTCCTGTCACTAAATAAATATTTGAAATATCACATGAATCATTGAAAGAAATTGTACCAATACCAATTACTGTTCCTTTTGAGTTATCACCAAAACGAATGTTTCCTCCATTGTGTTCAACAACGGATTTGAACAAATTTTTATCTCCTGTCATGTGATTTGAACATCCCCTATCTAGATACCAATTTCCTTTTGACTTCTTGCGGTGTTCCTGCAAAAAATATTATTATCTCCTTTTAGGTACCCAAACCTTTTTGGGTCCTTCAAGGTTAGAGTTATTTGGAGTTCTTTTGGGTCTCCAAACCCATTTAGATGAGTTATGATTTATAAACCTACAGTTGTCAGATACATGTCCAGACTTACCACAATAATGGCAAGATTTAGGAATATGTTCTTCAGACTTGAAGTCATTACTATTAGTTTTTGAATCAGTCGACTTAAATGACTGGTTGCAACTAGAGTAATTTCCATTTGAAGAGTTTTTGTTGCTAGAGACCTTTTAAGAGATTTTTTTTTGAAGAATTTGATTTTGAGGAATTTTCAAGAGTAATTTTTAATTCATGAATTTCTTTATAAAGGAGATCTTTTTCAGCTTACTTCTAATTTAATTTCCAAGTTTCTTTTCTCATTTTGAAGATATCTAAGATAAAAAAAAATTCTATTCAGGTCTGTCACAACATGATCTAGCAGGTTTTTCAAATCATTGCAGTTGTTACATAACTCATTGCTTGATTCTCCAACCACCATGAAGCATATGTTTCCGATTTCTTCATGTTCATTTTCAGAGCAGTCTTCATCACCCCAGCTGCTAAGAGCTTTGTTCTTTTGATTTCCTCTGGAGTAATTTGTAGACATTCACTAGCTATGTGACCATATTTACCACATTCGTAGAATTTTCCATCGTTTCTTGATTAATCAGTTAAGCACTTTTCCCTTCCAGGATTTCTTCCTCTCCTGTTGTTCCTGGATTTTCTAAAGGATTCCATTATAGATATGGTAATTAGAGCAATTTCATCTTCTGCTAACTCTTCTTCTTCTTTGTCTTCCATATTTTCTTTGAATGCCACAGTTTTCTTTTTGGACTCTTCTTGGCCCTTTTTGTTGAGATGAGTTTTCTCAAAAGCTATTAGGTCTCCTCTTACCTCATCATAGTTAGAGTATTTAAGTTCATGCTTTCGAGAGCAACGACTTTGGTATGCCATTGATATAGCAAGCTTCAAAGGACTCTTCGAATGTGTTTAATGGGAGGATATGTCTTTCCTAAAGCTTTGAGTTCACAATGATCTTACTCAGTCGAGCAAACATGTTTTCAATAGTTTCTCCTTCCTTCATTTGAAGATTTCATATTCATATACTAGCAGACTGATGATAGTTATAACTTTATCAGTTCCTTCATAGGTAATCTCCACTTTATCCCACATCTCTTTGGTAGTATCACATCATGATATTATTTCATATTCCTCGCCACTAATAGCATTATAGAGAACATTCTTTGTTTTGTAGTTTATTTGAATAACCTTCATTTTTTCATTAGTATAGTTCTCCAAACTTAGAATAGTAGAGGACTGACTTTCGTCTGAACTCTTCGAGATAGAAATTGGAATATCACCAAGTTTAATAACTCTCCAAACCTTCACATCATAAGACTTTATAAAGGTTTCCATTCTTACTTTCCAATGAGAAAAAATGTTTTCCATTAAAGTAAGGAGGTCTTGTTTGAGAAGTTCCTTCTTAAAATAGTGATCCCATAATTTGTTGAGCCATGATCTTTTTCTCACTTGTTGTTAGAAATATTTTTTGTGAGACGAGGCTATGATACCAATTGAAAGTGCAAGAGAGGGGTGAATTGCTGTTTTTTCATTTTTTTCTTCTTGAGTAGTTGACTTAAGGTGTCTCTTAGTTAACTGTAGCTAGCAAAAATGTATAATTAAATACTGGAAAGTAAACTTGACACAAAAAGTTTTTATACTGGTTGGGATCCAATGTGGATCTTATGTCCAGTCCCCTTGGGTTGCAAGGGTGTTCTCTTCAAGCCTTTGTAACCTTTGGTGTGAGTACAAAGATGAGTGTAGACAGATTACACCGAGTGATTAGTTTCACTCTTTTTGTTTTGATACAAAAGCCTTACCAACAATATTTTTCTCTCCTCTCTTTTTGGTTTACACAATAGAACTAAGTAATATAGTGCTTGTTAAGAGTAGAGTAGGTAATGTGAGATGATTCAGACTTGTTGTACACTTCTTTCTATCAATCGAGCCTTCATTTATAGTGTTTGAAGTCTTTAATCTTTTATGTGAAGAGAGAGCAACCCAAGAGATTTGATCCTTGGAAAAGAAGGCAAGAGATCCTAATTTTCCAAGAATAAAGCTCAAGACTGATTTCCATTCTTGATTCTTGTTCAGCTTTCTTGATTGCGTGTTAATTATAGCCGTTGTAGCTTCCTTGATTGACTGCACTTTGTAGCCGTTGTGTTCTTCAGTTTGGATTTGACTATTCAGTTTCCATAATTAAGTGTAGACTTGACATCTTCAACTTTCCTTGAATGTTGGTTGGAATATAGCCATTGTGTTCTTCATTGCTAGCTGTCAAGATATTCACTTTCCTTGATTAGTGCCTTTTGTGATCTGTGCATTCAGAGGATCTATACTTGGATCCTTGATTGATTGTTTATCAATCAAAATCCTTGATTGGTAATCTTCACTTGATTTTTGGGGATCCATGGTTGATTCTTTTCTTTTTTGATGATACGTTCGCCCCGCAAGGAAATGAATTATTTATCACTAAAACTTACTCTAACAGGTAACACCCTCGCTCCTATGCAATAGCTCACAAACCACATAGCAGAGGTAACCCACACTAGGCAAGCCCGGTGCGATGAGCTCGACTCAGAAGGCAAACCCCTTGCTTTCGAGGGGTTTGGGGTTTCGAAATTGAGACCTCCAACATGGAAGTCCCAAATGTGTGTCAGATCCAACACGAGAATGAGAATTAAATAAGCCATTTAAAGTTAGAAAGAATAGCAACTGATATCTACCTTCGAGTCAAATTCCTGTACTTTCAAACACTACCCAACAAATATGAAGAAGATCTGAGAGCTCATTCTCATTAAAAGTTGCATCTTCAATATGAAAATACAAAGACTGGCATGCTATCAGCTAAAAGAAGAGACAAAGTAGCTAAGTGAATGATTGGAAACTTAAAATTCAGAAAATTCTGATAGATGTACAACATAATTCAGAAGGTAGTTGTTTTATATAAAATGTGGCATATATACTCTTACACACAAGTCATTCTCCTGAAGTAATCTGATTACGGGCCTAGACCTCTTCAAATCCCTATTCTTCCTCTTAAGTTTGAACTCCTCAATAGATTGAGCATACACCATGAGCCTAGAAATGTTCATGTCATCATGGATCATTGCTGTATGGTACTCATCCTTGACTAGGTCTGATACACCGGTCACAAACCTACTCATCTCATCTTTAGGGTTATACCCCAAGGATGGAGCATACTTAGACAATAGGGCAAATTTCAAGGAATACTCCTCCACACTCATGCCACCTTACCTAAGGTTTATAAACTCCTCCACCTTACATTCCCTCTTCTCACAGGGAAAGTACCTCTCAAGGAATGCTTTCTTAAACTCCTCCCATTCTATAGAACCCACTCCTATAGGCCTATTGCTCTTCCATTAAGTAAACCAAATTTGAGTAATATCCTTCAATTGATAGGAGGCTAGTTTCGCTTTTTCCCTAGAAGTAACCCCCATAGCATTGACTACCTTATACACCTCATCCAAAACTCTTGGGGATCTTCTCCCACTTTAGAACCTAGGAAAACCTGAGGATTCATCCTCACAAAGTCTCTCAAGCTAGAAGCCATAGTACTCACCATAGGGTTCATATTAGTCTCAACACCCCTAGTAGCTTTAGCCGTCATGGCTTGAGCTTGAGTAGTTATGGCTCGAGCCATCATCAAAAGAGCCGACCTAACTTCCACATTGGTCATAGCCGGAGCTTCAATCGGAACTTGGTTGCCTTGAGGAACTTGGTCATCTTGAGGATCTTGGGGAGGAACTCCCTCATTCACCACCTCCTCTTCCACTCTCCTTGCGGGCGTCCTTCTTGTATTCATATCCTATAAACACAAGAGAAGGATTATGAAAAAGGACACTTATAGAGCTAAACTCTAAGGCACGACTTCAAGAATATGAAAGAAGTGTAACTTCCTAACATCCTATAGCCTCTCGCTCAGAGATATGTCGTGACTCACACCGATGAACAAGACTCTACTAGACGTGGCTTGTGAGACATCGATCCTACAAACCATTTCCAAAATCTTGTGCTCTGATACCATGCTTGTCACGACCCGGACCTATGCCCCAAAAGCAACACGACATACTTGACCTCGAAGGGGTTTCGTACAAGCCTCATAGCATTTCATATTGCATTCGATATAGAAATAGTGCAGAATTAAAACTTATTTAAATCCAAGCAATCCAAAAACTTTATTTAAAAACACATCAAAAGTCTAAGTCTCACATGGACATCTAAAATAATATCTTGAAAACTAAAGTAGGGTCACAACTCTTTTACAATCAAAAAGACTAGAAATGTCTATTACATGATAGAAAAGAAACTTCAAAAGTACTTTTCCTAGATCTATGAGGACATACCACTTGGTCTTGGATGAATATCAATCCAAGCACTTGAAACTAGAGAGAAGCAATCACTTGCTGGAACCTACACTTGTAGTAAAATAAGAGAAATATGGGTTAGCACACAAAAATGTATTAAGTATGATGACCATGCAAAAACATGCTTTAAAAGGGACATTTTGGTTGGAAACCATGCATTATGCCAATTTTTAGAAATATCATGTACAATAGCATAAGAGACATAAAATACAAGTATAATAATCATACAAGTCATAACATCACATTTGAACATAATCAAGAAGTAATCCATTACCTTGACATTAGACCTTCACTTCAAGTAACCCTCATGCTATACCTTGTGCAATGAATGGATAGCGTCCCATACCACCATCCACACCAAAGTACCACATTAAGGTCACCAAAAGTAAACTTACCATTCATTACTTTTCACCTTTACACAATATCCATACATAAGAGACATAACATTTCATAAGGCATGACAATGGAAAATAACTCATAATATAACCCAAGTATAGAATGCATCATCACATTAAGCATTTAAGAGTCAACATTTTTTAATAACTTCATTTAGGACAAATTCATACAATAGAAATTTAGACTTCGAGAACTCACTATGACCCTCACAAAGCCTACTCATGCAATGCATGGATGGCATCCCATATACCACCCACACTTCATAGAACTTCTCAAGAAACCATAATACACATCTCACATGATGGGAATAAGAGTTTAACAGACATAGACCATGTAAGCTTGACGTGAAATCCAGTGTCATATAACCCCATGATGAGTCCACAAATTGTACTCATTCAAGGCTATATTTTAATAGAAATTGTTTCCTCAAATGCTTATTTTATCTCAATATCTAATGAAAACCCTTAAGTTTTAGGTATTTGAAGTTTTAAGGAGAGCATGGACACTAAGTCACAAAAAGGAACGAGAAGGCTGAAAAGAATGAAGAAATGAAGGCTCGAGGATCGCCGAGTCTACTTGGTGAGTCACCGAAGGGTCTTACTTCGCCTTTTGTTCTAGTGTGCTGAGCCCTGAAGAAAAGGACCAAGTCGGCGGAATAATGGAGTAGTCGATATATTGTCAACCAGTTCCGCAAAATAGTACCATGCCGCTCAATAACCCAGAGCATGACGATGCTGTAGGCTGGTACAAGACGATGATGAATTACACCAAATGGCGAATCGCCGAGTTAATCGGCGATTCCGACAAATGGCGTTGAACGATCCATTGCAGCACAAATCTCTGATAACTATAAATACTAGTTAGAGTTTTAGTTTTAGTGTAGAACAATTATTATAATTTTCTCTTAGAGAATAGTACGTTTTGATATTTTTTCTCTAAGTTTGAGAGGGTTTTGAAGACTTGAAGAAGAAGAAGAGGGTTTTATCTCCAAGGATTTGGACTTGGGTCTCTTGGATTCTTCATTCTTGGCCTGTAACAAGACTTAAATCTTCATACCCATTTGAATGCAAGCTCATTTAGGTATAAATTTCTATATCTTGATGTGTGGCTAAAAACTCCAATTCTTGGGGTGTGATTTAGCGAATATGGGTTAAGATAATTGTTGGGTCTTGCTTGCTGATAGTATATTCGTAGTTTAAATGTGATTTGGTTTAGTGGTTGTGGATGAATTTAATGAATTTGTAGTTGAAAATACAAGTTTATATAGTGTTTTTGGCTTGCTTGAGAGAGAGGTCGTAAAACTAAGACCACTAGATTGATGGCCAGTGTGAGTGGGTTGACATGAGGTTTAGCTCGAGAGAGTGAACCCTAGTCCCATGTCCACACACTCAGCTCAAGAGAATGAGTGGGTTAAGGCATAGGCTGTTCTTCATGCGGCAAATGAGTGTCCGAGAGGAGCACATTTGAAATGGGGTAAGTTGCTCGAGAGAGAGCTTATCCCCCTTAAAGTCTAGCCTACTCACAATTACTCTATGAATCTGCTATCGAAAGCATGCACCCAATAATCTAGCTTAATCCGTATTCCCGTCACATCCTAATGATCCCCTCTCATTACTTAGAAACCCCTGTTGATTTTGCTGTTTTTACTTACTAGTGACAAAAAACCCCCATTGATAATTGACACTCTTGTGCCCCCCCCCCCCACCCTTAATTTACAATGTTTTTACTCGTTAATGTCTTTAACTATGGCTAGTTAGAACGAAATTTTATTTTTCTATAAATTCTCAAAACCACCCTCTTGGGACGATCCCAACCCTTGGTTGTGTTACTAAACTATTGTATGATCATAGACACTTGCGTCGGAAGTTGTGTCTTGGTTACACAAACATCACCCCACACCGTCAAAATGTGGTCTATTTGCCTAAGGTAATACTAGTAACTTTAGCTTAGGTGGATCCACTAGCTAGTCCTATGTGAGCACATAGTCAAGAGATGATAAAGACGTTCATTGTAATCTGGCCTAACGTAGGGAGAACTTCCATCTTACCTTATCCTTTCGGTGCTTACCCTAGATTCCCATGGAATAGTTTCATTTACATTACATTATCATACTTAAGAAGGCCACCAACATTAGGCCAACCGCCCCAAAGTACATTACATATGAAAGGGCCACCAACATTAGGTCTATCGCTTCAAGGTACATTATAAAGATAGCTCATTGACTTTCCTAGAAAGGGCCACCACCATTAGGTTTACCGCTTCAAGGTTTAACTTCACATTGGTTCCTAGACTCATCATGAAGGGCCACCAATATTAGGTCTACTAGTTCAAGACATAGCCTAGAATACTTCCTTAGTCATTCATTCATGAAAGGCTACCAACATTAGGTCTACCAATTCAAGACATTAGGACAAGAGTCAAGATATATAGAAGGAAATCCTTCACATTCCATCATCATCATTTATGATCTATGATGGATGATTTGAGTTAATCTTATTATTTTATGATGATTCCCCATGAACCCATGAAAATTCCCATATTTTCCAATTTATGATCATATAATGTGGGTTTTGAATTATGAAAGGAGATTATAAGAAATCAAGCATGGATTGATAGAATTATATGAAGTTATGATGACCTTCTATGAACCTATAACAACTTGGAAAATGATAAGTTAAACTAGAGCCTAAACATGAGGGTTAACGTCGAGGATTAAGGGCAAGGGCTAAAGCTTTTGGGTGTGGGCCATGGTGAGGGTCCAAGGCTGCCTAAAAACTAGGCCTAGCCAGTGCCTACCATCACCACGAGGGTCTTCATGACTCATGGTGGCCACCACGAGCCATGGTGCCACCTGTGGTGGCAAGTCAGTATGCCCAAGTTTTGTGCCAAGCCAAGGCACCCCTTCATGAGCCACTTCACGGCTCGTGGTCTTGACCATGGGGCATGGTCATGACCACGAGGCTCGTGAGTTATGAAAGGTTTTGTCACATTATAAGGGTTATTAAGTATGAAAGGTCATCTCACCTAAAATGAACCAATGCTAAGAAGCTATTCTAATGATAAGGCAAGACGAAATTATCCATGCCCTCTAATTGAAAGACAAGAGGCAATTACCCATGTCATATGATGAAAGGACTAGATGTGATTACCCATGTTCTTTCATGAGATAAGATGAATATGATTAATAACTATTTAGTGGAAGTTAAGCTTAGTACCGAGTGGGAATATCAAGATTACCCAAGCCCCAAAACTATGTGCCAACATAGGATTGTATTGATAAACATTAGCTAGTGGATCCACAAAAGCTAGAAGTTCATGGTCCTTACCATGGAAAGTAGGACACTTCTTTTCTCTGTGGGGTAGACACTGGATTCCATGATGCTATCTCACGTGGTCTTATATGTCGATTAAGGATACTTCCCACAAATAAGCAAATGTTATGATGAACCAAGGTTACTTCAAAGAAGTATCATAAGTATGTTTTAAGATGATGTTAACTTGCATTGATCATGTTTGAATGACTTATGTTTTCTAACTCTCAAGATGCATGTTTTAGCTTGATCATTGCTTACTCATGAAAATGTCCTGTTTTAGCATGACTTAAATGTTTATATGCATGGCTATCATACTTGGTACATGTTTGTACTAACACATATCGTTACCTACATTTCCCAAAATGTAGGGTCCGATAGTCAGGGTTCTAAGTTTCGTGGCTAGAGGTTGATTCGAGAGGCTTTCAAGCTTGGGTGAGTTCTCAAGCTTCGAGGAAGGATTTCATTGTTTTTCAATCTCCTTTATTACTTTCAGTTTTGGACATGATGTATGGGCTAGGCCCAATTTCATTCTTATGTACTAGATGGCTAATGGGTGTTTAGACTTCAGCTTCGCTTTTATAAAACTTTTGGACTTGAAATGTTGTCTTTATCTCATTTGTTTCTATTTCTTATGTTATTAATGCTAAGTGGCTTGTATGGGGCCTCTCTGGGTTCGATACACCAAGTTACATCTAGGGTGTACCCTTGGGTCATGACAAACCCTGTATCAGAGAACAAGGCTTAACTCATAAGCCACGTCGAGTAGAATCTTGTTCATGAGTGTGAAGCATGCCACATATATGAAACATATGCTACAAGATATTTAGGAAAATCCATTTCTTCATTACTCTAATATCGTGTGCTAGAGTTTAATTATATATGGTTTCTCTCATGATCCTTATCCGATGCTCTACAGGACATGGCTAGTCGAAGAGCTTATGCTAGAAGGAATGTAAGGGAGAATATGGAACAATAAGCTCCTCCTGAACCCCCTCAACCTCCTCAAGCTCCGATCGCCCCTTTCACTGAGCAAGTTTCTAATACAAAGTTTAGGGCTGCTTTCCAAGTGTTGGTTCAAGAACTACAGCTAAGCCTTAGAAAGGTTGCGGTTCCCATGAATCCAAATGTGGGTACAACGACATCTAGAGTGAGGGACTTCACTAGAATGAATCCCTTGGAGTTTCATGGTTCTAAGGTTGAGAAAGCTCCTCAAGAGTTCATTGATGAGGTTTATAAGGTGTTAATGATCATGGGAGTCATGCCGGTGGAAAAGGGTGAGTTGGCCTCTAATCAACTTTAGTGTGTTTCTCAAAATTAGTTCAATCAATGGAAAGAAGGAAGACCGGAAGATGCGGGTCCTCTTGATTGAGAAAAGTTAAAAGTTGCTTTCCTTAATAGGTTCTTTCCCCTTGAGATGAGGGAGGCAAAGGTGATTGAGTTCATTAACCTTCATCAAGGAAGTATGACTGTGAAGAAATATGCTTTGAATCCCACACAATCATCTCGATAGGCTCCCACAATGGTTGCCTACCTAGGGAAAAGATGAGTAAGTTTGTTTCGGTAGTGTCCAAAATGGTTGTTAAGGAGTGCTGTACCACCATGCTTGTTAATTACATGGACATTTCTTATCTAATGGTCCATGCTCAAAAAATAAAAAAGGAGAAACTTAAGGGAAAGTCTATAGAGACAAAGAGGCCTAAAATTGGTGATGGTAATTTCTCTCATCCAAGGTCTGATAGACATGGTCGTTCTGAATTTCGACAAAGGTTTTTCGATCAAGGTTCCTCCAATGCTCCAACTAGGTTAAAAAAAGAGAGGGTTTCTAACCCTAAGCCTAAAGGAGGAAATGGTAGTAGGTCCTTATTACCATACTTGTGCTAAGTGTGGAAGGAAGCATCAGGGCAAATGTATAGCAGGTTCCAATGCTTGTTTTGGTTGTGGTAATATGGACCACAAGATAAGAGATTGTAATTTAGTTTCTAAGAATGAAGGAGATAATTGCCGAATGGTTCAAAATAATCCTTCATCTGGTCCAAGTGGTTCAGGTCAAAATGCTTTCAAGCAAAACAAACTCTATGCACTTCAGACTCATGGTGAACAAGAGGGTTGTCCTGATGTGGTTACCGGTATGTTGAAAGTCTTCCAAATTTATGTTTATTCTATACTTGATCCTGGTGCTACCTTGTCTTTTGTGATGCCATATGTGGCTATGAAGTTTGATGTTCTTCTAGAAGTGTTGTTAGATCATTTTTTTGTCTCTACTCCTATTGGTGATTCTATTGTGGCTAAGAGGGTCTATAGAAAGTGTCTCATTTCCTTATCCCATAGAGTTATTGTTGTTGTCTTGATAGAGCTTGATATGCTAGATTTTGATGTTATCATTGGTATGGATTGGTTGCATTCTTTATTATGCTTCTATTGATTGTAGAACTCGTGTAGTGAAGTTTCTGTTTCCAAATGAATCTATCTGAGAGTGGAAAGAGGGAAATTATAAGCCTAAGGGTCAGTTTGTCTCTTGTCTTAAAGCTAGAAAGATCATTTCTAAGGGTTGCGTTTACCATCTAGTTAGGGTGAGGGATGTAGATTCTGAAACCCCTACTCTTGAGCCTGTCCCTGTGGTTAATGAGTTTCCAAAAGTGTTCCCTGATGACCTACCTGAAATTTCCCCCGAAAGGGAAATAGACTTCGGTATGACCTTTGCCAAGATACGCAACCTATTTCTATCCCTGCTTACTGGATGACTCCGGCAAAACATAAAGAATTGAAGGAGCAATTGAAAGATTTTTTGGATAAAGGTTTCATCCAACCGAGTATCTCTCCATGGGGTGCTCCAGTTTTGTTTGTTGGAAAGAAAGACGGTTCTCTTTGTATGTGTATTGACTATCGTCAATTGAATAAGGTGACCATTAAGAATAAATATCCTCTTCCAAGGATAGATGATTTGTTTGACTTACTTCAAGAAGCAAGTTACTTCTACAAGATTGACCTTTAGTCGAGTTATCACCAATTGAGGGTGAAGGAAGATGACATTTCAAAGATGATTTTTTGAACCCGATATGGTCATTATGAGTTCTTGGTGATGTCATTTGGGTTGACTAATACTCCGGCGGCATTTATGGATTTGATGAATATGGTGTTTAGGAAATAACTTGGCATGTTTGTAATTTTGCTCATTAATGATATATTGATTTATTCGAGAAGTGATGATCATCACATCAAGCATTTCAAAGTTGTGTTGCAAATTCTCAAAGACCAACAACTCTTTGCAAAGTTTGGAATATGTGTGTTTTGGTTAAGGTCTGTGACTTTTCTTGGTCACATTGTTTCGAGTAAGGGTATTGAGGTAGATCCTAAGAAGACGGATGCGGTCAAGATTTGGCCTAGACCTCTAACCCCTTCAGATATTAGAAGTTTCTTAGGTCTAGGAGGTTATTATAGATGGTTTGTTGAAGGGTTCTCTTCGATTTCCTCTCCTTTGACGACTTTGATTCGAAAGAAGGTTAAGTTCATATGGTCTGAAATATGTGAAAAGAGTTTCCAAGAGTTGAAGGACAGACTAACTTATGCTCCAGTATTGAATTTACTGGAAGGGACTGATGGTTTTGTTGTTTATTGTGATGCATCGAAAATTGGGCTAGGATGTGTGCTAGTGCAAAATGGGAAAGTCATTGCCTATGCTTCAAGTCAACTTAAGGTTCCTAAAAAGAATAATCATACCCAAGACCTTGAACTAGTGACAATTGTTTTTTCCTTAATGATTTGGAGGGACTATTTGTATGGTTTTCATGTAGATGTGTTTATCGACTATAAGAGTTCACAAAATGTGTTTAATCAGAAGGATCTAAATCTTCACCAAATAAGGTGGCTTGAGTTATTGAAAAATTATGAAATGAGTGTTCACTATCACCCCCAGTAAAGTGAATGGTGTGGCAGGTGCTCTTAGTCAGTTATTTATGGGTAGTGTTGCTCATATTTAGGAAGATAAGAAAGAGTTAATTTGAGATGTTCATAGATTGGCCCAGTTGGGTGTTCAGTTAGCGGACTTCACCAAGGGTGGTGCTATGGTCCACAATGGTTCAGAATCATCTTTTGTGACGAATGTGAAAGTCAAGCAAGGTCTTGATCCAATTTTGGCTGAATTGAAGGAAACAATGCTTAAGACATTCGTCATGAATTTCTCCCAAGGGGGAGATGGAGTGCTTAGATATCAATGGTGTTTGTGTGTTCTCAATGTTGATGATGTGAGGGAACAAATCTTGTTAGAATCCCATAGTTCTTGGTATTCCATTCACCCTAGAGCCACCAAGATGTACCGTAATTTGCAGGAGATTTATTGGTGGAATGAGATCAAGAAGGATATTGCAGAATTTGTGGCTAAGTGCCCTAATTTCCAACAAGTGAAAATGGAGCACTAAAATCCAGGAGGTTTATCCCAAGACATTGGCATTCCTACTTGGAAGTAGAAAGATGTAAATATGGACTTCGTCATTGGGTTGCCACACACTCGGCACAACATGACTAGATTTTGGTTATAGTAGACCGGATGATAAAATCAGCTAATTTTATTCCCTTCAATATTTCTTACTCGGTGGAGTATTATGCTAAGTTGTATTTGAGGTAAATGGTAAAGTTTCATGGAGTGCCTTTATCCATTATCTCCAATCATGGAACCCAATTCACTTCTCAATTTTGGAAATCTTTCAAAATGGTCTTGGTACTCGTGTTAAGCTCAGTACGGCCTTTCATCCACAAGCCGATGGTCAAGAAGAGCGTTCTTTCCAAACTTTTGAGGATATGTTGAGATCTTGTGTGATTAATTTCAAGGCTAATTGGGATGATCACTTGCCTTTGATTGATTTTGCCTATAACAATAGTTATCACTCAAGTATTAGTATGGCTCCATTTGAGGGTGTAGATCTCCTATAGGTGGGTCTGAGGTTGGTGAGGTGGCCCTAATAGGTCCCGAGTTGGTACATGAGGCCATGGAATTTTTTTGACTTATTAGAGAAAGGTCAAAAATTTCTCAAAGTCGGCAAAACTCATATGCCGGTGTAAGAAGAAGAGATCTTGAGTTTAATGTTCATTATTGGGTTTACTTAAAAATCTCACCCATGAAGGGTGTAATGAGGTTTGGTAAGAAAGGAAAGCTTAGTCCCCGATATGTAGGCCCATATCATATTTTGAGGTGTATTGGTAAGGTTGCTTATGAACTAGATTTGTCTAATGATTTGGCATTGGTGCATCTGGTTTTTCATGTCTCTATGTTGAAGAAATGTGTTAGATATCCCACATCTATAGTTCCCTTAGAAGGTTTGGGAGTTAAGGAGAATCTTACTTATGAAGAAGTTCCTGTTGAGATTTTTTACTAGCAAGTCAAGAAGTTGAGAAATAAAGAAGTTGCTTCCGTGAAAGTGTGGTGGAGGAATCAGTTAGTTGAGGGTGCTACTTGGGAGGCCGAGGCCGCTATGATGTCCCGATATCCTAATCACTTTCCTTCTACCCCTACTCTAGCTTGAGTTAATGAGTTCCTCATGGTTTATTCGTTTGGTGTCATGTGTCTTAGTTTAGATATTCCCATGATATCCTTGTTTATACATGTTCATGAAAAACTTAAGTTTTGAGAAAATGAGTCAGCTTGATTTATTTCTATATTTTTATATGCTTTTTGTATGAGTTGCATATAAAATACATGATAAGATGTTTTGAACATGCTTTAGCTTGGAGTTGATGTTTCCTCCTCAGATATGTGTATTTATGTGATTGCATGCATGTTGGGATGTTAGGTTAAGTTCCTACCTTCCTTATGATGTCTTGAATCTCATTCGAGGATGAATGATCCCAAGGGGGAGATAATGTAACACCAGAGATTCAAAAAAAATGTTTTGCAGCTATTCAGCGAAGTAGCTTGAGGACACCGAATGACTCGAGGATCCGCTAAGTAGAACTCCTTACCTTTTTGAATTGAATTCTGCATCCATGGTTCTCGAATTTTAGGCGAGCTGGATTGAGCTTGCCGTTCCATTTGGCGAGTTGCCAAGATGAACTCCCCATCGCCTAATTATCTGGTTCAGGAGACGACTCAGTGGAACTTTCAACGAGCTAAAGGCTCACACGGTGAGCCTCCGAGTGGCCTTTGGCGAGCTCCAGCATGTCTCGATTTTAGTTTTATGTCAGGGTTTTCTAGGTCTTTTCAGATTATTTTAATTCAAACCATGTCGTTTTATCCTTCACTTAAAGACCTATATAAAGTATTTTACCCCAAATTTCCCCTAATTCATTATGATTATCTCAAATTCCTAAAAAAAGATAAAGTTGTTCCTCTCACATATTTCTCTCTAGAGGTTGATGAAGAAAGCTAAGGTTTTCAAGTCAAATCTCCAATTCCACCATTGAAGTCAAGCTTTTGGCATTGAGGTATGATGGTTTTCATCCATGGATTCCTTCCAATAATAGAGTTCCCAAATTCTCCTATTTTCAAAGTTAAGATTCTCCAATTGAGTTAGGTTTTTTTTCTATGTTATGGGTTCTCCTAATTGTTGATCTAATTGATTGATATACAATCTATGATGCATGAATTGAGTTAATATCATATTTTTATGATTATCCGTCGTGAACCCATGTAATCCCTGTGTTTTCCAAATTATGAGCATATAATGTGGGTCTTGGATTATGGAAGAAGATTATATGAAATTAAGTAAGAATTGATAGAATTTCATGAAATTTTGATGAATGTCTATGAACCCGTGTATAACTCATGTTTTTAGACATTGATGATTGAAAGTGGGTTTAGAACCTTGAAAGGTGAATTATGGAATTATGTATGTTCTTATGAGATTGATGTAATTGTTTTAAGGATGCTTTGAGATTGAAGTATCAATGATATTGCTATTATTATGTTGTTAAAAGGATTTCTCATATACACATGTAAACATGAATGTTGAAGGTTTTCTCACATTATAAGGGTTCTTAAGGTTGAAAGGTCTTCTCACCTAAAATGAACCAGTTGTAAGAAGTTATTCTAATGATGAGACAAGAGACGATTACCCATGCTCTCTAATTTAAAGACAAGAGGCGATTACCCATGTCATATGATGTAAGGACTAGTGGCAATTACCTATGTTCCTTCATGATCTAAGATGAACAGGATTAATATTTATTCCATGGAAGTTAAGATTGGTACGGAGTGGGCAAGTGGCGCTTACCCATGCACTACAACAAAAAAGGGATATAGCGGCAATTAAAAATGGCATAAGCGGCCATAACTATGGCTGCTATAGCCATTACCAGCCAATGCCCTTTGGCCGCTGTATCAAGGGTCGGCAAAGGCTTTTGCGGCCACTTGGACAAAAGCTGGTAAAGTGAAGAGCTTTTGCCACTAAAAATCATTTGATTTAGTGGCAATTGGTTGCGGCATTTAAAAAGGCTGCTAAATCCAATCCAAAGCGGTTAGCTATTTTCATGTAGCGTCCATTTTTATAGCCAGTAAAACCAACTAAATTGCCGCTAAAACACATTTGTTCTAGCAACAATTGCTTGCAACAATTTAGATGGCTGTTAAATCTAATAAAAATAGTTAGTTATACTTGCATAGTGTCCATTTTTATAGCCAGTAAGTCCTACTAAATTGCCGCTAAAACGTATTAGTTCTAGTGGCAATTAAAATAGTTGTTAAATCAAATTTAAAACGACAATCATGTTCATGTAGCGTCCATTTTTAAAGCTAGTAAATTTGATAAAATTGTCGCTAAGAGTTCATATCTTTAACGACAATAGTTTGGTGGCAATTATAAAGGCTAGAATATCCTTTTGAAACCATCTTAATTTCCCCCATTTGCATCCAATATTTTGGGCTAGAAAATTCACTTAGTTTGACGCTAAAATTCACAAACTTTAATGACCAATTGGTTAGCTGCAATTAATAATGACCACATCCATTTATAAAATTATCTAGTTCGCACTTCTACAGATAAATCCAACAAAATTCTAATCAAAAGAAAGCCTATTAGGGGTGTGTTTCGTATGAAGGAAAATGTTTTCCTGGAAAACAAGTAGATTTTTGACTTATTTTCTCATGTTTGGTTGGTGAGTATAAAATATTTTCCGGAAAATATTTTTAGTGTTTGGTTTTTGAATGAAAAATATTTTGAGAAATATCTTTTATTTTTACTAGAGTAGAAAATAATTTTTGAAAAAAACTTAATTTTTTTTGGGTGGGTGGGGGGGGGGGGGGGATCAAGGGTAAGGGTGAAAAATTAAAAATTTGAAGTTGAAAATATTTTTAAAAAATAAACTTAATTTTTATTGGGGGTGTGGGGGACTGGTAGGGGGTGGGTGGGGACATGTAAGGGGGGGGTCGAGGGTAAGGGTGAAAAAATGAAATTTTGAAGTTGAAAATATTTAACAACAAACTTAATTTTTTTTAGGGTGGGGGGTGGGTGGGTGGTCGGGGGTGATCGAGGGTAGGGGTGAAAAAATAAAATTTTGAAGTTGAAAATATTTTTTAAAAATAAACTTAATTTTTTTTTGGGGGATGGGGGGTTGGTAAGGGGTTGGCTGAGGAGTCAAGGGTAGGGGTGAAAAAAATGAAATTTTGAAGTTTAAAATATTTTTTAAAAATAAACTTAAATTTTTTTTGGGGTGTGGCGCTGGTGGGGATGGGTAGGTGGGGGGTCAAGGTAGGGGTGAAAAAAGGAAATTTTTAAGTTGAATTTTCTTTTAAAAAAACAAACTTAATAAAAACATTTGGGGTGGGGGAGTCGAGGGTAGGGGTAAAAAAAATGAAATTTTGAAGTTGAATTTTTTTTAAAAAAACAAACTTAAATTATCTTTTTTTGGGATGGGGGGAGGTTGGTAGGAAGGAGGGAGGGTCGAGGTAGGGGTGAAAAAATGAAACTTCAAAGTTGAAATTAAAAAAAAAAACTTAAAATGTTTTTTTTGGGGGGGGGGGGGTGGTACGGGGTGGGTTGGAGACTAGTAGAGTGGGGGGTCAGAAGAGAGTTTTGGAAAATATTTTCCTTAAGTTTTGAAGGGAAGTCATTTTCCTTAAATTTGAGGAAAATGAGTTGATTTGGAAAACATTTTCCAAAACATTTAACCTAACCAAACATGAGAGAAAATGTTTTCCTTCATACCAAACACACCCTAGATGTGATGATGTTTGTCAAATGCTAAAAAATATATAATATAATTCATAGAACATAATATATCTGATAAAATCTAAACAAAATGAAGTATTAATCCAAACTATAGTATCATAACTTTAAAACTAAACTTATATTAACGAAATATCTAGTATCATTAGATAACCAATCCAATAAAATAGTGTCTTCAAAGAATTTTCACAATGGTTCACCATATTGAAATATTTCATAGGCACAATTTTTGAACTTCATACCGCATGACCTGAAATAATAAAATAAATGTGTGAAAAGATGAAATTCAATTGATAAAAACATCACGAGATAGGACAAGTCCTCATACTCTAACAAAATATTTACTAGACCAAATGTTACATAAAAGAAGCTATGTGCAAATACCAATGACCCTAGTATGCAAAACACAGTTCAGTATGAAAACATTCACAACCTAGACAACAAACAAACAAAAAGCAGAAGCACATTTATAGCCTGAGCAACAAACCATGAAAGAACGGAAGCACATTAACAACTTGAGTAGCAAACTAAGAAAAACAGTTCAGAGGACAAAAACATTGAGGGGAATTCCACCTGAAGCAATCTGCCCAGATGTGTCCTGCTGAATGTACAATACATAAACTCAATGGTTCAACTATTTAACATCCTTCAAGAAAAAGAATGATATAACTTATCAAACTGGATGTACAATAAATATACACACACATTTAATTTATGTCTTAAAATCCTTGTTCAATAGGGGCTGAGAACCAATCAAATTTACATCAATATTGAACATTCAAAACATATTTAAGGTATACAAAAATCCCACCAATACAAACAGGCAGTAGGCCAGAAAATGATAGCAATAGAAAGTTAATACATCTGAGGAGAAAATCAGTACACAAAGTATCTTCAGTAATTAGACCACCAATATGTAACTATACCAACAAAACCTATAGTTAAAACTAACTACACTTTAAGGGAAGCAACTATACCAACAAAACCTATAGATGTAACTAAACCAACAAAACCAATACAAACAAGCAGCAGGCTAGAGAATGATAGCAACAGAAAGAGGTGTGCTCTATGTTGTTTTGTAACTATGGTAAATGGCATTTTGGGCTTAATTTCTTCTCTTCTTGTATGTATTTTCTCGTGATAGATTCTCTCTTGTGAATACTACTTCGAGTTATACGAATCATAACTATCTTATCAAGTAAGACTAACGATTGGACATCGAAGGAACTAGAGCAAATTGCTGAAGCAGAGGATATGGTGTTATTATGTAAGTCCCTCATCCTTGTGCATGCTACTTTATACTTTACAGGAGAACAATAATGAGCTAGTAATTTGATCCAGATCTTTCAAGTTCAGAAATTGTTCAGAAAGGAAACCATTTCAATTGTTTCATTAATCGTAGTTATCTTTTTATTCAATGTATTCTTATTGAAAAGCAAAACGTAAAAAAGTTGTTTCGATGAAGAAGGCTTCTGTTCTCAAGAAGTAAATATATTCATTGGATGATTAGAGGACTAGTTCGAGTAATCAGCCAACTAATATTCAACTATACCAACAGAAGCTATAGATAAAACTAACTAAGTTTTAGGGGCTAGCAACAATGTACATGAATCCAAAATAAAATTCAAGGGCTGGCAAAGCATCGACAAGAGCTATATCAATTGGAAAATCAAAATCGATGATATATAGATAATCAAAAGTTTCACCATTACAAAGAGGCAACAGGCCAGAGAATGATAGCAACAGAAAGTTAATACATCTGAGGAGAAAATCAGTGCACAAAGTAGCTTCAATAATCATACCACTAATATGCAACTATACCAACAAAACTTATAGATAAAACTAACTACACTTGAAGGGTTGCAACTATACACACAAAACCTATAGATGCTACTATACCAACAAAACCTATACAAACAGGCAGCAGGCCAGAGAATGATAGCAATAGAAAGAGGTGTTCTCTATTTTGTTTGGTAACTTTGGTTTATGGCATTTTGGGCTTAATTTCTTCTCTGCTACGTCTTTGCTTGTCATAGCTTCTCTCTTGTGTATACTACTTCAAGTTATATAGATCATGATTATCTTATCAGGTTAGACTAACGATTGGACAACGAATGAACTAGAGCAAACTGCTGAAGCAGAGGATACAATGTTGTTATGTAAGTCCCTCATCCTTGTGCATGCTACTTTATACTTTACAGGAGAACAAAAATGAGCTGGTAATTTGATCCAGATCTTTCAAGTTTAGAAATTGTTCATAAAGGAAACATTTTCAACTGTTTCGTTAATGATACTTTTCTTTTTATTTAAAGTATTCTTATTGAAAAACAAAACGTAAAAAAGTTGTTTCGTTGAAGAAGACTTATGTTTTAGTAATCAGACAACTAATATTCAGCTATACCAACAGAAGCTATAGATAAAACTAACCACATTTCAGGGGCTAGCAACAATGTAGATAAATCCAGGATAAAATTCAAGGGCTGGCAAAGCATCGACAAGAGCTATCTCAATTGGAAAATGCAAAATCAATGATATGTAGATAATAAAAAACATAGAGAACAAGGGATGATGTGTATAAGGATTAGCCAAGTAATCAGATCATTAACACTCAGCTATAAAAATAGAACCTATAGATAAAACTAACTACATATCACGGACGAGCAACAATCGAGATGAATTTGGACTCGAATAGTAACTCAAACAGTAGCACCGAAGGATAAAGATGAGTAATACCATGAGAAGTTGGAGTATTTTCAACAACACTAGGTATCCCTTTTGTTTGTGCTATTTGTCCATGGCCACCATCAGCGTCGTGGACTTGATAAATATTAACACATTAGTTAAAATTACTTTTATATGATTAAATTTTATTAAAAATAATGTCTAAAACTTATGAAACGGAGTTACCTGTCCACTTGAGATGCCATTGATATTTTGAGGCATGGATTCATTAGAAGCATGTTTTTGCATGAATTGCCGCATTTGGAGTAATTCTAATTGCATATTATCCTGATTTTGTTTCATCATATAAATTTCTTCATTTTTTTTGCCTTCAATTCTTTTATCTCATGTCCTAACCTTTGTACAATTTAATTAGATGAATCCTCTTCATCAATGTTCTCTAAAAATATCTACTACCCCATAGAGTAGAAGGAGTTGGACCAAGTCCTAAACCACGAACATACCCACTTCTTTCATTTCCTAATACATGGGAATACACATCACCTTTCCAAGCAACTCAATGAGGAGGTTGGTCAGTAGATCCCTCACTATTGATCATCTTCTCATTTATCATGTACTGGCCAAAGAAAATATATTAAATCTAATTTGGAATTCATCTGTTCGGTTTTTCTATTTTTCCCTTAATTATTTCTAATGTAGAAAATAAAAGAAAGAAGAAATCTTACAATTGCTTTGGCCGAATCATGATCCAATGGTCTACCATCCACACGTTTCTTATGAGTTAATAAGGATATATCTGCTTGTGTAGGCTCTATACCATTTGAAGTCTAATACAATAAAATTGATGTCATATATTCTTGTTAAGAAGAGTTAAATTATCATAGTTTTTAATTTCAATAGGTTTACCTGCTCATTCATCAAGGTAGCAAGACTTTTGGATCCTCCCGTGTGAGGCATCTTTTGCTTAGTCCTATTATTTATATTTGCTTGGGTACGTCTCTGTCATTGAAAGATTAAAACGATATCTTATGATTTATAAATATAAATTGAGAATAATAAAAATCTAAGCACTATGAAAATTAGCAACTTGAAGAATGCTGTAAATATTTTGTTGATACCTTAGCTTTGTCGGAAAGCCAATAAGAGACACGACCACTGCATTGATCTCTCGATATAAGACTCAGTCTATTTTTTAGCAAAGCATCTTTAGTCTTATACTTAGGAATATGGTCACCTTTTAACTGACACTTGTAATCTTTCCATTTCTTTCCTAGTGACTTTAAGACAAAGGCTTCTCCGGATTTTGGGATAGAGAACTTCTTCTGAAAAAATGAAGCCAACATTTAGAAAATATCATCATGTATAATAGACCTTGCTCACCGCTCACCTCATAATAATGAATAAGCCATACCCTCACAAAATTAAGCAATTTTTTCTTTTCCTCACTGTCAAAATTTCTCCAATCATCTACATGTAGAGGTGTTAATTCTAGAGTTCTTGCAATAATTCCTAGAAAGCTAGAAAGCTTTCGACCCTCTTTTCCAATAGCCTAATTACGACTATTAAATGACACGTCAACTATTTTTCCTAGAGGAAGTTTCCAAATATCTTTTAGTAAAGTAGGTCCACACATCTTTCTTGCCTGTGAATTACCTAGAAAGAAAAATATTTGAGGGACATCAAATGATAAAAACTTATATGGTTAAACAATTAAGAGATGCTTCACAATATGTTAAATAATAGATCACGACAAAACTATAGATAAAATAATATAAATTACTTGTTGCCTACATGATATATATTTTTCAAATTATGTCTTACTCAAATGTTTACTCTGCTGCAATTCTGTACCAGACGATACAAATTTCTGAACTAGCCAGTAAGGCGAGAAAAATCTTAAAGTGAAGAAAATCACCCAATATATGTAATAGCAAATAGCCATTCATGGAGACGAAAAACTTGATACACTTATCGAAGAGAATATTGCTTGTTGTGTTGTTCCTACTCACATACACTGTTTTTGTTAATGTTTTTCCTTCTTTATCTAGGTATATATACTCAAGATGGAAACGCTACAACTTCAAGCTTAAGCATTTGATTGAAGATAATGTTTTAAGAAAGAACTCTACTAATTTATCCATGTTTCATTGAGTTAGTGTTGAAGTTTGCTTTTAGTTACTGTAGTAACTTTTAGCAAAATAAGTTATTTAGTTTGAATAAATTTGAATTTTGAATTTTAGTTAGTTTGTTTATGTTGTTGAGATATTTTAGGTTATTTAAATTTTAAATTATGTAGATTATGTGTTTTATGTTGGCTATTTAAAGCCCCTCAATGCTTAATAAAATTATTGAAAGTCATTTCAATCCATTGAGAGACATTTTTAATCTTTTTGTGCTGCCCCACTTTTAAAAAAACACCAACAGTTAGGGAAGTAGATCATGTTGTTGAGCTTCAAGATACAGAGAATAAATTTTCCATAACAGATATCCAACTCATTCTTTCTTTGAAAAAGTTTTCTGAACATAATTAGACAAACATAATTGGAAGATATGGCTGAAGGAAGCTTTGTGACTCTTCAAATACATGGCTCTCATTTTCTTAGAGTTATCATTTATAATCTATAGTCAATTTCCAGCAAATGCCAACATTTTTTAGTTTTTCACACTGGAATGCAGAGAGAATCGTCCATAGTAAAAAAATTAAAGAACGGTTGAACAAGGATGGATCAACTATTTAACAACCACTATATGTATAGCAACAATTACTATAAGAAGTAAAAATACATTAGTAAAAAAGTGGTGGAATTGATACTAATTATATCCCAATAATGAGTTAGCTCAACACACATCGGAATGTTAGAAGGCTTCCATTAAATATTTTCTGCCCAAGTCACGCTAATATGCAAAATTGTGCCGGTAAATGAAGCATAGTTTAAACAAAGAACAATATTAAAAACATTTAGCTTTTGTAAATAAAATTCTATGGAAGTTCTATTTGAATAAGGATAGGCTATAGATTCAATATGTCCATGCTTACACCATCAATGATAAGAATATATGGAATATCATCCCGAGACAAGCTTAATGGATTGTTATATGATTCTAGAGGCTAAGGATTACGTTACTGCTACTAGATTTACTTATGAGTAGGTGATGCACGTTGAGAACTTCTCTATCAAATCTATTTACATGAGAATGAGATGGAATCTTTCCAAAGGTTCCATGGAGGAAACTTATCTATAACAGTCTTGGATGTCCTAACTGGCTTAAATGTCACGGTTAGCAATAAAGTTAAGGCTTACATAGACGACTCAAATGGGGTGCACAAACTGACCAGATTATGTGTTATGTAGCATGAACCTGAGAAGTTGAAGCCCCTTTTGTTTATTTGACAATTTAATAGTATCATTTAGCCTCAACTTTTATAAGATGCCTAAGGGTTTCCCAAATGTCGATGGCTGGTCTGATTAGGTTAGCTTGGCTAGACAAAATGCTAGAAGAAATTCTAGTTAAGCTGAAATCTTAATTATATTACAAACAAATTGTGTCTACCATTTATTGTTTTAAAGGAACCATCAAGTTAAAGCTTGCAAAGTAAAGATTATTTTAAAAAGGGTTACTCAAGATATTCATGTTCGAGAAGAAATTATAGAACCTACATGTGATTTTGTAGCTCCTACTTTCAGATTTAAACATTTTATAGTTTATGTATTCAGAGCTTCTGATTGTAATACACTTAAGGCTTATGTAGATGGCTGATGTGGGGCTATAGACTGACCAGATTGTGACCTGATTGCATGTTATTTAGCAGGAACCTAAGACAATCGAACACCTTTTCTTTAAGACCCAATTTACTTCTACAATTTGGTCTTGGCTTCTATGATTCCTAAGCGTATACCGAATGTCTATGGACTGATCTGCTGAGGTTAGTTGTGATAAAAAAAATGCTAGAAGTAGTTCCAGTTAAGTGGAAATATTAATTATAGATTATATCTACCATTTATGGTTAGAAAGGAACCATTAAGGTAAAGTTTGCATAGTTTAGGATATTCAAAGAAAGGTTGTTCAAGATATTCATATACAAGGAGAAATTACAGAAACAACATATGATTTTGTAGCTCATACTTACAGATTTAAGCTTTTACCTGTACCAGTATTTAAAGTTTCAAAATATAATACACCTAGGGCTACATAGGCAGTTGAAATTGAGTGTACAAACTAACCAGATTGTGTGTTATGTAGAAGGAACCTGAGAGGATTAAGTGCATTTTAATTAAGTGTTGATTTACTACTATTGTTTGGTCTCAAGTTCTATGATGCCTAAGGGTGTGTCAAATATCTATGGGCTGGTATGCTAAGTTTAGTTGGGATATATAAAATGATAAAAGAATTTCTAGTTAAGCTGACATCTTCATTATATTACAAGTAGATTCTATCTACTATTTATGGTTAGAAAGGAACCATCTAGGTAAAGCTTGCATAGTTAAGAAAGTTGTAAGAAGGGTTACTTGAGATATTTATGTTTGAGGTAGCTCCTACTTACATATTTAAGCTTTAGACAGTTTAAGTATTCAGAGCTTCTAATCGCAATGGACCTAAGGTTTATGTAGACGGCTAAAATGAGGCGAACAAACTGATTTGATAGTGACCTGATTGTGTGTCATGCTATGTAGCAGCAACTTGATAGAATTGAGCATCTTTTCTTTAAGTGTCGATTTACTGCTATCTTTTTGTCTAGAATAATCAATCAGAAGAGAGGAGCCGAATAGAGAACCTGCAAGTGCAAAGATGTAGAGTACGGCTATATCATTTAGAATCTGCTGGTCCAAAAAATTTATCAGGCTAGAATAAAACCCTTTTGAAGCGGATACTGGTGGATTACATATTGCAGATGGACATTATATGTAAGCCTCTTTAAATTTTTTCTGGAAGGGCATCAAACTCTACATTTACTTCCTTATCGAATAGGAAAACCAATGTGTATAACTAAGATGTCTAAGGGTGTGTTGAATGTCTATGGGCTGATCTGTTAAGGTTAGTTGGGCTATACAAAATGCTAGAAACAGTTCTAGTTAAGCTACAATCTTCATGATATTACAAGCAGAGACCGTATGTACCATTTATGGTTAGAAAGGAACAATCAAAGTATGAATATTCCAATAATGGTTGCTCAAGATATTCATGTTAGAGGAGAAATTACAAAAACTAAATATGATTTTGTAGTTCCTACTTACTTATTTGAGCTTTTGACAATTCAAGTTTTTAGAGTTTCTTACTACAATTCAAGTTATATTGACTAGGGCTCGCTTCACTGAGGTGAGAAGCGATAAGGGCAAGCTTCATTGAAGCGAGAAGCAAAACACACTTTTTCAACTATAAAAATCTTTCAACTCATAAGATCTATCAAATATACATATAATATAAGAAAACAAAGCACTCAACAAAAATAATACATTAACCCAAATTTTCAATTCTTAAAACAAACGAAGCAATGAAATAGAGACAGAACATCAAAAAGACATAGACAAAACATAGTATGATAGAGAAAGAAGTGATATAACGTCCACTTTGCTTCTCGCTTTAAGCGACAAAAGAACTCACTTTTAAGAACACTACTCAAGAGTTTGCCTAAAATAATAATATCATTTGGATAGAAGTGTAGCTAAAAAATCATGTATACTTTTCATGAAACAAGTTTGAGAAATCAAGCTATTTTGTAAATTTTCTTCGCTCAAACTGAATGTCATTTCGTTTCTTCAATCCAATGATCTTTCTATTGAATAATAACACTCAAAACAATTCTCACTTAAAAATATAATTTTCAGCTCTACTTGCAAGAGAGTAACTCAAATAATAAATTCCTTCCAACAACTCCATCAAGAATATCAGAATGAAAAAATAGAGAAACTTGCAGACATTAACTAGACATAAATCACACCGCACACTTTGTAAATACAAAAAAATTATGGTTACAAAATAAGAAATCATCTCAATTGTTTGAGTACCTGGGAAGTAGAATGTTTTTTCGATGAAGACACCAAAGTGAAGGATACGATGAATCTTATAAAACCTACATAAAAAGGTAAATAAAGAACGAAATTGAGAAAATTTCAAACTTCACATGAATTCCAAAATCAATTCTTATTCAATTAGTTTAAAAAACTTGACCCAAATATTCTGGCAGTTACTATGTGATAGGATTTCGTTTCAATAAGAAAAAGAATTGTACCATTAATTTTTGGATTAATTGCTTAGAAGGATGTATATGAAGAATCTGAAACTAAGATTTTGTATAGAATTAAACTAAAAAGATATTTTTTAGTGGCTATAGTTCATCTGCCACTAATATATCAGATTAAGGAATTAATTAGCGACAAATGATTAATTGCCGCTAAATAATTGCCACTACAACCCAATTTTGTAGTAGTGATGTCCCATAACTATGTGCCAATATAGGGTTGTCTATATTGACATTAGATAGTAGATCCACAATAGTTAGAAGTTCATGGTCCTTACCATGGTTAGTGGGACACCCCTTTTCGGTGTGGGGTAGACACTGGATTCCATGTTGCAAGGTCATATGGTCTTATATGTCGGTCAACGCTACTTCCCACAAATAAGAAAATTTTATGCTGAACCAATGTTACATCAAGGAAGTATCGTAAGTATTTTTTAAGATGATGTTCACTTGCATTGATCATGTTTTTATTACTTATGATTTCTAACTTTCAAGATGCATGCTTTAGCTTGATCATTGCTTACTTATGAAAATGTCCCATTTTAGCACGACATAAATGTTTATATGCATGGCTATCATACTTGGTACAAATTTTTACTAACATATCCTCTTGCCTACATTTCCCCAAATGTAGGGTCCGATAGTCAGGGTTCTCAATTTCATGGCTAGAGGTTGATTCGAGAGAATTTCGATCTTGGGTGAGTCCTCTTGCTTCGAGGACGGATTTCATTGTTTTTAGTTTCCCTTATTACTATCAGTTTTGGACATGATCTATGGGCTAGGCCCAATTTCATTCTTATATACTAGATGGCTAATGAGAGAAGTGTTTAGACTTCCTCTTTGCTTTTTATAAAACTTTTGGACTTGTAATGTTTTATTTATCACTTTTTCTTCTATTTCTTATGTTATAAATGCTAAGTGGCTTGTATGGAGGCTTTCGAGGTCCTATACACCATGTTACATCTAGGGTGTACCTCTGGGTTGTGACAATATCATACTTGGTACATGTTTGTACTAACGCATACTCTTGCCTATAGTTTCATGGCTAGAGGTTGATTTGAGAGATTTTGACCTTTGGTGAGTCCTCATGCTTTGAGGACCAGACTTTCTTTGATTTCAATTTTTCCTTATTTTCATGTTTGAACATGATGTATGGGCTAGGCCCAAATTCATTCTTATGTATTAGATGGCTTTGAGACGATGTCTAGATTTCCGCTTTGCTTTTTAAAACTTTGATATCTTGAAATTTTCATTCAAGTCTTTTCATTTTATTTCTTATGTTATGAATTCTAAGTGCATTGTATGGGTCCTCTCGAGGTCCTATACGTCATGTTACGCCTAGGGGCAACGTTGGGTCGTGAAAAACTTAGTAATCATTTTATAAAGTCTAGAAAGATTCTAGGAAGTCTCATAAGCCACGTCGAGTATAGTCTTGTCCATAAGTGTGAAACGCACCACACTAATTAATGAGAGGCTACAAGATGTTAGGAAACTCCACTTCTTTCATTACTGTAAAGTCGTGTGATATTGTTTAACTCTATAAGGTATCTTTCTTCTAATCCTTATCCGATGCTCTACATGATATGGCTACTCAAAGAACTTATGCTAGAAATAATGCAAGGGCGAATGTGTAAAAAGAAGCCTCTCCTCAATCTCCCCAAGCTCCTCAAGCTTCGGTTGACCCTTTGGCCAAGCAAGTGACTGATGCGGAGTTTAGGGCTGCTTTCCAAGTGTTGGCCCAAGCCATGACAACTCAAGAAAATAGGGAGGTTTAATTCATGTGACCCCAAATTTGGGTACAATGGCATTTAGAGTGTGGGACTGTACCAGAATAAATCCCTAGAGTTTCATGGTTCTAAGGTTGAGGAAGATCCTGAAGATTTCATTGATGAGGTATACAAGATGTTGATTATTATAGGAGTGACACCAGTGGAAAAGGTGGAGTTTGCCACTTATGAACTTAAGGGTGTTTCTCAAATTTGGGTCAATCAATGGGAGGAAGAGAGACTGAAGATGCGGGTCCTCTCAAATGGGAAAAGTTTAAAGTTTCTTTCCTTGATAGGTTCTTTCCCCTTGAGATGAGGGAGGCAAAAGTGCTTGAGTGTGAAATAATATGCTTTGAAGTTCACACAATTGTCTAAATACGCTCCTACTATGATTGCCGATCCTAGGGCAAGGATGAGTAAGTTTGTTTCGGATGTGTCCGAGATGGTAGTTAAGGAATGTCGTACTGCTATGCTTGTCAATGAAATGGATATTTCTCATCTTGAAGTTCACACAATTGTCTAAATACGCTCCTACTATGATTACTGATCCTAGGGCAAGGATGAGTAAGTTTGTTTCGGGTGTGTCCGAGATGGTAGTTAAGGAATGTCGTACTACTATGCTTGTCAATGAAATGGATATTTCTCGTCTCATGTTCATGCTCAACAAATGAAGAGGAGAAACTTAAGGAAAAGTCTAAGGAGGTGAAGAAATCAAGGACATGTGATAGTAATTTCTCACATTCAAGGTTTGATATGCATGGTCGTTCTAAGTTCCTACAATGGTTTTCTAATCAAGGTTCCTCCAATGCTCCTTCTAGGTTCAACAAAGAGATGGTCTAACCCTAAGCCTCAAGAAGGAAATGGTAGTGGGTCTTTATTGCCTACTTGTGCAAAGTGTGAAAGGAAGCACGAAGGAAAGTGTCTAGTGAGTTCCAATGCTTGCTTTGATTGTGGTAAGATGGACCACAAGATAAGACATTGTCCTACAGCCGCTAAGAATGAAAAAAGACAATCATCGAAGGGCTCAACCTAATCCTTCATTTGGTCCTAGTGGTTTGGGTTCCAATGCTCCCAAGCAAAACCAATTTTATGCACTTCAGACTCGTATTGAAAAAGAGGATTCTCCCGATATGGTTACCGGTATGTTGAATGTCTTCCAACTTGATGTTTATGCTTTACTTGATCCCAATGTTAGCTTGTCTTTTGTTATGCCATATGTGGCTATGAGGTTTGATGTTCTTTCGAATGTGTCGTTAGATCCATTTTCAGTGTCTACTCATATTGGTGATTCTATTTTGGCTAAGAGGGTCTATAGAAAGTGTGATGTTTCCTTGTCCGATAGAGTTACTTTTGTTGATTTTGTAGAGCTTGATATGCTAGATTTTGATGTTATCCTCGATATGGATTGGTTGCACTCATGTTATGCTTCTATTAATAGTAGAGCTCATGTAGTCAAATTTTGATTTCCAAATAAGCCTATCCTAGAGTGGAAAGGGGGTAATTCTATGCCTAAGGGTCAGTTTGTCTCTTGTCTTAAAGCAAGAAAGATGATATCTAAGGGTTTATTATACCATCTAGTTGGGGTGAGGAGTATAGATTTTGAAATCCGTATTCTTCTGTCGGTCCCCGTGGTTAACGAGTTTTTGGAAGTAATCCTAGATGATTTACTTGATATTCCTCCCAAAAGGGAAATATACTTTGGTATTAACCTTCTCCTAGATATGCAATCTATCTATATTCCTCCTTACATAATGGTTCCAGCAGAACTAAAGGAGTTGAAGAGCAATTGAAATTGTTGTATAAAGGTTTCATTTGACCAAGTATCTCTCCATGGTGTGCTCTAGTTTTGTTTGTTAGAAAGAAGGATGGTTCTCTCTGTATGTGTATATACTATCGGTAGTTGAATAAGGTGAGCGTTAATAATAAGTATCCTCTCCATAGGGTAGATTATTTGTTTTCCTAACTTCAAGGAGCGAGTTACTTCTCCAAGATTGACCTCCGATCGGGTTATCACCAATTGAGGGTGAAGGAAGATGACATTCCAAAGACATCGTTTCAAACTCGGTATGGTCATTTTGTGATTTTGGTAATGTATTTTGGTTTGAGTAATGCTCCGATGACATTTATTGATTTGCTGAATAGGGTGTTTAGACAATACCTTTACATGTTTTTGATTGTGTTCATTCATGATATATTCATCTATTTGAGGACCGAGGATGATCACATCAATCATTTGAGGATTGTGCTACAAATTCTCAAGGGCCAACAACTCTTTCAAAATTTTAGCAAATGTGAGTTTTGGCTAAGGTCTGTCGCTTTTCTTTGTCATGTTATTTCAAGTAAGGGTATTGAGGTAGATCCTTAGAAGATGGATGCAGCCAAGAGTTGGCCTAGACCTCTATCCCCTTCGGATATTAGAAGTTTCTTATGTTTGGTTGGTTACTACAGAAGGTTTGTTGAGGGGTTTTCTACTATTGCCTCTCCATTAACAACATTGACTCAAAAAGAGGCTAAGTTCATATGATCCAAAGCATGTGAGAAGATCTTTCAGGAATTGAAGGATTGACTTACTTCCACCCCAGTGTTGACTTTACCGAAAGGGACTAATTGTTTTGTGGTTTATTGTGATGTCTCAAGAATTGGGCTAGGACGTGTACTTATGCAAAATGGGAAAGTTATTGCCTACGCTTTGAGGCAACTTAAGATTCATGAGAAGAATTATCCTACGCATGACCTTGAACTAGTGGCAATTATTTTTGCCTTAAAGATTTGGAGGCACTATTTGTATGGTGTTCATGTAGATGTTTTTACCGACCACAATAGTTTGCAATATGTGTTTAATCAGAAGGATCTAAATATTTGCCAAAGAAGCTTGCTTGAGTTATTGAAGGATTATGATATGAGTGTTCTCTATAATCCTGGTAAGGCGAACGTGGTGGCAGATGCTCTTAGTCGATTATCTATGGGTAGTGTTGCTCATATTGAGTATGATAGAAATGAATTGATTCAAGATGTTCATAAATTGTCCCGGTTAGGTATTCAATTAGTGGACTCTACCAAAGGTGGTGTGATGGTTCACAATGTCTCATAATGTTCTTTTTGTGGTGGATGTGAAGGCCAAGAAAGGTCTTGATTTGACTTTGGTTGAATTGAAAGAAGCGATGCTTAAAAAGTCCGTAGAGGCTTTCTCCAAAGGGGGAGATGAAGTACTTAGATATCAATGTCGTTTTGTATGTTCCAAATATTGATGAATTGAGAGAGAACATCTTGTCAGATGCTCATAGTTCTCGATATTCCATTCAATCGGGAACTCCCAAGATGTGCGCGGTGATTTATGGGAGATCTATTGGTGAAATAGGATGAAGAAGGATATTGCGGAATTTGTGACTAAGTGCCCTTATTGTCAACAAGTGAAAGTTGAGAATAAGAAGCCAAGATATTTATCCCAAGACATTAGCATTCCTACTTGGAAGTGGGAAGATTTGAATATGGACTTTGTTGTTGGTTTGCCTTGCAACTGGCGACAACATGACTCAATTTGGGTTATAGTAGATTGAATGTCGAAATCAACCCATTTTATTCCCGTCAAGGTTTCTTATTTGGCAAAGGGCTATGCTCAGTTGTACTTGAGAGAGATGGTATAGTTGCATGGAGTGCCTTTATCCATTATCTCTGATCCTGGTACTCAATTCACTTCTATATTTGGAGATGTTTCCAAAAGGGTCTTGGTACTCGTGTTAAGCTTAGCATAACCTTTCATCCCCAAACCTATTGGAAAGCAGAGAGTACTATTCAAACTTCGAAAGATATGTTGAGAGCTTGTGTAATCTACTTCAAGGGTAATTGGGATGACCATTCGCCTTTGATTGAGTTTGCATATAATGATAGTTATAACTCAAGTATCGGTATGGCTCAATTTGAGGCATTGTATGGTAGGAGCTGTAGATTTCCTATAGGTTGGTTTGAAGTGGGCGAAGTTGCTTTGATAGGCCCAGAGTTGGTACATGAGGCTATGGAGAAAGTTTGACTTATTAGAGAAAGATTGAAAATGGCTCAAAGTCTGCAAAAGTCATATGTCGATGTGAAAAGAAAGGATCTCGAGTTTGATGTTAATGATTGGGTCTATTTGAAAATATCAGCTATGAAGGATGTAATGAGGTTTCGTAAGAAAGGGAAATTTAGTTTTCGATATGTAGGCCCATATCAAATTTTGAGACGTATTAGGAAGGTTACTTATGAACTTGAATTGCCTAATGTATTGGCATCATTGCAACCAGTTTTTCATGTATCCGTGTTGAAAAATTATGTTGGCGATCCGACATCTATAGTTACCTTAGAAGATTTGGGAGTTAAGGAGAATCTTTCTTTTGAAGAAGTTTCGGATGAGATTTTAGACCGATATGTCAAGAAGTTGAGAAATAAAGAAGTTGCTTCCGTGAAAGTCTTATGGAGGAATAAGTTAGTTGGGAGGCCGAGGCCGATAGGATGTCCGGTTATCCTCAACTCCTTCCTTCTACCCCTATTGAATTCCCCATTGCTTACTCTCTAGTGTTGAATTCTCCACTGTTTACTCTCTAGTGTCATGTGTCTTAGATATTCCCATGATATCCTCATTTATGCATGTTCATGAAAAGCTTAAGTTTTGAGAAAATGAGTCAACTTGATTGATTTCTACATGTTATATGCATTTGAGTGTGAGTTGAATATAGACTTAATGATATGATGTTTTGAAAATGCTTTAGCTTTGAGTGGATGTTTCCTCCTCAAATATGTGAATTTATGTGATTGCATGAATCATGGGTTGCTAGATTTTGGTCCCTTTCCATTATATGATGCCTAGAGCCCTATTCGAGGATGAATGTCCCCAAGGGGGAGATAATGTAGCACCTCGGAATCAATAAGTCAAAGAAAGGGGTCAAGAGGGAAGGTCACCAGCCTAAACTTGAGCCACGGAGCCCTAGAGAGGCCGTTAAGGGCATCACGACTTATGGAGATACCCGTGGAGGGTAGGCAGAATCCATCCCTAGGCTAGCATCCTCCCACGAGCCCTTAGACGGTTCATGAGGAGGAAGATTACCTGTGAAGGTGGGCGTATGAAGGGTCAACACTTTCATAGCCACACTGGTCTAGGGACCCCGACTGCCTTGACGGCTCGTAAAGCCCTCCATTAGGGGCTCGCATCAGTTATAAGTCAAGGGATGTTGGATCTTTTCCTAATTATTTTATCTTGATACTACATCATTTTACCCTTACCTATAACCCCTATATAAGTTTCTAACCCCAAATTTAACCTATTCAAGTCATTCTCTTAAATTTACAAAAGAAGAACAAGTCTTCCCCTCCAAAATATTTCGCTCTCTAGAAAAAGCTTGAAGAAGAAGGGTTCAACCTAGGGTTCCAAGTCAAGTCTCCAATTACTCCATTGAAGATAAGAAATTGGAATTGAGGAATGATATTTTTCATCCATGGATTTCCTAAATTCTCTAATTTTTAAAGTTAGAAATCCCCCAATTGAGTTAGGATTTTTATTCTATGTTGTGGGTTCTCTTGATTATTGATTTATTTGATAGATATATGATATTTTATGCATGAACTATCTAATCTCATGTTTTATGATGATCCCCCATGAACCCATGTAATTCCCAAATTTTCCAAGTTATGAGCATATGATGTGAGTTTTGGATTATGATATAAGAGTTTATGGAATTAAGCATGTTCTCATGAATTTTACCTAAATGTTTTAAGGATTCTTTGAGATTTAAGTAACAATGATGTTTTTGTTGTTGTGATGTTGAAAGGATTTCTCATATACACATGAAAGCATGATTTGTGAAAGGGCATTCTCACATAATAGGGGTTCTTAGAGTTGAAAGGTCTTCTCACCTAAAATTAACCAATAAGTAAGAAGCTATGCTAATTTTGAGGCAAGAGGCGATTACACATACTCTCTAATTGGAATGACAAGAGGTGATTACCCATGTCACATGAGGTAAGGACAAATGGCGATTACCCATATTCCTTTAAGAGCTATGATAAATAGGATTAAGAACTAATCCGTGGAAGTTAAGCTTAGTATTAAGTGGAGAAATGATGATTACGCATGTCCCATAAACTATGTGCCAACATATGATTGTCTAGATAGACATTATCTAGTGGATCCATAATAGCTAGAAGTTCACGGTCCTTACCTTGGCAAGTAGGACAACCCTTTCGTTGTGGGAGACACCGGATTCCATATTTGATAGCTCCCATGGTCTTATATATCGGTTAAGGCTACTTCCCAGAAGAAAGTTATAATGAATAAGGTTACTTCAAGAAGTAATATATGTATTAAGATGCTATTCACTTGAATTGATCATTGTGTACAACTTATCTTTTCTAACTCTCAAGAATTATGTATTTTTGTTTTATCATTGCACGCATATGAAAATGTCCCTTTTAGCATGACTTAAATATTTTTATACATGGCTATCATACTTGGTACATGTTTTTACTAACGCATACTCTTGCCTACATTTCCCCAAATGTAAGGTCCAATAGTCAAGTTTCCCAGTCTCGTGGCTAGAGGTTGATTTGAGAGATTTCAAGCTCTGGTGAGTCCTATACTTCGAGGACCAGACTTTCATTGTTTTTAGTTTTTCCTTATTTTTAGTTTTGGACATGATGTATGGGCTAGGCCCAAATTCATTCTTATGTACTAGATGGCTTTGAGACGATGTTTAGATTTCCGCTTTGCTTTATTGAACTTTGATATCTTAGAATTTTCTTTTAAGTATTTTCATTCTTTTTCTTATGTTATGAATGCTTAGTGGCTTGTATGGGGACTATGGGGTCCTATATGCCATGTTATGCCCAGGGGCTACCTTGGGTCGTGACACTTAGGACCTCACAACCAAAAGTATAACCTAAACGTGACATGTCGTATAAGACCCTGAGATTCCCAACACAAGCCACTTATCATACACTATACAAGATAATAGAAACAAACAAGTTTAAAAGGTTATCATTTCATACAAAAGAGTCTGACTAAAGTGGAAGTCTAAACATAAGTCTCAAAGCCATTTATTACATCAAAAGAAATGATTGTGATGTAACCCATACATCAAATACAAAAACTAAAATTGAAATGACATGAAAGAAATAAAAGAGTATTGGTCCTCAAAACATGAGGAGTCACAAAACTTCAACGTCTTTGCGGGATCACTAACCACGACTATGAGATATAGGAGTGTCAAACCCTATATTTGGGAAATAATGTAGACAGAAGTGTGAATTAATACATGAAATGTACTAAGTATGAGGCAATATGCATAAGCATAAGCATGATGATATAAGTAACTTAAAACAAGTAGACATGATCATAATAGAATGTTTAAAAGCTTTAGTGAAAAGATGACATGAAAATCATGAAAGCATGGTCAAGTATATTAACATAAAGGACATAACAAAAGCTTTTGAAGAGCTATTTCAGGGAGTCTGATATATCCCTCATACAAAAAGAAGCTAATATCCCACTAAAGAGCATGAGATCTATATCGTGAAATCTGGTATATCCCTCATACCAAAAGAAGGGGAAACTACTTGCCAAGATAGGATACGTACATATCATCATTTCCTAAAGTGGATTGACTAGCTAAGCCATTTAAGATAATCCTATGGGGGCACGTAGTCTGGGACTAGAGGTTGCTATTAAAGACTATCCTATTTGATCCTCCACCTCAAATCCCTCTCGGTGCTATGTCTAAATCATAACGGAATAGATAAAAGTCAAATATCATTTTATCATAGGAAATGCAATGATCAATAACAATCTACATATTTCAAGATCAAAACATAGAATAACTCCTTAAACATAATTCAACACAGATGAGAAAACCATTCAGCCATGTGAATTCATTTGTGAGAATATACCTTTCAAAATCATGAACATCATAGTAATGAGAAATCCTTTAATAATAACATCAATACTTTCATTTAAAAGCATCATGAATTCGTTTACGATAACTTCATGAAAACATGTATATCTTTATAACTTCATAATTCATACTTTATAGGTTCATAATCAAACATGGTTGAAAAGCAAAATGAAGGCATGGGTAAATGCCATTTCAACTAAATATCATATATTAACATAGTTTATTAGAAGACTTAATTAATCATAATTACACATAATTGATTATAATTGAATCAAACCCACATTCATTGAATTGAAACCCTAAATTGATCATTTCAAAAATTTAAATTGAACTTGAAATACTTAGGGACTCCATAGAGGAAAGGACTCCATGGGTGAATACACACACCTTATCCTTTGCACACATGAGAATGGAGAATTTGGAGACTTGATTGAAACCCTAACTCTTCTTCTTCTTTAAGATTCTGAGAATTTGGAAAGATGAATTTTGTAAAGTTTAGAGGATTTATAAGAATGACTTGAAAATGGGTTGATTGGGGGCTAAAAAAGTTTATATAGGACTTAGGGTAATAGGTAAAATGACCTGGTATTAGGTTAGTATAATTGAAAAAAAGACCCAAAAGCCCCTTTAAAAAATAACTGACTGGCCCTATGTATGATTGGACCTACGGTCCGTAGGTCCTTCTACAGTCTGTAGGTCCTTCTACGGACCGTACTGGTCTACCATAGATAGGTTACTGGGACTGTTAATTTAACTTTTTTTAAAGGAACCCTATGTACGAATCATATGACTTCCTACGGACCATACATACCAACCATATAATCAAATTTTAAACTTTAAAATTTTACTAAGTCTAAGCCTGACCTACGATATCTATTTTCAACTCGTACAAGGTTGATGGACCATCCTGGTGAGTGGTGAACCATAAAAAGGGGACTGAGACTTGATTTCAAAAATTAATTTTCCCTACTTCCTACGGTTTCCATCTATGGCCTGCAGAAGCTTTATACAGTCCATAGATGGGACCCGTACACAGAGACACCAGCTCAAAAATTGCATTTTTCTTCCTTTCTAAATCTGAAGCATTCAATCAACCTATATAGCTATAAGAATGTATGTCATAAAAATTTCAAGGTATGACATATATATTTATATTTACACAGATAAACAGAAACTTCTATGTCATTTAAATATTGGTCCATTACCAAGTGATTTCTTGATATATACTTATGTACCCTATGTCAATTAACTATGTAGATCACTGGGAACATTGTACGTGGACAATCAATGTATAAATGATTTAACATCTGCTCTAAAGATCTTTGGTATGTACAACAAATAAATGACATGTATCTCATAGATTGATAATTTCGAACAAACCTAACGTATACATAAATAACTTCTAAAAGATAACAACATGTAATCCTTAAACCACAAAAATAGTCAATATATGAGTATACCTTCAACCATAAATATCGATATATTACAACTCATTAGTCATATATTGACGAGCAATTTAACATAAATGTTATATTTTATTAGTTTTGAATAACACATACTATTAAATGAATAAATTATGAGATTTAGAGCAGATAAATAAATATTTTGTAAGGTGTGTAACATGCGTGAAATTAGCCTATGACAGGTGGTCATGAGAAAAATGTATTCATGCATTTTATGAAGTAGGTATCATTTAGGAATGCAATGTGTTGGTCATGCATCAAATGTGATATCATCCTTTAACGTGCATATCATGTAGCACATAATATTTTGACAAAGATTTATCTAGCGTGATACTTTTGCCATGGAAGAGATTGATGTATAATATACATATATATGACATATAATCAAATGGTCTGAAAGACAAATAAGATATGGAAAATTAAGTCTTGAACCCTATAACATATGTGCTAACATATTTTTGAAGAATGTAACATACACATATGTTTTTTTGTGAAATAAATATAGTATTGGGAGTTGATCAGGATAACACTAATTCTATAAATATATGGTCTATAAATAAAATTTAAGTAGTTAATCCTGAAGGAACACCTAAAATGTAACTAATGAGATTTATCAAATATATGACACAAAAATACATAAGTTTTAGTTTCTTAAACAAATACATTAACGTCTTATAGACAACAAATCATACACCATTTGAGTGTTTAAACTTTTATGAGCTATCATATAAACTTTGAAAAATCTATAATACTTAAACAAATAATTTATAAGGCATTTGTCATATGAACAAGTAGGTTCAATGTTTATAATATATACACATTAATTTTAACTTGTGGGTGTATATTCTTTAATGTGTAATGCAATGTAATATTTTTATGAAGTTGTCACGACTCAGGGGTACCCCCTAGATGTAACATGGCATATAGAACCCCTAAGGACTACATACAAGCATATCATAACATAAGCAATGGAATAGTAAGAGTAAAAACACATTTCAAGTCTAAAGCTTTCATAAAATAAAAGCAGAAGTCTACACTCTAAGTCTCAACATAGCCATTTATTACAATATTCCAAGTGAAAAGGGACACAACCCATACAACATATCCGAAAAGGAAATACAAGAAATGAACTACAACGAGATAACATCCATCCTCAAATCATGAGGTTTCACCAACAAGCTAGGAGAATAAGAAATTCCATGTTTTATCCACAACAATGATCACCTTGAGAACCGGACCCAACACTTGGGGAAAATGTAGGAAAAGTAGGCATTAGTATAAAAAAGCACTAAGTATGATAGTCATGCATAACAACATTGAAAACATGCTAAAAGGGACATTTTATTTGAATGCATGCAATTTACTAAGTTTGAACATCACCATGAGATAGTTTAAAAGCGTAAGCCATAAGCATAGTCAATACATAGATTATCATATCATAAGACAAACACTTCATAAAACCCTAAAGGCATACTTTTGCAATGCATGAATAAGACCCCATAAATCTCACCCATGCTAAGTAAACCTCTTTAGGCTATTATTCATATTCATCACCTTTAAGACCTTGGAAACTCATGTGAAAGTTTCTTGAGTAACCATAGTTCATAGTTCAGATTCTTGTTCTTGTTATTATAGGAATAATCCTTACCCAACATACCATGTTAGCTATACATGGAATCCGGTGTTACCCATACCCAAAAGGGATGTCCTACGCCTAAGGTAGAACCATACTTTTAGCTTAGGTGGATCCATTAGCTAAATAATCTACGAGGCACGTAGTTTATGGGATACAGAGATTGCTACTAGAAACTTGGACTCAACTAAGGTAGAATGTCTCCATCTCATGAGACATACTTTGTGAACCCAAACTCAACTAGTGTAAAAGGTCCCATTGGGAAGCCGGACTCAACTAGTGTAAAAGCTTCCATCTCATATTCAATATTCACTCGGTGCTAAGCATTAATTATCACATATTTCATATTAATTCTTGACTTAAGTTCATATTCATGGAAGAATTTATTGACACTTAATCTAACATAATTCATAAGATAGCTCATAGATCATGCGTGAGAATAACCTTTCACCGTCCATGTCTTCACATAGATTCTATAGGTGAGAACGCCTTTAGACCCTAGAATTATCATATCATAATCATACATAAGTGTGTATATGAGAATAATCTTTCAACAACACAATAACTAGATCATAATCATATTCGCTTCACTCTCAAAGTGTTCTTAAAACATATACAAAGAGTTCATAAACATGCATAATATCATAATTTGTCCTTTCAAGGATCAAAGCTCATATCAAATAAACACATATATAATTCCCTACAATAGACATGGATATTAACATAACTCAAGTAACCCAATTACTACAAGCATAATCTCATAATATCCTTCTTTCATCCACAAACCCACATCACAAGATCATAATTGGGAAATATGGAGATTTCATGGGTTCTTGGGGATTTCAACATAAAAACCATAATAAATCATCAATTCAATCATAATATAAAGTAATTCAAGAATTAGAATCATTTTTGAAAGGAACCCATGACTTTGGAATCAAATATTAGCTTTTGGGGATTTCTATCTTTGAAATTAGGGTTTTGAAGGGGATCCATGGATGAATTCTATACATGGATGAAGAGCTATCATACCTTAGCAATGAAACCCAGTGAATTTGATAAGAAAACCTTACTCCTTGAACCCTAGCTCCAACTTCCTTTTTCTTATTCCTTGAAGTTCTAGAGAGAATTTCTTTGGTAAGATTAAGTTTGCGAATTGATTTGGGTTTTAGAAATAATGAGATGAATGAATTAATTTAGTGGTATAAAATCCTCATATAGGTGATCTAATTTAGGCTAAAACGATCTCACTTAATATTAATTAAACCCCCAAAACCCCAAAGGGCCCCTAAACTTAACTACCAAAAATTAGTTTCCAGGCCCCTTCCACGACCCTCCCTGACGGACCATGGTTGGACCCACGACTTGTGCTGGTGAAGCGTGGGTTGGGTTAAGAGAGACTGGTCTATAGGCTTGGACCTATGGCCCCCAACTATGTGGCATGGACTGACCCACGTGCGTGGACTAGCCCATGAGGCGTGGTCCTATTGTGGTCCACTACTTTTGGGTAGTTTCCAGGGCCCTCCTCAAGGACCCACAGTTGGTCCTTGGAGGTCGTACCATGACGTTATAACATGAAACCCTCTATTTTTAAGTACGGGGAGTTACATTTACGACTGTAACCCTCATGTTAATCTCTAGTTTAGCCTACTAGTTTGTGGAGTGTTATAGAAGTATGTAATTCATGAGCAACAAATATGTGAGTCATGTAACATTTGAGGCCTTGTCTTATAAAATATATATAAAATATAAATACATTATTTAGGAAACAAGTAACATTTCAGTAGTGATTTATATCACACATAGCCTATAAGCAAATGATCTAGAATGTAAATAAGATAGAACACAATTACAACATGAAGCACATGTTTCAATAACTTTATAAAACATATAACATTTAAGCATATTATTTTAAACACAAGTGGAATGTAAAATGTAATGACCTTAGCTAATTTTTGTGTTTATGCCTCATGTTCGTGATCTGGAGCTTTCCATTAGCGATCAAAAGTTATTTATAACTTGCAGGGACTGATAGTTTGGTTACTTGGTCATATGTTTGGTGTTTATGTGAGTTTTAGTGTTCTGGGAGGTTTTGAACCTTAAACAGTCATTTTATTAGAAGTTGAGGAAGAAAACCTCAGAATCCATTTTTGACGCTTCCATTACCTCAAGAAGGTTCATTTTTGGATAGTAGCAAAGTTGACACGACTCTCGAGGTTTCTGGGCTAATTCAAAGGCCCATCGTGGACTTTGGTTTAAATGGAAATTGGGTGTGGGAACTACTATTTATCTAAAGAACCTTATATGGGAATGGGAATGGGAATGGTTCCATTAAGTTTGCAATTCCATATGTGATGGGGTAGCATAGTTTGTTAGCACACATAGGGTTCCAAATGAATCCTGGCACCCCATTGAGGTTTGGAGACTCAATTCCTTTTCTCTCAAGTGAGGTGTCTCACTCATAAATAGCTGGTCTCGTGGGTGAGAATGGTTGGCGACCCTGGGCTTCATGTTTGTGCGTGATTGGCTGCAGTCGTGACTAGCCATTGATCAGGCCTCCCAATTTAAGGTTGGTCATGAGCCAACTTTGTCACCCATTAGTATTTTTGAAACTTCTACCTCGTTTTAACTTGGATTTTGGTGATTTGAAGTTCCACGAGCTCGTACCTATTGGGGTTGCGTGTTGGAGTTATTGTATTGTGTTAGTGACACTTTGTTTGAGGCAATTTTTGAATGAAATTTGCTGCCCTTTTTCGTTTTATTTTTTTCTTCGTGGTGTGATATTGTTTCTACTGCTATGGGCATAAAATTGTGTTCTATTTTGGGATATAAGTTCAAGGCATAGATTAGGAACTTTTGATGGAGTCAATTCTAGAATTTCCAGCATGGATCCCTATATTATCGTTTGACTAGAAAAAATTGTCTATCTCCATTTTAAGTAATTTTGGTGTCTAAAGAGAAAAGCTCTGACCTTGTGATTTAGAGTGTGCGCGACCAACATTTAGGTAGGGTATGACTTCCTCTCTAATTAGATTGACGAAGAATATGTAAATTCGTGATGATTAGTGTGAACTGAGGCGAGTTCCTAGTTATTTCTACTTTTCTTCTTAAAAACCATGATTAAGGGTTTATTACCACTATTTTGAGGGTAGTACCATGCTGGAAAAGGGTTGTATGTGTGATAGCATGCTATGTGATTTAATTGGTTGACTACTTTTTTTTGATGCATTTTTTGGCGTTAGTCTAGAACACACTAGTGTTGCCTCAGACTCATGCACCTTGCCATTATCGTATATCTCCAACATCACTTCAGATTTACTAGGTCCTTGTAGATTCAAATAATAGAATTGAGTCTGATACAATAATCCTTCGTTTAAGCATTTGCATAGTTTGTTGGCCCTTTTTGTCTACATATTCTATTTTTGTTGCTCTGATGCATTACTAGAGATTATATGCTTTCCTGAGAGTGGAGTTCTTCCTTCTTGGAGCCTTTTATGAAATTGTTTAGGTTGGACATCAATACACGGTGGTTTGGAGCCTACATGAGTTCTTCTTTGGAGTTGATACACCCCTAGTAACTCTTGCTAGTGAGGCGGCTGACGCCCCTGGGAGTGTGATGGCTAGCTGGGTTGCCTGGATATCTGAGATCCTCTACGAAGTTGACATGCCCTTGAGGCACTCTTGCCAGTTGGGCAGTTAACACCTGTAAGAGTTGATTGGAAAATTGGGTGGCCTAGGTTTCAGTCTTGATTGTTGCGCTATGAGTTGACTGCTGGGTTGATTGGAACTCTTTCTACCTAGGATGGGAGTTGAGTGGTTCTTGGTTATTTGGGATGGTAGCCAAACTAATGTTCTTGTATTTGGATCTAGATTACTCTTTTTGTAGACTTAGCTATTCCATGTGCATGTCATGCTTATTGGGCATGTTCAGGTTTTATTTAAAATTGTGCATATGTGTACCTTCTGCGCTTTTGGGGTCTAGTTAGGTTTTGTTTATCTTTACTTAGATTTACTATCGATACGCTCGTGGGCTTCATTTCATATAAAATTTTACCTCTTTTTTTCTAGATTCTATCTTTACACATTATTTTTATCTTTCTTCCTCAGTCAGTCGGTGATGCTTACTAAGTACCTTTGTTTTGGAACTTATACTACACTGTTTATCTTTTCGTGATGCAGCCCTAGTACAAACTACTAGCAGTGATCGTTCGTGATGTATTTTGCAGCTTGTGGATATTAGAGACTAGGGTGAGCACCTGACATCTTGGACCAGCCTGTCTCCTTCTATACTTATGTTAGCTTTTCTTTTGCCTTTGAGATGTCTTGTTGTGGTCCACTTTTGGGACTTGTAATTATCTTGTTAGACAACTTTGTACTTGTGTTATGCCTTGGAAAAACTAGTAAGTGAAACTAGAGCCTTGCGTGAGAGTCTTTGAGTTTGGTGTGTGTTTTAATGTGGTAAAATGGTTTCCTGAACTTAGGATGAGGGGTTTAGGGGTAAACATCAAGGTACGACCCCTCCAAGGACAAACCAAGTGTCCTTAAGGAGGACCCTAAAGCCTAACCCCCCAAGACTCCCTAAATCTGACAGGATTGCCCAAAAAGGGACACCTACGAAAGGTAACGGCCAGTAGGTATACCCACGCCACATAGATGGGGGTCATGGGTCATGCCCTCAAGATTAAACTGCAGACCACCCAACTACGAAACTGCAGGATGGGGCGTAGACCCACCCACGGTTCGTGGGTCATGGGCGTGGATCACACCTGTGTTATTGCCAAGTTTTAGCCTAAGTGAGGGTAATTAGGTAAACTCCTAGGTTGGTTAGGAAAGGGTGAGGTCGTTTATATTTGATTATCTAGACCTATATAAGGGTTTTAAGCCATTAATTAACCATTTATGTCATAAATCTCAACTACCCAAGTCATAACCACCTTTACCCCCAAAGTCTTCTCCCAAAAAAACTCCATTGGAGAAGGTCAAGTTAGAGCTTGAAGAAGGGGGATTTCTCTCATGATTTTAGTTTTATTTCTTCATCTAAGGTATGGTAGTCTTGATTCATGGAATGCTTTCATCCATGAAGCCCTCAAACTTTCAATTTCAAAGTTGGAAATTCTCCAAAACTAAGGGATTTTACTCCAAGTCATGGATTCTTTGTAAAAACGTTTTCAATGGTTTAGTTATCATATATTAAGAATGAATTTCTGTTTTATGGTAATTTTATGATAAAATCTCCCATGAATACATGAATTCCCCCTAACCCTAATTTGTGACTGTGTGAGGTGAATGAATTGTAATAAGATGAATACTATGCATTTGTTCTTGTAGTAGTTTAATTACTTGAATTATGTTATTATTCATGCCTAAATTGTAGTAATTCTAAGTGTGTTGGTGAATTATGATTCATGGTCCTTGAAGGGCAAATTATGAATATTGTTGTATAATCATGATGCTTGTCAACATGCTTTGGGATTTCAATGAAAGTAATGTGATTATGACTATAATGCAATTGTGACTATGTTGAAAGGTTATTCTTAATTATACACTTGTGAATGATGATGACATGTTGTGAAAGGTTTCTTCAATGTAACAATATACCTTGAATAGGTAGGCTTAGGGAATCCTCCTCTTCGCAATTGAAAGTGATCTTGATTGGTATACCTTGAATTGGTAGGCTTAGAGCATCCTCTTCTTGCATAACTAAAGTATCTTGACTTAATGAGCTTTGAATTGGTAGGCCAAGTGCCATCCCTTTCATAAATAATTAATGAAGTATTCTAATAATATACCTTGGATCGGTAGGCTAGTGGCACCCTTCCATGTATGACAAGGATGAACCTTGAATCGGTAGGCCAATGTCACTCTTTCATGAGGATTCAATGAGATATCCTAATAATGTACCTTGAAATGGTAGGCTAATGGCGTTCTTTCATGTGTATAACAATGTACCTTGAATCGGTTGGCTAATGGCGCTCTTTCATGGGTTTAATAATGTACCTTGGGTCGGTAGGCCAATGGTATCCCTCTCATGTGTAATAATGTTAAAGAAATGAACTACTCTATGAGAATTCAAATCTTAGCACCGAGAGGATATTGTAAGGTGGAAGCTCTCCCTATGTTAGGTCGGGTTTGAAGTAACACCTTCCTCATCCCATAACTACATGCCCATTTAGGTTATTAGATAGTGGATCCACCTAAACTAAATTTAGTAGTCCTACCATATGCAAGTAGACCAACCCTTTACGGTGTGGGATAGACACCAAATTCCATTATTTGCACATATGGTCTGTGTCGGTTAGAGCTTATTCCCATCATGTGAGTTATGTGCTATGATGACTCATGAATTTTTATGAAGTGTGGGTGGTAATATGGGATGTCATTCATGCATTGAACGAGTAGGCTTTGAGAGTGCCTATGGTGTGTTTATCAAATGTCATAATGTCTAATGAAATGAATGTACTTATAATGACTCTAATGAGAATGTTAACATGAAGGCTAAATAAAATAGTGAATGCTTAACTTGGATTGTTATAATGAGTTGCTTTCCTTGCCATGACTTATTAAATGATGATGTTCCTTGTCTATGATTATAAACTAAAGATGGGATCAAAGAATAGTGAACATGTCTATGGTGTCCTCAAAGGGGCACTTAGTATGAATCGTATTATGGGATGCCATTCATACAATGCATAAGTATAACTTCTGTAACAACCCTCAAAATGAAGTAGGGTAAAGTAGACCCTCACATGGGTTTTATGCATTAATAACTTGTTAAAATAATGAATAATAGCCTTTATTGTCAGTTTTAAAGAGTTTGGAAGTCAAACGTCAAGGAATGACCAAGACGTTCGAAAACTAGTCTTTTACGTGTTGGTATGTTCTAGTATGTTGTTCATTTTTTAATGTGTTGTTTGGAGTCTAAAATCAGTGGAGGTGACCCTAGTGCCTTAATAAATGTTTTCAAGGTTCAAACGTTCGGGTACGACTCCCCGGGACCACCCTAAGGGTCCCGGAGGAGGACCCCAACCCTCGGCCAAATAAGCTGCCAAGGCAGCTTGAAGTTGCTCATGGAGGGAACATGTTCGCGTCGCGAAGAAGCTCCACCAAGGGCCAAAAGTATGGTCCGCGTTGCAGACATGTCGCAGACTCTTCTGTCTCAAAATTTAATTTATGATACTTGTGGGAACACCTCCGCGTCGCGAACTTGTTTCCCGACGAAATCTGCGAAATTAAAACTCAAGTTGGACTTGTTTAAAAGGTCCAACTAAGTGAGGGATAGTTTGGGTACTTTGGGGAATTATTATAAATGGTTATTCTACCTATTTTAGGGTATTTTAGGTTGGTTAAAACCCCAAAACCTAGAATTAGACCACATTTTTCAAATTGACCCTTCCCTATCAAAATAGATTCTCTCAAAAAGTCCATTGAAGACCTTGATGAAGCTCAAGCTAGAAATGGGTTTTCAACTGATTTCTTCTTCAATTTCATGGGTATTCAATAATTAAGGTATGGTAACTGCTGATTCTTGAATAACCTCTCATTCAAGGAGTTCTATCAAAGATTTTCAAAAGTGATTCAAAGACCAAAATTCCCAATTTTCAATCTAAACATGGGTCCATTGTCAAATGATTTTCTAAATCAATCTTTTGATGAATTGATGTGGAATTAAGGTTTTTAAGATAATTTTCAAAGGAATTCTCGAAGAACCCATGATCCCCAAATTCTCAAAAATTGGCTTATGATGTGGGTCTTTATGAAAATGATCTCTATTGGTGAAATTGTGTTTATATTAGATTATATTGATGTTTTGTATGATTATCTATACCTTTTCATGTTGAATTGTTGGTATATTGATGAGTTGAGAATTATGGCCTTATGGGCAAAGTAATGGGTAGATCCCTTTGTTTATCAAATAGTACTTAGATTATGTTTATGTTATTGAATTACATTGTTGAATCCTATTGCTATCTATGTTAATTGAGTATGAATTGTTGAGGATTGATCCATGGTGATCATGGATTGGAGAATTGGTAAGTAGACCTAACTTCTTGTCTATAATATGAGAATTGATGTTGTGTGGTTTGGTCCACTTATGGTTGCGGTTTTTACTTCTTGTCTTTATATGCATGTTCAGATCAAGGCCTTGAAGGCAACAGATGTGAAGTGAATTGATAATTATAATACATATGTTTATGAAGTTGTGCTATGAAGGTTATGTATGAAATCGTCAATGCTAGCATAATGTTAAGGTGTGTTGATGATGAGAAGTATAATGTGAATGATAATGTTAGGTATAAGGTGTGGTCTACATGATTGATTATGTCAAGTATTATTGTGGAATGACCCCTACCTTTATGACCCCTATATGAATGTTTGATCATATACACGTTAGGAGTACCTATTCAATGTTGAATGTGTCCTTGTCTCCTATGATGAAGTGTGGTTGTGTGGTCTGGAATCCCTAAAGGCTTTATATGTGAAATGCTCATGATTTGGGGACATGGTGAATGTGTTGTGATCCCTTGAAGGGAAGTGCAATCAATATAAATGTTGTTGCTATTATGTCAATATGAGGACCAATATGCACACACAAACTCTACATGTATAGCTATGAATATGATGTGTTATGGTGTCTATTGAAAGGTTAACTCTTATATGCATCCTTACATCTTATTAAGCATGCAAAGTGTATGATTAGCAAGATATGAGTATGTTTTATATAATGGTGTTTATGTGAAAGGCTTTCTCACCTATGTACACACACATGAATGAATGAATGAATGAACAAGATTTATGATAATCTAGTGAAAGTGAGTCTCTTGGAAGGTTTCCTCAATTGTACTCTAAACTAGACTATGCTATGAATATGGTATGACTATGTGAAAGGTCATTCTTACATAATGTAGGTTCTATGATGAAAGGTAATTCTCATCTTAGAAACCTTTGAGCTATAGATATGAGGGATTAAGTTCCTAAAGCCTATTTTATGAACTAGTGTTAAATAAAGGCTTAAAGATGTTTAAAAAAGGAGTTGGAGCTTATCACTGAGTGAACATGAAAATGGAGAGTGGGGGCTTCACGTTTAGTAAGTCCGGCTTCCCACAAGAGAACCTTCATGTTTAGCAAGTCCGGGTTCCCAACATAGATGTTGTCTCATGAGATGGAAACCTCCGTGCCTAGTAAGTCAAGGTTTCTAGTAGCAATCTCCTTGTTCCATAACTACGTGACCCATAGGTCTTAACTTAGTGGATCCACTAGATAGCTATTATGAATGTAGGTCCTACCTTGGCAAGTAGTACCCTCTCTTTTCGGTGTGGGAGTAGAACACCGGATTCCATGTAACTCACATGGTCTATGTTGGTTATGGTAATGTCTCCCAAAAGTTATGAAATGAACTAAGATAAGAATATGAACTTTAGTCATGATTTCTTGAAAAGTTACTTAGTGTAGGTAGGACTATCGACCCTATTTATGCATTGCACAAGTTGAATTTAAGGGAGGTTATGATTAGGCTCTTTATGTAATGAAGACTATGGTCTGCGTATGTTAATATGAAAGCATGTTAAGGTTGACTTTACTTATGTCAAGACATGAAGTATGATTGTGCATGTGAAATACACTTATGACTTATTAATGGGTTTGCTATATGTGGGGGTTATGGGACTCCATGTGTACATTGCACAAGTGAGCTTGTGAATGGGTTGTGAGGTTGGTTTACCAAAGATATGAACAAAAGGAGTGATGACTAATGATGTAGTAAATGAATGAGTCCTTATATGATGTTATGAAGTATGTTGGTCTTATGTCTAATGTTGAATGAAGATGCTATGACTTATTGAATATGATGTGCATAGTCTATGGTGGCATCTTAGGAATAGTTGGTGTGAGTAGTATTATGAGATGCTACTTGCACATTGCACTAGTGTGACTTGGGGGTTGTCTTAGGTGATGGTTCCTATGTGAAGACTATGTCTTGTGGTGTGCTTATAACTCTATGAATATATGCGGTTGGGTTGATGAAGGCTATATGTAAGTTCACCCTTGGTAACCTTAAGGTGATATGTTGCACCAAGTATTCCCTAAGGGTTGCTTGAGGAAAGGTGTTAAGATAAAGAGGAAGGTAATGTATTGTATGCATTGAATGTGCCTAAAATGTTATAAGTGGCTCTATGTGCTATTATGAATGGTTTCCGTGTGTATGATGATGTATGTGGTTTATATTATGCCTATTGTACTCAATGTTCTTGAAATTTGTCTAAAAAGGCATGATGCATGGTTTCCAACTAAATGTCCCTTTTAAAAGCATGTTTTTGCATGGTTATCATACTTAGTGCATTATTGTACTAGCGCCATTCTTCTTCATCTTTTTACACCATGTATAGGTGGTAGTGGCTGAAGGGCCTTTCCTAGAAGTGATGAACTTGGCTTACCAATCCCAAGTTCGGGTGTGTCCTTAAAGATTCAAGGACATTTATGCTAAAGAGTTTCCTTAAGTTCAATATACTAGATAGTAGTTTCTTTTGTATTGTAAGGGCTGCGTCCCTCTTGTGTTGTAATCGTGTTTTAAGATGGCTACCTTGAGACGTAGTACTTCGATATTGTATTTAAGGTTTAAATGAGTTGACTTTTTAAGTCTTGTGTTATATTATGAAAAATATTTAAATTTTCAGCTATTTTTCTATGATAAATGCTATGACGAAATCTAAGGGCTTGTATAAGACCTTCGAGAGGTCGAATACGCCGGTAATGGCTAGGGGGTGCTCTTGGGTCATTACAAACTTGTTATCAGAGCATAAGGTGATGAAAATGGTCTTAGGATTCCACGTCTCATGAGCCACATCTAGTAGAGTCTTGTTCATCTGTGTGAGCGACACATCTATGAGCGAGAGGCTATAGGACGATAGAAGTTTCACTTTTTTCATTACTCTTGTGTCATGCTGTAGAGCTTAACTCCATATGATCTCTCTCTCTCTCTCTCTCTCTCTCTTATTTTCCCTAGTCCAATGGTCTTCTAGATGTGATTACTTGGAAGAGGTGATGTTGCAAGGATCGAGGGAAGAAAAGGTGAGTTTTAATGCTTATTATGATGTGGTGACTATATGAGTATATATATGAAGGTAGATTTGAAAATCATATTGTGATTCCAATCATGGCTATGTGTGACCTATGTGGTTGGGATTATTACATTGAAAATGTTGTATGGTGGTGTAGTTCTTGTATGATAAGAGTCATTATGGTAAAGATGAAATCCTTTTTAGGATGATGAGTTGCTTTATGGTGATGGGTAATGATAGTAGATTTGAGGAGTTTTAAAGAAATGTGGTAACTAGTGTGAGTTGAAAGTTGTTTTTTTCTTAAGAGTGATCCTTCATGGTTGTCATTGTGTGAATCAGAGTCCTTGTGTAGGCTTGCCCTAAGAGCGGAAAAAGGGGATTTGTTCCACGAGTTGGGATAGTGTTTTGCTCTAAGGTTAACTTGGACAGTTGCATGTACCCCTTAGTTCATGGGAAGCACAAGAGAATAGATGTTGACCAACACTAAAGAAGATAGTTGTCTTGTAAGGTTCATCTTAACTATGGTCATTCAAAGAGGGTGTTTAAATAACACCTAGGCAGGGTTGAGCGGAAAGTTACACCAAAGGTGATGATGTGATAAAGAGTTGATTAAGCTCACCCCAAGTAGGGGATAATGTGCCTAGATGGTAAGGTTTTGAGTGCCCTTAATAGTTCTACATTGAACTTCCTTGAGTTCTCCATGTTGAGAACCACTTTGGGTGATAGATATGAAATGGAGTGGTATAAATACTCATTTTTTTTTGGATTCCTAAAATCCTCACCTAAGGGAGTATAGTGAAGATTTAGTGGAGAATGGTTCCTACCTTAGAGATGAAGGAGGTAAGGATAAGAGGAGTTTGCATAACTTGATCCCAAAAGGGGGACATTGTGCTTAATTGGTATGTGATGGTTCTCTTGGTTACTTTAATGTGATCTTAGATGGGTTAACCCTAAGTGGGGGATGATGCATGAGTTGCAAGGTTGTTGATATCCTTATCTTTTCCTTCTATTCTTATTCAAGCTTGAGACCAAAGAGTTCCTAGTATCTTGTTCATGTTTTGGAATTTTCCATATGATTATGAGTTGCATGATCTCCGTATGTTGTGCATGTCCTAGAAGACACTATGTTATGCATGTTTTGAAGGATTCTTATTACATAAAAATTGAATTTTAGTAATAAAATTCTTGTTTCTCATGTCAATATGCATCCTTATATGGTGAATGCACTCTTGACTTCAGGAGGAAGAGAGTATGAGCATGCTTAGGTTAGAAGTTGAGAATTTCTCCTTAAATAAATTGGCCTTTGTGTAATGCTTGCTTATGAGTTTTATGATGCCATGTGTGTATGTTGTGACTAGGAGAAGGTAGTCCCTCCTTGAACATAACTAAACATGGTAACGCCATGTATATTCTTGATGGTATGATGATTAAATGATAAGACTAGTAGATGGTCTATAATCCTCATGTGAGGGTGCAACTAGTATGAATTGCTTAAATGCCTCATGAGTGGAAATGTTGATCATGTCTATGTGTGCAATTGAAAGCCATTGCATGTTGGACCCTATGATGATATAAAAGGGTTAAATATCATGTCATGATTAGGAGAAGGTAGTTCCTCCTATGAACATGAGAAAGGCCTATGCGGTTTATGCATTATGAGTCGGTGAATAAAGTTTCTACTTGATTGTGTTGCATGAGTTGATTTGAAGTGTATGCTTAAATGATTTCTTATGATAAAGTTGCGTAATGAGATTTAATGAGGTAGTTGCATGTTCTATTTCTTTGGTGTTTGAAATGAGAAGGATGATTTGGAGAAGGAAGTTCCTCCAATGAATTGGGAAATAATAAATTTGATGCAAAAGAAGTTAGTAGGTGTGTCGCTACTTTCTTGAATTGCACAAAGTTGTTTAGAGCCTTTTATATGGAGTTGATGTTCCTCCTTGATGTGTGCTCTTATGTTGATATTGTATGTTGTGTATTGTGAGCTGCTAGTTGGGTCATTGAGTCCTCAGAAGTGTTTTAAGTGTCATTCGAGGACGAATTTTCCTAAGTGGGGGTTATTGTAACAACCCTCAAAATGAAGTAGGGTAAAGTAGAGCCTCACATGGGTTTTATGCATTAATAACTTGTTAAAATAATGAATAATAGCCTTTATAGTCAGTTTTAAAGAGTTTGGAAGTCAAACATCAAGGGATGACCAACGTTCGGAAACTAGTATTTTACGTGTTGGTGTGTTCTAGTATGTTGTTCATGTTTTTATGTGTTGTTTGAACTCTAAAATCAGTGGAGGTGACCCTAGTGTCTTAATAAATGTTTTTAGGGTCAAAACGTTTGGGTACGACTCCCTGAGACCAACCTAAAGGTCCCCGAGGAGGACCCTAACCCTTGGCCAAACAAGCTGCCAAGGGAGCTTGAAGTTGCTCCTGAAGGGAGCATGTCCGCATCGCAGACAAGCTCCACCAAGAGCCAACAGTTTAGTCCATGTCGCGGACATGGTGCGGACTCTTCTGTCTCGAAATTAAATTTATGAAACTTGTAAGAACACCTCCGCGTCGCGAACTTGTTTCCCGATGAAATCTACGAATGTAAAACTCAAGTTTGACTTGTTTAAAAGGTCCAACTAAGTGAGGGGTACTTTGGGTACTTTGGGGAATTATTATAAACAGTTATTCTACCTATTTTAGGGTATTTTAAGTTGGTTAAAACCCCAAAACCTAGAATTAGACCCTATTCTTCAAATTGACCCTTCCCTCTCAAAATAGATTCTCTCAAAAACTTCGTTGAAGACCTTGATGAAGCTCAAGCTAGAAGATGGGTTTTCAACTAATTTCTTCTTCAATTTCATGGGTCTTCAATAATTAAGGTATGGTAACTGTTGATTCTTGAATAAACTCTTATTCAAGGAGTTCTATCAAAGATTTTCGAAAGTGATTCAAAGACCAAAATTCCCAATTTTCAATCTAAACATGGGTCCCTTGTCAAACGATTTTCTAAATCATTCTATTAATGAATTGATGTGGAATTAAGGGTTTTAAGATAATTTTTAAAGGAATTCTTGAAGAACCCATGATCCGTAAATTCTCAAAAATTGGCCTATGATGTGGGTCTTTGTAATCTGATCTCTATTGGTGAAATTATGTTTAGATTAGATTGTATTGATGTTTCCTATGATTATCTAAACTTATTCATGTTGAATTGTTAGTATATTGATGAGTTGAGAATTATGGTCTTAGCAAAGTTATGGGTTGATCCCTTTGTTTATAGAATTGCACTTAGATTATGTTTATGTTATTGAATTACATTGTTGATTCCTATTGCTATCTATGTCAATTGAGTATGAATTTTTGATGATTGATCCATGGTGATCATGGCTTGGAGAATTGGTAAGTTGACCTAATTTCTAGTCTATAGTATGAGAATTGATGTTGTGTGGTTTGGTCGACTTATGGTGGCGGTGTTTACTTCTTGTATATCTATGCATGTTGAGATCAGGGCCTTGAAGGCAATAGATGTGAAGTGAATTGATGATTATGATGCATATGTGTATGAAGTTGTGTTATGAAGGTTATGTATGGAATCCTCAATGCTAGCATGATGTTAATGTTTGTTGATGATGAGGAGTATAATGTGAATGATATTATTAGGGATAAGGTGTGGTCTACATGATTGATTATGTTAAGTACTATTGTAGAACGACCTCTACCTATATGACCCATATATGAATGTTTGATCATATACATGTTAGGAGTACCTATTCAATGTTGAATATGTCCTTGTCTCCTATGATGAAGTGTGGGTGTGTGGTCTAGAATCCCTAAAGCCTTTATATGTGAATTGATCATGATTTGGGGACATTGTGAATATGTTGTGATCCCTTGAAGGGAAGTGCACTCAATATCAATTTTGTTGCTATTATGTCACTATAAGGACCTATATGGACACACACACTCTACATGTATAGCTATGAATATGATGTGTTATGGTGTCTATTGAAAGGTTAACTCTTATATGCACCCTTACATCTTAATATGCATGCAAAGTGTATGATTAGCAAGGTATCAATATGTGTTGTATAAAGGTGTTTATGTGAAATTCTTTCTCACATATGTACACACACATGAATGAATGAATGAATAAGATTTATGATAATCTAGTGAAAGTGAGTCTCTTGAAAGGTTTCCTCAATTGTACTCTAAACTAGACTATGCTATGAATATGGTATGACTATGTGAAAGGTCATTCTCACATAATGTAGGTTCTATGATGAAAGGTCATTCTCATATTATAAACCTTTGAGCAATATGATATGAGGGATTAGGACCCTAAAGCCTATTTTATAAACTAATATTAAATAAAGGCTTAAAGATGTTTAAAAAGGGAGTTGGAGATTAGCACCGAGTGAACATGAAAAATGAGAGTGGGGGCTTCACGTTTAGGACGTTCGGCTTCCTACAAGAAAACCTTCACGTTTAGCAAGTCTGGGTTCTCAACATAGATGTTGTCTCATGAGATGGAAACCTCCATGCCTAGTAAGTCAAGGTTTCTAGTAGCAATCTCCTTGTTCCAATACTACGTGCCCCCGTAGGTCTTAGCGTAGTGGATCCCCTAGATAGCTATTCTATATGTAGGTCCTACCTTGGCAAGTAGTACCCTCTCTTTTCGGTGTGGGACTAGAACAGCGGATTCCATATAGCTCATATGGTCTATGTCGGTTATGACAATGTCTTCCGAAAGATAAGAAATGAACTTAGATAAGAATATGAACTCTAGTCATGATTTCTTGAAGAGTTACTTAGTGTAGGTAGGACTATGGACCCTACTTATGCATTGCACAAGTGGACTCTAAGGGAGGTTATGATTAGGCTCTTTATGTAATGAAAACTATGGTCTAAGTATGTTAATATGAAAGCATGTTAAGGTTGAATTTACTTATGTCAAGAGATGAAGTATGATTATGCATGTGAATTACACTTATGACTTCTTAATGGGTTTGCTTAGTAGATGTGGGGGTATGGGACTCCATGTGTACATTGCACAAGTGAGCTTGTGAAGGGGTTGTAAGGGTGGTTTACCTATGATATGAACTAAAGGAGTGATGACTAATGATGTAGTAAATGAATGAGTCCTTATATGATGTTATGAAATATGTTGGTCTTATGTCTAATGTTAAATGAAGATGTTATGACTTGTTAAATATGACGTGCCTAGTCTATGGTGGCTTCTTAGGAATAGTTGGTGTGAGTGGTATTATGGGATACTACTTGCACATTGCACTAGTGTGACTTGGGGGTTGTCTTAGGTGATGGTTCCTATGTGAAGACTATGTCTGATGATGTGCTTATGACTTTATGAATATATGTGGTTGGGTTGATTAAGGCTATATCTAAGTTCACCCTTGGTAACCTTAAGGTGATACATTGCACCAAGTATTCCCTAAGGGTTGCTTGAGGAAAGGAGTTAAAATAAAGAGGAAGGTAATGTATTGTATGTATTAAATGTGCCTAAGATATTATAAGCGGCTCTATGCACTATTATCAATAGTTTTGGTGTGTATGATGATGTATTTGGTTTATATTCTGCCTATTGTACTAAATCTTCTTGAAGTTTCTCCAAAAAGGCATAATGCATGGTTTCCAACTAAATGTCCCTTTTAAAAGCATGTTTTTGCATGGTAATCATACTTAGTGCATTCTTGTACTAACACCATTCTTCTTCATCTTTTACACCAAGTGTAGGTGGTGGTGGCTAAAGGGTCTTTCCTAGAAGGGATGAGCTTGGCTTACTAATCCCAAGTTCGGGTGTGTCCTTAAAGATTCAAGGACCTTTATGTTAAAGAGTTTCCTTAAGTTCAATATACTAGATAGTAGTTTCCTTTGTATTGTAAAGGTTGTGTCCCTCTTGTGTTGTTGTCGTGTTTTAAGATGGCTACCTTGAGACGTAGTACTTCGATTTTGTATTAAAGGTTTAAATGAGGTGACTTTTTAAGTCTTGTGTTATATTATGAAAAAGTTTAAAATTTTCCGCTTTTTTTCTATGACAAATGCTATGACGTATACTAAGGGTTTGTATAAGACCTCCGAGAGGTCGAATACGCCAGTAACAGCTAGGGGGTGCTCTCGGGTCGTTACAACTTCGGGTTACCTAAGTGATGGTTCTAATATGTTAGAATGACTTACATGATAAATATGCTTATGTCATATGTGTTTATACAAAAAGTGCGTGGTGATTCTCAAACTGGTTAAATGCATGGTTGTCAACCAAAATATTCTTTTTTAGCATGATTTTTTCATGGCTATCATACTTGGTACATTTTTGTGCTAACTCATATTTCTTCTACATTTTCACAAAGTGTAGGATCTGGTTTTTACCGTGATTTGTTTGGATTCAAGCTTAGATTGACCATTCTCAAAGCTTGTGGTAAGTCCTCAAGATTCGAGAACATGTGAGTCTTTAGTAGTTTCATTCATGTCATTTTATGTTTCAGACTATGTTGAAGGGCTGTGACCCTATTATTGATTCAAAGTTGTATTAGATGGCTAAAAGAGACAAAGTTAGACTTCCACTCACATATTATAAAGACTTCGATAGTAAAGGAAAATTTTAAAATTCCACATCATTTCTTATGTCTTATGTTATAAATGCTATGAGGCTAGTATGAGGCTCTTCGGAGTCTTGTATGTTGTGTTACGTCTGGGGTGTAGGCTCGGGTCATAACAAACATGGTATTAGAGCACAAGATGTTGGGATGATTTTAGAATTGATGTCTCATAAGCCACGTCTAGTAGAGTCTTGTTCATGAGTGTGAAGTGTGCCACATTTATGAATGAGAGGCTATAAGATGTTAGGAAACTACACTTCTTTTATTACTCTTTAAGTCGTGCCATAGAGTTTAGCTCTATAAAGTCCCTCTCCTAACCTTTGTCTTGGGTCTTCAGGAAATGAATAGACGAGGATCTAACGCAAAAAGAATGGAGGGAAACAATGTCAATGAAGAAGCTTCTCAAGAGAATCAAGTTCCTGAAGAGAATCAACTTCCGATTAATCCTCTAGATATTTCAGATGAGGAAGTTAGGTCGGCTTTTCTAATTATGGCTCAAACCGTAACAACTCAAGCCCAAGCTATGACGGCCCAAACCAATAGGTATGTAGGGGCATATGTGAACCCTAGTGTGAATACCTTGGCTTCTAGATTGAGGGATTTTGTTAGAATGAATCTTCTCGTGTTTCTTGGTTCCAAGGTGGGAGAGGATCCCCAAGAATTTGTGGATGAGGTTTATAAGGTAGTTGATGCTATGGGGGTGACTTCGGTAGAAAAAGCGGAATTAGCCGCTTGCCAATTGAAGGATGTTGCTCATGTTTGGTTTACTCAATGGAAGAAAAATAGGCTGGTAGGAGCCGGTTTATTGATTGGGAGGTGTTTAAGAAAGCATTCATTGATCCTTGTGAAAAGAGGGAAGTTAAGGTGGAAGAATTTATCAACCTTAGGCAAGCTAGTATGAGTGTTCAAGAGTATTCTTTGAAGTTTACCCTATTGTCTAAGTATGCTCCATCTATGGTAGCGGATCCGAGGGATGAGATGAGTAGATTTGTGACGGGTGTGTCTGACTTAGTTGAAGAAAAGAGTAGTACGGAAATGCCTTATGATGACATGAATATCTCTAGGCATATGGTGTATTATCAATAAATTGAGGAGTCTAAACTCAAGAAAAAGAATAGGGAGATGAAGAGAGCTAAGTCCGATGAACAAGGTCAATCAAGGTTAGAAAAGAGACCTTCCAACCCATACTTTTCCAACACTCCTAGGGTTAACCAAGAGAAAGGTAATGGACCTCCATTTCCTAAACCTACTTTCACCAATTCTAGAAAGAAGCACCATGAGAAGTGCCTAGCTGGTACAAATGAGTGTTATGGTTGTCGAAAGAGTGATCACCAAGTGAAGATTGCCCTACACTCTCAGCAAAATGAAGAGATGTCAAAGAAGCTTCTGTTAATGGCCTGGATCCTAATGCTCCAAAGTATGGTCGTTTCTATGCACTCCTGTCAAGAGAGGACATAGAAGCCCTTTCGGATGAAGGCACCGGTATGTTCATAGTTTCTTATAGATGTAAATATTTTATTAAGGTCCCTATGCTATTTTTGATGTTGGCCTTTGTATGGGTTTACTCCCAAGGGGGAGATGGTATGTTTAAATAGTAAGGTGGTTGAGATTTTCGATATCACTATCTCTTTCTTCTATTCCTACTCAAGCTTGAGGCAAAGTGTTCCTTGTGGTTTGTTTCATGTTTTGGAGTCATGTGTGATTTATGTGTTTCCATGGTCTCCTTACGTTATGCATGTTTTGATGAAATTACTATTTAATGAGAAAGTGAGCTTTATGATTTATATCATTATGTTGATGTGCATTTAGTATGAATTGCCTATATGCTTCATGAGATGAATTGATTAAAATGCTTAAATGTGCTTCTGAGGGAAATTGCATAATTTGGTTCATGATGTTATGATGAGCATGCTTTGAGTTTGAGAAGATAGCTCCTCCTATGAAAATGAAAAATGTTGAAGTTTTCATGCATAATGGGTTATTAGATATAGCTCCTACTTCCTTGTGTTGCATTGAGTATATTGAGATGGAGTTGAAGTTTCCTCCTTGTTTTGTGCATTGTTTTGATGTTTCATGCATGATGGGTTGCTAGTCTTGAGTCTCTAATTCCTTAAGGTGTCTAAAGTGTCATTTCAGGACGAATGTTTCCAAAGGGGAGATATTGTTACGCCTTTGAAAAACTAGTAGGTAAAACTAGAGCCTTGCATGAGAGTCTTTGAGTTTTGTTTGTCGTTTAATGTGGTAAAATAGTTTCCCGAGCTTAGGGTGAGGGATTTAAGGGTAAAATGTCAAGGTACGACCCCCCCAAGGACCAACCAAAGGTCCTTGAGGAGGACCCTAAAGCCTAACCCCCCAAGACTCACCAAATCTGCCGGTACTGACCAAAAAGGGCCACCTACGGATGGCACTTACGGCCAGTAGGTGGACCCTTGCCTCGTTGATGGGTTTGGGGGGTCAGGCCCTCAATATTAGGTTGCAGACCATCCACCCATGGACCTGCATATTGGGGCCTAGACCCACCCATGGTCTGTGGGTCATGGGCATAGATCACACCTGTGTTGCTGCCAAGTCTCGGCCTTAGTAAGGGTAATTAGGTAAATTCCTAGGTTGGTTAGTTAAGTGTGAGGTTGTTTTATATTTGATTATTTAGACCTATGTAAGGGTTTTTAATAAATTAATTAACCATTTACTTCATAAATCTCAACTACCTAAATCATAACCCCCTTTGCCCCCAAAGTCTTCTCCCAAAAAAACTCCATTAAAGAAGGTGAAGTTAGAGCTCTAAGAACCTTAAATCTAAGAAGCCGAGTCGGTGGGTTGGTCCGGGTGGAGAGAAAAAAAAAACGAATTGAACTGAAAATCTTTTCTGGAGATATCCATTTTCCTGGAGAGACGGATAAGATATCCAGACATACCGGCGTTTTGATACCACCAGGGGCTTTGTGTCACAATTTTAGTTAGATTTGTTCATCTATGTCTAAGGTATGGTAGTCTTGATTTATGGAATACTTTCATCCATGAAGCCCTCAAACTTTCAATTTCAAATTTGGAAATTCTCCAAAGTTAAGGGTTTTTACTCCAAGTCATGGATTCTTCCTAAAAAAGTTTTCAATTGTTCAATTATCATATATTAAGATTGAATTTCTATTTTATGGTAGTTTTATTATAAAATCTACCATGAATCCATGAATTCCCAGTAGCCTTAATTTATGACTATGAGATGTGGGTGAATTAGAGTAAGATGAATAATATGCAATTGTTCTTGTAGTAGTTTAATTACTTAAATTATGTTATTATTCATGCCCAAATTGTAGTAATTTTGGGTGTGTTGGTGAATTATGATTCATGGTCTTTGAAGGGAAAATTGTGAATATTGTTGTATAATGATGATGCTTGTGTACATGCTTTGTGATTTAAATGAAAGTAATGTGATTATGACTATAATGCAATTGTGATATTATTTAAAGGTTATTCTGAATTATACACTTATGAATGATGATGACATGTTGTGCAAGGTTTCTTCAATGTAACAATATACCTTGAATAGGTAGGCTTAGGGAATCCTCTTCTTGTGTAATTGAAAGTGATCTTGATTGGTATACCTTGAATTGGTAGGCTTAGGGCATCCTCCTCTTGTGTAACTAAAGTATCTTGACTTAATGAACATCGAATCAGTAAGCCAAGTGGCATCTCTTTCGGAAATGATTAATGAAGTATTCTAATGATGTACCTTGGATCGGTAGGCTAATGGCACCCTTCCATGTATGAAAATAATGAACCTTGAATTGGTAGTCCAATGGCACCCTTTCATAGGATTCAATGAGATATCCTAATAATGTACCTTCAAAAGGTAGGGTTATGGCGCTCTTTCAAGTGTATAACAATGAACCTTGAATCGGTAGGCTAATGGCGCTCTTTCATGGGTTTAATAATGTACCTTGGGTCGGTAGGCCATTGGTATCCCTCTCATGTGTAATAATGTTAAAGAAATGAACTACTCTATGGGAAATTAAAGCTTAGCACCGAGAGGATATTGTAAGGTGGAAGCTCTCCCCATGTTAGGCCGGGTTTTAAGTAACACCTTCCTTATCCCATAACTATGTGCCAACATAGGTTATTAGCTAGTGGATTCACCTAAGCTAAAGTTATTGGTCCTACCATAGGCAAGTAGACCAACCCTTTATGGTGTGGGATAGAACCCGGATTCCATGATTTCCTTGCATGGTCTCTGTCGGTTAGGGCTTATTCCCATCATGTGAGTTATATGCTATAGTTACTCATGAAGTTCTATGATGTGCGGGTGGTAATATGGGATGCCATTAATGCATTGCACGAGTAGGCTTTGAGAACGACTATGGTGTGTTTCTCAAATGTCATAATGTCTAATGAAATGAATGTGCTTATAATGATGCTAATGATAACATTGACATGAAGGGGAAATGAAATAATGAATGCTTAACTTGGATTGTTATTATGAGTTGCTTTCCTTGCCATGACTTTTTAAATGAGAATGTTCCTTGTGTATGATTATTAACTAAATATGGGATAAAAGAATGGTGAACATATCTATGGTGGCCTCAAAGGGGTACTTAGTATGAATGGTATTGTGGGATGCCATTCTTACAATGCACAAGTATAACTTAGGGTTACCTAAGGGATGGTTCTAATATGTTAGGATGACTTACATGATGAATATGATTATGTCGTATGTGTTTATACTAAAATTGCATGGTGATTCTCAAACTGGATAAATGAATGGTGTTTAACCAAAATGTTCTTTTTTAGCACGATTTTTATATGGCTATCATAGTTAGTGCATTTTTGTGCTAACCCATATTTCTTCTACATTTTCACAAAGTGTAGGGTCTGGTTCTTAAGGCAATTTCTTTGAGTTCAAGCTTGGATTGACTGTTCTCTAAGATTGTGGTGAGTCCTCAAGATTCGAGGACATGTGAGTCTTTAGTAGTTTCTGTCATGTCATTTTACGTTTTGGACTATGTTGAAGGGCTGTGACCTTATTATTGATTCAAAGTTGTATTAGATGGCTAAAAGAGACAAAGTTAGACTTCCACTTGCATTTTATAAAGACTTCGATCGAAAAGAGAAGTTTTTAAATTTTGCATCGCTTCTTATGTCTTATGTTATAAATGCTATGAGGCTAGTATGAGGCTCTTCGGAGTCTTGTATGTTGTGTTACGTCTGGGGTGTAGGCTCGAGTCATAACAAACATGGTATTAGAGCACAAAATGTTGGGATCATTTTAGGATTGATGTCTAATAGGCCACATCTAGTAAAGTCTTGTTCATGAGTGTGAAGTGTGCCACATTTATGAATGAGAGGCTATAAGATGTTAGGAAACTACACTTCTTTCATTACTCTTTAAGTCGTGCCATAGAGTTTAGCTCTATAAAGTCCCTCTCCTAACCCTTCTCTTGGGTTTTAGGGAAATGAATTCACGAAGGGCAAATATAAGAAGAATGGAGGGAAACAATGTCAATGAAGAAGCCCCTCAAGAGAATCAAGTTCCTGAAGGGAATTAAGCTCCGATTAATCCTCCGGATATGTTGGATTAGGAAGTTAGGTAGACTTTTCTAATGATGGCTCAAGTCGTAACAAATCAAGCCCAAGATATGGTGGCCCAAGCCAATAGGGATGTTGTGGCACATGTGAACCCTAATGTAAATACCTTGGCTTCTAGATTGAGGGATTTTGTTAGAATGAATCCTCTCATATTTTTTGGTTCCAAGGTGGGAGAGGATCCCCAAGAATTTGTGGATGAGGTTTATAAGGTAGTTGATGATATGGGGGTGACTTCGGTAGAAAAAGTGGAACTAGATGCTTACCAATTGAACGATGCTGCTCAAGTTTGGTTTACTCAATGGAAGAAAAATAGGCTGGTAGGAGCGGGTCCTATTGATTGGGAGGTGTTTAAGTAAGCATTCATTGATAGGTTCTATCCCCGTGAAAAGAGGGAAGTTAAGGTGGAAGAATTTATCAACCTTAGGCAAGGTAGCATGAGTGTTCAAGAGTATTCTTTGAAGTTTACCCTATTGTGTAAGTATGTTCCATCTATGGTAGCAGATTCGAGGGATGAGATGGGTAGATATGTGATGGTTGTGTCTGACTTAGTTGAAGAAGAGTGTCATACGAAAATGCTCCATGGTGACATGAATATCTCTAGGCTTATGGTGTATGCTCAACAAATTGAGGAGTCTACACTCAAGAAAAAGATTAGGGAGATGAAGAGAGCTAGGTCCGATGAACAAGGTCAACCAACATTCAAAAAAAGACCTTCCAACCAAGACTCTTCCAACACTCCTAGGGTTAACCAAGAGAAAGGTAGTGGACCTCTATTTCCTAAACCTACTTGCACCAATTGTGGAAATAAGCACCATGGGAAGTGCCTAGCTGGTACAATTGGATGTTATGGTTGTGGAAAGAGTGATCATGAAGTGAAAGATTGCCCTACAGTCTCGGCAAAAGGAAGAGAGGCCAAACAAGCTTCTCTTAATGGGTCGGATCCTAATGCTCCAAAGTATGGTCATTTCTGTACATTCCGGTCTAGAAAGGACAAAGGAGCCCTTCCAGAAGAAGGCACTGGTATGTTGGTAGTTTCTTATAGGTGTAAATGTTTTATTAAGGTCCCTATGCTATTTTTGATATTAGCCTTAGTATGGGTTTACTGCCAAGGATGTTTAGATAGTAAGGTGGTTGAGAGTTCCGATATCCCTATCTCTTTCTTCAATTCCTACTCAATCTTGAGGCAAAGAGTTCCTTGTGGTTTGTTTCATGTTTTGTAGCCATGTGTGATTTATGTGTTTCCATGGTCTCCGTGTGTTATGAATGTTTTGATGAAATTATTGTTTAATGAGAAAGTGAGCTTTATGATTTATACTAATCATGTTGATGTGAATTTAGTATGAATTGCCTATATGCTTCATTAGATGAATTGATTAAATTGCTTAAATGGTCTTTTGAGGGAAATTGCATAATTTGCTTCATGATTTTATGATGAGCATGCTTTGAGTTTGACAAGATAGTTCCTCCTATGAAAATGAAAAATGTTGAAGTTTGCATGCATAATGGGTTGTTGGATGTAGTTCCTACTTCCTTGTGTTGTATTAAGTATATTGAGATGGAGTTGATGTTTCCTCATTGTTTTGTGTATTGTTTTGATGTTTCATGCATGATGGGCTGCTAGTCTTGAGTTTCTATTTCCGTAAGGTGTCTAAAGTGTCATTCGAGGATGAATGTTCCCAAGGGGGAGATATTGTTACGCCTCTTAAAAACTAGTAGGTAAAACTAGAGCCTTGCGTGAGAGTTTTTGAGTTTTATTTGTGGCTTAATGTTGTAAAATAGTTTCCAGAACTTAGGGGTTAAACGTCAAAGTACGACCCCCCCCCCCGAGGACCAACCAAGGGTCCTTGAGGAGGACCCTAAATCCTAACCCCCCAAGACTCCTCAAATCTACCGGGACTTGCCAAAAAGGGACACCTACGGCCAATATTAGACCCATGCCCCATAGATTGGGGTCGTGGGTCAGGCCCTCAAGATTAGGCTACAGACCACCCACCCACAGACCTGCAGGACAGGGTGTAGACCCACCCACGATCCTGAGTCATGGGCATGGATCACACCTGTGTTGCTGCCAAGTTTCGGCCTAAGTAGGGATAATTAGGTAACTTCCTAGGTTGAATTATTGTTTTATGGTAGTTTTATGATAGAATCTCCCATGAATCCACAATATCCCCGTAACCCTAATCTATGACTATGTGATGTGGGTGAATTGTAGTATGATGAATAATATGCAATTGTTCTTTTAGTAGTTTAATTACTTGAATTATGTAATTATTCATGCCTATATTGTAATAATTCTAGGTGTGTTGGTGAATTATGATTCATGGTCTTTGAAGGGAAAACTGTGAATATTCTTGTACAATCATGATGCTTGTGTACATGATTTGTGATTTAAATGAAAGTTATGTGATTATGACTATAATGCAATTGTGATATTGTTGAAAGGTTATTCTCAATTATACACTTGTGAATGATAATGACATGTTGTGAAAGGTTTCTTCAATGAACGATATTCCTTGAATTGCTACGCTTAGGGCATCATCTTTTTGTGTAATTGAAAGTGATCTTGATTGGTATACCTTGAATTGGTAGGCTTAGGGCATCCTCTTCTTGTGTAACTAATGTATCTTGACTTAATGAACTTTGAATCGGTAGGCCAAGTGGCATCCCTTTCATAAATGATTAATGAAGTATTCTAATGATGTATCTTGGACCTGTAGGCTAATGGCACCCTTCCATGTATGACAATGATGAACCTTGAATCGGTAGGCCAGTGGCACTCTTTCATGAGGATTCAATGAGATATCCTAATAATGTACCTTGAAATTGTACGCTAATGGCGCTCTTTCAAGTGTATAACAATGTACCTTGAATCGGTAGGTTAATGATGCTCTTTCATGGGTTTAATAATGTACCTACGGTCGGTAGGCCAATGGCATCCCTCTTATGAGTAATGATGTTAAAGAAATGGACTATTCTATGGGAATTTAAATCTTAGCACTGAGAGGATATTCTAAGGTGGAAGCTCCCCGTGTTAGGTTGGGTTTCAAGTAACGCCTTCCTTATCCCATAACTATGTGCCCAAATAGGTTATTAGGTAGGGGATGCACCTAAGCTAAATTTAACGTTCCTACCTTCGGCAAGTAGACCAACCCTTTACGGTGTAGGATAGACACTGGATTCCATGATTTGCTCACATGGTCTATGTCGGTTAGGGCTTATTCCCATCATGTGAGTTCTGAGCTATGGTTAATCATGAAGTTCTATGAAGTGTGGGTTATAGTATGGGATGCCATTAATGCATTGCACGAGTAGGCTTTGAGAGTGCCTATGGTGTGTTTCTCAAATGTCATAATGTCTAATGAAATGAATGTGCTTATAATGATGCTAATGATAACATTGACATGAAGGGGAAATGAAATAATGAATGCTTAACTTGGATTGTTATTATGAGTTGCTTTCCTTGCCATGACTTTTTAAATGAGAATGTTCCTTGTGTATGATTATTAACTAAATATGGGATAAAAGAATGGTGAACATATCTATGGTGGCCTCAAAGGGGTACTTAGTATGAATGGTATTGTGGGATGCCATTCTTACAATGCACAAGTATAACTTAGGGTTACCTAAGGGATGGTTCTAATATGTTAGGATGACTTACATGATGAATATGATTATGTCGTATGTGTTTATACTAAAATTGCATGGTGATTCTCAAACTGGATAAATGAATGGTGTTTAACCAAAATGTTCTTTTTTTGCACGATTTTTATATGGCTATCATAGTTAGTGCATTTTTGTGCTAACTCATATTTCTTCTACATTTTCACAAAGTGTAGGGTCTGGTTCTTAAGGCGATTTCTTTGAGTTCAAGCTTGGATTGACTGTTCTCTAAGATTGTGGTGAGTCCTCAAGATTCGGGGACATATGAGTCTTTAGTAGTTTCTTTCATGTCATTTTACGTTTCAGACTATGTTGAAGGGCTGTGACCCTATTATTGATTCAAAGTTGTATTAGATGGCTCAAAGAGACAAAGTTAGACATCCGCTTGCATTTTATAAAGATTTCTATTGCAAAGAAAAGTTTTTTAACTACACATCATTTCTTATGTCTTATGTCATGAATGCTATGAGGCTCTTCGGAGTCTTGTACACCATATTACGTCCAGGGTATAGGCTCGGGTCGTAACAATGTGACTTCTGGTTTGTTGGAGGAATCTTTTGAATATAGTTTTTTGTTTGCTTCCCATTTTTGTCTTTGCATATTGGTAGCATTATTTTATGTTTAGTTCTACCCTAATCCTAACTACTTTTTGTTCTGGGTATGGGTTGGTTTACCTTTTAGTGGGTTTTAGTTGGTGCAATCATGACTTAGTAAGTCGGGTCATCAAAAGTTAACGTCAGAGCCCAGGTTCACCGGTCTCACTTGTACAGAGATAGTACTTATTAGAGTCCTGCGGATGAGTGCAATGATGTTTGTGTCCTATAATTGGGGGAGGCTACAGGGTGTCTTTCGAAATTCTTTTCTTTTCCAACACTTTCGTGAAGTCTGTGTTTTATTGGTTTCTGGAAATTGCACTTTTTTCACTCTTTTAACAAGGTGGATCGTACGTGCCACAAGGCGGATCCGGGTAGGGGTCAACCTCCCTTTCTAATAAGAGGTGCAACACAACCCCCAGTAAGAGAGCAGGTCCAGAGCTGGTACGAGATCCTCTAGTAGCGCATGTTCCAGAGTAGTCGGGGGCAAGGACCAACTCAGCCACCACCCAGATTACCTATGGCTCTAGAGCTTTGGACAACCATTACTTAGCATTTGATAGTGGTTAGAGGTATGAATCAAGCCCCAACACCAACACCAGCTACTGCACCAGCACCAGGTTAGTAGGATCAGCCTGTAACAGAGGCAACTAAAGCCTAGGCACCACCTGAGGTTGCACAACTTGTGATTATGGCTATAGATATGCTGTTAGAGGAGCAGAAGATGCTTGGATTTTCTTGATGCTTTTACTTTTGAGGTTTTCTAAGACTGTGGGTAAGGATGCGCACTAGTTTCTGACTACTTGCCATAAACAACTACATATCTTGGGTCTCGTGGAGTCAAGATGAGCCAACTTAACTGTGTATCACCTTGATGTGCCAGCTAGATAGTGGTGGCATACATTTATTTAGACTAGGTCTGTTGGGTCTCCTTTGGTCACCTAGAATGAGTTTTCTGAGACCTTTTTAGCCATGTTTAATACTAACAACATCGGAGATAGCCTTAGAGATCAGTTATCTTGATTAAAGCAGGGTTCTATGACAGTTTCTAAGTACGAGTTGAGATTCATGAGCTCTCATGCCATGCTACCATGATTTTATCTACTAGGGAGGAGAGGGTTTGGTGCTTACTTTATGGGTAGAGACTGCCGCTGCAAATTGAGGATCGATCTATGGTCTTAGATGGTTGCTCCTATTTACATGTTGTTGATCATGACCGTACTATTTAGAAGCTTTGTCATGATGCCCAAGGGTAGTGACAAGAGAGCTTGATATGAGAGTAGCTATAATGGGTCTTGCTCCAAGCCCAACAATACATATAATAGGGCTTGACAACGGTTTGAGAAAGGTTGGCCCAATTTGCCTATTCAACCCTCAGTGTAGAGTTCAGAGGGTGATCAATATAGCCATACTGAGTTTGGATCTTGTTAGAGTCATAGGTCCCAAGCTAGTGCTTTAGGTCATTGCGGTCGTTCTTCTATGAGCAAATAATCTTTAGGTTCTTTTTATTGTTGAAGGTCAGGTCAGTAGGATATAGATTGTCTATTTCATAGACAGATTGCTCCAGTCCTATATTAAGCTTTGCCAGCTCCAGCAGCAATACCTAAAGCTAGAGATCGAGGTTAACGGCAGGACCATCACGGTGGACAGCGAGGTAGTCAGGGTGGTCCCCTGGGAGGCAGTTCAGGTGGTAGGACTAATGGCCGAGGAAGAGGCGGACATAGCCCTTTCTATGAAACTGTAGCTAGGGTGGAGGCACATGCATCAGACAATGCGATCACATGTACGATTCTTTTATGCCATTAGCCCGCCTCAACTCTATTTTATCCAGGATCCACCTATTCATACGTGTTTATGTATTATACTTCTTGTATATGTATAGGTTTTGAGCTTATGTCAGTGTCTTGAATGTGTCGACCCCATGGATGAGTCTTTAGTAGTGGGTCAGGTGTTTGGATCTTTCTTAGTTTCGATCCAGGGGCGTGACACCTGAGCTTATATTTTATTATTAGATATGCTTGATTTCTATGTGATTTTGGGCATGGACTAGTTATCCCCCTATCATGTGGTGTTATTTTATTTCTTAAAGACCGTTACCTTAGCCATGCCTCGTACTCCACCAATGGTTTGGGAGGGTTCCATTAGTGGCACACCGATGGGAGTTATATCTTTTGTTCAGGCTTGGAGGTGTTTGTCTTTTTTGGCCTATGTACCTCATGTGAGTGAGGGATCCCTTCTGTTGAGTCCATTCCATTCATCTGTGATTTTATAGATGTGTTTTCTACTAATCTACCCCTAGAGTTTGATATTAAATTTATTATCGAGTTTGAGCCTGTAACGACTCTGAAAACTAGTAGGTTGAACTAGAGCCTAAACGTGTGAGTTAACTTCAAGGTACGTGTTAAACCCTGTAATTATAAGGCCATCTATGGTATGATTGAGGGTTGCAAGGGGAAGTGCCAAGCAAAAAAGGGCAATCCTAAGACAAAGGCCAAGGTTGCCCCAACCTTGGCAAGGTACTTCCTCAAGACCACGACCAATGGTCTTGACCACGGTTTATGAAAGGTCTCGTGAAGGTCCCTTGGAATTGTAGAGGGAAAGACCTTGAAGCCAAGCCACTGCCTAGGGACCACGAGCCACTTCACAGCCCGTGGTCATGACCAAGATTCGTGGGAAGGCTCGTGATCATGCCTTAGCATTGTGGAGGCCAAGGCACCAAAGTTTAGCCACTGCCCAAGCCAAGGCTTCCCTTCACGAGCCATTTCACGGCCCGTGGGGTTGCCTTAGCCTCTTGGGAGCTTGGTAGGAGAAGGGGATCTACTGGTCAACGGACCACGGGCACCACTACATTGCCGTGGTGCGCTTGACAACTCGTAAAGATGGGTGTGGCCCCTGGCAAGGGGATGCCTAGTTGAGGGTTGTTTGGTAATTCCCAAAATGATTAGTTAATTAATGGGGTCAATTTTAATTTTTTTATTTCACCTACATAGACTATTTTAAGTCATTAACCACCCCAACTAAGTCACTTAGAATCAAAACCCCAAAACACTCTCCTCTCAAAATATTTCACTCTCTAGAAAACCCAAGAAGAAGAAGAAGAAGAAGATACAGCTTGAAGCTTGGACCAAGACATTGAATTGTGATATTATGATGAATTAATGTGATTATATGGTAAACCCTAGTCTAAATTGATGAATGTAATATTTGTGGGTTATGCCATTAGAGATGAAATTGAAGGTTCATGGGTGATCTTCTTAAATCAATGTCATGTGTAGTAATTGTTCAAATTTAGGAACATGTAATGATGAATTGAAATAGACCTTATTCAATATGATTGATCTTGACTTGTAAAGTTATCTAACACCCCATATTTTAGCGAGTTGAACTAGTGTGTTGTAGAGTTTTGTAGTGGAGTTTTGGAGTGTTGTATGAGGGTTAAAATCAAAATAAATGACTCTCGAACTTAGAATGACATGTGTAGGGCTTAAACATCTAGGTACGACTCCCCAAGGACCACCCAAGGTGTCATGCCTCAAATCCCATTAAGATAGACGGGCACCCGATGCACTAAAGGCCCGAGAGAATCAATAAGTAACCTGTGCTTACTATGCATATAACTATGACAATATTGTGACAAGTTCACATAGGATGCAGCGATACGAACCAACATAAGTACACCCAAAAACTTATATACAAGACTTGGCTGTTGCGGCCACAACTTGTTAAGACGCAACTGAACCATATACATAAAGTCTACAAAGCCTCTGAAAGATAGAAAACCTTAAAGTAGGTCGGGACAAACCCCAGCTTACTCTTAACTATGATACAATACCAAAATGAATCTACTACGGACTCAGTAAAGCTCCGAATCAATTTGGAGCTCACCAAAAGTAGCTGAGTGTCGGGTGCTCCTACTGAGGAGTTTACTAGTTGAAGTACCTGTGCCTGCAGCATTAAATGCAACATCCCCCGCGAGGGACGTCAGTACGAGAAAATGTACTGAATATGTAGGGCAATAACATATATAAATAAGAGTTTGAATGAAACCAAGTACCAATATAAGTGTGCATAAATCAGAACAGAAGATCACCTTTGTTAACTCTTGCGGAATCATGTATGTTACATTCTTGTCTTTACCTTTCTGTGTGTTATGATATTTATAAGGCATGTGATACGAATGACCAGCTAATCAGTGGTAGAAGAGGATGACCCATTCTAGGCATTTTAACCCCTGGGATGCGGTCCTCATAATTACACAAATTGGGATCGGCCCATGCTAGGATTTCTCCCCTAAGCTGCCACTCTTCTATACCAATTGGGATCGACCCATGCTAGGTTTTTGCCCCTAAGCTGCCACCCTTAATTATACAAATTGCTTTACTTAGATTCTTTAATCTTTGAGATTGTTGTTTTGGTGGTCATAATCATTTTTTATTTTTGGGACTATGGACCAGTAGTAGAAGACATGAAAATAATACTTCAAGGCAGTAACAATGACAAAGGAGCGATGCAACATCAATGAATTACTTGTGAGCTTAACTGACACAATTGATTTCAACTGACTAAGAGGAGGATTCACCAAACTTGCTTTTACAAATACCATTTCTATACCAACACATAGGAGGATAATTACACAAGTATAGAGTAGTGAACATATAATGAAGTAATTCTATACACTAAGGAGAGAGGGAAATATTGTCAACTATTTGGAGATCGTACGTTGCCACTATGTTTCCTTTACTAGGAATAAAACTTAAGAAATTCATTTATTGATATTAATTGTAAGGATCAGATTTCATGCCGAAGAATATTGAATCGAATTGCCTTACATACCTTATCCTCTAACCAATACAACTATCATGATTTAGCCTCCCCTTTCAAGTTTTAATCTACATATAAGTCATAATAAACTAAAATTAGCAGCTATCACACCATGAGCCTTGTGAAACAGTAGCTAACTTTGACAGAAAATGAGCTCATACAGCCCTTAAAAGAAGGTGTATCACCACACCCTTCTTCTCTGCGCCCAATACATACATTATATATCCTTTTCCAAGATTAGCCAAACTGCACCAACAATGATACACATAAAACAGCCTCCAATATTCTTTATCATACAACCAATTACTGAACTCACCATCCCCTTGAGTTTTTTATGGCAGCACACCCATAATTCCTCACTCAAACTCATACATAAGGTGGAAGAAAAATGGAGCAGCCACCTTACCTCAATTTCTGCAACTTCTCCTTATAATTTGAATTCCTCTAGAACCTCAACTTCCCTTCACACTTAAACCAAAGAAGAAGAGAAAAGTTCCTTAATAATTAAGGAAAGTGAGCAGCGGCTTGTGGGAACTTCTGCCTTGTACTTATAATTAAGCATGAATAACATGTTTTCTAGCCTTCCATGGGAGAATTAAGCTAAATCCATAAGTGTTTCTCTTACCTTGTCTTGCAGAGATGAGGGTTTCTTCAAGAACCCTAGAAGAACTTTAAGGTTGTTGTTTTAATCATAAGAGAAAAGAGAGAGAGAGAGAGCTGGAGTGAATTGTGATTTTTGTGTGTGAAAATGAGTGAAAAGATCAGCTCATATTGAGTTTATATGGATCCTTCTTGGCCTTAAAAAAATAATCCCCTAGAACCCCCCCTTTTGGTCCATTTTCAGCCACTAATTGGTCAAGTAGGTGATGCATCTGCTTATGTACATCAAGCAACTCAAAAGGTTAACTAGGTGATGCACCTACTAGCTTTCACTTGGGCTTTAATATATATTGGGCCTTGGCAGATTTGGCTGCTGGGCTTTGGTTTTATTTTCCTTTTATTTAACATAGTTTGGGCCTCAAGTGAGTCCATTAGCATAGGCACAAATCTGATCCATAAACCTTGGCCTTTTTAACTAGATCCATATAGTTCAAGTAGGTGATGCACCTACTTGGTCATTAGGACTGGTCAATAAGTCAAAGAAGGTGTTGCACCTGCTTGTCACCTACTAGGTTAGTTTAGTTAAGCAAGCAGCTCACTTATTTTATTCCATTTCCTAAATATTAAACCCTTTTAATTTAACTTAGCACTTAACTTTCAACTTTAAGCTCAATTACCACCTTACTTACTCGAGATTAAATACTCCCGTTGGAGTTAACTTGCAGTACACATGTTGAAACGTGCAAGGCATCACATCACCTTCTGAGCTAGTTTAAACCAACGCTAATCATATAAGAAACATGGTCCTTCACCTATACTATAAGGCTATGTCAAGTGGCACAAGAATAAAACAAGCATATGCATAATACGGGCTGTTACATCCTTCCCCCCTTAAAACATTCATCCTCGAATGTTAGCATGGTTATCCAACCCCATCAAGTTCAAGCCTAAGTTAGTACTACTATTAATCACATTGAACTTATAGACTTATACTTATTTGCTAACGCCTCAACTCAATATTTTCATCTTCCTCATCGGTCTGGAAGAGATGGGATATTTTAATTTCATTGCTTCTTCCGCTTCCCATGTAATTTCTACTACTTGTTGGTTCCTCCATAATACTTTTACAGAAGCTACTTCTTTATTTCTTAACTTCCTAACTTGTCAATCCACAATAGCAATGGGAACTTCTTCATAAGTGAGATCCCTCGTACTTGTACATCTTCAGTAGGAGTAATACGAGATGGGTCACCTACGCATTTTTGAAGCATTGAGACATGAAACAGCGGATGAACGGTTGAAAGTTCTTAAGGTAGCTCTAACTCATATGCAACTTGGCCAATTCTTCGAATAATCTTAAACGGCCCTATGTAGCCCAGACTAAACTTACCCTTTTTACCGAACCTCATTACCCCTTTCATCAGTGACACCTTAAAGAACACCCAATCCCCTATGGAATTTCTAGTCCTCTCCTTCTAACATCTGCATATCATTTATGTCAACTTTGAGCTGTTTCTAGCCGCTGTTGTATCACTTTGACTTTTTCCATAGCTTGATGAACAAGTTCTGGCCCAAATAAGGTAATTTCACCTGTTTCAAACCAGCCAATCAGGGATCTACATTTTTTACAATATAAAGCTTCATAAGGTGCCATTTTAATACTTGAATGGTAGCTATTGTTATAAGCAAATTCAATAAGCGGCAGATGCTCATCCCAGCTACCCTTAAAGTCTAATACACAAGCTCGCATCATATCCTCAAGTGTTTGAATTGTACGCCCTGCCTGACTATCTGTTTGGGGGTGAAAGGCTGTACTTAAATTCACTTGTGTTCCCAAAATCTTCTGAAATGACTTCCAAAAATTTGCAGTAAATTGAGCTCCTCTATCAGATATTATAGAGATTGGCACTCCATGTAGTCGAACTATCTCTTTAATATACAACCTTGCATACTCTTCAACTGCATAAGTAGTCTTCTCTGACAAGAAGTGTGCTGATTTGGTGAGTCTGTCAACTATTACCCATATGGAATCAAACTTCCGAAATGAGCGAGACAAACCAGTGACAAAATCCATGTTGATCAAGTCCCACTTCCAAATTGGAAGTTCTATACACTGCATATAACCTCCGGGTTTTTGGTGCTCTACTTTTACTTGTTCACAATTTGGACATTGAGCCACGAATTCCGCAATGTTCTTCTTCATGTCCCCCCACCAATACATTTTTTTAAAGTCATGATACATTTTAGTTGACCCCGGATGGACAGAATATCTCGAATGATATGCTTCCATCATAATCCTGTTTCTTAATTCATCTGCATTAGGTACACACAATCTGTTTTGACATCGAAGTACTCCCTCTTGTGTAAGCTCAAATGCCTTTGTCATACCCTGTTGTACATTCTCCTTAAGATTTAATAGAATAGGATCAGTGCACTTTTTTCTCTTTCACTTCCACTATTAATGAGGATTCTGCCGCATTTTGCACAATAACCCCTTCGTCTGGAGATTCAAGAAGGCGAACCCCCAAGCTAGCTAGTTGACATAGATCCTTAGTTATTCCTTGTCTTTCCACAGACTGCCCATAAGTTCTTGCCATTATTTTACGACTTAACGCATCAGCTACTACATTTGCTTTCACAGGATGATACAAGATATCAATGTCATAATCTTTTAATAGTTCCATCCACTTTCATTACCTCAGATTTAGGTCCTTTTTCTTAAAGATATATTTCAAACTCTTGTGATTAGTGTATATGTCAACATGAACTCCATACAAGTAGTGGCGCCATATCTTGAAAGCAAACACAACTGCTGCTAGCTCTCGATCATGCATTGGATAATTTTTCTCATGTGGTCGCAGCTAACTTAAGCCATAAGCTATTACTTTACCATGCTGCATCAATACACAACCTAAGCCCACTTCCAAAGCATCACAATACACTGTATAGTCTTCTGGAAGTACCAATACAGGTGTAAAAGTTAATTTATTCTTCAGCTCTTAGAAGCTTTTTTCACATTCATCACTCCACTGAAACTTGGTTTCTTTGTGTGTTAGGTTTGTTAAGGGTGCAGCAATGGAAGAGAATCCTTCAACAAACCTTCTAGAATAACCTGCCAATCCAAGAAAACTACGGATCTCCGTAGGTGTTATAGGTCTTGGCCAGTTTTTCACGGCTTCTATCTTCTGGTTATCAGCCCTTATTCCTTCATCGGATACAATATGACCTAAGAATGCCACAGATTTTAACCAGAACTCACATTTAGAGAACTTCGCATACAACTTACGATCACGAAGAAATTGTAAACTCTACCACAGGTGATTAGCATGGTCATCTTTTGATCTTGAATACACCAAAATATCATCTATGAATACTATCACGAACACATCTAGAAATGGCTTGAACACCCTATTCATCAAATCCATAAAAGCCGCTGGTGCATTTGTTAGCCCGAATGACATGACTAAAAACTCAAAATGACTATACCGTGTCCGAAAAGCTGTCTTAGGAATATCTTTGTCTTTGACCCATACTTGGTGATAACCCAACCTCAGGTCGATCTTTGAAACACACCTAGCACCTTGTAACTAATCAAACAAAGCATAAATCCTAAGAAGGGGATATTTGTTCTTAATCGTTACCTTATTCAACTGTCGGTAGTTGATACATATTCTTAACAAGCCATATTTCTTGCGTACAAATAAAACTGGTGCTTCCCATGGGGACATACTAGGCCTTATGAATCCTTTTTCTAGTAAGTCTTTTAATTTCTCCTTCAACTCCCGTAATTCTACTGAGCCATTCTATATAGAGGGATGGATATAGGTTGAGTATCTGGAATCACATCAATACCAAATTCTACTTCTCGTTTTGAAGTCAAAAGTGGAAGATTTTCAGGAAATACATGAAGAAACTCATTCAAATCGGAATGGATTGAAGAGTTGGTGGCTCCACATCTATATTTTTCACTCTCACTAGATGACATATGTATCTTTTGGACATCATCTTCTTTGCCTTAAGATAATAAATAAATTTACCTCTTGGTGCCCCAATATTACCTTTCCATTCAAGGACTGCCTCTTTTGGAAAATGGAAATGCACCATCTTAGTTCAGCAATCTATCATGGCATAACAAGAAGCTAACCAATCCATACCCATTATAACATCAAAATCTACCGTTTCTAACTCAACAAAATCAGCTAATGTATCACGATCACAAATAGTTACAATGCAATTACTATAAACCCTTCTAGCTATAATAGACTCACCAATCAGTGTAGACACTTCGAATTGCTTCACTAATAATTCTGGTGTTCTTTTAAACTCTTTAGCAATCAATGGAGTAACATATGATAGTTTAGACCCCAGATCGATTAATGCATATACAATATGTGAAAAGATGGACAATGCACCTGTAACCACATCCAGCGAGGCTTCTAAATTTTGTTGATCCCCGAGTGCATATGTGTGATTCTGAACTCCACTAGAACTAGCTGCCCCCTAGCTCATCTACCACGATCAGTAGGCATTTGTCCCCTACCTAAAAAAGGTGTTGATGATGAGGATGCAACAACTGATTTAGTAGGTTGTGCCACACCCTTATGAGGGCAATTTCTCATTATATGACCCGGTGTACCACACCAAAAACAAACATTTGTCCCAAACTGACATGCACCTAAATGATTTATTCCACATTGTTTACAAGATTGTCGAGGAGGTCTTGATTGGCACATACTTCCCTGCTCTCGGTACCCCGCTGTTCATGAACCTTGGCTTTCACCTCTTTGCCCAAACTGATTGCCCCTAGACTCTTGAAACCGAGGTGGGGCACTAGCTGTAGAGTACGAAGATGATGGCCTAGGCGGTTTGTTAAAAAATTGAGGCCTAAACTCACCTTGGGATGGTGTAAACTTCCCCATGGATCTGACCCTCTTAGAATGCCCTGTTTCTGACTCTTGTGTCCTTCTTCTTTGCCTTTGATCCTCCAAGTTTTGCGCAAAAGCTTGCATCCTTGCTATATCCGTATATTTATTCTATGAAGAAATAGTACAATCTCTAACCAAAATTGAATCTAATCTATCCACATATCGATGATCTCTACCTCCATAGTAGCTACTACATTAGGAGCATATCTGGACAAGGAATTAAATTTGAGACTGTACTCTCTCACGGTCATACTTCCTTGGTAGAGATTTAATAACCGATCCGCATGGGCCTCTCGGATCTCTTATGGAAGGTAATGGTCAAGGATTGCCTTTTTGAATTCCTTCCATGTAGCTGAAGGTGCTTTTGTTCCCCTAGATTGCTTCCAAGCTTCATACCACAATATAGCCACACCCTTTAATCTATATGCTGCTAGCTCGAGCGCTTCCTTACCACTTACATGTATAACATCGAAAGTGTGTTGGATCTGATCTATAAAGTCCTATGAATCTTCATTAGGATCTGACCTGGTGAATGATAGAGGGTCCAAATTAAGGAAATCATGTATCCGCGTGCCAGCTGCTCTATCTACACCACTAGTACCTGCAGTTAGACCATCTTGCCTTTGGCCGTGGCCAGCAACTATACGAGTCAATAATTGTACTGCGTTCCTCAAATCTTGCTTGATAGCAATAATAGGGGGCTCTTGACGTGCAACTTCCCTATTTAGATCTTCTAGAGATGGAGGGGTCGGGGAAATCTGTGATAGAGACTCATCTTGAGCCTCACCTTGAATAGCTTGATTAGGTGGTGGTTGGTTGGTCCCTTCTTCGGCAGCCACATCAACTCGCTTACCCATACTTTTACTCCTTCCCATAACTGGCATCTTTGCTATAATAAAACAATTCAGAAGTTAAATACGATTCACCTACAACATTGGTTCTATCGCAGGATCTAAGAAATGAAAGAAAAGAGACAACTCCTACATGTCTTGTAGCCTCCTGTTTATAAATGTGGTGCACAACACATCCATAAGCAAGACTCTACACAGACATGGCTTTGTAGGCTCCCTAGGATGACCTGCTCTGATACCACTTTTGTAACGCCTCAAATCCCATTAAGACGGACAGGTACCCGATGCCCTTAAGGCCTGAGAGAACCAACATGTAACTTGTGCTTACTATGCATATAATGATGACAATCTTATGACAAGTTCACATAGGATGCAGCGATACGAACCAACATAAGTACATCCAAAACTTATATACAAGACTTTGTCGTTGAGGCCACAACTTTTTAAGATGCAATTGAACCATATACATAAAGTCTACACAGCCTCTAAAAGATAGAAAACCTTAGAGTAGGTCGGGACAGACCTCGCCTTACTCTACATTTTTGTCTTTACCTTTCTGTGTGTTAGATCTTTATAAGGGATGTGATACGAATGACCAGCTGATCAGTGGTAGAAGAGGATGACCCATGCTAGGCATTTTAACTCCTGGGATGCGGTCCTCATAATTACACAAATTGGGATCCGCCCATGCTAGGCTTTCACCCCTGAGCTGCCACCCTTCTATACCAATTGGGATCGACCCATGCTAGGCTTTCGCCCCTGAGCTGCCACCCTTCTATACCAATTGGGATCGACCCATGCTAGGCTTTCGCCCCTGAGCTGCCACCCTTAATTATACAGATTGCTTTACTTAGATTCTTTAATGTTTGAGATTGCTGTTTTGGTGGTCATAATCATTTTTTATTTTTGGTACTATGGACCAGTAGTAGAAGACATGAAAATAATACTTCAAGGTAGTAACAATGACAAAAGGAGCTATGTAACATCAATGCATTACTTGTGAGCTTAACTGACACAATTGACTTCAACTGACTAAGGGGAGGATTCACCAAACTTGCTTTTACAAATACCATTCTATACCAGAACATAGGAGGATAATTGCACAAGTATAGAGTAGTGAACATATAATGAAGTAATTCTATACAGTAAGGAGAGGGCAAAATATTGTCAGCTAGTTAGAGATCGTACGCTGCCACTATGTTTCCTTCACTAGGAATAAAACTTAGAAAATTCACTTATTGATATTAATTATAAGGATCAGATTTCATGTCGAAGAATATTGAATCGAATTGCCTTACATACCTTATCCTATAACCAATACAACTATCACCATTCAGCCTCCCCTTTCAAGTTTTAACCTACAATATAAGTCATAATAAACATAAATTAGCAACTATCGCACCATGACCCTCATGAAACAGTAGCTAACTTTGACGGAAAATGAGCTCATACAGCCCTTAAAACAATGTTTATCACCACATCCTCCTTCTTTGCCTATTACATACATTAAATACCCTTTGCCAAGATTACCGGAACTGCACCAATAGCAATACATATAAAACAGCCTCAAATATTCTTTATCATACAACCAATTATTGAACTCACCATCCCCTTGAGTTCTTTATGGCAGCACACCCATAATTCCTCACTCAAACTCATACATAAGGCTTCCGTAAAATGGAGCAGCCACCTTACCTCAATTTCTGCAACTTCTCCTTATAATTTGAATTCCTTTAGCAGTTCAACCTCCCTTCACACTTAAACCAAAGAAGAAGAAAAAAGTGTCTTAATAATTAAGGAAAGTGAGCAGTGGCTTGTGGGAACTTCTGCCTTGTACTTATAATTAAGCATGAATAACATGTTTTCTAGCCTTCCATGGGAGAATTAAGCTAAATCCATAAGTGTTTCTCTTACCTTGCCTTGCAGAGATGAGGGTTTCTTCAAGAACCCTAGAAGAACTTTAAGGCTGGTGTTTTAATCCTTAAGAGAAAAGAGAGAGAGAGTCGTAGTGAATTGTGAATTTTGTGTGTTAAAATGAGTGAAAAGATCAGCTCATATTGAGTTTATATGGAGCCTTATTGGCCATAAAAAAATAATCCTCTAGAACCTCCCTTTTCTGGTCCATTTTCAGCCACTAATTTGTCAAGTAGGCGATGCATCTGTTTATGTACATCAAGCAACTCAGAAGGTTAACTAGGTGATGCACCTACTAGCTTTCACTTGGGCTTAAATATATATTGGGCCTTGGCATATTTGGCTGCTAGGCTTAAATTTTATTTTCCTTTTATTTAACATAGTTTGGGCCTCAAGTGAGTCCATTAGCATTGGCCCAAATATGATCCATAAATCTTGGCCTTTTTAACTAGATCCATATAGTTCAAGTAGGTGATGCACCTACTTGTTCCTTTGGACTGGTCAATAAGTCAAAGTAGGTGATGCACCTGCTTGTCACCTATTATCTTAGATTAGTTAAGCAAGAAGCTCACTTATTTTATTCCATTTCCTAAATATTAAACCCTTTTAATTTAAATTAGCACTTAACTTTCAACTTTAAGCTCAATTACCACTTTACTATCTCGAGTTTAAATACTCCCATTGGAGGTAACTTGCAGTACACATGCTGAAACGTGCAAGGCATCACATCACATTCTGAGCTAGTTTAAACCAACGCTAAGCATATAAGAAACATGGTCCCTCACCTATACTATAAGGTTATGTCAAGTGTCACAAGAATAAAACAAATATGCATAATACGGGCTGTTACACAAGGGGTCCTTGAGGAGGACCCCAACACTGCCCAAAAAGCTGTTAAAATAGCTTGGTTAACGACCTCAATTCACGCCCCTTAGATCAACCTACGCCCCGTAGGTCATGGTCATAGGTCAGGCCTGTAATACCCTGCAACATTTGACCCCCAAGTCCAAATGATGGACCCAAACCACATGCAGTAGACCCATCCACGTTCCGGGGATGGGGAGTCGTGAATACTGCCAGTTTTTGGTAGTTTAGTTTTAAGTGAGGAGTTGAGGGATAGTTTAGTAATTAGATTAGGGGTTAGAAGGGGTGATTAGTTAGTTAATTAGCCTCCTATAAATATTTAATAGACCCTAAACTAATCACTTTAACTCATTCATCTTAGAACTCTCAAATTACTCTCAAGAAATTCTCTCTCTAGAAGCAAAGAAGAAGAAGAAGAAGAAGAGGGGCAGCATCTAGGTCGTTTCTCCATTGATTTCAAGTTTTGTTTAGGGCATTTATTAAAGGTATGCGAAGCTTAATCATCCATGGGTTCTTCCACCCATGGAACCCCCTCAGTAATCCCTTAATTGTGAACTAAAAAACCCAATTCTAGCTAGGGTTGTGATTACATTGTGGGTAGGGTTTGGGTGTTATTCCAATCTAGTGGATATCACCCAATTATGATTTATTTAGCTTTGATTAATGATTATGTGATGATTTCATGTGATTTCTGTGAAGAACCCTAATCTAAATTGATGAATGTGACCTTTGTGGGTTTATGCCATTAGAGGAAAAATTGAAGGTTCTAAAGTGATCTTCCTATTTCAGTGTCTTGAATACTAATTGATCATAGTTAGGATCATCTAATAATTAATTGAACTAGATTTTATTGAATAGGAAGGATCTTGACTTGTACAGTTAGAATTGTACCTTTATGATAAATTAAGACTATAATTTAGAAATGCTTGATAGATGAAAGTGATAGAATCACTTGAACATGGACTGATTTTCAAGGACATCCTTCCATGACAGATGAGTGTTAAGTAAGGCATAACAAGTAAACCTTGAGGTGTACGCTTGGCCTCAAGTGGATATTGAAGATGAGGTGGAGTGTCACACAAGATAAGGTCCGGACTCTAAGAAGAAAGGAGAGCCACACCTAGTTGATGTGAGGATTATCCAAGTCAAAGGGGGAACTCTTATGTAGTAGAGTGTGGGTTGTCCCAAAGTTAGGTCTCATGAGATGGGAACCTCCACATAGTGTAGTTAAGGTTCTTAGTAGCAATATCCATATCCAATGAACTAAGACATGCTTGAGAAGTATCTCATAGTGTTCTAAATCATAACTGAACTAAGAATTACTTAATAAAGTACCTTATAGTGTTCTAAACTTAAAGAGAGGAACTAGGTTCCAAACCAAGAAGTGTTAGTATGAGGACCTAAAGGTAGTGCTTAGCATGTATAGTATTCTGGGATGCTATGTATGCATTGCACAAGTATGACTTAGGGTCACTAAAGAGAAGTCTTGAGATAGGATTAGGCTAGAGTTGCCTTTCCTAGTTATAGTTGACTAAAGGTGAGAGATTCCCTTAGTTATGAGTGTTAAGCTAATAATGAGGCCAAAGTAGGGTGAATATGACTGGGATGACTTCAAGGCTATGCTTAGTGTAAAGGGTAGTATGGGATGCATTGCACAAGTGTGTCTTGGGGTTACTTAGAAGTATGGTACCCTTATAGCATAGAGAAGCTTAAGAGTTGACCTTATACATAGATTATAATTAAGATGACATGAAGACCTAAGTCTTGAGTTTGAAGGTGGACTATACCCAAGAATGACCAAAGAGAGGTACTTAGCTTGGATGGTAGTATGGGATGCTATCCTTGGATTGCACAAGTATACTTGGAGGTGGCTTGTGAATAGTTCTCTTGTAATATGAAGGACTTAAGGTTGAAGTATGTAACCATTAAAGTCTAAGTAAAGACTATGCCTTGAACATGATGTATCTCCACTACACATTAAATATATCTTATGTTGACTTGTGTTTATATGATGCTTGTGTTGATGATTATCCTATGGCTACATTTATTGTGTTATGATCATGTTATTATCTCTTATCCTTATGTCTTATGTTGACTAACCATTTGAGATGCTCTTATGATGTTGTGCTAGCTTTCATACTTGGTATATTTTGTACTAACGCATATTGCCTACATTCTAATCAAATGAGGGGTTGAAGGCTCGGGTTGCTTTGGAGGCTAGGTTTCAAGGATCTTGAAGAGTTGAAGATCTTGGTGAGTCCTCATAGCTTCGAGGACAACATCTACTTTACCTTTATGTCTTTTATTTTCACGTTAAGACTATCGTATGGGCTGTGTCCCAAGAGTTTATTCAGAAAGTTTTATTAGATAATTTGAGAAAAAGTCTAGAAAGTCTTCTGTTTTCTTTTATGAGAAATGACTTTGATTGTAAAAGTTTTGATTTTTCTCGTATTTTCTATTATATTATGTTAAGAACATGCTAAGGGCATGTATGCGACCTCTTCGAGGTCAATTATGCCATGTTACATCTAGGGGGTATCCCTGGGTCATGACAAACTTGGAATTAGAGCATAAGGTTTTGGGATAAATTTTAGGATTTCTCAAACCACATCTAAGTAGAGTCTTATTCATGGGTGTGAGTTGTGACACATTTATGAATAGGAGGCTATTAGATGCTTAGGAAACGTCTCACTTCTTTATTCTCTTAGTCGTGTCATAGAATTTGGCTTTAGGCCTTCTTCTAATGTTGCCTATGATTTTTCAGGTTATGGAAAATATTAGGGCTAATTCTAGGAGAGGAGGAGAAGACAATGGGGATCAAGAGATTCCTCCCCAAGCTCCACATCAAGCTCCTCCTCAAGTTCCAAGTGACCCTCCAATTGGGAATGCTACTTTTGAAGAGTTTAGGACTTTTATGCAATTATTGGCCCAATCCTTGACAGCGCAAGCCAATAGAGAGGTGGTCGCTCCGGTAAACCCTATAGGAGGGATGGGTGCTTTTAGGGTGAGAGAGTTTTTGAGGATGACCCTCTGGAGTTCTATGGCTCCAAGGTGGAAGAAGATTCAAATGGGTTCATAGAGGAGGTTTATAAGGTACTAGCAATCATTGGGGTGTCCTCTATTGAGAAAGCGGAACTAGTCGCCTATCAATAGAAACACGTTACCCATAATTGGTATGAGCAATGGAAAGATAATAAGCCGATTGGAGCGGGCCTTATAGATTTGGAAGCTTTAAGTCGGCATTTATAGATAGGTTCTTTCCCCGACAGTTGAGGGGAGCCAAATTGGGAGAATTCATCAACATCAAGCAAGGTAGTATAAGTGTTAAGGAATACTCTTTGAAATTCAACCTTTTGTCTAAGTATGCTCCAAGCTTGGTAGCTAAGCCTAGGGATTTGATGAATAGGTTTATGACGGCGGTGTCCGAATTGGTAGAAGAAGAATGTCATACAGAAATGCTTGTTGATGATATGAATATCTCACACCTTATGGTGTTTGCCCAACAAATAGAAGAGTCAAAGATTAAGAAGATGAATAGGGAGGTAAAGAGGGCTAGGAGCAATGAAGGTTACTTTTCTAATGTTAAGTCAGAGGGACAAGATAGGCCTAGGACTAAACCAAGATATTCCGGCCAAGATTCTTCCAACACCTCTAGGTTTAACAAAGAGAAGGGTAGTGGGTCTCCATTTTCCAAGCCTACTTGCAGCAAGTATGGGAGAAGTCATTTTGGTAAGTGCCTAGTAAGCATGGATGGTTGATATGGGTGTGGTAAGGATGGGCACAAAGTGAGAGATTGGCCGGTTCTTAAGGCTAAGGGAATGGAGGATAAGAAAGTTGCCTCTAGTGATCCGGAAAAGGGTACTCAAAGAAAGAATAGGTTTTATGATCTCCAATCTAGTGAAGATTAAGAGTGATCTCCTCATGTCTCTTTCCGGTATGTGTTTCATGCTTTAGTAAAATTTTCAGATTTCTTATCTTTTATGATTTGTCATGTTGGATTTTGAAGTTATTTTAGCATATATGATGTTTAGAAAAGATTGTGTAGGCTTGCTCCCAAGTAGGGGATAGTGTGCCTATCTAGTAGGGTTGTTGTGTTGCCATGATTTCCTTATATTCATGTTCATCAAATTGCTTAGGTCTTGGTAGAAATGATTTATATGCATTAGTTGTCTCATGAGGTAGTGCTTTGAATAGGATTGTATATAAACTTCATGAGTTGATTATGAGCATGCCTAGTTTGTGGGATTGAAGTTCTTCCTTGAATATGTGCGTTAGATGCAATGCATGGATAATGGGTTGCTAAGTTAGATTTTAGACTTATGAAGTGTTTAAAGTGTCATTCGAGGATGAATGTGCGTTAGATGCAATGCATGGATAATGGGTTGCTAAGTTAGATTTTAGACTTATGAAGTGTTTAAAGTGTCATTCGAGGATGAATGTTCCCAAGTGGGGGATAATGTAACACCCCATAAGCGAGTTGAACTAGTGTGTTGTAGAGTGTTGTAGTGGAGTTTTGGAGTGTCGTATGAGGGTTAAATCAAGATAAATGACTCTCATACTTAGAATGACATGTTTAGGGGTTAAACATCTGGGTACGACTCCCCAAGGACCACCCATGGGGTCCTTGAGGTGGACCCTAACACAGCACAAATAACTGTCAAAACTGCTTGGCTCACAACCTCAATTCTCGCGCCCTTAGATCAACCTACTCCCCGTAGTTCATGGTCATAGGTAAGGATTGAAAAACCCTGCAACATTTGAGCCCCAGGTCCAAATGACAGACCCAAACCACGTCCAGTAGACCCATCCACAGTCCGTGGATGAGGAGTCGTGAATACTGCTAGTTTTTGGTAGTTTAGTTTTAAGTGTGGAGTAGAGGGTTGGTTTAGTAATTAGTTTAGAGGTTAGGAGGGGTGATTAGTTAGTTAATTAATCTCCTATAAATAGCTAATATACCCTAAACTAATCAATTTAACTCATTCATCTTAGAACTCTCAAATTACTCTCTAGAAATTCTCTCTCTAGAAGCAAAGAAGAAGAAGAGGGGCAGCATCTAGGTCATTTATCCATTGATTTCAAGCTTTGTTTAGGGTATTTATTAAAGGTATGTGAAGCTTAATCATCCATGGGTTCTTCCACCCATGGAGCCGCCTTAGTAATCCCCCAATTGTGAACTCAAAAACCCAATTCTAGCTAGGGTTGTGATTGCATTGTGGGTAGGGTTTGGGTGTGATTCCAATCTAGTGGATATTACCCAATTATGATTGATTTAGATTTGATTAATGATAATGTGATGATTTCATGTGATTTCTATTATGAACCCTAATCTAAATTGATGAACGTGATCTTTATGGGTTTATGCCATTAGAGGCAAAATTGAAGGTTCTAAAGTGATCTTCCTATTTCAATGTCTTGAAAACTAATTGGTCATAGTTAGGATCATCTAATAATTAATTAATTGAACTAGACTTGATTTAATAGGAAGGATCTTGACTTGTAAAGTTAGAATTCAATATTTATGATCAATTAAGACTAGAATCACCTAATAACGAAAGATGTGATCAAATTACCTTAAAATCTAGGTATAAAGAAGAGATTAAGAAATGAACCTTGAGAGTAGGGTTTGTGATCATGATAGTAAGGGCTTTAGGGTGAAACTAATGTGAATAACTATTGATGCAAAGGCTTGAGAGTAAAGTCTAAAAGAGAATAGAAGTCTAGTAGGTTGAATTGTGGTGAAAGGCCTATACTCACCTAACCTACCTTAGGAATCCTTGATAGATGAAAGTGATAGAATCACTTGAACATGGATTGATTGTCAAGGACCTCCTTCCATGAGAGATGAGTAAACCTTGAGGTGTATGCTTGGCCTCAAGTGGATATTGAAGATGAGGTGGAGTGTCAAATAGGATAAGGTCCGGAATCCAAGATGAAAGGAGAGCCACACCTAGTTGACGTGAGGACTATCCAAGTTAAAGGGGGAACTCTTACGTAGTAGAGTGTGGGTTGTCCCAAAGTTAGGTCTCATGAGATGGGAACCTTCGCATAGTGGAGTTATGTTTCTTAGTACCAATCTCCATATCCTATGAACAAAGACATGCTTGACAAGTATCTCATAGTGTTCTAAAGTATAATTGAACTAAGACTTACATAATAAAAAACCTCATAGTATTCTAAAGTTGAAGAGAGGAACTAGGTTCCAAACCAAGAAGTGTTAGCATAAGGACCTAAAGGTAGTACTTAGCATGTATAGTATTATTGGATGCTATGCATGCATTGCACAAGTATGACTTAGGGTCACTAAAGAGAAGTCTTTAGATAGGATTAGGCTAGAGTTTCCTTTCCTAGTTATAGTTGACTAAAGGTGAGAGATTCCCTTAGTTATGAGAGTTAAGCTAATAATGAGACCAAAGTAGGGTGAATATGACTAGGATGACTTCAAGGCTATGCTTAGTGTAAAGGGTAGTATGGGATACATTGCACAAGTGTGTCTTGGGGTTACTTAGAAGTATGGTACCCTTGGCATAGAGAAGCTTAAGAGTTGACCTTGTACATAGCTGATAATTAAAATGATATGAAGACCTAAGTCTTGAGTTTGAAGGTGGACTATACCCAAGATTGACCAAAGAGAGGTACTTAGCCTGGATGGTAGTATGGGATGCTATCGTTGCATAGAACAAGTATACTTGTAGGTGGCTTATGAAGTAGTTCCCTTGTAATATAAATGACTTAAGGTTGAAGTATGTAACCATGAAAGTCTAAGAAAAGACTATGCTGTGAACGTGATGTATCTCCAATGCTCATTAAATATATCTTAAGTTGACTTGTGTTTATATGATGCTTGTGTTAATGATTATCCTATGGCTACATTGATTGTGTTATGATCATGTTATTATCTCTTATGCTTATGTCTTATGTTGACTAACCATTTGAGATGCTCTTATGATGTTGTGCTAGCTTTCATACATGGTACCTTTTGTACTAACATATATTGCCTACATTCTAATCAAATGTAGGGTTGAAGGCTTGAGTTGCTTTCGAAGCTAGGTTTTAAGGATCTTGAAGAGTTGAAGATCTTGGTTAGTCCTCATAGCTTGGAGAACAACATCCACTTTACCTTTATGTCTTTTATTTTCATGTTAAGACTATTGTATGGGCTGTGTCCCAAGAGTTTATTCAAAAAGTTGTATTAGATGATTTGAGACAAAGTCTAGAAATTCTTCTGTTTGCTTTTATGAGAAATGACTTCGATTGTAAAAGTGTTGAATTTTCCCATATTTTATATTAGTTTATATTAAGAATGTGCTAAGGGCTTGTATGCGACCCCTTCGGGGTCAACTAGGCCATGTTACGTCTAGAGGGTACCCCTGGGTCGTGACAAGTTGGAATTGAACCTTTAGGGTTTTAATCACTAGGGTTTTAAGAGTAAAGCCAATGTGATGAACTAGATTTGTTAAGGCTTTAAGAGTAAAGTCTAAAACAGAATAGAAGTCTAATAGGTAGAAATTGTGGTGAAAGGCCTATACTCACCTAACCTACCTTATGAATACTTGAAAGTAAGAAGTGATAGAATCACTTGAACATGGATTAATTGTCAAGGACATCCTTCCATGAGACATGAATTCTAAGCAAGGCTTTAACACGTAAATCTTGGGGTGTATGCTTGGCTCCAAGTGGCTATTGACAATGGGATGGTGTGTCACACAAGATAGAGTTCGGGCTTCAAGAAGAAAGTAGAACCACACCTAATTGATCTGAGGACTATCCAAGTTAAAGTGGGAACTATTACGTAGTAGAGTGTGGGTTTTCCCAAAGTTAGGTCTCATGAGATGGGAGCCTTCACATAAGTTGATTTAAGGTTCCTAGTAGAAATCTCCATATCCAATGAACTAAGACATGCTAAAGAAGCATCTCATGGTGTTCTAAAGGATAAATGAACTAAGACTTACTTAATGAAGTACCTCATAGGGTTCTAAAGTTAAACAGAGGAACTAGGTTCCAAACCAAAAAGTGTTAGCATAAGGACCAAAAGGTAGTACTTAGAATGTACAGTATTATGGTGTGCTATGCATGCATTGCACAAACATGACTTAGGGTCACTAAAGAGAAGTCTTGAGATAGGATTAGGCTAGAGTTACCTTTCCTAGTTATAGTTGCTAAAGGTGAGAGATTCCCTTAGTTATGAGAGTTAAACTAATAATGAGGCCAAAGTAGGCTGAATATGACTAGGATGTCTTCAAGGCTATTCTTAGTGTGAAGGGTAGTATGGGATGCATTGCACAAGTGTGTCTTGGGGTTAGTTAGAAGTATGATGCCCTTATGGTAGAAAGACTTAAGACTTAAACATGCTTATAGACTATGATTAAGATGACCCAAAAAAAGGATACTTGACTTGGGTTGTATTATGGGATGCTATTCATGCTTTGCACATGCATGCTTTTGAGGTTACTTGAGAATGGTTATATCATGGTATAGATGACTAAGAGTCAATTATGCTTGTATGATGCTTAGGATGGTGACTTTGCTTATTATGATTATGATTTATCTCCTATGCTCATTAACTATGTCTTATGTTGACTTATGATTATATGATGTTTATGTTGGAGATTATGATATGACCATGTTATTATCTTTTATGCTTATGTCTTATGTTGACTTATGATTATATGATGTTTATGTTGGAGATTATGATATGACCATGTTATTATCTTTTATGCTTATGTCTTATGTTTACTAACCATTTTTGAGATGCTCTTATGATGTTGTGCTGCCTATCATACTTGGTACATTTTGTACTAATGCATACTTTGCCTACATTCTAATCAAATGTAGGGTTTCGGAGATTGAGTTCATTTGGAGGCTAGGTTTCTAAGAGGCAAAAGGAGTTGAAGATTTGGTGAGTCCTCATAGCTTCTAGGACAAACCCATTATTTCCTTTATGTCATTTCTTTATATTTTAGACTTTTGTATGGGCTGCGTCCCAATAGTTTTATTCAAGAATTTAATAGATGGTTTTAGACAAAAGGTGTAGTAAAGACTTCCGCTTGCTTTATTAAAATGTTTTCGATTGTATGGTTTAAAAGAAGTTTTAAATTTTTCGTACTTTTCTATTATCTTATGTTATGATTATGCTAAGGGCTTGTATGAGACCCCTTCGGGGTCAAGTACGCCATGTTACGTCTAGGGGGTACCCTTGGGTCGTAACAGAGCCGGTTACTTCACCTATTTTTTGTTCTGCCATAGAGTTGAAGGAGCTTAGTGTTCAGCTTTAGAATATCTTGGGTAAGGGGTTCATCAGGCCAATGTCTCTGTTTGGGGCGCTCTTGTTCTATTTGTAAAGACGAAGGATGCCACGATGCACACATTTATTGATTATAGGCAGTTGAATAAGGTGATGGTGAAAACTGCTACCCCTTTCCTATGATAAAAGGTAGGGTGTCGCAGTTGATGTTTGCGTAATCAAGACACAACTTCCAATACAAGTGTCTACTATCGTGCAATACTAAAGTAGCCCAACCAAGGGTTGGGGTCGGGTCCCTAGGGAGGGGGCTTGAGAATTAATAGAAAAATAATATTAAGTTCTAATTAGTCATAGCTAAAAATATTATCAATTAAAAATATTATAAATCAAAGCGGTGACGCAAGCGTTAATTAACAAATGGGGTTTGCCACAAGTAAGCAAAAACAACAAAATTACAAAAAGTACTAATCAAGGAGACATGATTCTTGGGATGTGATAGGAATACGGGATAAACTAAACTATTGGATACATGCTTTTGATAATAAATCTGTTGAATATTTGTGACTAGGCTAGACTACAGTGGGGGTAAATTCTCTCTCGAGCAACTTACCCCGAATCAAATGGGTTTCTCTCGGACACCCACTTGCCGCATGAAGAACATCCTCTGCCTTAGCCCACTCACTCTCTCGAGCTGAGTGTTTGGGAGAAGGACTAGGGTTCACTCTCTTGAGTTGAACCTCATGTCGACCCAATCCCACCGGCCATCAATTTAGTAGTCTTAATTTTACGACATCGAAACTCTCTTGAGCAAGCTGAAAACACAAAGGTAAAATCGTATTTCCAACTACAACTTCATTAAGTTCCACCACAACTACTAAATGAAATCACATTTACTCAACAAATAAACCATCAACAAGCAAGACCCAATAGATAATCTAACCCATATTCACAAAATCACACCCCAAGAATTGGGGTTTTAGCTAGACATGTAAAAGAGATAGAAATTTATACCAAAATGAGTTTGCATTCAAATGGGTATGAAGATTTAAGTCTCAAAACAAGCAAAGAATGAAGAATCCACAAGACCCAAGTCCAAATTCTTGGAGTTGAAACCCTTTGAATCGTCAAGTTCTTCAAAGCACTCTCCAAACTTAGAACTCAAAAGCCTATGTTAAAAATTCTATATTAAAAATCTGATAATAAGTTACAACTCTCAACTAGTATTTATAATTTTCAAAAATCTGTGTTGCAGCAGATCATTCGGCGTCATTAGTCGAGATCGCCAATCAACTTGGCGATCCGCCCAAGGGTTTCATCATCGTCTTGCGTTTGCCTTAAGCATCGTCGTGTTTTAGATCATTGGGAGACATAGTACAGCTTCGTGAAACTGCTCGGCGATATGCCGATTGCTCCTTTTCATCGTTGATTTGATCCGTTCTTTCAGGGGTCAGCACACTGGAACAAAAGGCAAGGATAAGACATTTTGGCAATTCACCGAATGGGTTCGACGATTCTCAGATCTTCATTTCTTCATTCTTTCAGCTGCCTTTATTCCTTTTTTTGCTAAGTAGTGTCCATGCTTTCCTTCAAACTCCAAATACCTAAAACTTAAGGGTTTTCATTAGATATTGAGATAAAATATACATTTGAGGACACTAATTCTATCAAAATATAGCCCTAAATGAGACCAATTTGTAGACTCATCAACACCCCCAACTTAAACTTTTGCTTGTCCTCTAGCAAACTCAAGTTTAGCCATTCAAAAAAGGTATCTCGAACAGTGCTACACAAGACTCAATCATAAATGCACACAACAATATTCAATTTACTTATGCAAAGATCAAATGTGCACTCAAAGATTCAAGTTGTGACTCACCAATATCAAAGAATCTTATGCTCACAATACTTGCTTCAAATGCAAGTTCAAGCTCAACCAAAGTGTTCAAATGCCCTCACACAAAGAATGATTCCATATTCACACAATAGTTCATAGTTTAAAGCTTTGGAATAAGAGGCAACGCTCACACTCACAAAGAAGAACATAATGTATAATTTCACCCATAGGTTTGCTCGTATTTTCCAATCAACACTTGATTTAGCTCACTCAACATCAAAAAGGTCTTTTCAAGGCTTGAAATGGGGCAGAGTGCAAAGGCATGGTCATTTAGGGTCATTGACTTTTATCCACATCAAATGTGGTACTTATAACACTTTCTCTCCTCTTCCTTCATCATTTTCTTTAGTGCTCATAAGGCATCCTATTATTCACTTTCCATGAATTGTTTGGAAACCCCATTTCTTTTGTACTTTATTCCACAACTTTCTTTTTCATTCTTTTTCTTTTTCTTTTTTATATGGAAGTGTTGCATTTTTCTCAAACCCATGGGTAAAAGGAGACTTTCCTTGTACTTCTTGACTTGCCCTTATCTTTTCACCACATCCCCAACTTAGGCTTTTGGCCTAAGTTGGCTATTCAACTAACCGACAACTTCATGAGGATTATGGGTAATGGATAAAGAGAGGTCATTGTTTTCACCAAGTTTCTTTCAAAGAAAGGTAAGGCCTAAGGGGTGTTTGATGATTCCACAAATTGGACTCATTTAGGGCTATATTTTGATAGAACTTGTGTCCTCAAATGCTAATTTTACCTCAATATATGATGAAAACCCTTATGTTTCAGGTATTTGATGTTTGAAGGAAAGCATGGACACTACGTCACAAAAAGGAACGAAGAGGCTGAGAAGAATGAAGAAATGAAGGCCTGAAGATGACCGAGTCCACTTGGCGAGTTGCCGAAGTGTCTTACTTCGCCTTTTGTTCCAGTGTGCTGAGCCTTGAAAGAAAGGATCAAGTTGGCAGAGATAGGGAGCAGTCAGTGCATCACCGAGAAGTTCCATGAAGCTTTACCATGTCGCCCAATGACCCAGAGCACGATGATAATGAAGGTTGGCTCAAGATGGCGATGAACTACACCAAAGGGAGAATCATCGAGTTGATTGGCGATTTCGACTAACGACACCGAATGATCCATTGCAGCAGAAATCTATGAAAACTATAAATACTAGTTAGAGTTGTAATTTTAGGAGCCGAAAAATTATTATAATTTTCATATAGAATAGTACTTTTTACTATTTTTGCTCTGAGTTTGAATATGGATTCTTCACTCTTGGCCTGTAACAAGACTTAAATCTTCATCCCCATTTGAATGCAAGATCATATAGGTATAAATCTCTATCTATTGATGTGTGACTAAAAACCCCAATTGTTGGGTTGTGATTTAGTGAATATGGGTTAAGATAATTGTTGGGTCTTATTTGTTGATAGTTTGATCGTAGTATAATTGTGATTTCGTTTAGTGGTTGTGGATGAATTTAATAAATTTGTAGTTGCAAATACTAGTTTATTTATGTGTTTTTAGCTTTCAAGAGAGAGAGGTCGCAAAACTAAGACAACTAGATTGATGGCCAATGTGAGTGGATCGACATAAGGTTCAGCTTGAGAGAGTGAACCCTAATCCCATGTCAACACACTCAGCTCAAGAGAGTGAGTGGGTTAAGGTGTAGGCTGGTCTTCATGCGGCATGTGGGTGTCCGAGAGGAACTCATTTGCAACAGGGTGAGTTGCTCGAGAGAGAGCTTATCCCCCTTAAAATCTAGCATAATCACAATTACTCTATGAATCTTCTATCGAAAGCATGTACCCAATAATATAGCTTAACCCATATTCCCATCACATCCCAAGGATCCCCTTTCATTATGTAGAAACCCTTGTTTATTTTTCCGTTTTTACCTTACTTGTGACAACCCCCCCAATTGTTAATTGACACTCGTGTGTCCCCCTTTTAATTTACAATATTTTTAATCGTTAATGACTTTAGCTACAACTAGTTACAAATAAGTTTTATTTTTCTATTGATTCTCAAAATCACTCTCTTGGGAACAATCCCAACCCTTGGTTGGGTTATAAACTATTGTACAATCGTAGACACTTGCATCGAAAGTTATGTCTTGATTACGAAAACATCAAAATGGCGCCGCTGCCGGGGAGTAGTGTTATTTGATAATTTTTAGATTAGTAGAATTTTTTTTCTTCTTAATTGTAGTTTACTTACCTAATTTTTGGTTTTGTTCTATTTGCTTGTGTGAATATTTCAGAAAGCATGAGTGTTGTCGGGGGGCTGCTATGGACGTTTCAGTCAGCGATGTCTAGATCACCAGCTCCACAATCGTCCCCACAAGATCTGACAAATCTCTAAATATACTCTACCCTCGGCTCTCCATTATCTCCTCCTCATGTACTGCTATCAGCTCCTCGTAGGTCTCAGCATCCGACTCCTCATATGTTGTGCCACCCCTCTGTACATCTCTGGTGGTAGCCAGAGGAATCCCCTAGGTCTCAGGATCATCCTCGTCATCTGCACCCTGCATCAATGAGGTGAATTCGGTAGACTTTAAATAATCTACGTCCTTCCTCAAATCTTCCACTTCGGCCTTCAAAGTCGAAACCTTGGATGTATCCCCATGTCTACTCTCACAAGCAGTGACTCTAGTAGCTATATCATCAACAGAGGCCCTAAGGGGGGTCAGTGCAGCTAAGATAGCACTATCGATCATCCCTAGAATAGATCTCTTCAACCGAGTTGCTCTCCCATCCCCTGAATAGGCCAGCTATCCTATCTTCAGGATCATGGCCTGAGTAATCCTGGTAGGCTGGGAGGAGGAAGAAGCACCTGGGACCTGTGAAGAAAAGGAAGGAGTGGATGTACCTGAAGGCTCAGAGGTCGGAGTAGGTGAAGGTGCCTCTGCTGGTAATGAGTCAACATCAACTTCCAGGGAAATATCTGTCGGAGCTGCTCTTCTCCTGTCAACCTCCTCTCGTGTGAACTCGTCCTCAATATGCCAGATGTCAGTAGAGGAAGAAGGGGTGACCTCAATATCCCTCGTAGTGTCCCAAAGTACTCCAGCACACTGGCACAACTCCGTGATTAAGACTGGAATGGCATAGAAGCCAGCTTCTGCTTAACCCTCATGGCCATCTCTTGTGAAATCAGCAGCCCCAGATCGATGCGCCTCTTGGACATGATAGAACCAAGGCAAGCTGCCTTAGGGTGGCGCAAAATGGACTCATTCTGGGATGTCATGATGGTGTTGCTGCTGAAACCAAACCAGAACCTGGCAGCGATGTTCAAGTCCCTCTTGTCAATACGTGCCCCTGCATCCATCTACCTCGGGGTGGTGTCAGAAATAAGAGGATCTAGCCAACCCTTCAGGTCATCTAGGGATTGAACAATAGGCAACCCTTAGTAGGGGAGTGCATAGTGCAGCGGTCTACCCAATACAGTGTTAATATACTCGATGTGGCACTCAACTTCCTTGCCTCTGACCATGACCGACTTTACCAGTCTAAACTCGCTTTCCTTCTTCTTGTTCTTGGGCACTAACTCCTCATAAGCTGTGTAAAATTACCTAACCCAAGAAGGAATGTAAGGGACTCGGGGCCTTGTGAATTGTTCAAACTTATCGGAGGGTGTCAATCACATCAGGATGCTTGCCTTCCAGTCCCTCCGTTGATAATAGCTTGTCCTCTAGGATGGTCCGTACCCCCTCACCTTTCAGTATGTTCATTAGTCTAGGAGGAGGAATGATAGGGAGTGCAGGGACCACTAGAGGTGTCTGCGTTAGCACAGAGTCTGTTGTCGGAGGAGTGGCAACTGAGGGAATATTGGTGGATGTGGACTGAGATCTAGCCCGCAATTCATCCCTTCAAATTATCAGAAGCTGCTCATCTTCAGATTCTGAAAAATTAGTCTGGGTTTCAATAGCTATTCCTTTTCTAGCTATATGCTTCTTTCTTTTGCCTTTATCTCTCGGTGGAAGTTCTTCTCCTCTCCTCTTTGGAGGATTTAACCCCCCCTCGTTTATTATTATGCCCTGTGATTTTGTCTTGGGTGGCATGGTTAGATTTGTACGTACCATATCTGTAAAAGATCGGGAGAAATTAGGAGAGAATTCAGACATAAACAGAGAAACTCTATTGCAGACAGGCTCGTCGATCCATTCGGCGAGTCACCGAACCTCTTTGGCAAGCTAAATTGGGCTCGCCGAAGGGATTGGCTTAAAAATTATAGCAAGTCAGCGATAAGAAGGCCCTTTTGATGAATTGCCTACTACTTTCGACGATCATGAGTTTGTCCGCCAAAAGTTACAGTGCAACAGGGGTTCAGGCGAGCATACAAAGGGTGATCAAGAGTACTTTCGATGAGTCGCCGAGTGTTTCTCACCGAAAGTGAGATAGAGTCTTTAGGCGAACCACCGAGTAGTTCGGCGAGCTCAACCCAGCTCGCCTAAGGGCTCAACATGCCCATTTTCAATCCAACTTCTCGAATTCAACCCCGCAATTCCCAATAACAAAATCAAAGCATGCACTAATAAAATTCAAACAAGACCCATACTACCCATCACCCCGAGATACTCAGATTTTCTCGGTTTTGCAAAATTTAGCCATTTGACGATATTTGCTCTTAAGAGTGTTGTCACCCGCTCTATCATTGAGCAATTTTTGTCATTTAGCACAAACATGGGTTATTCAGACTTCACCCAATCAATCTAAACAACAAGCAAGCACAACTCAATGCAAATTCATTTATTTAAAAACACCAAAATTATAGGCATTTGACGATCAAAACAATAACGGCAAGATTTACAACTTGAAATAAGCATTTAAGAATTCTAATTCTACCAGAGAGGCCCAGCACACAACAATACGATACAGTTATTGCAAATGAGTACAAAACTTTTGAATGTAAACTCGGTATTCAAAAACTAACTTTAAATGCCGATTAAAACACAATTAAGATGTTAGGCGGCAAAGAAATCCTAGTTCCGAGCACCACTGAACAACTAAAATACTAATGTGAAGACACTAACGTGATTTAAAATACTAGTTTGGTGTGAGTTTGTGAAGTTTAAAAACGAGGAAAAGTGAAGAAGTTCAAATTCTGATACGTTTGACCATTATAAACCATCCAGTTCGCGTCCATTCTATGACGTTAGTAGCACACACCGATCCACTCAGTAATACACCAAGTGGTCACTTGCCCCTCCATTTTCGATAGGATCATCAGTTTCTTGGGGGTCAAGACGATGGTCTAAATCGAGGTCACCGAACAGGTTGGTGATACACGCCGAACTGCTTCTTGAGTTTGCTGAGTTTTACAGGCTCTGAATTAAATTTGAATTAAGCTAAACGGAAGGTCCAGTCGGGCATGCCAACCATTTCGATGATTCACCGACTGACCATTTTACTCACCAATATGCATTTTCCAAACACTTTCAGCATTTAAACCTGCACCACTAACACACCATTATTTATAAAAGCAAAAAATATCTTCTAAAACCTTGGGTTGCCTCCCAAGAAGCACCTTAGTTAACGTCATGGCACAACGCAAATCCTTATTCACTCTCCATTGGTGGGGTTGGTCCTAGTGTTACTAAGTAACCTCAATAGTTCATTTGAGTGAAGAGGAGGCACTGCATAACTCATGAGTGTCCTAATCAGCTGGATCAATCTAGAATGGGAGCCAATCATTTGATTCAACACTTCAATATTCTCATTCATCTCTTCCAGCATTCGATCTTGTTTGGTGATCTTTTGGAGGATTATTTCGAGCGTGTCCTCGACACGATTGTTCTCCCTATCTCTAGATTGTTTTCGCTCATGAGGGGGTATGTACCTCCATTGGCTATTGCACTGGTTTTCCACATTTGATATTTTGGTGGCTAACTCATTCAGCTGAGTTACCAGTGCGGTTAACTTGAATTCCCTCTCGACTTCTTGACTCGTCGCAACTGAGTTTCTACCATTTCCCTCAGCCATGCTCAAGGTATCTGCCTATATCAACAACTTCAAAGCAAAACAAAACTAAAACTTAAGTGAGTAAACTACAACTAAGAAGAACAAAAATTTTACTAAACTAAGATTTCTCAAATAACACCACTCCCCGACAGCGGCGCCATTTTGATGTTTGCGTAATCAAGAAACAACTTCCAATGTAAGTGTATACGATCGTACTATAGTAAAGTAACTCAACCAAGTCCCAAGGGAGTGGGCTTCAGAATTAATAGAAAAATAAAATTGAGTTCTAATTAGTCATAGCTAAAAATATTATCGATTAAAAAAATTAAAAATCAAAGGGGTGATGCAAGCATTAATTAACAAATGGGGTTTGTCACAAGTAAGCAAAAATACAAAAAGTAGTAATCAAGGAGATGGATTCTTGGGATGTGATAGGAATATGGGATAAACTATTAGGTACATGTTTTTGATAATAAATATGTTGAATATTTGTGACTAGGCTAGACTATAGTGGGGGTAAATTCTCTCTCGAGCAACTTACCACGAATCAAATGTGTTCCTCTCGGACACCCACTTGCCGCATGAAGAACAGCCTCCGCCTTAGCCCACTCACTCTATTAAGCTGAGTGTGTGGGAGAAGGACTAGGGTTCACTCTCTCGACATGAACCTCATGTCGACACAATCCCACCGGCCATCAATTTAGTAGTCTTAGTTTTACGACCTCTCTCAAGCAAGCCAAAAACACAAAGGTGAAATTGTATTTGTAACTACAACTTCATTAAGTTCCACCACAACTACTAAAGTAAATCACATTTACTCAACAAATAAACCATCAACAAGCAAGACCCAACAGATAATCTAACCCATATTCACAAAATCACACCCCAAGAATTGAGGTTTTACCGATACATATAAAACTGATATAAATTTATACCAAAATGAGTTTGCATTCAAATGGGTATGAAGATTTAAGTCTCAAACCAAGCAAAGAATGAAGAATCCACAAGACCCAAGTCCAAATTCTTGGAGTTGAAACCCTTTGAATCTTCAAGTTCTTCAAAACCCTCTCCAAACATAGAACTCAAAAGTCTATGTTAAAAATTCTATATTAAAAATCAGATAATAAGCTACAACTCTCAACAAGTATTTATAGTTTTCAAAAATCTGTGCTGCAGCGGATCATTCGACATCATTAGTCGAGATTCTCGATCAACTCGGTGATCCGCCCTTTGGTAGGTTTCATCGCCGATCAACTGCTCAGCGATACGCCGATTGCACCTTATCATCACCAATTTGATCCGTTCTTTCAAGGCTCAGCGCACTGGAACAAAAGGCGAGGATAAGACCTTTTGGCAATTCGCCGAATGGATTCGGCGATTCTCAGATCTTCATTTTTTCATTCTTTCAGCTGCTTTTGTTCCTTTTATTGCTAAGTAGTGTCCATGCTTTCTCTCAAAGTACAAATACCTGAAACTTAAGTGTTTTCATCAAATATTGAGATAAAATATGCATTTAAGGACACTAATTCTATCAAAATATAACCTTAAATGAGTCCAATTTGTAGACTCATCAGCAGTGCTTACGAAAATTGATTTGAGGTTTGGTTACAATCAGCATAGGATTAGGGTAGTAGATATCCCTACGACCATATTTAGGACTAGATATGGTCACTATGAGTTCTTAGTGATTTTTTTTGGCTAACTAATGCCATGTAACACCCCGAATTCTAGATAGAGGCCATAGCATGTTAGAATTTCATGGTTACACCTCACAAGGACCAACCTGGGCTCGTGGGTGGGTCCATTTGCTGTAGATAGCTTCATGGATGAGAACCAAGAAAACTACCTAATGTAGTAACCAAGACGGTACCCACGCTCCATCAATGGGTCCACGGTCCATGGCTAGGGGAACCATAGGTGGCCAAGAAGTCTTTGAACCCAAACCACGCTTAACTAGGATGGACCGTAGGTCAATCCACAATCTGTCAATGGGGTCTCAGTGGTCAGGCCTAGATGGTTAGTTTAGGGGCATAATGGGACTTTCCAGTTTTAATTAGAATAAAGTGGTGTCATTTCAGCCAAGCCTAGACAACCTATATAAGTATTTTGGACCCCTAAATTCATTCATTCTAAGTCATTATTTCAAAACCCCAAAAAAATCCCAAAACTCCTCCCCTAAAAATATTTTCTATCTAGAAAGTTGAAGAAGAAGAAAAAGAAGGATCAAGTTAGGTCAAGTCAAGTCTCCAATATTCAAGTTTGTGAGGACTTTGTAATCAAGGTATGATGGCTTATTCATCCATGGAGCCCCCATGATTTCCCCAATTTAGAAGAAGAATTTCCCAAGTCGGGTTTCATCTAATGTTATGGATTAGGATCCAATTGAGTGGATTATGGTTGCTTATGATTGAATTGATAGAATTAAATGTTTCCATAAATGGGTCTATGTCCCATGGCTAAGGGAACAATAGATGGCCAAAAAGTCTCTGAACCCAAACCACGCTTGATCAGGACGGACTGTAGGTCAATCCATGGTCTGTCAATGGGGTCTTGTGGGTCTGGCCTAGATGGTTAGTTTAGAGGCATAATGGGACTTTCCAATTTTAATTAGAATAAATTGGTGTAATTTTAACCAAGCCTAGACCACATATATAGGTATTTTGGACCCCTAAATTCATTCACTCTAAGTCATTATTTCAAAACCCCAAAGAAATCCCAAACTCCTCTACCAAATATTCTCTCTCTAGAAAGAAGAAGAAGAAGAAGAAGAAGAAGAAGAAGAAGAAGAAGAAGGAGGAGGAGGAGGAGGAGGAGGAGAAGGAGGTGGAGGAGGTGGAGGAGGAGGAAGAGGAGGAGGAGGAGGTGGAGAAGGAGGAGGAGGAGGAGAAGGAAAAGAAGGAGGAGGGGGAGAAGAAGAAGAAGGAAAAGGAGGAGGATGAGAAGGATGAGGAGAAGGAGAAGGAGAAGGAGAATGAGGAGGAGGAGGAGGAGGAGGATCAAGCTAGGTCAAGTCAAGTCTCCAATCTTCAAGTTTATGAGGGCTTTGTAATCAAGGTAAGAGGAGGGCTTTGTGGGTCTGGCCTAGATGGTTAGTTTAGGGGCATAATGGGACTTTCCAGTTTTAATTAGAATAAATTGGTATCATTTTAACCAAGCCTAGACAACCTATATCAGTATTTTGGACCCTTAAATTCATTCACAATAAGTCATTATTTCAAAACCCCAAAGAAATCCCAAAACTCCTCTACCAAATATTATCTCTCTAGAAAGAGGAAGAAGAAAAAGAAGAAGGAGGAGGAGGAGGAGGAGGAGGAGGAGAAGAAGAAGAAGAAGAAGAAGGAGGAGGAGGAGGAGGAGGAGGAGGAGAAGGAGAAGAAGGAGAAGCAGAAGAAGGAAAAGGAGAAGGATGAGGAGGATGAGGAGAAGTATAAGGAGAAGGAGGAGGAGGAGGAAGAGGAGGAGGAGGAGGAAGATCAAGCTAGGTCAAGTCAAGTCTCCAATCTTCAAGTTTATGAGGGCTTTGTAATCAAGGTAGGAGGAGGAGAAGCAGGAGGAGGAGGCAGATCAAGCTAGGTAAATTCAAGTCTCCAATCTTCAAGTTTGTGAGGGCTTTGTAATCAAGGTATAATGGTTTATTCATCCATGGAATCCTTTCATCCATGGATCCCCGTGATTTCCCTAATTTAGAAGGAGAATTCCCCAAGTCTAATTAGGGTTTATTTTAATATTATGGGTTACGATCCAATTGTGTGTATTATGGTTGTTTATGGTTGAATTGATAGAATTAAATGTTTTTAGTATGATTGTACATGTAAACATATCTAACCTGTGATTCTAAGATGAACTTGATATAGATAGGTTTTATGCCATGAAATGGGAAATTGGGGATTTAGAGGTAATCTTCTAGGATTGATGAAATACTATGTAAATTGCTTGATAGTTCAGCATATAGACATGAATTGATTAGATTGCTTAGGATTGAAGCATGTAGATTTGAATTGCTTAAGAGTAAAGCATATAAGCGTGAATTGATTGAGATCAAGTACATATGATGAATTATGACTTGTAGGCTTTGAGATTAGAATTTTCTTGAGACTAAATCATGTATGATGAATGATAATTAGAAGGGATTTTAGAGTAAAGCGAATACGATGAGCTATGATTAATAGGGATTTGAGAGTAAAGCTAATGTAATGAATTATGATGATTAAGTCTTTGAGAGTAAAGCTTGTATGATGAATGTTGAATTGTAGATAGGATTGTTGTGGAAGGATTTACCCACATGATCTACATTATGAATGTACGAATGCATGAATGTGAAAGGTTTTCTCACATAGAATGATTCTAGGTTGAAAGGTTTACTCACCTAAAATGAATCAAAGCATGTTTGAACTATGATAGCTTGAAGTAGTGTTATGAGATGCTTTCATGTATAGCTTGACTTGGTAAGCCAAGACCATGCATGGTAGCTTGAGCTAGTAAATCTCCTGGATAGTTTTGGATTAAGCAATAGTACCCTTCTAATGGTTAGCTTGAACTAATCACAATAGAGTGCTTTGCATGGTAGCTTGACTTGGTGAGGCCACATCATATTATGATAGCTTGGATTGAGCAATAGTAACCTTCCTTGAGTAGCTTGGACTTGCAGGAGAGGATGTTTTCCATGATATCTTGGTTTAGAATGATGAGGTGTTTTTCCTTGGTAGCTTTGAATTGGTAAATCATAACCGTTCATGTGTAATGATTTGTCTTGGACTAGTAAAGAAGTACTCTTCCATGAATAATAAGAATGACTAAAGAGGGACAACTCCGCAACCAAAGTAACATATTTATGATGAAATAAGGTTACTTCAAGGAAGTATCATAAGCATGTTTTCATATGAGATTTACTTGTAATGATGTTAGATTAGCTTAGATTGTTTCTTGAGTTGCCTTCCTTGATATGTTTGACTAGAGGTGATGACCCAATCTTGAGTAAGGTTAAGTAGAGGTTGATTGATAAGTATTCCTCCTTTATTATGATGATCTTTGTGCATTGATTATGCTTATGACTTATGTTGTTATCTCTTATGATTATTGTATATGTCTTATGTATTAGCCTATGTCATGCCTATATTAATGTTTATTCTAGCTATCATATTTAGTACATTTTTGTACTAACACATACTCTTGCCTACATTCTTATCAAATGTAGGGTGCGGCGATATCGACTTTCATCCCCGTCCGTGGCTAGGATCATAGTAGAGTAAGATAGAAGTTATGGTGAGTCCTCATGGAATTCAAGGATTTTACCACAATTTTCCTTTATGTCTTTCATTTTATGTTTAGAACTATTGTATGGGTTATGTCCTAAAGATATTCATGTTTTAGATGGTTTGAGACAAGTGTAATAGACTTCCACTCATTTTATGACAGTTTGATATTGTTGAAAATATTTTAAATATCCGCACCATTATTTATTATCTTATGTTATGAAAGCTAAGTGGCTTGTATGAGGCCTATCGAGGTCATGTACGCCATGTTACCTCTAGAGTGTACCCTCGGGTCGTGACAAACTTGGTAATCAAACCACAAAGTTTAGAATGGTTCTAAGATGTCTCAAAACCATGTCAAGTAGATTTTTGTTCATAAGTGTGAAGCTCACCACATTTATGAATGAGAGGCTACAAGATGCTTAGGAAACTACACTTCTTCATTATTCGAAGTCCTGCCACAGAGTTTAACTCTATAAGGTCTTTCTCCTAATCCTTACCCGATGGTCTACAAGATATGACTACTACAAGGTCTAATGCTAGAAGGAATGAGGAAGACAACGTGGATCAAGAAGTTCATCCACAAGCTCCGATTGACCCTTTGACTGAGAACGTAACTAATGTGGAGTTTTGGTCAGTTTTTCAAGTGTTGGTGCAGCCCATGACGGCCCAAGCCAATAAAGAGGTGGTAGCTCCCATAAACCCAAATATGGGTACGGCGGCTTCAAGAGTGAGGGACTTTATTAGGATTAACCCTCTGAAGTTTATGGCTCAAAGCTTGAGGAAGATCCTCAAGAGTTCATAAATGAGGTCTATAAGGTGTTAGACATTATGGGAGTTACTCCAATGGGGAAGGCGGAATTGGCCACTTACCAACTCAATGGGGTTTCTCAAGTTTGGTTCAACTAATGGAAAGAAGATAGATCGGTAGGACTGGGTCCCATAGAGTGGGAAAGGTTCAAAACTACTTTTCTACATAGGTTTTTCCTTCTTGAGATGAGAGAGGCTTTGGTGCTTAAGTTTATTAAACTTCAGCAAGGTAATATGAGTGTTAAGGAATATGCGTTGAGGTTTACTAAACTGTCAAAATATGCTCAATCTTTACTGGCCGACTCTAGGGGAAGAATGAATAAGTTTGTGTCAGGAGTGCCTGATTTAGTAGTGAAAGAATGTCATAGTGCTATGCTCATTGGCGACATGGATATTGCAATGTCATAGTGCTATGCTCATTGGCGACATGGATATTGCTCATCTTATTACTCATGCTCAACAAATTGAAAAGGAGAAACTAAAAGGGAGATCTAGGGAGAAAAGAGGTTTTGAAATGATGATGATGATAATTCCTCTTATGTAAAGTCTGATGTACATGGTCGTCCTAAGTATCAACAAAGGTTTTTCGGGCAAGATTCCTACAATGCTCCTAAGTATAATGAAGATTGGGTATTTAACCCTAAACCGCAAGGAATTAGTAGTGAATCCCTATGGACTACTTGTGCTAGATATGGAAAGAGACATGAGGGTAGGTGTTTAGCCAACATAAAGGGTTGCTTTAGTTGTGGTGAAAGTGGCCACAAAATGAGGAATTGTCCAAAGATGAAGGCTAAGGGAAGACAGGGTAAGCAAGCTCCTCGTAGTGGTTTAAATATGAATGATCCAAAGAAAATTAGGTTTTATGCTCTCCAAGCTAGAGGTCAACAAGAGTGTCCTCTGGATGTGGCTACCGGTATATGTTTTATGCTTTATTAGATTCTGATGATGATTTGTCTTTTGTAACTTGATATCCTAGATCTTGATGTTGTCCTTAATATGGATTTGTTGTACTCTTAGTATACTTTTATTGATTGAAGAACTCGATATGGTCATTATGAGTTTTAGGTATGTTTTTTGGTTTGATTAATGCCTCGGCGTCATGAAAATATTTTATCTATAAGGTGTTTAGATAATATCTTGATGTGTTAAGTTAGTAGACTCCTCTAAAAGGGTAGTAGTACAAGTTCACCATGGTTTAGGATTGTCTTGTGTGATGGATGTGAAAGCTTAGTGATAACTTGATCCGACCTTGGAATTGAAAGAAGTGGTGCTTAAAGTCCGTTTAGGCTTCCTCTCAAGGGGAGATGGTGTCCTTAGATAGAGAGGTCATTTATATGCTCCTAATATTCATGATTTGGGCTTACTTGAAATTCTCACCTATGAAGGGTGGAATGAGTTGAGAAGTTTGGGATGCTTAGTCCCCGTTTTGTAGGCCCATATGAGATCTTGAGACGTATTGGTAAGGGTGCTTATGAACTAGATTTTCCTAATGAGTTGACATGGGCGCATCCGGTCTTCCATGTCTCTATGATTAAGATGTGTGTTGGAGATTCGACATTCATAGATCCCTTAGAAGGGTTGGGAGTTAATGAGAATCTCTTTTATGAAGAAGTACCAGTTGAGATCTTAGACCGGCAAGTTAAGAAGTTAAGGGACAAGGAAGTTGCCCCTGTAAAAATGTTTGGAGGGATCTTTTAGTTGAGGGTGTCACTTGGGAGGCCAAGGCTAATAAGATGTCCCGATATCCTCAGTCGTTTCCCTTCTACTCCTCCTCTAGCTTGAGATGAAGAGTTTCTCATGGTTTGTTCTTTGTGTGAAGTCATGTGTGTTTTAGTAGTTTTCATGATTTTGTTATGTTGTGCATGTTCTTGAAAAACTTGTGTTTTAAAAGAAAATGAGTTTGCATGATTGATTTTCTTCATGTTCTAGTGCATTGAATATGAGTTGCCTATAGACTTCATGAGATGAGTTGTGCAACATCCCTTAGCTTGGAGTTGAGAGATTCTTCCTTGAATATATGCTTTGAGTATAGATTGCATATAGGCTCCATGAGATTGTGTTGAGCATGCTTTTAGCTTGGGGATGATAGTTCCTCCTTGTACATGAGAAATGTTAAAATTTCATGCATTTTGGGTTGCTAGATGTAGTTCCTACCTTCCATGTGATGCATTGAACATGTTGATCTTGGAGTTGATGATTCCTCCGTGATTGTGTGAATTTAGATTTATTGCATGCATGATAGGTTGCTAGTCTTGATTCATTTCCTTTAAGAGGTGCCTAGAATGCCATTCAAGGATGAATGTTCCTAAGGGGGAGATAATGTAAGACCCCGAATTTGAGATGGAGGGCATAGTATGTTAGAAATTCAAGGTGCCACCAGACAAGGACCAACCACGGCTCGTGGGTAGGTCCACCTATTGTAGATGGCTTCGTGGATGAGCAGCAAGGAAACTACCAAAGGCAGTAACCAAGCCAGGACCCACACTCTGTCGATGGGTCCACGGCCCGTTGCTAGGGCAACCGTAGGTGGCCAAGCAGTCTCTGAACCCAAACCGTGCTTGACCAAGACTAACTGTAGGTCCAACCATGGTCCATCAAAGGGGTCTCGTGGGTTAGGCCTGGACGGTTAGTTTAGGGGCATAATGCGACTTTCCAATTTTAATTCGAATAAAGTGGTGTCGTTTTACCCAAGCCTAGACCACCTATATACATATTTTGGACCCCTAAATTCATTCATTCTAAGTTTTTATTTCAAAACACCAAAGAAGTCCAAAAACTCCTCCCCCAAATATTCTCTCTCTAGAAAGTTGAGGAAGAAAAAGAGGGATAATGCTAGGTCAAGTCAAGTCTCCAATCTTCAAATTTGTGAGGGATTTGTAATCAAGGAATGATGGTTTATTCATCCATGGAGCCCCCATTATTTCCCCAATTTAGAAGAATTCCCCAAGTTTAATTAGGGTTTCTTCTAATGTTATGAGTTATGATCCAATTGAGTGGATTATGGTTGTTTATGATTGAATTGACAGAATTACAAATTTTAGTATGATTGTTGATGTATCCATGCCTAACCTATCATTCTATGATGAACTTGATATAGATAGTTTTTATGCCATGAAAGGGGAAATTGAGGATTTAGAGGTAATCTTCTAGGATTGACGAAATACATTGTAGATTGCTTGAGAGTTAAGCATGTAGACATGAATTGATTAGATTGCTTGAGATTGAAGCTTATAGATGTGAATTTCTTAAGAAGCATATAAGCGTGAATTGGTTGATATCAAGTACATATGATGAATTATGACTTGTAGGCTTTGAGATTAGAATTGTCTTGAGACTAAGGAGAGTATGATGAATGATAATTAGTAGGGCTTTTAGAGTAAAGCTAATATAATGAGCTATGATTATTAGGGCTTTGAGAGTAAAGATAATGTGATGAATTATTACGAGTATGGCTTTGAGAGTAAAGCTTGTATGATGAATGTTGAATTGTAGATAAGATTGTTGTGGAAGGATTTACCCACATGATCTATATTATGAATGTATGAATGCATGAATGTGAAAGGTTTTCTCACATAGAATGATTCTACGTTGAAAGATTTGCTCACCAGAAATGAATGAAAGCATGTTTGAACTATTATAGCTTGAAGTAGTGATATGAGATCCCTTCATGTATAAATTGACTTGGTAAGACAAGACCATGCATGGTAGCTTGAGTTAGTAGATCTCATGGATAGCCTTGGATTGAGCAATAGTACACTTCCAATGGTTAGCTTGAACTAAGCACAATAGAGTGATTTGCATGGTAGCTTGACTTGGTGAGGCCACACCATATCATGATAGCTTGAATTGAGCAGTAGTACCCTTCCTTGAGTAACTTGGACTTGCATGAGAGGATTCTTCCTATGATAGCTTAGTTTAGTATGATGAGGTATTTTCCCTTGGTAGCCATGAATTCGTAAATCGTAACCATTCATGTGTAATGAATTGTCTTGGACTAGTAAAGAAGTACTCTTCCATGAATAGTAAGAATAACTTAAGAGGGACAAGTCCCTAACCAAAGTAGCACGTTTATGATGAAACAAGGTTACTTCAAGGAAGTTGTAACACCCAGGAACTAATAGGCTAAACTAGAGCTTGACGTGAGGGTTAGAGTCATGAATTTAACCTCTTGTACTTAGAATGATGGGTTTTGGGTTAGAACGTCATGGTACGACTCCCCAAGGATCAACCAAGGGTCATTGTCCTTGAAGAGGACCCTAGCAAACTACCCTGGAATCTACCCCAAGGCAGTGTATCCACGAGGGGACCCACGCCTCGTGGATGGCCTCGTGGGTAGGGTCCCAAAAGTTCACTTGCAGTCTACCACCCATGACTGACCAGCATAGCCCGTGGGTCCTCTCACGACCCGTGGATGTGGTCTCGTGGGTCAGACAATGAGGGTCATTAAGTCGGTTAAGTGGTGGCTTAGTGGAACTTTCCAGAATTAATTAGGGGTGAAGTGGTGTCATTTTAATATAGTTTAGACCACCTATATAAAGAGTTTATATGCTTAATTAAGTGATTGCAAATAATTATTTCAACTCACCAAAAAGAACCCAATTCCCTTCAAGAAAATCTCTCTGTAGAAAGTAAAGAAGAAGAAGAGAATCAAGCTAGGTCAAAACTCCATTGTTGCAAGCTAAGTAAGGCTTTACAATCAAGGTATGATAGCTTATTCATCCATGGATTCTCCCATCTATGGAGTCCCTTAGTTATACCACAATTGTGAAGATGAAATCCCCAATTCAAGTTAGGGTTCGTTCCAATATTGTAGGTTATGTTAAGTATGAATCCAATTGAGTCGATATTGATTGTTTATGATTGAATTAGTAGTGAATCATGTTTTTATGAAGAAGTTACATGTTTTCTATGTCTAACCCTAGTCTAATTGATTAAATTGAAGTAATGTGGGTTTATGCCTTGTTGATTGAAATTGAGGATTCATTTATGATGTTCTAGAATTGATGACTTGTATAGTAATTGTTCATGAATAAAATCATGTAGACATGAATTGAATTAGAATAATGTATATGGGATGGATCATAACTAGTAAGGCTTGAGATTGAACCTTTATGATGATATATGACTTGAATCACTTAAGAATGAAGCATGTGATTAGAATGCCTTGAAATCTAGGTATGTATGATGATGGTAAGAAGTAAAACTTTGAGAGTAAGGCTTGTAGTAATGAATGTTGATTGCTAGGGCTTTGATAGGAAAGCTAATATGTTGAATTATGTATGTAATGCCTTTGAGAGTGAAGTCTATATGAGAATAGTAGACTAGAAGTATCATTGTTCTGGATGGACTTTACCCACCTCATCTACCTTATGAATGTTGGAGTGCGTAAAGTGATAGAATCACTTGAAACATGGATTGGTTCTCAAGGACATCCCTCCTCGAGTCATGACCTAAGCTGCTTAATAACTAGTCTAAGGAGTGTATGCTTGGGCCAAATGGATATTGACAATGAGATGAAAGTGCACACATAGTCGGGCCAGGTCTCCAAGAGAAAGGATGCTCACACTAGTTGAGTCCGGGCTTCCAAAGTAAAGGGGGAACTCTCATATAGTTGAGTCTGGGTTTTCACAAAGTAGGTCTCATGAGATGGAAACCTTCACATGGAGAAGTCTGGGTTTCTAGTAGCAATCTCCATATCCAATCAACTAAGACATACTTGAAAATGTATCTCCAAGTGTTCAAAAGAATTAATGAACTAGGACATGCTTAATAAAGTATCTCATAGTGTTGAAGTTAATAATGAACTTAGACATACTTGAAGAAGTATCTCATAGTGTTCAAAAGGAAAGAAGAGGGACTAAGATGTGCTTAAAGAAGTATCTCCTAGTGTTCCAATGCTTTAAAAGTGGGATTAACCCCAATCAAGAAGTATGAGTATGATGACCTAAAGTGATACTTAGTATGGATGGGATTATGGGGTCTTATTCATGCATTGCACAAGTATGACTTAAGGTTACCTAGAAAGTGTTTCTCTTATATTATGTATGTTTAGATAGGATTGTGATATAGTTGCCTTCCTTGTTATGATTTATTAAAGGTGAGAGATTCCTTTGTCTATGAGAAATAAGCTAAGGATGAGATCAAAGATAATAAGTATGTATGATGGCCTAATGCCTATGTTATGCATATGTTGATGTTTATGCTAGCTATCAATTTAGTATAATTTTGTACTAACGCATATTCTTGCCTACATTCTTATCAAATGTAGGGTTCAGCGATATTGACTTCCATCCCCGTGGCTAGGATCATAGTAGAGTAAGATAGAAGTTTTGGTGAGTCCTCATAGCATTCAAGGATTTGACCACCATTTTCCTTTATTTCTTTCATTTTATGTTTAGAACTATTGTGTGGGCTGTGTCCCAAAGATATTCATGTGTTAGATGGTTTGAGACAATTGTAATAAACTTTCGCTCATTTATGAAACTTTGATATTGTTGAATATGTTTTAAATCTCCACACCATTTTCTATTATCTTATGTTATAAAATCTAAGTGGCTTGTATGAGACTTCTCAGGGTCTTGTACGCCATGTTACATCTATGGTGTACCCCTAGGTCGTGACATGCCCTTGTTGCCTTTATGGACTTGATCACACGGTTGTTCAAAGTAAATCTTGGTATGTTCATCATTGTGTTCATAGAGGGCATTCTAATATACTCACGGAGCATAAGTAATCATCAGCAGCATTTAAGGATTGTTCTCCTAACTATGAAAAATTAGCGGCTTTATGCCAAGTTCTCAAAGTGCATATTTTGGCTAGAGTCTATAGCATTATTCTAGCACGTGGCATCTAAAGTGGCATCATGGTAGATCCAGTGATGATTGAGGCTATTCATGGTTGGGTATGGCCCACTTCAGCGAATGAGGTTCAGAGCTTTGTTAATTTGGAAGGCTACTACACATAGTTTGTAGAGGGATTCTCCACCATTATAGCACCTCTAACCTGGTTAAATTGTCTTCATGTAACTTTCATGTGACGAGTGTGAGTTGAGCTTTCTCAAGCTCAATGAGTTGTTACTACTACTCATGTATTGACCCTTCCAGTTGAGGGTGAGGGCTTCATCGTTTCTTGAGATGCATCTGACATTGGTTTGGGTTATGTATTGATGCAGTGGGTTTGGGTTATTGCTTATGCGTCGACGAAACATAGGCTACATGAGCACAACTACCCACTCATGACTTGAAGTTGGAGGCGGTAGTTTTTACGCTTAAGATATGGAGGCACTACCTATACGGAGTTTAGTGTGAGATTTACATAGATCACAAGAGCCTTAAGTATATTATGAGCTAGAGAGACGTTATTCGAGGCAGCATCACTGGATTGAGCTTCTAAAGGACTATGGCCTCTATATTCTCTACCATTCATGGAAGGCAAATGTGGTAGATGACGCCTTCAGTCGGAAGGCTGTGAGTATGAGTATTCTCACCTTCTTAGCTACTGTGGAGCATTGTTTAGCTTTAGACTTTCAGCTCTTAGCTAATCGGATAGTACAGTTTGATGTTTGAGATTCCAGGCATGTTCTCGCCTCTTTGGGAGTTCAGTCCTCTCTTCTTAATCAGATTCATGGTCGTCAATTTGAAGATGAGGCCTTGGTGGAACTTCAATATCGAGTGTTAGTCGGTGATATTGGTCAGCTTACCTTAGACTCATATGAGGTTTTGAGGTTTGTATGTTGTATTTGTGTCCCGAGATTTGGGGGTTTTATTTAGTTGATACTTTGGGAGGCCCATGATTCTAGATATTCTATTCATCCGAGCACTACGAAAACGTATAATGACTTAAGGCAGTATTATTGATGGACCTGTATGAGGAGATATATTGCATATTATGTATCATGTTGCCTGAGTTGTTAGCACGTGAAACCAGGAATTTGATACCTTATGATGAGTTCCAGAGATTACCCATTCTGGAGTTGAAGTGGTATCACATCACTATGGACTTTGTGGCATAGCTGCCTCAAACTTCTAGAGGTGTTGTTAGCATTTGGATCATGGTGGATCGATCGACCAAATTAGCACACTTCTACCTTGTTAAGTGTTCATTCAGCATTGAGAGGTTTGCTTGTTTCTACATTTATGAGGTGGTTCGTCTTCATGGTGTGCTGGTCTCTATTATATTAGATCGGGGTGTTGAGTTCACTTCTAGCTTCTGGAGAACTTTTAAGGATGAGTTGGTTTCACCCATAGACTGATGGTTAGTCGGAGCTTCTATTCAGGTTCTTGAGGATATGTTGCAGGCTTGTGTATTAGAGTTTGGTGGTCAGTGGGAAAATTTCTTGCCTTTGGGGGAGTTTCCATAGATCCTAGAAACACCAGAGGATTCATCCTCACAAAGTCTCTCAACCTAGAAGTCATAATAATCACATTGGGGTTCACATTTGCTTCAACACCCCTATTTTCTTGAGCTTGAGTAGTTACAGCTTGAGCCATCATCAAAAGAGCCGACCTAACTTCCTCATTGGTCATAGCCGGGGGATCCACCAGAACTTGATTTCCTTGATTGCCTAGACGAACTTGGTCACCTTGAAGACCTTGGGGAGGAACTCCCGCATTCACAATCTCCTCTTCCATCCTTCTTGGGTTAGCCCTTGTATTCATATCCTATAAACACAAGAGAAGGGTTATAAGAAGGACACTTATAGAGCTAAACTCTAAGGCATGACTTCAAGAATAATGAAAGAAGTGTAACTTCCTAACGTCTTATAGCATCTCACTCATAGATGTGTTGCGACTCACACTGATGAACAAGACTCTACTAGACGTGGCTTGTGAGACATCAACCCCAAAAAATGATTTCCAAAATCTTGTGCTCTGATACTAAGTTTGTAACGACCTGAGCCTATACTCGGAAGTTACACGACATACTTGACCCTGAAGGGATCTCGTACAAGCCTTTTAGCATTCATAGCATTCGCTATATAGAAATAGTGCGAAATTTAAAACTTATTTAAAACCAAACTATTAAAGTCTTCATTTAGAAATACTTGTAAAACACAGCGGAAGTCTACTAAAGTCTCACATGGCCATCTAAACAATGTCTCGAAAACTAAACTAGGGACACGACCCTTTACAATTGAAAAGAGTAGAAATGTTTATTACATGAAAAGGAAAGAAACTTCAAAAAGACACTTGTCCATGATCTATTTGGACGTACCACTCTAGCCTTGGAGGAATAGCAATCCAAGCACTTCAATCTGGCTAGAAATAATCACTTGCCGGAACCTACATTTGTAGTAAAAATAAGAGAAATATGGGTTAGCACACAAAAATATACTAAGTATGATGACCACGCAAAAACATGTTTTAAATGAGACATTTTGGTTGGAAACCATGCATTATGCCACTTTTTAGAAATATCATGAGCAATAGCATGAGAGACATCATATACAAGTATAATCATCATACGAGTCATAACTTCACATTTGGACAATATCAATATGTAAACCATTACCTTTACCTTAGGCCTTCACCTCAAGTAACCCTCATGCTATACCTTGTGCAATGTATGGATAGTGTCCCATACCACTATCCACACTAAGGCACCACATTAAGGTCACCAAAAGTGAACTTACCATTCATCCATTTTCACCTTTACACAATATCCATACATAAGAGATATAATATTTCATAAGGCATGACAAGGGAAAATAACTCATAATATAACCCAAGTATGGCATGCATCATCACAATAAGCATTTAAGAGTCAACATTCTTCAACAACTTCATTTAGAGGACTTTCATACAATATTCATTAAGACTTAGAGAACTCACTATGACCCTCTCAAAGCCTACTCGTGCAATGCATGGATGGCATCCCATACTACCACCCACAATTCATAGAACTTCTCAAGAAACCACAATGCACATCTCACAAGATAGGAATAGGCATTAACTGACATAGACCATGAGAGCTAACAATGGAATCTGGTGCCATATGAACCCACACCGTAAAAAGGTGTTCTACTTGCCTAAGGTAGAATTAGTAACATTTTATCTTTAGATGAAATCCACTAGCTAATATCCTATGTGGGCACATATTTATGGACTATGAAAGATGTTCGTTGAAATCTAGCCTAACGTAGGGAGAACCTCTATCTAACCATATCATCTCGATGCTTAGCCTCCATTCCGATAGAGTATTTCATTTTTTTATCAACATTATTGTACTTGAGAGGGCCACTAACATTAGGCCTACCAACCCAAGGTACATTACACAAGAAAGTGCCACCACCATTAGGTCTACCGATTCGAGGTACATTAAGGAAAGCTCATTGATCTTTCTAGACAGGGCCACCACCATTAGGTCTACCATTTCAAGGTCCATCATTTCACGGAACAAAGGGCCACCACCATTAGGTTTACCATTTTAAGATTTAACATCACATTGGTTCCTAGACTCATAATGAAGGGCCACCAACATTAGGTCTATCGGTTCAAGACATAGCCTAGAATACTCCACCATTCATTCATTCATGAGAGGCTACCAACATTAGGTCTACTAATTCAAGACATTAAGACATCAAGTCAAGACACGTTCATCATATAAGAAAAAGATGCCTAAGCCTACCAATTCAAGATATACAATATATAGAAGACAACACTTCACATTCCATCATCATCATACATGAGTGTCAAATTGAGAAATAGCCTTTCAATAATAACACATTTACATTCACAACATGATCACCTTAACTTCATTAGATTTTCATTCATATATATTTAGTAAGTAAACACCTCCACCTTTCAAGTGGATCAATAGGCCAAGCACAATTCTACTTCAACATGAAATTTAGTCATAACTTGTCTTCAAGGCCATAAATCTCAAATCATCAACAGACCAACAATTTATCATAATTAGGGCATATATAATGATACAATTCAATAACCCAAAGAAATTTAGACATATTACAATCATAAGCTTTCATAATCAACAAACCCACTTCATAAAGGCATAATTTAGGAATTGAGAGAAATTATGGGATCATAGATTATTTTTATTATAAATCGTCAATTAAAAACCAATACAATCATAATATGACATTAGTAACCATTTGAAATAATTTGAAGAAAGAGCCCAAGAGATTGAGTAAAACCTTATGTTTTTCGTGAACTTGAAAACTTTGAAAACTTCTTTGAAATTGACTCTAGGGCGAAAGCTAACCCTAGATTAAGGATCACCATACCTTGCTTAAGATTCCCCAAGAAATTTGATGAAGAAACGTCTTGAATACCAACCCAAACTCCCACTTCTTCTTCTTCCTTGAGTTAGAGAGAGAAATATTGTGAGAGGAAGAACTTTGGAGTTTTAATTTGGGTGTTTTGAATAATGAGGTAAAATAGATGTTAAAAGACTTAAAACTATATATATATATATATATTTAAAACGACCCCACAACATTACAACTTAAATAATAAATTACCAAAAAGGACTTCACTTGGCAGCCCCATCTAAGCTCATGACCACTTGGACGGTCCATGAAAGGGACCACAGCCCATGGTGGCACCCGTGGTACTCTAGGCAGTAGCTCCATTTTGTTGCCAAGACTTCATAAAGCAAAGGCATGATGACGAAGCCTCCCACGATCTGTGGTCAACACCACGAGTCGTGGTGGAAGTTGTGGTCTAGCCTTAGACTCATGATTGCAAGGCCTTGGAGCCTTGACACCAAGTCACCTCCACACCCATCTTCACGCCTTGTCAAGGGCACCACGGCCCGTGGTGGCGCCCGTGGTCCCTTGACTAATAGCTTCTCAACTTTGCAACATCCCCACCAAGCTAAGGCAACCCCACGAGCCTTCCCATGGCCCATGGTCATGACCACGAGTCGTGAAGTGGCTCATGAAGGGGAGCCTTGACTTGGCACCAAACTAGGGCACACTGCCTTGCCACCACGAATGGCACTACAGCTCGTGGTGGCCACCACGGGTCGTGAAGACCCTCGTGGTGATGTGAGGCAGTGGCTAGGCCTAGTTTTCAGGCAGGCTTGGCCCCTCACCATGGCCTAAACCCAAAACCTTAAGCTCTTACCCTTAACTCTTGATGTTAACCCCATGTTTAGGCTCTAGTTTAACCTATCATTTTCTGAGTCGTTACAGTTATGTTGACGTAGGCGGTGACCAATAAAGTTTTTTGTTGGTGATAGAGTTTTCCTCCGTATGTCGCCCATGAATGGCGTGATGATATTTAGGAGCAGGGGCAAGCTTAGCCCTAGGTATATTGGGCTTTTTTAGATCCTCTAGACAATTGGAGAGATTGCATATGAGTTAGCTTTACCTTCGATGTTCTCAACTATCCACTTAGTCTTTTATGTTTTGATGTTGTGCATGTACATGTATGTTCCTGATGAGTCGCATTTGCTTCAGTATGATGCGGTGGAGGTTGAGGTTGATGATCACTTGAGCTTCATAGAGGAGCCAACTGCCATTCTTTCCTAGAGATGTGCGACAGTTGCGCTCGAGAGATATTATTGTTGTTAAGGCCTTTTGGAGCCATTGTCCAACTGAGGATGCTACCTGGGAGATCGAGCATGATATGCAGGAGTAGTTTACAGGCTTGGTTGAGCCTTCATGAACTTCTTCACTCTTACTTTCATAGGTGAAAGTCCTTTTAGTAGTGGATATTGTAATGACCTCTAGGTCATTTTTATGTGTATGCCTCCTATTTGTCGTTTAGAACTTTCTTGTAGCAACCCAAAGTTATTTATGACTTGTTTGGATTGATAGTTTGGTCACCTGGTCGTTTGTTTGATTTTTATGAGAGTCTTAGTATTTTGGGAGCTTTTGAACCTTTGATTTTCATTTTTTATCAGAATTTTAGGAATATGACCTTAGAATTCAATTGTGACGATTCCATTAGGTCTAGAAGGATCATTTTAGGTGAGTAAAATAGTTTGCACGACTCTCGAGGTTTTCGGCTAATTCCAAGCCCCCTCATGGATTTTGTCTTAAAATATAAATTGGGTGTGGGACTCATTTTTTATTAAAATGACCTTGTATGAAAATTTTGATGGATCCGTTGAGTTCGAAATGCCATTTCTGATGGGGTAGCATAGTAAGTTTGGGAGCACATAGTTCTGGATGAATCCTGGGCACCCCATTGAAGTTTGGAGGCCCAAGCCCTTTGCTATCAGCTGAGGCGTCGTGGTCTTACTTTTCTGTATAGTATATTATTGTGACATGTCACCTTATTCTTCCAATTTCTTCAAATGTAGGTACTTTGTTCTGACTGCAAGTGATATGGAGGAATGGTACCAAAACCCAGAGCCTTTCTATCACGAGCAGGATTCAGTGTATGGTCAGAGAAACTAAGGTCATGTGTTGAATCTCTATCTATTGTGTTGTTTGAAAATCATAGCCAAGTATACTAATCCTATTCCATGTGTTGTTCTATAACCTTAACACATTGCATTAGTCTAGGCATGAACTTGTTATCTGATTTTCAGCTGCTAGGACCTGTTGTTGTCTCTATTCTGCAAGAGGATATGAGTGGTTTCCCTTCTGTAGTTAATGAAATAATTCCAGCGCTGCTTCTTAAGGATGCTGCTTATGGTGTTGCCGCATACATTCACTATGAGCTCTCGAACTATCTGAGTTTCAAGGATTGGTATGTGCTTTTCATGCTTGGAAAATTGCTGAATCAAATAGCTCTGACCCCTCAGACATGTTCTGGAATTTTCTATCCTCTTACTATCTTAGAAATGGCATCTGTAACAAGATGATAAAACTAAAGGAACCACATCATCAAAGCAGAATAAAAGAAATAGCAAATGATAGGTGTCGTGGCTTCACCTTGCTATGTTATAAACATGAATGGAATGGATAAAGTCAACTACATTTTTCTCAACATCATGATTTATTAGTAACTTTTTTCCTCTTGATCTTAAAATATATTCAGGTGCCATATATTGAATGGTTTTATTCTCCCATTGCCCAAGACAGTGAAACTCATCCTTTAGAGACCACTATATTATATGAACTCATCATTTTAAAAAATACTACTTAGTCATTTTTTGGGGGTTTGCAAAATTGGAAGTCACATTTTGTTGGGAATATAAATATATATACGTCTTCACAATCTCGTAACATGTTCAATGGAGCATTATCTCTGGAGTTGACAGATGATCATCCCAACATGCGGATAATCCACAGAAAAGTAGGACTAATTCTTGGACAATGGGTTTCAGAGGTATTAAGACTGCAGCTATCAAAAAAGGGAATTTACTTTATGCAGTGTTCAAATTAAGAAGGGCAGATGGGAAGTAAAAAATGTTTGTTTCCCCATTTCTGTCAAATTTGGAATGGGTTAAAGGACTGATATGCAAGGATTACTCACTATCCATTTTTACTTCCTAACCAAACAAGGGAATGAAACTTTTCACTTTATTTCTTACGGGTTGAATAACTCTGGCTTCTGCAACTTCTCTTTTAACCCTACTATACAAGGCTATGACCTCCTTCCCCTAGACTGAGAGTGAGAATAGTTGAATCTCCTTAGCCACACTGTAGTGATATTAAGTTATTTAATATTTGTGGTTTGAAGTGTCCTTCACCAACTTCTCATAACTCTTGGTTGTCCCATGCATATTCTATGCTCTTGAATAGGTCAAATAGATGCTTTCCATTCTTTTTACCAATCTAAACTGCAACAGCAGCCATTAAGGATGAGAGCAACTAATTCCAATTCTCCTTTGTCATCATAGAGATACAGGAAAAGAAGAACACAATTATTCAAGAATGTTTTTTTAGTAAAACAAATTCAGCTAGCATTCCGTTAGTGAGAGTTTGTTAGTGGTCTAAACTCTAGACGACCCTAACAAGTGTCTTCCCTAGGGGAAATATAACATACTCTTAATTGAACAAGTTTATAGCATGTATATATGCTAGCTGTTCCTCTCATTTCTAAAAACTTCCGCTTAACTTCAAGTTAAGTTTTATTTTCTTGTCATAGAAGTCAAGCATAAGTTATTTATAAAATTGGTTTTGAATTACCAATATGTAAGGTGTAATCTATGGGAATTTAGAAAGAGAGGAGTATTCTACGAAATGTTTTCATGCAATCAACAGTTCTTGTAAGAAAATTATTTAATAAGTTGAATCCTTGTTGGTTCATAGTAATCTAAAACATTCTGTGTCCCAATTTATGTGGCAAACTTCCTTTTTAGTCTATTCCAAAAAATAATACCATTTTTCTATAATTAGAAAGAATTTAACTTTAAATTCCTCTTTTATCCTTAATGAAGTAGCCACACAAATAATTAAGGTTTGTTTTAGACAACAAATTTCAAAAGTTCCATTTTAGGCCACACACACACTTATTCACTTTTATTTTATTTAGTATGATGATGATAGAATGAGCTTAAATGAAGAAGTGGGGATTCGTATAGGTGGCACCAACTTGTTTCAGGATTGAGTCTTAGTTGTTGTTGTTGTCTTTGCTTTATTACTATTTGTTTAACTGACAGTTGTAGGACGTTGTTATTATGATAGTTATGTGCCTTCAACCCATAGTTTTATGGAGCTAGCAATCGTGTATACTTTTGTCTAACTGTGTTTTCACACCAGATTAAAGATGACACCAGAAGTGATCATCATATAACTGTGTTTTTTCACAAATTAAAGATGACACCAAAAGAGCAGTTTATTGTGCTGTAATAAAAGTGACATGCATTTTATATGGCTCAGAAACAATCAAGTGTAATATGAGATTGATAAACTGGTATACTAACACTACAAGGTTGAATTACCAATTTACTCAAAATAAGTCATACAAACTTAGTGAACTCAATCTTGATTTCTCTCTTTATAAAGTTCCCGATTCAAATTAACATTGTTGAAATTACAAGTTACTAATTGATACTACCAATTATTCAGTTCCCAAACTTTTCCTTTCTGTGGAAATATGTAGCTAATAGTAAATAATTGCATACGACTTAGTTCTCAGCTTATTTCCTCTAGTATTCGACCCTAATCTTGTTGGGTTTTATATTTGACAACGATTGTGTTATACTTCTTAATCGGATGTGTAATTTGGGCTTATCAAATTTTGTTGTCCCTGTCAGAGAATGTGGTTGTCAAGTATGTATTATGACGCTCTTAGTCTTATTTCCTAATTTTACTTTTTGTTTCTTATTATTATTTCTGAAGGTTACATATTAGTGAATACCAAGTACCCGCAATGAAGGGGAACTGTTAATTCCTTACAATCCTCATCTTAAGAAGTTCATTCGAAGGAAAAAGAATGAGGAAGAGCGTGAAGCATAGATGCTGAGACAGTTTGCTAAAATGAATGAGCAAGACTGTGAAGCATAGAAGCTGAAACTGTTTGATGAGGTTCAGACTTGGGGAAATGGAAATAATGGTAACAACAACAACGCTGGCAATGTGCTCGGTGATGAGGAAGATGATATTGCTCCTAGAGATGGTTGTCAAGTCCCAAGAGGTTAGGGACAACAAAGACAGGTTGATCCCATTGATTTTGAAATTGACGATGAGGATGAAGCCGATCTAGATGGGGTTAGAGCCACTAGGGCTATTGTACCTTCACCCTTAGTACAGGGAGGTAAGTTCAACTTCAGAGCTAAGTTTAAGATCTCCCATTCCTTGGTTGGAGAATCTTGAACACAATTTCTTTCTATTAATGTCAGGACATGCAAGATTAAACAACAATAAGTATGAAAGACACTCAAATATCACAGGAGGTGGAGTAGAGTATTTACAGTATGATATTTATAAGAATAATTTCAACCTTAACTTGGGTAACATAATTGTAAATAAGATACCTACACACACACCTATAAACCCAATTTGTACTAGTATGTTATTAAATGGAGGAGGATGAAAGGTGGAGGATTAAAATACAACACTAATATGCGTAGTAAAGGAAATTTAGGGCAGAGCTCATATGGTTTTTGCCTCAAAAATAGCATAGAAAATTTGATTTATGTTGTGGCAGAGGCACATGACTTAGGTACAACAACCAACACAAAAGCAAAGACATTGGTTATTCTAAAAGCCCTCAAATACTATTAAACCAAAAAAAGTTTAAAGAATGTTATACATCATCTGTGGAAAGTATTGTGGGAGTTGACACAAAAATCAAAGTTATAATGCTAGAAATAGGAGCACATTTTTAGAAAATCTAATCATCTAGGATCAAATTCAGTTTTAGAGTTTTCAACATCTTCCATTTGTTGGAAGGAGAATCTTGGTTGGAAATAATAATTCAAAGTTGGAATAGGAATCCTAAGTTGTTTAGGATTTGTTATTTATGGTATTTACATATTTATGTTTAATTAGGATTTGTTAGTTAGAGTAGTTCCTAGTCCTATTTTAATTTGGTTTTTACCTTTATAGGTAGGGATGTTACTAATTATTTTCTATATACATAGAATATACAGAAAATATGGAAACATACAGATATATACAAAATATACAGAAAATAAACAGTACAACATAGAAATACACCAAAATACACAGATAAAACTTGAAGTAAGATTCAATAACTTTTGAGTTTATAAATAAAATATTTTCCTTAAAAAAAAAAAGGAGTTGATGTTAAAGCAAAAAGTCTCAAATTGATGGTTAATAAGATGGGTAGACACCTTATAAGGTTTAGGCAATCCTCCTCCTTTGGGCCAGCGTTTGGGGTGTGAGTTAGGCTCAAGACCTAATTTAACGTGGTATCAGAGTAGGGCTTATCCCACCAAGATGTTGAGGCTCAAAAAATGTCTACGCACCAGATGCTAAGCAATGGGCGTGAGGTGGGGTGTTAAAGCAAAAAGTCCCACATTGGTTGTTAAGAAGATGGGTGGACTCCTTATAAGGCTTGGACAATCCTTCTCCCTTTGAGCTAGCTTTTGGGGTGTGATTTAGGCTCAAGACCTAATTTAACAATCTTCAACTCAAATTCTTGTATTAGGTCAAGACATGCATGATAAAACAACAAAAAAACATGAAAGACATTCAAAGGAGGATCTAGCAGAAGATTCACATATCTAAAGGTTTAGTTTCAACCATCATATCATATTATATTAAAAGTATGAAGAATTTTAGGCCATTTAATTTATCACTACACTAGATTAAAATTTTCTAAAATATTAAATAGTAAAATACAAATAAGATAAGAATACTTAATGCTTAAGATACTCAATTTAGTGAGGGTAAGGGAGTTAATTTTCTCCATTTATTCCTTAACTAGGAAAATTGTCCGCGCTTCGCGTGACTATAAGAAATATTTATTGGAAAAAAATATATAATATTTATACTCATGTTAGTATCAAATATATAAACAATATTGATATTCTCTTCATATGCGATATGATATATTTTTTCATCTTCTTTAAATATATAAAATTGAATTCTTTTACATCATTTAAGTGCAAACTATTCATATGTATATAGTAGAATAAATTATTTACCATGGTGAAGTAAATGAAATAGAGATCATATTTTGAAATAACAATATATTGCATATATATTTTTTACGATCCTCTATACAAATTCTAAATTCGTGAAAAAAAAAACTTTTGAAGTTCTTCATTGTGTCTTTAATATTAATTTTTAAATTTTTCAAACATTAATTAAAATGTTAATAAATATTATGAAAAAGAAACATGAAAAAGTTATAAAAATATTTAAGAGTAGAAGTTACAAGTAAAATGAAGAGACATGAGTCATGAATTTTATTAGACATTAATTGCATTAATAATCATGTATTAATTTTATTTGTAAAAATAAATAAATAATAAATAAATGTGAAAATAAGGGATAGAAATTCAATAATGAACAAAAAATAAAATGATTGGTGACCGCATAAAAAATATAAATACATGTCAAACAAAAAAGAATAGTAACAAAAACATATTGTTACATAAAAAAAAAAGACATCATAGAATTTAATATTTTATTTTTAATTATTTTCTTGCTGTTGGGTATGTAGCAAGAGTTAATGGGAAATAGAGGGAAGATGAAAGAGGAACTTGGAAAAAGTTGAGAACTTGAAAAGTCATCTTTTGCTTTATTGAAAAGACATTGAAAAGACATTTGTCCCTCATTTATCTTTGATATTCCTCCATTTTAATCTATATAAATTCATCTTTTATTTCATGACATCTCTCTATCCAATATTATTCTTTTCCATTCTATAGTTAAAGTAGTTTTTCTTTCATGAGATCTCTGCCCAAGGCTATCCATCTCATTCTATACTTAAAGTAGTCAAGCACTTATATCATTATTGTAGTGTTTGATTCATGCTTTAGCTTGACTCGATGAAAAAGACTTTTTCTTTTTGATTGGTTATGAGAGAAGGTGTTGAAAAGAACTCAAAAACTTATCTACTAATTTTATACTTTTATAATCTAATATTGTTATAATTAATGTGTTAAGAAGGATGTGTATGTTGTATTCTTTCTTTTCTATTTTTGTTTAAATGTTTTCTCTTTATTAGACTTATTTAATTTGATTTTCTATGGATTGTTGTCCATATGTAATTTTTATATGGACTCAAATTAGTTGTTTGTGACTTTATTGAAATTTTGTGAAACATTAAAATACACCCTCATTTGTGTTTTTTGTCACTCTTTTCAAGGTTATTTTTTGTTAATATAGTGTTGCATTTTATCATTCATGGTGACGACACACATTGTATTGATGCGAGATTGGTGAAATGGAGGCTCACCTCCGTAGTTTTGTGTGAACGAAAAGGTAAGTTTTAGATAGTGGTGGTTAGACTGACTATGTAGTATGGGACGAAGCAAAGAACTCACACATTCAAAATATGAAAATTGTGGAGTTGAGAATCTTGAAGTGGATGTGTGGTCATACCAGGAGAAATAATATTAGAAATGAAAATGTTGAGATACGGTAAGAGTGACCGCCATGGTGGTTAATATAAGAGAAGCAAGATTAAGATGGTTTGAATTGTATATTCCAGTAAGAAAATGTGAGAGGTTGAAAATGACAGATAATAGGAGAGGTACAAATATGAATTTGAGGGGGGGAGGAGTAATTAGTTAGGATGTGAGCTTATAGAGGACATGATTTTGGATTGGAAAGTTCTGCAAATTAAGTTAAAAGATTAGTGGGTAGTTGAACGTTCGTTCACTTTCTTGTGGGATAGGATTTGTCGTTGTACTTGGACCTTCTTCTTTACCAGTGTTATTAGCACTATTCTCATAGTGTCTTATTCTTTGATTTTGATTATGTAACGATCGGGTTCTGTCATTATAGAAAAGCCAACGGGAAAAAATTTTGGGTCGAAAAACTTTTTCGTAGTAACTTGGAATTTCCCAACCTAGTCCAGATTTGGACAAAATCGAAGTCATTAAGGTGTAGAGAAATCAAGTAAGAATTGGCTGATTTATTTATGATTATGATTTCATGAGTAGTTAGATAAGTCATTAAGGAACCCGTACGACTTTACGAATTTAATTCGGGTGAGTAGAACTCCCGGAATCAATCTTACGTGAACGGTATTTTTTTTAGCGTCATTGCTTAAAGGTGTGTTGTGAAATGGGGGTATTGGAATTATTACAATAGATCATTGTTTCATACAAGGCACTTTGGCAGTGCTTATGGTCGCTCTGGCGGGGGCCCGCTATGGCGGGCCCGACGCGACTTAAAGTCGTAAATAAACCCCAAAATGTCTTTATTCTGTACTTTTTGGTTTTAGAACCAAAGAACGAACCCCATGCGATTCTTGACAGTTTTCCACTATTTTTTAGGGTAAAGGTAAGGTTTTCACTCCCCGAATCCATTTTTTTATCCGTAGAACGTAATCTAATGGGTAATTATTGATGGGGCAGGGTTTTGATTTATAAACTATAGTGGAAAAGCCCTAGTTTGGATACTTGGGATCAAAGGTTTGATATAGGGTTCATAGTATTGTTAGTAATTCGGGTAATTAGTGATTGTTTATTGATTCCCGTATTATTTTGATTGTTTGTAGACCAAGAACAAGCGAAAACGAATCCGAAACGGGAAGGATCAAGTTTCTTAGGGTTTCAAGCTTGTTTCAAGGTAGGTGATGGTTGTGATTCTATGATTGTGTGATGCATGTTTGTTCTTGCTTCATTATGATACATGTATGTATGTGAATGTTACATTATTGATCACATTTGTTGTAAATGAGATAGACGAATGATGAATGACATGAATCATGACTTAATTGTATGAACTTGAGAATATACTTGCGATTGTGATTGTGGCTTGTTGAATGGATCGGATGTTGCGTTCCGACACACTAACTTGGATCGGTTGCCACATTCCGGCATAATTATGGGATCGGTTGCCATATTCTAGCATAAACATTGGATCAGGTACCACGTTATGGTATGCTAACTGTTTGGGCTTAAGTTCCATGAGAGGACCAATGATTTGATATAATTGTGTATCTTGAGAAATGCAAATTTTTACCTTATTCATAAATGTTGATGATAGTGTAAATGTTTGATATATGCATGTGATTATATTGTTGTATTGACTTATGTATGTCACACTTAGTGGGATAGTCATGTGATCCTACTAGTACACTGTGGTTGTGTCTTGATACTGCACTTGCTCTAGACTTGTTGAACTTTAGACATTTTCATACAATGACTTTCAGGTTCTAGGTGTTACTTTCGCATTTGTTTAGTTGATAGACTTTTGTTTGTAGTTTATGGGAACTCCCTATTTATTTCCTTAGTATTTAACTTGCTTCCATAACTTAAATGTTTAGTATGTGATTAGAGTGGGTAATGAATTAGAATTAATGGTTCTCCCACCGGAGGGTTAGTGTGGGTGTCAATCACGATGGTCTGGGTCGTGACAAAGTTGGTATCAGAGCCTAGGCTTATTGATCTCGATGTACCAAAACAAGTTTAGTAGAGTCCTGCAGAATGGTACACGGACGCCTTTACTTTTCTTCGAGAGGCAATAGGACTTTAGGAAATCTCTCTGTTTTCTCTTATCTCTTTTCGTGCTTTAACTTAATTCCAATTGGTATCTGTCGATTCAAATTAGTATCTAACCTTCTTCACTCTTCTGTCCGCAGACGATTAACACTAGATACAACAGCATCAAGCCCGTAGATCCCGTCAATGCTCCAGCTGAGGAATCTGCAGCGAGAGGCCACAGTTGAGGCAGGGGTAGAGGATGAGCTAAGGGTAGAGGCCGAGGAAGAGTGGCGCCTACTAGAGATGATGTATCAGTCAAAAATGCTCCCCAAAATGAGGTCCCTCACGTACATCATGAAGAAATAGAGGAGGATATTGAGGTTGAAAATGTTGAGGAGGTTGGGCAAGAAGAAAAGGTGCAAGCTGAGACTACAAGTATTCCTCCCATCGACCCAGTGTTAGCCCAACAGATCATGTCATTCCTCAAAGGGTTGGTTGGTCCTGGAGTGATTCCTTCTGCTCAAGCAACTCAAACTCCCTCCAATCCTCCTATTTCTATCACTACTCCCAAGGTGGGTGGAAACGTAGGTACTGATGCTTTCTTCCGTCCTTTGTTGAATTCTGTTATGACTGGCAATGAGCATGAAATGTTGACTAAGTTTCTGAAGCTAAAGCTTCCTCTATTTCTTGGCTCTGAGATTGAGGATGCTTATGAGTTTATCTTAGACTGCTATGAGAGGCTTCATAAGTTGGGAATTGTCCATTAACATGGGGTTGAGTTCGTGACTTTTTAGCTTCAAAGTGAGGCCAAGCAGTGGTGGAGAGCTTATATGGAATGCAGATCTTCAGTTTTGCCTCCACTTACTTGGACCCAATTTCATGATCTGTTCTTAGAGAAATATGTGCCTAGAACTTTGAGAGATCATAAGAAAGATGAGTTTATGGTTTGGAACAAGGTGGTATGTCTATGGTTGCTTATGAGGCCAAGTTCCATGCATTGTCTAGATATGCTACACAATTGGTGACTATTGACGAAGAGAGGATCCGTTTATTTATTAAGGGACTAAATTTTGAGTTGCAGGTATTATATGTTCACATGACCTTTGCAGGGAGAAGCTTTAATGAGGTGACGAACTTTGTTAAGAAAGTGGAGGGGGTGAGACGAGACGGTCAGGCTAAGGCATTGGCAAAAAGGGCCGAGAACTCAGGTAAATTTCAAGCCTCTTATTCTAGAGGATCAGGGAGGCCAACACTTGTATCTAGACCAATTCAATCTGCCATGCCCGCTTCTACAAGTAATTACTCGGGAACTCCATCTCATAATTTGATTTAGGATAGTTAGGGAGTCGCGCCTTCGACAGGCAGCAGACCATCTTTTGATCGTACTTGCTATAATTATGGAGAACCTGGGCATATGAGGAGAGATTGTCCCTATCCACGAGTGTTAGATTCCCCGCAGCAGCAGACTAAAGCAGTGGTACTAGCGGGAAATAGTAATAATGGTAGAGGACGTCCACAAGGTGGGTGAGGAGGTAATCAGTGAGGCCGTGAAGGTAGAGAAAATGGTAGCGCGGACAGGGTTAACGTGCAACTAGGCAGGGAAGTCACTTGACATGATTATAGGACTCAGTGTTACGCCTTTTCGGGCAAGAATGAGGCAAAGGTGTCTGACGCGGTGATCACAGGTACTATTCTTGTTTCTAACCAGATGGCTAATGTGTTATTTGATCAGGGTTCTACTTATTCACATGTATCCCTGCGATTTACCTCAGAATTTTCTATGATTTGTGATATACTTAATGCCCCCATCCATGTTTCTACCCCAGTTGGAAAGTTTGTCATAGTCACCCATGTATATCGTGGTTGTCCTATTTTATTTAAGGGTTTTTAGACGTGGGCTGATTTGGTGATTTTGGATATGACTGATTTTGATATAATCTGAGGCATGACTTGGTTGTCCCCCTAATACTAAGTCTGTAACTCTAAAAATTCTGGGAAGGGATAAGTTAGAATGGGAATGGGTGTACAAGCCTAAGCAATCTAAGATCATATTCTCGATTCGGGCTAGTAAACTGGTAGAGCAGGGTTGTTTGGCTTATTTGGCTTATATTTTGAGGTTGAGTGGTGTCAGAATTTAGAAAAGTGTTTCCTAATGACTTGCCTAGTATGCCTCCGAATAGAGATATAGACGTCTGCATTGATTTAGAACCTAGTACTCGTCCCATTTATATCCCTCCATATCACATGGCTCCGTCAGAGTTAAGAGAGCTTAAGGCTCAAATCCAAGAGCTTCTTGATAAGGGATTTATTCATCCTAGCACTTCTCAATGGGGTACTCCAGTTTTGTTTGTTAAAAAAAATAATGGTAGTATGAGAATGTGAATAGATTACCGGTAATTGAATAGGGTCACTATTCAAAACAAGTATCCTTTGCCTCAAATAGATGATTTTTTCGACCAATTGCAACGTGAATCAGTTTTCTCTAAGATTGATCTAAGGTCTGGCTACCATCAATTGAAAATTAGGCCTGAGGATGTGCCCAAGACGGCGTTTAGAACTTGCTATGTACACTATGAGTTTTTGGTTATATCTTTTGGTTTGACCAACGTGCCTGCAACTTTCCTGAATTTGATGAATGGGGTGTTCAAGTCATTCCTTAATTTGTTTGTTATAGTCTTTATTGATAATATTTTGGTCTATTCAAAAAGTGAGGAAGAGTATGCCGACCATCTTTGTATTGTTCTGGGTGTTCTTGGGAAACAAAGGTTGTATGCTAAATTTTCTAAGTGTGAATTTCGGTTGACTTCGGTTGCATTTTTAGGACATGTAGTCTCAAAAGAAGGGGTAATGATAGATCCTCAAAAGATTGAGGCGGTTAAGAATTGGGTTCGGCCTAGCTCTATGACGGAAGTTAGGAGTTTTGTGGGGATCGCCAGCTACTATCGTCGATTTGTGAAGAACTTTGCTTCTATTGCCACCCACTTGACTAATTTGACAAAAAAAGAGATACCATTTGAATGGATTGAAAAATGTGAGGAGAGCTTTCAAAAGCTCAAGACTCTCTTGACCACCACGTCTATTCTAGCATTACCGGTTGAAGGTAAAGATTTTATTATTTATTATAATGCTTCACATTCTGGTTTGGGTGTTATGTTGATGCAGGATAAGATTGTTACAGCTTATGCCTCGCGTCAATTGAAGGTGCATTAGTGGAATTATCCAACACATGATTTGGAATTGACAGCGATAGTGTTTGCTCTTAAGATCTGGCGGCATTACCTCTATGGTGTTAAGTGTGAGGTGTTTACTGATCATCGTAGTTTGCAACTTGTATTCACTCAAAAGGGTCTGAATTTGACACAACGAAGGTGGATGGAATTACTTAAAGATTATGATCTCACCATTCAATACCATCCGGGTAAGGCCAATGTGGTGGAAGACACTTTGAGTTGAAAAGCGGTGAGTATGGGTAGTTTAGCTTGCTTAAGTGTAACCAAGAGACCTTTGGCTAAGGAAATTCAGACCTTAGAGTCTAAATTCATGCAATTAGACATCTCAGAAGAAGGTGGGGTGTTAGCTAGAATTGAGGTTAGGGCCACATTCATTAAAGAGATCATGGCCAAACAGTTTGAGGATGAGAATTCGGAGGAGCTTAGAAAGAAGACTGCGATTGGTAAGGCACAAAAGACCACTCTTGATGCGGAAGGTGTGCTCAATTTTAAAAGGAGAATGTGTATCCCTTGATTTAATGATTTGATTCAAAAGTTGTTGATAGAAGCCTATGGTTCGCGATATTCTATTCATCCGGGGGTGACCAAGATGTATCGAGACTTGAAACGAATTTATTGGCGGCTGGGCATGAAGAAGGATATAGCATAGTTTGTGGCTAAGTGTCAAAATTGCCAACAAGTGAAGTATGAAAATCAAAGACCTGCAGGTTTGCTTCAAAGAATTAAATGCTAATTCCGAAATGGAAGTGGGAAAGGATAGCCATGGACTTTATGGTTGGTCTTCCCAAGACTTTGGGGAAGTTTTATTCTATTTGGGTAGTGGTTGATAGATTGACTAAGTTAGCCCATGTTATTCCAGTAAGAATAGATTATAATGCTGAACAATTGGCTAAAGTTTATGTGAAAGAGATAGTGAGGTTGCATGGGGTGACCCTTTCTATCATTGTAGATAGTGGTACTCAGTTTACCTCCAAGTTTTGGAGGAAATTACATGATGAAATGGCACACAACTCACTTTTAGTACATCCTTCCATCCACAGACAGACAGGCAGTCAGAAACGACTATTCAAGTGTTAGAAGACATGTTGAGGGCATGTGTGATTGACTTTGGAGGATATTAAGATAAGTTCTTACCTTTGTGTTGTATAATTCTCACGTCTAGGATTAGAGAAATCAAGGATTGTATTGATGAAAATAATATTGAGTTACAAGCTCCTTATATAGGATAATAGTCATATTCTAGTTATACTAGGAATCCTACTACAACACAATTATTTACATGAGTAGTATTGTATTATAACTCTAATACCTTATCCTATTCGACTCCTGCAATATACAGTAGCTTAGTCGTACATAACTTAGGATTTAGTAGTCTAGTCCTAGTATGATTCTAACTCTAACTCGTCAGCCTGCTTCGATGGACATGTTCCATCAGTCTTCAAGCTTCCTTCAACACTTCCCCTTAAGCTAGTGAGTGGAGGAACTGTAACTCCAAGCTTGCTGCGAAAACTAGAGAAAACCTGTTTTGTTAAGGCTTTGGTATGAATATCAACTAGCTGATCCTAAGACTTCACAAACTGAGCAAGAAGTTGTCCCCTGGCCACTTTCTCACAAACAAAATGATAGTCCATTTCAACATGTTTGCTTCGAGCATGCATAACTGGATTAACTGTCATGTACAAGGCACGTATGTTATCACAATACAATGTAGGAACAGATCGAAGGAACAATCCAAGGTCATGAAGAAGATACACAATCCAAGTCATTTCTGCAGCAGTGGAGGCTAGTGCTCTATACTCAGCTTCAGCACTCGATCAGGCTACTGTGGTCTGTTTCTTGGAGGTCCAAGAAATGCAATTTGCACCTAGGTAGATGCTATAGCCTGTAGTTGATCTCCTAGTGGTGGTACAACCACCCTAATTAGCAACTGAGTTGCCATACAGCCTATATGGTGACTGTGAAATAATTCTCAGTCCAAAATGTAGAGTACCTTTGATGTACCTGAGAATCCTTTTTACCCCTTGAAGGTGTTTAGTGTTTGGGCTGTGCATAAACTGACTAGCTAAATTCACGGCATGAGTGATATCAGGTCTTGTGAGGGAAATACTAAAGGCTCCCTACTATCATTCTGTACAAGGAGGCATCTACAAGACTTCCACAGCTTTATGCAAACCATGCTTCTGCGCCAAAGGAGTGGCTACAGCCTTTGACAAACTCATCTCTGTCTTGGCCAGCAACTCACCAGCATACTTGCTTTGGTTTAAGTGAATTCCTCCTTCGAAATACTTCACCTCAACTCCTAGAAAGAAGTGTAAAAGGCCAAGATCTTTTATAGCAAACTCCTTCCCAAGTTGGAGAACCAACTCTAACACATGAGATGGATCATTTCCTGTGACAATATTATCATCCACATATAACAAGAGAAATACTTTGCCTTTGTGAGTTTGCAAAGTAAATAAGGAAGGGTCAGCCTAACTACAAACGAAACCAAGGTGTAAGAGATGCATGCTAAACCTATCAAACCAGGCTCTTGGTGCTTGTTTAAGACCATACAATGCCTTTTTAAGTAGACACACATGATAAGGATATTGGGGATAAAGAAAACCAGGAGATTGACTCATGTACACCTTCTCTTGTAAGAAGCCATAGAGAAAGGCATTTTTGACATCTAGTTGTCTAGCTTCCCACTTTAAACTAATAGCAATGGATAGAACCACCCTAATAGTTGTGGCTTTAACCACAAGACTAAATGTCTCTTTAAAATCTATCCCTTCAAGCTGCGAGAATCCCCTTGCCACAAGTCTGGCCTTGTATCTATCTACTATCCCATCTGCTTTTAACTTTGTCTTGAACACCCATTTTGAGCCAACCAAATTTATACCAGGAGATTTGGGCACCAAAATCCATGTCTTGTTAGCATGTAAAGCATCAATTTCTTCCTGCATTGTTGCAAGCCAATGAGGTGACTTTAGTGCTTCCTTAGTAGTATTTGGTTCTCTCAAAATTTATGTGCTACTGCGAGAAACAAGTGACAAGTGATGTTCCTTCACCTTGTTCCTAGTGATCATATGATGCCCTTGTAGTGCGGGAAGTAACTCAACTGGTACATCAACCAATGTAGTTGACTGGATGTAGCATTGTCAGATTGATGGTCAACTGGTACATCAACTAAAGTAGCTATTTGATGATGCTCATTGGCAGGACCTGTAAGTGCAACCTGTTCCTCACTGCTACCAGCAGATCCAAAATCTGCAGGTGGAGTTTCAATACTACTGTATGGAGCATCAACTTCAACCTGTTCCTCATCATTTGATCTTGCGCCTGAGAGGTCAATAGTACTCTCATCATCAAGGAGTATATGAGTTGTAGCAGCATTATCACCAGTAATGTGTGGACTAGCAGCATGTACTTCCCGTGAATCAGAATTATCACGTGCCTACAGTTTAGAGAAAGATTCAACAAAAGTAGCAAGATGAGGTGAGACATCAGTGTTAGTCTGAAATTGCTTTGGAGACACATAGGGTAATGTGTTTTCATCAAACACAACATGTCTAGATATGTAAACCTTCCTTGTAGGGGAATGATAGCATCTATATCATTTGTGTAAGTTGTTGTACCCGATGAACACACAAAGGTAGGTCTTTGGACTGAACTTGTTGTTACCCTTGACATATGGGAAACATCTACACCCAAACAATTTTAGGTTGTTATAATCAGGTTGTTCCCCATACAACTTAACAAATGGAGTCACCATCTTTAGGACTGAGGAGGGTAGTCTATTGATGAGAAATACAGCAGTGAGGAAAGCCTCAACCCAAAGAAACAAAGGTAGATTAGCATGAAGTAGTAGAGTTAAGCCAGTCTCCACAATATGCCTATGTTTTCTCTCTACAACTCCATTTTGTTCAGGTGTGTTAGGACGTGAAATATGTCTCACAATGCCATAATCTTCCAAATGCTTAATGAAGTCTGTTTGGATAAACTCACCACCTCCATCACACTGAAAAATCTTAATTTCTTTAGAAAATTATTTTTCCACCATTTTCTAGAATTTTAGAAAGACCTCAAAGAATTCAGATTTCTTTTTCACTGGATAAATCCATGTATATCTCGTGTGATCATCAACAAAAATGACATATTATTTCATATGTTGGGAAGATTCGACAAGAGCAAGTCCCCATAAATCACAATGGATTTTCAATAAAGGTTCTTTCTCAATTTTATTTCTCAAACCAAATGAGAGTTTACAACTCTTTCCCAACTGACAACTTGAACAAACAGTAGGCATTTTATTCCAACTACTAATATTGATGCAACTATTACTATTCAAAACTTTTAAAGACTTCAAACTAGGGTGTCCTAATCTAGTATGCCACATGTTGTCTGACGTGTTCCAATCGTGTGCAACAGTCAAAGCATATAGATTGTTATCTTCCAAAGCATAGAGTCCATTCCTTTTAGTTCCCTTGGCCAGTAGTGCCCTTGTCTTCTTTTCCTTTACAACAATGTTAGTTTCATCAAATTCAAGAGTGCAACAATTATGCTTTTCAAGCTTACTAACTGAGAGTAAATTTTTATTAATCTTAGGGACTACAAGAACTTCTTTTAACTTTAGTCCTGATCTGGATATGTTTCCAACATGTGTTATGTCTAACTTTGATCCATTCCCAATAATGATTTTATCTGGTCCATTGTAGTGTTTAAGGTCAGTTAGGATACCTGAGTTATGTGTCATATGGTTACTTTCTCCTGAGTCCACATACAAGGTGTCATCCGTGTTTTGTAGATTAGTAGCAGCCAATGCTTGTGGTAGCTCATCTACGGCTTGGTAAGAGTAATCCCACCTGTAAAAAACACTTAAGAGCAGTATGGTTATTCCTACCACAAATTTGACACGCATTAGTATTGTTTCTCTCATGACTTCCACTTGAAGAATTGTTCTGAGGACCTGGTCCATTTCTACTATTATAAGAACTTGTTTCTTGTCCACCAGGCTTAAAGCCTCTTCCTCTAGAATTGAAATTATTGTCTCCTCTTCTTTGAGAGTAGTTTCCTTTTCCCTTACCTCTTTGGGCAAAGAATATTATGTTATGGTTTTGTTGAGGCACTTCTTCTTCATCCTCCCTCATATCAAAACCCCTGAGAGCATTAACAAATTGATTAAGAGTAGGATATGGTGCCTTACCTAGCATGACAGTCCTGAAGGTCTTGTACTTAAGACCTACACCTCTAGCAAAATTAATCACTTCGCTATATTCATCTACAGGCCTGTTTCACACTTTCCAGTTGTTGTTTGAGCTGGAACTCCTTATCTTTTGTTGCTTGAAGATAAGCTTCTTCCAAGCATTCCCACATCTCTTTGGCAGTTGAGCAGCCTACGATCAAGTATATGCTTTCTTCTGTCAAGGTGCCTGAGGTCCAACTCCTTAGCAACACATCCTTCTCCTCCCAGTCATCAACAATGTTGTTGTCTTCTGCACCCTTCTCACTTGCTACATCTTTCTCAGTAGTCTGTCCAGTGGAACATGTATCTTTAGGTAGTTCTGTGATGAAGTAGGTTAATCTCATCACTTGAATCAACTAAGACATTTGTGTCCTCCATGTAAGATAGTTCGTTGGCTTAAGTTTAATGGAGCAGGACAAAATAAGATGATGAAGTGAAGAAGTCAAAAGAGTGTTCGTAGAAGGGGCCATTGCAATTTGATTTTGTGGTTGTTTTGGTTTTGATCTAATATGCTAAAGAGCGGAAAAGCTTTATTGCTCTAATACCATGTAGAATTCTCACGTCTAGGCTTAGAGAAATCAAGGATTGTATTGATGAAAATAATATTGAGCTACAAGCTACTTATATAGGAGAAGAGTCATATTCTAGTTATACTAGGAATCCTACTACAACACAATTATTTACATGAGTAGTATTGTATTATAACTCTAATACCTTATCCTAGTCGACTCCTGCAATATACAGTAGCTTAGTCGTACATAACTTAGGATTTAGTAATCTAGTCCTAGTATGATTCTAACTCTAACTCGTCAGCCTGCTTCGATGGACCTATTCCTTCGACATGTTCCATCAGTCGTTAGGCTTCCTTCAACATGTGTGAGTTCTCTTATAATAATAGTTATCGCTCCAACATTGATATGATACCATTTGAGACATTATTTGGGAGGGGATGTAGATCACCCATGGGATGGTTCGAGGCTGGAGATGTGAAACCTTTGGGGGTTGATTTAGTGAAGGATGCTTAAGATTAGGTGAGGAGTGTTCAAACTAAGCGTCTAGCAGCCCAGAGTAGGCATAAGAAGTATGTTGATCATAAGGTAAGAGACATGGCATTTCAAACCGGTGAGAATGTTCTTCTTAAGGTATGACCCATGAAAGGGATGATGAGATTTGGTAAGAAGGACAAGCTAAGTTCGCGATACATTGGTCCCTTTGAGGCTCTTGAGTGTATAAGGTCGGTGGCTTATAGATTGGCTCTATTTCCTAATCTATCATGTGTTTATTCGGTATTTCATGTGTCCATGTTGAATACATATCATGGTGACGGGGATACCATTATTAAGTGGGACTCAATTGTGTTAGACAAAGACCTCCAATATGAGGAGGAACCGGTAGCAATTCTTGATCGTGATGTGCATAAGTTGAGGACCAAGGAGATTAAGTCCGTGAAAGTTCAATGGTTGCATTATCTAGTTGAGGAAGCTATTTGGGAAACCTAGAGGGACATGCGAGAGAAGTAACCCCAATTGTTTGTCGATTCAGGAACTACTTCATCCCTTCTTTAGCCTATTTTTCCTAAGTTTGTCACTCGGCGATGAGTGATGGGTAAATTGGTATCTATTGTAACGACCGGGTACCGTCGTTATAGAAAAGCCAATGGGGAAAATTTTTTGGTCGAAAAACTTTTTCATTGTAACTGGGAATTTCCCAACCTATTCCAGATTTGGACTAAATCGGAGTCATTAAGGTTTAGGGAAATCAGGTAACAATTGGGTGATTTATTTATAATTTTGATTTCATGAATAGTTAGATAAGTCGTTACTCGTATGACTTTATGGAATTGAATTCGAGTGACTAGAACTCTCGAAATCAATCTTAGCAGGAACGGTATTTTCTGAGCGTCGTTGGTTAAAGATGTGTTGTGCAATGGGGGTCTTGGAATTATTAAAATAGCTCACTATTTCATGCAATCTGCTTTGGCGGTGCTTTTGGTCGCTCTGGCAGGGCCGCTGTAGCGGGGTGAATGTCGTTATGGCGGGTCCGACACGACTTAAAGTCATAAATAAACCCCAAAACGTCTTTATTATGCACTTTTCAATTTTTAGAGCTAAGGAACGAACCCCAGGCAATTCTTGACAATTTTTCACCATTCTTGAGGATAAAGGTAAGGTTTTCACTTCTCGAATCCATTTTTGATCCATAGAACGTAATCCAATGGGTAATTATCGATGGGGGAGGGTTTTGATTTACAAACTATGGTGGAAAAAGCCCCATTTTTGATACTTGAGATCATGGGTTTGATCTAGGGTTCATAGTATTGTTAGTAATTCGGGTAATTAGTGATTGTTTATTAATTCTCGTATTATATTGATTGTTTGTAGACCAAGAACAAGTGGAACGAATTCGGAAAGGGAAGGATGAAGTTTCTTAGGGTTTCAAGCTTGTTTCTAGGTAGGTGACAGTTGTGATTATGTGATGTATGTTTTTTCTTGCTTCATTATGATACATGTATGTAAGTGAATGTTGCATTATTGATCACACTTGTTGTAAATGAGATAGACGAATGATGAATGCCATGAATTATGACTTAATTATATGAACTTGAGAATATACTTGCGATTGTGATTATGGCTTATTGAATGGATCGGGTGTTGCATTCCGACACACTAACTTCGATCAGTTGCCACATTCTGACATAATTATGGGATTGGTTTCCACATTTCAGCATAAACATTGGATCGGGTACGACATTCTGGTATGCTAACTGTTTGGGTTTGGGTTCCATGAGAAGACCAATGATTTGATATAATTGTGTATCTTGAGAAATGTGAAACTGTACCATGTTCAAAAATGTTGATGATAGTGTATATGTTCGATATATGCATGTGATTATATTGTTGTACTGACTTATGTATGTTACACTTAGTGGGATAGCCGTGTGATCCTACCAGTACATTGTGGTTGTGTACTGATACTGCACTTGCTCTTTCTTTGTTGAGTACAGGGCATCTTCAGGCGGCTATTGATAGACCTAGTCTAGAAGATCAGTGATCGGTTAGAATTCAAGGGTGAGCTAGTTCCTCCAGGCTGCTATGAGTTCTCCTTTCGTCTATGTCCACATTTTAGACTTAGATTTTTCTAGTTAGTTGATTAGTTCATTAGTTTGGGGTTGTATCCCTTCTTGTTTAGACTTGATGAACTTTAGATGATTTGGTACATTGACTTTTAGGTTCTAGGTGTTACTTTCGCATTTTTTAGTTGATAGACTTTTGTTTGGAGTTTATGGGAACTCCCTCTTTCTTTCCTTAGTATTTAACTTGCTTCCGTAACTTAAATGTTTAGTATGTGATTAGAGTTGGTTAATTAATTTACATTAATGGTTCTCCCACCGGAGGGTTAGTGTAGGTGTCAATCACGATGATCTGGATCATGACAGATTATCAACTGTGTTTTTGTGTTTGTGCTTCGAATTGCTCCAATTTCACATTATTTCTTTATGGTTACTAGAGAAAATTGAATAGAAGGTGTCAAATAAATTTTTGTTTTGTTTTTGGTGACACAATGACCAAGAAAGGGTCAAACCCACTTAAAAATGTAATGTTTTTGAATTTTTTTATTTTTTTATAGAATACAAAAACAAAATACTACATTTTTCAACTACTTTAATTCTAACCAAACCATTTTTTTTTAAAGTAAAAGACAATAGGATTCAAAAGTTATTCCTCTTCTCTTCAATGTTCTTTTCTTCTTCTTCTTTCTTAGAAAATCCGACCATCAACAAATGTTCTCATTCTCTTCGTCCTCATCTCCGGTCACCAATTTCTTTTTATGAACTAAACATCGTCTTCGACTGTCACTCTTCTTAAAATGGGTTAGTCTTTTTTTGTTTTGAAAGATTTAAGAATTTTTGAACAACACACTCTTGATACTAAGTTCTTTTCTTCGGTTATTGAACAAAAACCATTCTATAGATGTCAAAATTGAATAATGATGTAATGGTACCTATTATTTCTTATTTTTAAATGAAAACTGACAGACCCAAATAAAACCCTAATTTTGAGGTAATGTATATGTTTTGTTGTGGTTCAGTGAAAAGCTATTTTTTGTTGCTTTTGTTCTTCCTTTTTTAACCATTTTGTTCATATTATTGTAGAATATAGTATGTTTAGTTGTTCAACATATATCTCATTTGTTGAAAGAAGTGTTGTATGTTGCAACATATTAGTGATATGTTGGTACATATTCCAACATAGTTGTCATATGTTGGAACATGTCACATGTGTTAGAGCAAGGTCATATGTAGTAATAGGTTATTTATATATTGAAACAGAAGACTCATCTGTGGCAACAAAAGATTCATCTATGTCAATAAAAGGTTCAATTGTGGCAACAAAAGCTTCATCTATGTCAACAAAAGTATAAATTGATATATGTGGCAATATATAGCCTCTGTTGTAAAAAATCACACAAGTATCTATATGTGCCCCAACATAAAGGTGATATGTTACAAAATATATCACTTTGAATTGACATATGTTGCAACTTGCCAAAATTTAAAAAAAAATGAAAAAGAAAGAAAAACACAGTCAGTTATATAAAAGGCGCTTGGGGACGAACGACTCTTCATATTTATAAAATAAACTTTCATTTCTCTTTCTCCTCTTTTTCTCTCTTTTATTTTCTTTCTCTCTCTCTCTCTCTCCCCCCCCCCCCTATTACTCCACATATCCACATGTTGTTGTGATATTTTCTACAACATAGATTATAATTTGTTGTAATTTTTGTGTCTCTACAATAGTTCCAACCACCTCGTTGTTGTCGCTCATTCCTTTTATCGTCGGTATCTCAGGTAAAATTAAATTAGAGTTTTAAAATATTTATTGATATTAAATCAGGAGGTTTTTAGTAATTAGTGGTTGATTGTTATTCTTTTTTGAAATATTATCTGATTTCAAAAAGTTTCAGTTTGTAGTTGATTGGTTAGGGTTTGGGGAGGGTTTTGGGTTGGTTGGTTGGTTGGTTCATGTTTGGTATTGAATCTTATTTAGGGTTTTGTGAGGGATGATACGTTGTTGTTTCTGTTGTTGTGTGTTGTGTTTTGTTGTTGTTATTATTGTTAAGAAATATTTGATTTTGTGGTTGGTTGTTGACAATTTTTCGCAGATACAAATATAATGCCTCATGTCAAAAGAAAAATTGTAGTAACAACTAAAATTCCATTTCCTCTCGTTTACAAGAGATTTCATCCAAAACAGTTTCTTCTCAAGTAGAATTAGGAGTTTCTTCTTCTCAAGTAGAACCAAGAGTTTCTTCCGAAGTAGAAGTAGGAGTTTCTCAAGAAGAACTTGAAATTCTCCATGAAGTTGATGTAGAGGAAGGATAAGAAAAAATTGAGGATGATGAAGATAGACAAGACAAAAATGAAGTTGACGAATAATGACAAGAAAAAGTTGAGGATGAGGAAGAAAGACAAGATAAAAACAAAGTTAAGGAAGGAAGAAGAACGTGAAGAAAACTTCTGGAAAAAAAAATGGTTCATGTTTGAGAATAATGAAAAGAAGGATGAAGCTTTTATTAATTATTGTGTCATGCCACTCTTTTTTGGCAAAAAGAACTTTGTCATAGTGTTGACATCCAATTTTTACCTTCCAAAATTTGATTAATTTTCAAGCTTCTTTAACTACAAACAATTTAAAATAATTGTTTTTGAAAATAAAAAAATGCTTTCAAATTTATTTCAAGGCAATTTTTGTCATTTTCCTATAAAAATATACCTCTCTCTATCTAAAAATAGAGTTTTAATTAAGTGTGTTTTATTTCCTCAAAAATCAATTAGAGTACATAACTACTCTCTTTATTTCAAAATAATTATAATTTTTATGTTAAATGATTATTTTACATTGTTAAAGTTAAGAAGCTTAATAGTTAATTAAATATGTAATTTATTTCGCTTGCAATTTATGTAAGATATGGTCAAAGGACCAAATCCTTCAACTTTCAATTCAGTAATCAATTAGCTCAAATTCTAGGCCGAACATTCTGTAACTCAGCCCATTTCTCTTCTAAAACACCCAGACCCCCTTTACGTTCTTGTTCATTCCACAACAGCAAACAAAGAAGGGAATTTGAATTAAGGGTGACAATAAAGGTGTCAAAATAAAATGGCGGTGATATAGGTCTTAATTATTGAGTGTATGTGACAATTATGTAATTAAGGATTAAAGATTATGGGAGTTTCCCTCAAGTTTTTTAGTTGACAGTTTGGTCCATTGTATTAAATAGGGATGGGGGGAGCTGCAAATTTGTCTTCTTCTTCTTCTTCTTCTTCTTCTTCTTCTTCTTCTTCTTCGTCCTCTTCTTCCTCTTCCTCTTCCTCTTCGTCCTCTTCTTCCTCTTCCTCTTTCTCTTCCTCCTCCTCCTCCTCCTCCTCCTCCTCCTCCTCTTCTTCTTCTTCCTCCTCCTCCTCCTCCTCCTCCTCCTCTTCTTCTTCTTCATCGTCTTCTTCTTCTTCTTCCTCTTCTTCCTCTTCCCCCTCCTCCTCCTCCTTCTCCTCATCCTCCTCCTCCTCCTCCTTCTCCTCCTCCTCCTCCTCCTCCTCCTCCTCTTCTTCTTCTTCTTCTTCTTCTTCGTTGTCTTCTTTTTTTCTTCTTCGTTGTCTTCTTCTTCCTCCTCTTCCTCCTCTTCGTCTTCTTCTTCGTCTTCTTCATTGTCTTCTTCTTCTTCTTCTTGGAATCATTCATCATCATTTTGGTATACTTGTAATTGTTTTCAATAATTTGCATTCACATCCAACAGAGTAGTCATATGTTGCAACATATAACTTACACATGTTTGCAAAATGTGATTTATGTGTCGCAACTGAATAGTTATATGTAACAACATATGACTTACATGTCCTAACATAATAGTCATATTTTGCAACATATAACTAACACATGTTTGAAACATATGATTTATGTATCACAAAAGAATAGTTATATGTAACAACATATGACTTTTAAGCCGCAACAAAATAGTCACATATTGCCACATAAGACTCATTTGTTGCAACAAATGATGAAGTTGTATTCTATCATTAGTACTAACTATTTTTTGAATTAATTTTCTTGAAGTACATATGTTGCAACACATGACAAGGAAAGTGAGCAAAGCCTTCGCAAGAATGGTTGGCCCAAAAAAAATGACGATGAAGATGATATTCGTTGTGAATTATGAAGTTGTGATTTAGAACTAGATTATGTAGTTGAATTTTTGTCTCATACCACTGTGTGGTATTAATTCAATTAAAATGTGGCAACATATATATATTCTGTTGGATAATCTTTTGATTTTTGTGTTGAAATTGCAGCAGATGTATCATATGAAATTATTGTTCAAAGTACAAAAAAATGGTCCAATTTGACATTTTTCATTGCTTAATTTTTCGATTAACTCATTCATCAAATTGTCATATGTGGCAACAGATGTACATTTTGTTGGATAAAATGTTAAATTTTGCAACAGATATGTCATATGTTGCAACATATGTATATCCTAACATTTGGTTTTTGGTATTAATTCAATTGATTTGTAACCTAATACAACATGTAACACTAATATTATCCCTACAAAATGTCTAAGTACAAAATTATGGTTTAATACAATAACTTTCATCAATTCTATCAATTATTTGTACAAATACTATTATACCACTAGTTCATCATACAATGACTAAGTAATTCCATATGATAGTTATATAACACCATTGAAAATCATTGTTCAAAGTGTTATAACATCTTTTTACTGCTTAATTATGGTCCAAAGTACTAAAATATGGTCCAATGTGACATTTTTCATTGTTAAATTTCTTAATTTATCGATTAATCCGTCTATCAAATATTCATTTGTGGCAACAGATGTACATTGTGTTGGATAAAATGTTGAATTTTGCAACAGAAACTGCAACAAAGCTGTCATATGTTGCAATGAATGTATATCCTAACATGTGGTTTTTGGTATTAATTCAATTAAATTGTAACCTAATACAACATGTAGCACTAATATATAGTCCTATAGCATGTCTAAGTACAAAATTATGGTCTAATACAACAACCTTCATTAATTCTATCAATTATTTTTACAAATACTATTATACCACTAGTTCATCATAAAATGACTAAGTAATTCCATATGATAGTTATATAACACCAATAAAAATCATTGTTCAAATTGTTATAACATCATTTTATTTCTTAATTATGGTCCAAAGTACTAAAATATGGTCCAATTTGACATTTTTCATTGCTAAATTGCTTAATTTATCGATTAACTCATCCATCAAATTGACATATGTGACATAAAATGCTGAATTTTGCAACAAAAATTGAAACTGATCTGATATATGTTGCAACATCTGTATATCCTAACTTGTGGTTTTGGTATTAATTCAATTAAATTTGTGACCTAATACATCATGTAGCACTAATATATAGTCCTACAACATGTCTAAGTACAAAACTATGGTCTAATACAACAACCTTCATCAATTCTATCAATTATTTTTACAAATACAATTATACCATCAGTTCATCATACAATGACTAAGTAATTTCATATGATAGTTATATAACACCATTGAAAATCATTAGTCAAACTGTTATAGCATCTTTTGATTGTGTAATTATGGTCCAAAGTACTAAAATCTAGTCCAATTTGACATTTTTCATTATTAAATTGTTTAATTTATCGATTAACCCATTCATCAAATTGTCATTTGTGGCAACATACGTACATTCTGTTGGATAAAATGTTAAATTTTACAACATAAATTGCAACAGATTTGTCATATGTTGCAATATATGTATATTCTAACATATGGTTTTTTGTATTATTTCAATTAAATTATGATCTAATACAACACGTAGCACTAATATATAGTTCTACAGCATGTTTGAGTATAAAATTATGGTCTAATACAACAACCTTGAATTCCTCTCTATTAATGCTGATACTACTTGCATGAACACATAATTGACATATGTTGCAACAACTTAAAACATGTTAGTACTTTATAAAAGTCATGGGAAAGCCCAACTTCTAAACTGGCCCAATCGGTCCATTATTTCAGTTCTAGAAGGGATAAAAATTAGGCATTTCATTTCATTTCAAGAATAGGATTTTCATTTTCTTCCTCGCGGCTTCAATTTCTTCGCTTCACTTTCTCTCTCTTCTCTCTCTTTGCATGGATCTCGAATCTCTGGAGTGCATGAGATATAATGATATTTTTATTTCATCAGTTTTTTTTGTTCTTTGTTTTTTAATACGGAACTAATTGATTGGGATTTGGTAAATCAAATCAATAAATAAGATTCGCCTATCATGTACTGTCAAATCAATGAAATCATTAATTTTGCAATATAGTCGTTGGGTAAGAATGAATTTCTTTGAATATATCTCAGTACTAGAGATCTCATAAATGAATTTTGTTTTTTTGTTACTTTTGATATAATGTCAAATGTAATATTGAATCGAATTTATAATGACAAGAATGATCTCATGTTGGGTGTTAAAATCTGTTGCAAACATGGAGACTTACTTTCAATGCAAACTTCATGGTCGAAGGACAATTCAGGTCAAAATTTTTGATCTTGTCCACTCTATCGTGTATGTACAGTTCTACATTTCTACAATCTAGGTCTTTATTTTGGTTTTTGTTTAATTTAATTTTCTTTGTGGTATGTATTTTAGGAGAATGCAACTTCTTTAGATGGAGGGATTGTGAAGATATTGATATATGATCCAAGTTCGTTATATAGAGATTGGCGAAGAGAATTAAGGAGTTGAAATTGATGATGAACATATTAAAAGAAGTAACAAATGGGTGATGAAGGAAAAGGAGAAGAATAAGAAGAAGAAGAAAAAGAATACCAAATGTTGTAACAACTGGAAGCTAATATTTGTGTTGATTGTTGTGGTCTTTTTTCTATTTTTAAGCATTACCAAGAAGAATACTGTGAAGGATGAAAAAATCTTATATAGTTGTGTACAACCATTAAAATTATCATAGTTGTTGAAATAAATAAACATAGTTTTGCACTTATGTTTCAATATTTTTACTTGTTCTTAACATATCATAACATCAGTAAGTCATTGTTGCTATAGATGCACCATCCGTTGCTACAGATGACTTATTTATTGCTATAGATGCCTCAAATGTTGCAACATATCAACCTTATGTAGCAACATTTGACCATTTGAGGCATATGTTGCTACAGATGACACATGTGTTGCTACATGTGAATCAAATGTTGCAAAATATGAGGCATATGTTGCTGCTTACATTATTCGCATTGACAAAAAGAACATTTGATGTTAGAAGAGGAAGCAACACCAATAAAAGATTGAGTTGTTGCCATAGATGAAGCTTCTTGTGTCATTTGATCTACAAGGTAAATAGAAAAAGGTTGAGAGTTTACAATTGATTATAAAATAATAATGGGTAGCAATTTATACTTATGTTGACACAGATGGACATTATGTTGCTGTAGATGTACCTTTTGTTGACACAGATGAATCTTTTGTTGAGCAATACGTTAAGACTTTTATCACTTTTGTGAGCATATGGACAATATTACATTGTAAGTAGTAACACATAATTGACATATATTATAACAGATGCACGACTATGTTTTAAAGATACATTAGTTCAAAACAAATCACACATTTTACATTAAAAAAAAAACTTAAGTTGATTCAAATTAAGATAAGATACATCCATGAATAAAAAAGAACATTCATTAAAAGTCAACAATAATTATGAAGCATTTTGATTTGGGCAATGTAGTTCTTTTGTGGCCAAAGTCCTTAAATATGTAACACTTATTTTTTCACAAAATCATGATATAAAATATTTCTTTCGACAATCACAATTATCGACTGTTTAGTAATACCATCCTTCCAACGCCAAATATATCAATTTTTCTTCTCGATCCATTCACTAACAATCAACCTCTATTAATAATCCCTCCTTTTATCGTACCTGAAGAAAATCAATTAAAAAATAGTTAGTACTAATGATAGAATACAACTTTGACATCTGTTGCAACATATGAGTCATATATGTGGCAACATATGACTATTAAGTTGCGACGTATAAGTCATATGTTATGAGAGGTAAGTCATTTGTTGCAATATGTGAGTACTATGTTCCAACATATGACCATTATGTTGCTACATATTTCTATTAAGTTACGACTGATAAATCACATGTTCCAAGAGGTAAGTAATCTCGTGCAACATGTGACAATTATATTGCAACATGTAAGTCATATGTTGCAACATGTGTATGACATATGTTACAGCATATGAATATATTGTTGCCACAAATAAATCATATGTTGCAACATATGACTATTATGTTGCGATAGATAAATCATATGTTGCAACATGTAAGTCATATGTTGTAAGATGTAAGTCATTTGGTTCAACATATGATTTACCTGTCACAACGTGTAAGTCATATGTTCCAACATATAGCTATGTTGTTGCGACATATAAATCATAAGTTCCAACATGTGTAAGTTATTTGTTGCAACATATGGCTATTCTGTTGCGGCAACTTAGTCATATGTTTAAGTGAGAAGTCATTTGGTGCAACATATGACTAATATGTTGCAACATATGGCTATTCTGTTGCAACGTAAGACTATCATTTGTTCTAATATCTGACTTATTCAACACGAGTCAACTATTGCAACAGATATAACCATATGTTGGAAACGCGAATGTAAATAATTGAAAACTATAAGTACACCCATATGATGAATACTTCAAATAACTATTAATTTTACTTACCAAACAAAGTGATGTGTGAGCACAATCACTTATGAAGTAATGTCAATTGATATAGAACAAAATCTGGTCCACTGATTAGCTAAATCTGATTCAACAAGAAGAAGATGAGAAGAGAAGAAGAAGAAGCACAAGGAACAGTAGCCAAAAACAACAATGGTGAGCAACAAAACGATCTTTTTAGCAAGAATGAACGAACAAGAAGAAGAAGAAAAAGATGAAGAGAACAGGAAAAAAGCAAAAACAAACTAGAAGAAGAAGAAAAAGAGGGTTGCAGGTGGGAATTTGATAGCTTTTATTTTCCCTTTTGGCTAGCTTCCCACCATTTTTGGTTAAACTATGTTTTAGTCTTTTACCCTTTTACCCCTCATTTAATACAATGGACCAAACTGTCAACTTAAAAACTTGAGGGAAACTCCCACACATGCCTCATAAATCCTTAATTCTTAATTACATAACTGTCACCTAGACTTATTTAAAATAACTTATGTCACCTCCATTTAATTTTGAAACTTTAATGTCACTCTTAATTCAAAATCCTTGGTTACTACTCTCATTTATTTATTTCCTTTTTCAAACTTCTTAGAAATGTTTTATTTTAAGCCAAGAGACTATTGGAAACAATTTATCTCTCTACAAGGTAGGAATAAGACATGCATACGGTCTACACTTTCCAAACCCCACTTATGGGATTACACTAGGTATGTTGTTAATGTGACCCTCCCCAAACCTCACGTGTGGGATTACACTAGTTGTATGTTAATGAGGAATTAGTGATACATAGTGTGTTAAACTAGCTGGAAATAGAATAATATTTGTATTTTAATCTATTTTTAAAAAAAAAATCGTAAACATACATGAAACTGATCTTCTATCTTGCTCAATTTTTTAAAAAATGATGTATTTTTTGTAAACCTATTTTGTTCATGATGGCACAAAGCACAGAAAATAATCGTAGGATGTGGGGATAAGTAAATGAGCAAGACATTGTTTAAGGAAAGATAACTAAAATTCATTACAAAATCAACAATAACGTCAAACTGATTATATGACTTAAAAGACGATAGATTGCAATAAAATAGCTTTACATAGATTTCATCCAAAATAAGTGATCTTAGGTGTATTTATATGCCTAAGTTGTCAATATTTGCCCATGAATTGATTGAAGTAACGAATGATCTAGAGTCTATTAGCTTGATTTTGTTATACCTACGATATTATGCACTAAAACATGTGATTAGAGGTTTCAGGAACTCTCAAGGAGATTGGAGTCAAATTGAAAGAAAAGATGTAAGGATATGCTGAAAAGAAGCTAAGGCTGAAAGCCATAAGGCCAGGCGCACAGCTAGGCGTGAAGCGCCAAGGGCCAACATACAGAGAGGCCTCTCAAGCAGTCTAAGAGGCTTGACGCGCCAAGGCCAAAGATTCTGGGGCCTTTCTCAGACGCTTAAAGAGGAGCGATGCGCCAGGGTGGAAACCTCAGATGTGAAGTTTGGGTGCGATTCTAGGCACGACACGCCAGCAGGATCCCGATTTTTTCATCTTAAAAGTGTTAAAAAAGGATTCCTAATTGTAATAGACTTTGGCTCTAATTTTTCTACCATTATAAATAGATACTTAGGGATCCATAATTAGGGTTCGACTTTTATTTGGTGTGCAAGAAAAAGTATTCATGTTTGTAATAGGTTTTGATCTTTTAACTCTTCTATTTTCCAAAAATCGCATGAACAATTGTATTTTCTGGTTTTCTAATAGCATGAGTGGCTAAATGCCTTAGTTTTGGGGTTGTAGCTACGAATGGATTATTGATTATTAAAGGCATGTTGAATTAATTATAGGTTGTCATTATAAGTTACTTCTATGTTCTTGTTTTAGTTTTTTATGATTGATCACCATAAGATAAATATATTGTCTAAACTTGAATCGGGAGAGGAGAGGTTAGATAGACCAAAGAATATAGAGAGCTTGATCGACCCATCAAGTTGAGGTGATTGGTGTTCAGGAGTGACGTCCGAACGAACAAATCGCTTGGTTACGAAATGGGATGAAATATAAATGCTCACCAATTAGTCTATTTATCCCCGCTCAATGATCTAGTTAGATAGCTAACTAGGATAGGTGACTAGAGGTGTGAACCCAACTCATACAATTAACCCTGTAAAGTAGTAACTTGACGACTAAAATTAGCTCTAAGCCAATAATATGATACATGATTCATTGCATACTGTAGCCCTGGAATTGTCTTTTACTTGCTTGAAACATCATCTTAAAGTCATTCACATTTAGTTACGTTTATTTAGTTCATAATTAGTAGTAGTTAACAAGCATTACCATCTCTGAAACAATTACTTCTATTTTATTTGTGGAGTTAAGTGTTGGATATAAGCTAATCATAAATCCCTTGGGAACGATAACTCATTTCTTTAAGAATCTGTATTACTTGAGCGACCACGTACACTTGCGTGTATATTGGGGAGCAACAAGTTTTTTGTCACCATTGCCGGGGACATAGAAATTGATTTATATTCGATCTTCTTAAGTCTACAATTAGAATATTTAGGTATTAATTACTTGATCTTATCTTGTTTATTCAGACACTTGATTTTTAGGTCTGGCTCGGAAGGGAGAACTTGTTGAACCTTACAGCGAACCCAAAAGAGTTTTATGTTAGCGCAGAAAAATGAATCAAGGACATCTAGGAGAATTGGGGTTAGGTATTTGGGGAAACAGTGATGATAATAAACAAGACAACGTGAATAACCCGAAGAATGTGAACAACAAATAGAACTCGAATAACCAAGGAGTACCCCCTGTCGTACCCGCAAGACCAGTCCGTGATGTGGCAGTCCCACTTACAGCCAACTTGGCATCTAGTATTAGGAAACCTCCACCGGGGGTGGATTTGAACTAAAGCAGGGCATGGTACAACTCCTCCATTCTAATGGGCAGTTCACAGGCCTCCCCCATGAGGATCCTCAAATTCACCTTAGGAACTTTATAGATATTACTGATACATACATCCCAACTGGAGTCTCATCGAACTATGTGAGACTGACGTTATTCCCATACTCATTGTTAGGAGCCGCAAGGAGTTGGTTAGATTTTGAGCCACCAAACTCCATCACTACTTGGGATTATCTAGCAAAGAAGTGCTTGAGTCGATTCTTCCCATCTAAGAAAACTGCTAAGCTGAGGAGTGAGATAATAAGCTTTACTCAAAACCAGGGAGAGGACACGTATTAAACATGGGCTCGCTTCAAACAAATGTTGAATGCTTGCCTACACCACATGCAAACTAATGAGGTACTTGCTCACACTTTCTTTAAAGGTCTAGATTATAATACTCGTTCACTTTTTAATAGTGCAGCAGGTGGACAGGCCCTAGCTAAAATATGTGAAGAGTTGTTCAACTTACTCAATAAACTCTTTGAAGGGAACCAAGGGTATGAGGGAGAAATGCCTAGAACCACAACCCAAAAGGTTGTGGGGATCTTAGGTGTAGATTAAGATACTGCCATAAATGCCAAGTTGGATGCAATGCAATATAACATGACCTTACATTTTAAACAGATGGCTCTAAACCAGGAATCAGTTAACTTGGTACAACATGCATCAAATTGGTGTGGGGTATGTGGTAGTGGAACTCCTGAAACTGAGCAATGTGAGGCAAATTCAGATTTTGTAAACTATGTGGGTAATGCACAAAGGGGTGAAGTTCAGAAAAATTATGGTAACACTTACAACCCTAGTTGGAGGAACCATCCTAACTTCTCATAGGGTGGAAACCAAAATCAAAACCAAAAACAGGCGCAAGGAGCTAACCAATACCGTTCTCAAGGGGCTAGGCAACAATACCAAAATCCTAACCAAGGCGCAAATTCTAGTGCACCAAAAGGAGGGATGACCACCAATGAAGAGATACTCCAAAAGCTCATGACTGAAATAGGGACCAAAATAAATGCTAGAGTAGATAAGCAGGATGAGAACATCAGAAATATCCAAATGTCCCAAATGAGTTTAGAGAAACAAGTTGCGCAAGTAGCTAATTCTCTGAACTTGCATCCCCAAGGTGGGCTGCCCGGTGATACTAAACTCAACCCAAAGCAATTGCATGCGATAAGTACTAGAAGTGGGTTACAATTAGAGGAACTAGCTCCAAAGAAGAGAGAGACTGAGGCAAGTACTATAGAAAAGAAAGTGGAAGAGGTAATAAAAAGCTCTAATGTTGAGGTACTCGTTCCTCAAAAGAAATTACCACCTCCATTTCCACAAAGGCTCAAAAAACAGAATGAAGATGAATGATTCGGTAAGTTTCTCTCTCTTCTTAAACTGGTTCACATTAATCTATCTTTGGTTGACATTTTGTAGGGTATCCCGAAGTATGCTAAATAAGGACATTATGGTTAGCAAGAGAAGGCTCACGAAGTATAAAACTGTAGCACTTACTGAGGAGTGCAGCTCTAGGATCCAAAATAGACTTCCAAAAAAGTTAAAAGATTCGGGTAGCTTTACTGTGTAGATTACAATTGGGCAAAGTGTTCATGCCCGCGGATTATGTGATTTAGGAGCGTGTATAAATTTGATGCCCATATCATTGTATCTAAAGCTTGGGTTGAGTAGTCCAAAAATAACCATTGCTATTCTCCAACTCACTGATATATCCATTGCTACGCCTGAGGGGGTGGTAGATGATATGTTAGTTCAAGTAGGTTCATTGATTTTTCCTATAAATTTGTGGTCTTAGATTTTGAACTTGATTCTGAAGTTCCATTCATTTTGGGACGTCTGTTCTTGGCCATGGTAGGGCACTGATTGATGTAGCAGCTGGTCAACTAACTATGAGGGCGCATGATAAGGTTGAGGTATTCGACGTTTATCACACTTTAAAATTTTCTTCTATTTATGAAGAGTTGTCTGCTATTACTGTGGTTGATCAAATAGTAGAATCATAAGTAGTTGTGCATGAAGATCCTTTAGAGAGAGTGTTAACAGGTCATGAGGTAGATGGAGATACTGAGGCCCAAGAGATAGAAACATGTCTGAATCTGGCGCTTGTGGAGACTCACAAGCGGAGAGTCGAGACATTAGATCGTGAGTTAGGACCTCCACCAAAGACTTCAATTGAAGAAATCCCAAGATGGAATTAAAAACTCTGCCTGCTCACCTAAGGTATGCATTTTTGGGTACTAATGAAACTTTGCCTATTATACTTTCTGCAGAGTTGTCTGAAATATAGGTTGATGCGACATTGAGGATCCTAAAGAAGAGAAAGAAGGCGATTGGATGGAAGATGGATGATATTCATGGGATTAGTCTGGCTTTATGTATACACAGAATCTACATGGAAGAGGATCGCAAACCAAGTGCACAACATCAACGTCGACTAAATCCTTTGATGAAAGAAGTAATGAGAAAGAAAGTAATAAAGTGGCTAGATGCTGGAATTGTTTACCCGATCTCTGATAGTAAATGGTAAGTCTGGTGCAATGTGTTCCCAAGAAGGGAGGTATGACTGTGGTGAGGAACGAAAAGAATGAGTTGATTCCTACTGGAACAGTGACCGACTAGAGAATTTGTATGGATTATTGAAAACTAAATGATGCTACCCGGAAAGATCACTACCCCGTTCCCTTCATTGATCAAATGCTTGATCGACTAGCAAACAGGAGTACTATTGTTTCTTAGATGGGTATTCTGGTTACAACCAGATCTTGATTGCACTTGAGGATCAGGAAAAGACCATGTTCACTTGTCCTTATGGTACATATGCTTTCAAACGCATGCCATTCGGACTTTGCAATGCACCGACGACTTTTCAAAGGTGTATGATGGCCATTTTGCATGATATGGTGGAAGACTTTGTAGAGGTGTTCATGGATGATTTCTCCGTCTTTGGGAAGTCTTTTGGGGTATGTCTTCGGAATTTGATGAAGTACTTGCTAGATGTGAGGACACTAACTTAGTTCTCAATTGGGAAAATGTCATTATTTTGTTAGAGAAGGGATAGTGTTTGGCCACAAGGTCTCGAAGTCTGGTTTAGAGGTTGATAAGACCAAGGTAGAAGTTATTGAGAAATTTCCCCCTCCTATTTCTGTAAAAGGGGTGTGTATTTTTCTTGGTCATGCAGGTTTTTATCGACGATTCATCAAGGATTTTTACAAGATTGGAAGACCTATGTGTAGCCTTTTGGAGAAGGAGGTGAAGTTTGACTTTGATGAGATGTTCTTGAAAGCTTTTGAGATGTTGAAGAGGAACTTAATAGAAGCTCCCATTTTAAATGCTCCTGATTGGGGACTACCATTTGAACTAATATGTGATGCAAGTGACATAGCAGTGGGTGCAGTGTTGGGACAAAGAAAGAATAAAGTGTTCCACTCGATCTATTATACAAGCAAGACCCTTGACTCTATTGATATACCGTGAGTTTACGGTATTTCTAATACATTTAACTTACAAGTTGTGTGTGTCTAGGGCCTTACCGTATTGGTTTTTATGTGTTTTATTATGTTTTTGCAGGAAAGATGTTCAGGTGTAGAAGTATGGAGACAACTGATCAAAATGCAGAAAAAAAGCCTTCACGGAGATGATCTACGGATCGTAAGTCCATTGACGGTCCGTAGGTGATGACTGTAGATCAGCAGCCAAGGGACGGATGATAAATCAGGGAAATCTGACCAAGTGTGGAACCATGGTATCAATTGACAGTCTGTAGATATGTCTACGGACCGTACTGAACAAACCGTAGAAGGAGATTGCGAGGGTTCCTGTACCTGATTTTTGAAGATTCTAAGTATGGAGCTACGGAGGGTATTAACGGACCGTATATCAATCGACGGTCCGTACTGAACATCCGTCGTTTGCTTCAGAGAGGCTGATGTTTGAGCGCTGAAATATTTTCTAAGTCCTGGCTGATGGAAGGGACTTACGGACCGTAGATCCATCGACGGTCCGTAAGTCAGTCTCGTGGATTGAAGACGCGTACTGAAACAGACTTTCCTTAAATTGTTTCCTTTTAAATTAGGATTTGTTTTTCTATAAATAGGGCATGTAAACCTCGTTTTTGGGGTTAGACATTATTATTCTAGTTCTTTTTTGGTGACTTTGGAGATTGAATTACAATTGGAGCAATTATTAATTTTACAAGTTCGTTTTGAAGATTTTGGCTTTGCAACTCAAGTTGAATTTCTGGGTTTATTATTCTTTTTACATAAGTTCATGATTTCTTCATCTAAAATTATGAATTGTGTTCTTGCTAATATGAGTAACTAAATCCACAACTAGGGTTGTGGGAACCATGAGCGATTAACAAAATATGAATAGTAAATAAGCAATTCATGAATAGTGTTTTGCATGCATTGATAATTCTTTCGTTTAGAAATCTTTTTAACAGTGGCCAACGTTAGAACTCGCCTTGTTGCTACTTGCCGGATCAAGGAGGTAATCAACAAGAAAAGAATTATCAATATAGATTTAGTGTGATACTATCTAATAGACTAGTGTCGATTGGTGCGAAGTAATAACTAAGTCAAACATCGATTATGATGTCTAATATGAGGTAAAGGTAAGGGTTAGTAAATTATACACACGTAGCCGGATCAAGGTGCGGGGTGAAATTCTCTAGATGCCGGATCAAGGATTTAGAGATACCTAACTTATCACTTTACATGTAATACACTAGGAAAGGATTGTTGTTACTAGGATTATTGCGTTATGAGCTTGTGGGGAACACGTATGCCCTAGTTATTTTTCTCATCTTGATAACAATCAAAAATTGAGTTTTGTTTGATTACTTATTTCTTACTGAATTATTATTATTTGTTTCATATAAACAACCCCCCCCCCCTGTTTAATTACTTGTTTCTGGAAGTTCTTTGACTAATTGAATATAATTGTCGATTAAAGTAAAATCTAAACCATTTTTCCTCGTGGAATCGACCCCAACCTACAAGTTGGGTTTTGTACTTGATAACGATCGCTTATACTTCTGTAGGAAAGTGTAATTTGAGCGTATCATCTACACAAGCTAATTACACAGTGACTGAGAAAGAGATGTTGGCTCTAGTGTTCGCCTTTGACAAGTTCAAATCGTATTTGGTAGGTACTAAAGTGATTGGTTTTACTGACCATGCAGCTATTAGGTACCTATTCAACAAGAAGGATGCTAAACCAAGGCTGATTCGATGGATATTTCTTCTCCAAGAATTTGACCTTGAGATCAAAGATAGGAAAGGTACTGAAAATCAAATAGCAGATCACTTGTCTAGGTTGGAGGATTTTTCCTATGTAATTTTTCCTATGTAAATGACGGTGAGCAAATCCGGGAAGAATTTTCGGATGAACAATTGATGGCATTAGATATCTCTCAAGTGTCATGGTATGCAGACATTGTGAATTTGATAGTAAGTGGAGAATATCCTCCGGGTGCAATCACCCAACAAAAGAAAAAGCTCAATCATTATGCTAAGTTCTATATCTGGGATGAACCATTCTTGTTCAAACAAGGTGTGGAATGGGTAGTGAGAAGATGCATTCCGGATTATGAGGTTCAAAAAGTGCTCGAAAGTTGTCATGCTAGCCCATATAGAGGTCACCACGGAGGAGAGCGCAAGGCACATAAGGTACTTCAATCTGGTTTCTTTTGGCCCTCATTATTTAGAGATTCTATTGCTTTTGTGAAGGGTTGTGATAAATGCCAAAGGTTGGGTACTATCTCAAGAAGACATGAGATGCCACTAAGTAACATTTTGGAGGTAGAAATCTTTTATGTGTGGGGGGTATTGACTTCATGTGCCCCTTCCCACCATCTAGTGGAAACTAATAAATTCTTGTGGCTGTAGATTATGTGAGTAAATTGGTTGAGGCTATAGCTCTTCCTTCGAATGATTCAAAAGTGGTGATAAAGTTCATCAAGAAGCACATCTTCACTCGCTTTGGCACTCCAAGAGCAATCATAAGTGATGGAGGTAAGCATTTCATTAATTATTTAGTTAAAAACCTTCTTGCTAAGTATGGTATTCGTTATAAAGTTGCTATAGCTTACCATCCTCAAATGAGTTGCCAAGTAGAGGTTCGAATAGAGAGGTGAAGCAAATTTTACAGAAAATCGTGAATGCGCAGAGGAAAGATTGGTCAGAGAAGTTAGATGATTCGTTGTGGGCATATAGGACTGCTTATAAGACACCCATAGGAACTTCTCCCTATCACATAGAGTTCAGTAGAGCATGTCATCTTTCGACGAAATTGGAACACCAAGCTTATTGGGCAATTAAGAGGTTGAACTTGGACCCTGAGCTGGTCGGTAAAAAGAGAGTAGATCAATTGAATGAACTTGAGGAGTTTATGCTCCATGCGTATAAGAATGACAAGCTTTACAAAGAAAAGATGGCATGACAAGCACATAGTTACTCGTACTTTCACTCCTGGAGAAAAAGTACTACTCTTTAACTCTAGATTGAGTTTATTCCCCGAAAAACTTAAATCTAAATGGACTGGTCCTTTCGAAGTGGTAAGAATGACACAACATGAGGCTGTTGAACTTAAAGATGAGACTGGCCCTACGTTCTTGGTAAATGGGCAAAGGGTAAAACACTACTTTGGTGTAGATTCAGATCATGATTAGGAGGCTCTTGAGCTAAATGATAAATGATCCAAGTTGTGTCGTGCCGCAACGTTAAATCAAGCGCTACATGGGAGGCAACCCATGAACAATATGCAATAGATAAGTAGTCATTTTTTAATTTTGAATTTTTGTTTTAGCATAGTTTCAATTCTTAGAATCTAGGAATTACTTTTAATTATTAGTTTTAGCTAGATAGGATTTTTCATTATTTGTAACTTAGCTTGTAATAGTGAAAAATGAAAAAAAATAAAAATCAAATCACTGAAGCCAGGCGCACTGGCTGGTACACCGCGCCTAGCTTATGCATTCAGGGATAGTTTTTGGGCACATCCATAGCGCGTCACCCCTCCATCGCTCCTACCTTTTGCAGGCTGGCATTCTAGTTGGCGCGCCATGCCAAAGGCAAACATTCTGGGGCATGTTTCAGCCGCAGCCATGGCGCATCGCGCCCCTATCATACCTCCTCCCAGATTTTGAAAAAAATCTGGATTCAAAAATCGGGAACCAGTTCAGAAATTTGGGAAAAAGGCGATGGAGCAGTATGGTTGGGAATTGTTTGAGTGTCAACGCGAACCGAAGTATATAGGCGACGAGTATGTCCATGAGGTAAGGTTGCACAGACTGTGCTTGAGTTGGGGCTGAGATTTATTTTTTATCATCTGGGAGATTGTAATTTGTCTTTAGTTCGTGAGTTTTATGCAAATTGGCTCACTAAAACTAAGTATAAAATTATTCCTATTAGAGGTAAGGATGTGAAGTTCAATGCTACGATACTAAATGAATTTTTGGGGAGCCCAAATTGTGATTCTGATGACTTTAATACATTGAAGGATAAACCTCCTTATAGGAATATCCGACATACTTTATGTGAGGTAGAGTCCACTGCTAGGTTGGAGCGTAGCAAGGATACTGGGAGGCATAATACCCTTTATTTTGCTAATTTCAATCAAGTTGCTAGGGTGTGGTTAAAGATAGTGTGTAGTGTGCTACTATCTGCGAAACATCTGACAGAGGTAACAAGGGATAGGGTGGTTTTGGTTTATATGCTGATGAAGGGGATGCCCATTAATGTATGGGCATTTCTTTAAAAGAGAACATGATGAAATTTTGGAATAATATGAGGTGGCATTTTTGCTATGGGGGTTTGATCATCCGGTTTTTTAGGGCCTAGGGTATTGAGGAAGAGGCTGTGGACCTGACTATTGCTTTTCACCCGGATCTGACAGCTAAGTTAGTTGATTTGACTCGAACAAAGGCACTAGACACGTCCCATGGACCTGTCTTGTCTGCCCAAGAGAGGCAAGCCTGTGATGACAGTGTCATGGCAAAAATGTTCGGTATGGCAGAGCTACAACTGTGAATAGGAGGACGCCTGGTTACAGATGAGGAGATAGAAAACATGGCGGATTGCTACCCTTTGACCGAGAGTGTAGCGTCCTTATGCAGGACTGGTCCTGCATTTTTGGAGCCTCTAGATGATGATGAGGCTACTGCTGATGAGGTGATAGATGATGATGCTGATGATGAGGAGGCGAATACCTTGATGGTGTTCGATAGCGGTGACAACGAGGCCTAGAGGCCTGAGGGAGTATTCTTAACTCTATACTTTGCTTTAAATTGTGCACTAAGGACAGTGCTTATTTTTAAGTGTGGGTGGGGTAATACGTCTCTGTTGTATATAGTTGTTTACTGCTTTATTGAGTCTAGTGTTAATTTTGGTTAAATTTTTAATTTTTAATTTTGGGTTCCTCAACGTTTGTTTTCGGTACTTTTACTGAGGATTGTCCATGTGAATCGACTAGGACTAGTTTACTGCTTTATTGAGTCTTAGATTCATCATAGGAGTGACAGTTCCCAATGATGGATAAATGACGACCATTTTAAGGGAAAATTAGTCACATAGAAGAGTAAGATTGAGAAACCAACCTTGGTCTTTTGAAACTATGTCCGAAAAAGTTAGCCAAACGTCATGGGTAGTCACAATTGGAAAAGTGAAATAGAATGGTAACCTTGTAATAAGCATGTGTTCTTAGTTTGACTCAAAATAAAATAAAATAAATGGGCTTAATTGTGTAGTGATACCGTAATGCAAGTTGTATGAGCATGTTAGTTGGTATGTCTGTATATGTGTCATGATGCCATGTGTGGTGAGAGTTGATTGGTTCTTGCTTAACTTGATATTTAGAACTTGCCTTGTGTGTGATTGAATTAGTAGCTTGTATGACTTAGGGAATGTGATGGAGGCATTTCTTTGAATTAACCAATTCTTGACTCTATTTGTATGCCTACCATTGAAATTATCCCTAGTGAAGCCCCATTGAGCCTTTAGCCTTGTTTATTGATAAGCCACATGATAAGCCGAAACCCGTTTGTTTGATACCAAGTCTTTTGATCCTAATAAAATCCTTAATGCACTATGTTAAGAAAAAGGGTTGAAAATTGTGGGTTGATATAATAAAGGGTGAAATGCTACATTGTGTGGAAAAGAAAAGGATAGTTAAAAATTATGTTTTGGCCCTGGTCCTAAGTGACAATGTGCACCTCAACTCAATTGAGGGTGGCTATTTCAAAACTATGCTCGAAACATTGGCCCTGGTCCTATCAAGGATAATGTGTACCTTACTCAAACCTTAAAATCTAAAGTGAGGGTGGCTAATGCAAAGATATGAAAAGAATATATATATAAATAAATAAATAATATAGAGGGCAAAGATGGAGCAACAAAGAGGGGTAAACATTCATGAAGTGTGTACCAGGAGAAAAGAAAAACTATGAAGGAGATTGTTGGCAAAATAATGACATGTGCATTAGGGAGGTGTAGTCACTAAAATGGTTCCTAAATATTCCATCCCTTACCCTAAGCCGACATTACAACCAAATGAAAGTCCTCTTGATTTCTTGAGAATTGTAATGTGAAGGTAAGAACACACTATTGGCAAGCTTATGGTATGTTGAGAAAAGTAAGAACTTCTTTTATGAGAGAGTTGATTGTTTGAAAAATAAGCCTTGTGATATTGTGAGTGCTTGAGTGAAAGGCTTTACTAAAAGCAAGTGAGGGCATTCATGACATGTGTAGGATTATCTAATTGTTGCGTTTGTATGAGTTTGCATTAGCCCGGAAAAATATTAAAAGAGTCATTCTTTGAGTATGTGTTGTAACTTGGTGTAAATATTGTGAAATGTTGCATCCATTGTGAACTACAAGATCATGATTAAAATGTTTGGTTGATTTTAAGGTGGGTTGATAAGTCCAAGGGTTGTGAAAAAGAGTTGATAGTCTAAAGATTGTTTGAGGACAAACAAAAGTCCAAGTGTGGGGTAGTGATCTTAGGCGTATTTATATGCCTAAGTTATCAATATTTGCCCATGAATTGATTGAAGTAACGAATGATCTTGAGTCTATTAGCTTGATTTCGTTATACTTGCAATATTATGCACTAAAACATGTGATTAGAGGTTTCAGGAACTCTCAAGGAGATTGGAGTCAAATTGAAAGAAAAGATGCAAGGATATGTTGAAAAGAAGCTAAGGCTGAAGGCCCCAGGGCCAGGCGCACTGCTAGGCGCGAGGCGCCAAGGGCCAACATTCAGAGAGGCCTCTCACGCGCTCTGAGAGGCCCGACGCGCCAAGGCCCAACATTCTGGGGCCTTTCTTAGGCGCTCTGAGAGGCACGACGCACTAGGGTGGAAACCTTAGAGGTGAAGTTTGGGCGCGATGCTAGGCACGACACATCAGCAGGATCCCGATTTTTCCATCTTAAAAGTGTTAAAAAAGGATTCTTAATTGTAATAGACTCTGGTTCTAATTTTTCTACCATTATAAATAGACCTTTAGGGATCCATAATTAAGGTTCGACTTTTATTGGGTGTGCAAAAATAAGTATTCACGTTTGTAATAGGTTTTGATCTTTTAACTCTTCTATTTTCCGAAAATCGCATGAACAATTGTATTTTGTGGTTTTCTAATAGCATGAGTGGCTAAACGTCTTAGTTCTGGGGCTATAGCTATGAATGGATTGTTGACTATTAAAGGCTTGCTGAATTAATTCTTGGTTGTCATTATAAGTTACTTCTATGTTCTTGTTTTAGTATTTTATGATTGATCACCATAAGATAAATATATTGTCTAAACTTGAATTGGGAGAGGAGAGGTTAGATAGACCAGAGAATATAGAGAGCTTGATCGACCCATTAAGTTGAGGTGATTTGTATTCAGGAGTGACGCGAACGAACAACTCGCTTGGTTACGAAACATGATGAAATATAAATGCTCATCAATTAGTTTATTTATCCCCGCTCAACGATGTGGTTAGATAGCTAACTGGGGTAGGCGACTAGAGGTGTGAACCCAACTCATACAATTAACCCTATAAATCAGTAACTTGACGACTAAAATTAATTCTAAGCCAATAATATGATACATGAGATTCATTGCATGCTGCAGCCTTGGAATTGTCTTTTACTTGCTTGAATTATCATCTTAAAGTCATTCACATTTAGCTACGTTTATTTAGTTCATAATTAGTAGTAGTTAACAATCATCACCATCTCTGAAACGATTACTTCTATTTTATTTGTGGAGTTAAGTGTTGAATATAAGTTAATCATAAGTCCCTTGGAAACGATAACTCATTTCTTTAAGAATCTATATTACTTGAGCGACCATGTATACTTGCGTGTATATTGGGGAGCAACAAGAAGGTTTGCACATTTTACTTCAATTCATATGTACATAAGATTAAGTAAACCAAATAAGATTCATCAACTACAGAAATCTCTACAACTTCTACATATCTGTCCAGACAATGACAGCCTCAGTCCTTAGTCTTATTTCACCATTCTCATGGATAAACAGTGTTTTCGAAATACTTCTTCCTTGTGCTTATGCTGCCAACATTTCAGCTACCATCTGCATCTATTCAGGATTTTGGGTGGCATGAGTTTCTTGTCCAGCAAAAACTTGACCATGCTCTCGTACATCTCGAAATATAGAGAGAAAGGAGTTTAGACCTTCAGAAGAAGCACCCCCTAATATCCACAGCAGCAAGGAGCTGAATGAATTCATAGACCCCGGGTTAGCTCCACCTTCAGACTGGCGGGTATCCACTTGCCCTCCAAGTTGAAGAGAATTACCAAACTCATCTTGGTTTCCATTACCTTGTCCATCTGCAACTACCGGAAATTCATTGGCACCATTTCTTGGCAGTGACGGATCAATTCTAGGCCCAGGACCAGGAGCCAAATCAACATTAGTTGGAGCAGGGCTCCTTGCATTTAATCTTGTAATGTGCAAAGTTGATGCAAGAATCGTAGAGGAGGTGATATGAAAGTCAGGATGCTGCTGAAAATGTGACCGTCTGCTTTGCATAAATCTCTGCAAAGCTGGAACCTGAACAACAAACATACATGGACAGATCCCAAAATATATTTAGGTTGCAAAAACAAGGAAATTATTTTCCTTTTAAAATATGTATTTACATACATAGATGAACTCCCATCTAATCTGAAATAAAGCTAGGAATTTGAACAGAGATCAAGTTTAAGCTACGCTCAGGATCAATCAGTTGTAAACCTAATTCAAGGAGTGTTAAGATTTGCTAAGGCAGCCATCTAGTCAGCTAAATATAGATCAAGCATGGAATACTCAAAGAAAATACATTCAAGCAAGATTTTATCAGCATGATGTTGTCATTATCAATCTGAAATATCATAGTCAACTTGAGAACAGTCAGAAAGTTATTAGGCGTTTAAGTCGAGAGGAACTGTAAGTGTAATCTAACTTCAATTAGTTATTCCTCTAGCGTTTCTGTCAGTTGAGTTCATTCCTAAAGACATAAACTTTGATTCAACATTCTCTCCATGGGGAGAAAAAACAAAGATGTGCTCAAAATGCTTAAGAAATCATTGTTTTTTCTCCTCTGTTTCCTAGCACACCAGCAACTCCTGGACATGGCTGTACAGGATCGACGGAGTATAATAGACATACTCAAACATTCCAACACAGGTAACACATCTTTCAGATGAACTGTACTGTAAAGCCAGGGAAGATATATTCACATCCACTAAACAGAAATAATATAAGGTTTTCTAGTGTCTAAACATGTTTAATTTCTCAAAGCCCCTAAAACAAAAAGAATCTCTAACTGCTAAAAATATCAAAAGTTGCATTCTACCTCAAAACGGTTCCAGAAGTATAAAATAAGATGTTGCATAAATGCAGCTGTTGTCGAGAGTGCTAGATAAGAAAAACCTGAGAAGATAGACCATGTTTGTCAGATAAGGAACTCTGGAAAAGTAAGCAAAAGCTGAACCTTAAGTAATTTGGACATACCATAACTATAAGAAAAGAAGTAGATGTGGAAAACCAGAAAGTAAAGCAAAAAGAAGCGTGGAAAGTACTTCATGGATATTGGTGTGCGTACGCTGCAAAAGATAACCAACATGGTTAAAATAGTGAAAAAAAGGTAAACAAGAAATAAAATTGTTGAGAATATCATTAAATAACATAAGTGTGCTCTCTCTAACAGCTTAAGCTTTTAGATGAGATGGTCACACACTTCATCCTGGTAGCAGAGCAGGGCCCATCTCAACCAATGTTGGAGTCCAAAATAAATCAAAATTGCCCACGCACGCAAATGCTAAGCACTGGGCGTGAGGTGGGTAATCAAATGCTAAACTGGGCGTGAGGTAGGGTGTAAAAAGCAAAAAGTCTCGCATTGATGGCTAATGAAATGAGTGGACTCCTTATAAGGCTTGGACAATCCTCCTCCTTTTGAGCTAGCTTTTGGGGTGTGAATTAAGCCCAAGACCTAATTTAACATGGTATCTGCTGATATTGAATCTCCCCGCCACCCAAAATTAAAAAGAATTTTCACGTGCTTGGCCCATGAACACATGAGGGGGCATGTTAAGAATATCATTAAATAATAAAAGTGTGCTCTCTCTAATTTTTCTCAAAAAAAGTGTGCTCTCTCTAACAATTTAAGCTTTTAGATGAGATAGTCACATTTTTAACTGAACCTATTTAAGATAGCAAAATAATTGTACTCCTACTTGTACTGGGACCGGGGTGAGGGGAGTAGGGTTGTATGCCCTTAGGCACCTTCCCCGAGGATGGCACTTCCCAACCTTTCTTTTTCAGTGGTACCACAATTTAAGAGGGGTTTTCAAGCTTCGGCCGGAATCTATCAGTTCCAACCTTTCAAAGTACAGACTAACTAGCTTGTTGAGATGGAAGACAAGACAATTTATTTTGTTGTGGATATTAAATCCGATGAGATGATGTTTGTGACGATAAATTCCCATTTTGTGATCTTGTTACATAAAAATATTGAATATACGTCTTGTTAGTATCGCTAACTTTTTTGAGTATACATCCAAGTCGGGTCTTTCTTTTGATCTTGTCACGTCATTTACAATCTTTAAGAGCAAAAGAATGAAAATTCCGCGACTGCAATATTTTAAAGTAATCGACTGAAATGGACTATTAGGATAGAATTGAAATTCAGTTACTTTAATTGAAAATTTTTTAACTGAGACTGGAGGATTTGAAAAACTTTTAATCTCAGCTACTATAATTAACCAAAAAAAATAGCAGCAAAAGAAAGAGAAAAACAGGGCAGAGAAACAGCAAAACAGAGCAAGAAGAAAAAGAAGAAAACAAGCGCAGAAAACAGAGGAAAGAAGAGAAGAAAAAAAACTATAGGCTGAAGTCGAGAAGCAGAAGAGAGAATGAAAGAAGGATTGATCTCCTACAAAGTCGAGAAGCAAAGACTTGTGTCAAAACCATAGGCTCTGAAATGTCAAGGACTCCAGGTAATGTCGTAACTTGTATTTATAATTAAAATCAAAGTCTTAAAAGGTTTAAAACAAAAGCAATTTTTTTCTGCGCTTCACAGCTCTGCCATTGAAGCGGTCGCTTATCTTCTCCGAGGTCGCTTTAGGTAGTTCAGCAAGAAAGGGTCACTTCGCTTGGCTTCACCGCTATAAGCGTTTTAAAATAGTTATTCCTTTAAAAGTTGCCCAGTTTTTCAGCTCCCATTATAGTTTTTAGTTTCAATAGTTTTCAGATTTAGGTTCAGACTCAGTTTTCAAATTCAATTTTAGCTCACAGGTTCACAATATTTATTATGTGAATTACTTGCTTTACTTTTCTCATTTCATTATATTACATACTTTGTCCAGACTAGTCTTATCCTCCACTCAGGGGGTTAACAAAACTTACTGGTATCCTTCAGAGGTAGTTAACCCGTTTGGGCCTGTCGCATTGTACGGTAGGTGTTGAGTGCGCAGGTGAAAAAGCATGTGGCTAGGGGTAGACTTTCTAAATTTATTGACAGGCTCCGTTGATTTGTTCGCAGCAGTAGCTGACCGTTCCAAGAGTTCCATTTATTTAAGACGCTATGTATTTCCTGGGAATGCCCCGAAGGCTTTGTATATAGATTGCAGTCCTTAGAAGCTCATGACTTATCAGTGGATTAGTTTTCAGACGTTTTAACGTTATGTTTGTATTTCAATTTTTCAAACCATTGATTACATACTACTTTTTATTGTTATGATTAGTTTCTTAATAGCCATCAGACAGAATAGGGTTTACTCAACGGGTATTACAAGTTGGATGCCAATCATGTGGCACACTAATTTGGGAACATCAGACTACAATTCTTCTTCTCCGCCGAACGTCTTCTGTCTTGGCAAATAAACATTAGAAATAAGAAATAAAGACAATCATGTAAAATATGCTCACAAATAGTAATAGATACAAGAGTACAGGTTTATTCTTCTGATCAATACATAATATTGGCAGAAGTTGCTGATCAAGAAACTAGCCATTAACTCCAGCAGACTAACAAAATGCTGAAGGGGTCTTCCAAGCGGGAAATGTGTGGCTGTTATTAAGGGAGCACCAGATCATTTTCAAATATAAGACAAAATCTCAGGCAGTATGAATAGGGACTTCAAAGTTCAAGCAGCTTTAAAGAGATGTTGAAATTGTTTTCCTTCAATCAACTAGATATAGAGCTGACAATCATCACCCAAAAATGTATAGGACCCATCAGGATGTACACCGCTATAGACGTTTCTCAGGTTCCAAACTTAAATCATACTAGTATGAAAGGAGGAAGACCAAAGCATGTATTGCATAGGACAGTCAAGCAGTATTAGCACTTCAGATTATCAGGAAGTTAAATGACTTGGGTCGCTACCAAGTACAATCTGAATTTGTCATTTTTTAGCTAGTAGAGAGTAGTAATCCATGTCTATGTGCATGACAGCACATGTGACACACACACACACACACACACAGAGAGAGAGAGAGAAACCTGATTAATGTGAAAAGTTCGCACAGCCAAACAAAAATTAACACCATGAAAGCCAGCAGCTGATCATCATAGAACTCGAACAAAAAAAATAGGATGCCTATCATGATCTGCACGTCGAACTCTAAGTTATACCTGAACGGCCTTGAATATATAACCAACATTCACTGACTACAAAACATACATGGAATCAACTGGGAAATCTTACCGGTACAAAAACAAGGGACTCAATTACATGCACAAAGATCAATTGAAATGTTGGAAGCCTGTGCCGAGCATGATGCTGTAGCTGCACTGCACATATTTTTACAGTAGAAATGTCTAAGAAAGGAAAGGAAGGCTACATCAAACAAAATATAGACAACAAGCAGTAGTGGCTCAACGAATCAACAATTAAACAGCTTGTTTAGAATACAAGATCAACAGAACATTTGTATATGAAAGTTGAGTGCTTCATACTTTGACAACAGCATGACCATACCTTTCTTCTTGTTTTCATGTTGACATGTAATTTAATCAATAGAATATGATTGAGAAGTATCCAGATGTGTAAGGCATTATAATTTCACGATATAAAAACACCACTGCAGTTTGTGGCATCAAATATACAAAAGAGAACCTACCCGTAAACTTCAGCATGCGCGTTTGGGTCTCTCTCAAAGTAAATGAAACTGACATTGTCGTGGTAAAGAAAACAAAGAGTGACATCATGAGTACACCACACTTTGTGACAAGGTAGTCTGCAAGAAATATGAAGCAAATATTCAAATGGGATCTAATGATATGTTGGGAAGTGCTCACAACAAATCTAACATGTATTTAAAGTGCTCATCATAAGACTTCATATAATCAATATGCATGCAAGTGCAAGTACCAGTATGTCAGGTGGAATGTTACATAACTGTTGCACAAATTTTAAATTCTGACAAAGAAGAGAAGCAGCATCTAACTTTCAAGAAATACAATTCTGCGCATCTGTGAGTTACCTAGCTAAGATCAAAATTTCAACACTCCGCTAACAAACTACAGAAAATCGCATTGTTCAAAGTCACTAGATGCCGTACCCTGCTGTTATTCAGAGTGAAACAACCTTGAGATGAGTATAAGGAAAAGGAACATCCAATTTTCACAATAAAGTTCAATCGAATTCAGTAAAGGATGCAGTAGCCCACAATATAAACACATGACATTAGACTTGGAAGAGAATAGAAAAGAAGGATAAACCTCCAAATCTCGCAGAACTTTCAGGTTGCTCATGTGCATAAGTAAGATTATAGAACTCCTTTGTTTGGTGATTATAAAGATAACCTGCAGAATATATCATGAAGCATCAGTACAGTAAAATGCAATAAACTATGCCAAAGAGACTTGAATACTAGAATCTTCATAAATCAAGAGGCTATGGGATTCTCCCAACCCAAAAATAGAGACACTTTGAAAGAATGCAGAAGTTTAGATCTGCTACACATTGTGTGTGGGGGTGGGGTGGGGGGGGTAACCAGCTGCAGAAGAGCACTAAGAAATAATATATCAGTTTTTTAAATGAAGGTATCATAAGAAGATGCCTGAAATTAACACAAAAATGGTTTAACTACCAAGATAGAGAGTTTATTGGACCTTATAGTTATTCGAAAAAATACAAGAATTAAACAAAACAGAAGCTGATGTTAAGTAAATTAACCATGCCTACAGTTTCTACTGATTTTTCCGTTATGTTAGGTGACATGGTCTTTAATTTTGGAAAACCGTCCAGAATTTGGTTTTGGTTTTGGCTTAGAGAACAAAAATCACACACAGTACATTCACACAATGTTGTAGTCTAAATAAACTATACATTTCTGCCTAACTCCAGCTTTAGAATCTCTCCTGACCCTGTTTAGTACATGAACTTCTAAATCATCATACTCTACGGAATTTGCGGTGTACCACATGAACTTCTAAATCATCATATTCTATGTAATTTGCTAATTTACAGGCTTCAGTTTTGAAGATTGGCTTTCCTATTTGTCAGCTGGAAGAAACTAAATTGTTGTGGCCAATTTGCCTTTTACTTTTATCTACGTAAAATACCTGGATTACTTCCTTAATACTTGGACTCTTAACATTGTTATTTTCCATCATGTTCTCTTTTCCATGTCAACTTATATAACAGTAACAACTCCTCAATCCCAAACTAGTTGGGATCAAATCCATGTTAACTTATCAAAGGAGAAAAAGTTTTGTACAAATAGATACTCCCTACATCCCATTTTATGTGACACCATTTGACTTGGCATGGTATTAAAGAAAAAAGAAGACTTTTAAACTTGTTGTTTAAAACAATCCTTAGATATTTTGTGTGGAGTAATCATTTCATTAAGGGTACAACAACAACATACCCAGTGAAATCCCACTAGGTGAGGTCTGGGGAGGGTATAGTGTACGCAGACCTTACCACTACCTCGTGGAGGTAGAGAGGCTGTTCCGAGAGACAATCATTTCATTAAGGGTAAAAGAGGAAATTTTAAAGATAAAATCCTTTCTAATTATAGTAAAGTGACATTCTTTTTGGGACAGACTAAAAAGAAAAGTGTGCCACATAAAATGGGACAGAGGGAGTATTTTTTTTTTTCAATCATGCGGAGTTCAAAAAAGGTTCTACAGAGTAGTGGTTAGATCGACTTTGTAGTACAACGCGGAGTTTTGGCAAATCAAGAACTCTCATGTTTAGAAGATGCAAGTTGCGGAAATGAGGATGCTGAGATAGATGTGGGCATACTACGAGCATTAAGATTAGAAATGAGGATATATGGGACAAGGTGGGAGTGGCCACTGTGGTGGATAAGATGAGGAAAGCGAGGTTGATATGGTTTGGGCATGTGAAGAGGAGATGTGCAAATATAAAAAAAAATGCTCTCTCTTGTGGGAAACACACCTTTCTCTCTCTCGTGTCCTCTCTTTTTTTCTTTCTTAGTTCGTAACTCTGGTGAGTGCTTTACCGATGGAATTCCTACTTTGCCCTAAGTCATGGATTGGGGATTCTCTTTTAGCACGAGAGGAAGTTTTTCAATTTAAGCATTTTAGTTAAAAGATGGTTCCTTTTAACAGAAGTAGTAGAAGGTTCACTAGCAGCATCACAATCGATGGCAATAATCCCCAAGTGATCTGCAAAGCCTTGAAACATGCTTCTTTACAATATGGCAACAAGTGCAGAAGGTGGGGAAGACAAGTCCAAGCCTACACATTCAGAGTCATTCAAAATTTCAATAGTTAAGGTCGATTCGTGAGAATAGAAAGGGATATAAAGGATGCAGTCATCATCCCAAAAGGAAGCTATAACAAAGGGTGCAGCGACACAACAGTGAAGATTCAGAATTTTTTGGGTCCTTGCCCAAACCCAAGGCTCCATCTTTATGCTGATAAGTCGAGATCCTTTAAGGAGGCCGCAAGAATATCGAACTGCCAAGCATAGCCAATACTGAGATAGGGGCTAGGAACATAGAGAATTATCTTTCAAACATTTGCCCTAAAAAGGATGTCATTCAGGATTGGTTCGTTGGGAAATGGTAAGTCACTGTAGGGCTCAAAGTCACTCCCATTTAGAACAACCAATTTTAATTTGAGCTCCCCTCTCAGATTGAAGCAGCAAGGGTAAAAGCCGGCGAATGGTTTAGGAAGGGAGAATATTGACACTGGAATGGTGGTCACCGGTGGCTGGATCCACTTTAATGTGCAGAAATCGGAGAACGAATGGATATGAGTCTTAGGAGTCCCAATCTATGCCTTGTCATTTGAAACTTAAAGTTTTATCAGAGATAAATGTGGAGGATTTATCGGAATAGACGAAGACACAAAACTTTGAACCTATCTTTATTGGGCTCGAATTTGTGTTGGGAACAACATACAAGAAATTCTGAGGCAATTAGAGATTCTAAGAGAGATGGGGGGTATGAAATCATGATTCTAGAAGATTTGCACACAAAAATCAGGCTAGCCGGAAGAAACAATGCTGGCAAGAAAGGTTAGACGTCCGAAGTGGATGACACATCAGAGAACGCATCATTAGAGGAAGGACAAGTTGGCAGCTTTAAATTGAAAGCAGAAGCACAGCTTTGTCCAGCAGATAAAAGGGCAAGGGTAAAGCAGATAATTAGTAAGAATGGACAATGGAGGTGGGCCAGTCTTGGGCCTAGAGGCTGATAAAGAGTGCTATTTTTAAGGCCCAAGAAGGAGAAAAGGCAAAGCAAAAGTCTCAAGGAGGTCAGTCTCTTACTTCAAAAGATAATTTGAAACGTAAAGTCCAGCCCAAGCACAAACAAATTTAATGCACAGGCAACTGAGATACAAGAGACACAGGACTGAAAAATCCCCAGCAACTTCATGCAAAAACAATCGCCGATTCTCTCCTCAGAAATTCACCCTCAGACGCTGATGATGAAGGCTATCAAGAAGGAAGAATACAAAGACCTCTGTGACTCCCATGCATGGACTTAATCTTTGTTTCCAGCTCAGATACAGACTCAAACGGAGTGTGTGATGCTCTCCCTTTAGCATGGTATAAAGGAGGGTACTTGTCCCCAGGTTATAGACAAGCCTAATACCATTGACACATCAAAGTGGACAAAAATCACCATGTTGAAGTCTTGTAAAGCGTTTGGTGTTAATGCAACAAGATTCGAACATGACCTCTTGGATTTAGTTCTTAGAATGGAGTAAAGAAGGCAAATTCAAATAGAACAACATGAATTCAAGCAGTAGAGGTTAGGGAAAGAGAATAAGAACAAAGGGGAAGAGGAAGAAAAGAGACTAACATGTGGGATCAATTATGATAGAAGCAGGCAACAATGGAATGGAGTCAAGGGTAGGCAGTACAACTCATTGTCTGGATGAACTTAAAAATCTTGAGTTGGAATGTAAAGGGGCAGAAGGAGGAGAGGAAGAGATGCACAATCAAATCTCTCATTCCGAAGTGGAGAGTTGATATCCTTTTTTTAAAACATGAAACCAAAATTGAAGAATGCTCAGGCTTACTAATCCAACAGTTGTGGGGCAATAGATGGGCATATTGGGTGGAGCTTAAAGCATCAGGCACTTGGGGGGGTATTCTTGTGATCTGGAACAAAAGGAAATGGGTTAAGGTGGATACTTTGCTAGGTTGTCATTCCATTTCTTGTATACCAGAATGTTCTAATGAGAACTTCAGATGGTACTTTACTAGCTTCTATGGTCCTCACACAAATCCGCAAAGGGAGGAGATGTGGGATGTAATAGCAGGAGCCAACCGCTCTACCACTGAGCTACGGAGGAACAACTGGAGATTCGATCTCATCAATTTCAATTCCTAACAAGCTTCAAGAATAGACAGATTTCTTATTTCACCAAAATGGAGTGATTCCTTTAGAGCTGTGAGACATCCTTGGGTATAGCATTGCAGCACTTTCAACCACCTATTTAGGAATTCCTCTTGGAGCTAAGTTCAAAGCAACAAGGTATCTAGAGTTGGCTTCTTGGTAAATCCAGTATTTATCTATGGGAGGAAGATTTACTATGATCAGCAGGTGCTAGATAGAATTCCAACTTATAATGTGTCTCTCCACCCCATTCCTGGCAAGGTCTTGGAAAAACTTGACAGAATAAGAAGGGATTTCCTTTGGGAAGGAAACAACAATAAGCACAAATTTCACATAGTCAAGAGGGACAAAGACATATTGCCTAAGAGGCAAGGGGGCTTATGCATACAAAATTTAGTCTTGCATAACAAGTGTCTCCTCATGAAGTGGCTATGGAGATGCACACGGGAGGAGCAAAGCTTTTGGAAGGAAATTATAATTACCAAGCATGGAGCACTGAATCACTGGAGATCAAAGCTGTTAACTGAACCATATGGGGTTGGAGTATGGAAGTATATGAGTAAGCAATGGGGAGAGTTCTCACCGTTCCACCATCTTGCAGTAGGAAATGGCCAGAGAATCAATATTTGGAAAGATAAATGGCTTGAAATTTCTCCTTTAATGTCTGATTTCCCCAACATTTTTCAGATAGCAGTGAACCTGACTCAACAGTACAACAGAACAGGGAAGGGAATGCGTCTCAGAAGGAACCTACAAGACTGGGAGTGGAAATGATAAATCGGCTAGCAGCACTTCACTATGGAAACATCAACCCCTAGGCCCAGACCAATTCAAATGGGGAGTTACAGATAAAAAGAAATTCTTAGTGAAGGCTACCTACAAACTTCTAGGTCCACCGAGCACAATCACAGAGAGGGCCATGAAATCTTATTTGAAAGAGAAAATTCCCCCCAAGATAAGTTGCATCAGTTGGACGGCCATGCATGAAGCATGTTTGACACAAGAGAACCTAGCAAAGTGGAAGTTTCAGAATTCAGATGGTCAACAGATGCTATATGTGCCTGAGGGAAACAGAAACACATAGCCACCTTTATCTACAATGCCCTGTGGCATCGGATCAATGGAGCATGTCTATAACACTTTTTGGTCTCAAATGGGTCATGCCACAAAACATCAAAGACACATTTGAAAGCTAGAGCAAATGGAAAGTGGATAACCCCATCAAGATAATATGGAAGATCATACCAGTAACTATTTGTTGGGAGTATATGGAATGAGAGAAATAGAAGATACTTTCATGGGATATCAACTACCTACCGATCTCTAAGAGCTAAATGCATTTTGTATTTGTATAGTTGGGTTTATTTGTCCCCTATAGATTCCCCAGATACCCTTTTGAACTTTGCTAGTTCCTTGTCTTTAGTATAATGTTTGTAATGGAGCTTCTTAGTTATTTTTGCTACACTCTTTTGTAACTCGTATGCATCTCCTTGATGCAAGCAATGGAAGCCTTTTGTTCATCAAAAAACAGGAGATGTGCAAACGCCCCCATGAGGAAGTGTGGGAGGTTAGATACAGGGGGTACGAGGAGAGGTAGAGGTAGGCCAAAGAAGCATTGGAATAGGTGATTAGAAAGTACATGGCGCAACTTCAGCTTACCGAGGAGATGACCTTAGATACGAAGATGTGGAGGTCGTGAATTAGGGTATAAGATTAGAGTAGGCAGTGGAGCTTTTTCATGCTTTTCAACGGGATTACGCTTAGTGGTGGTCTCGAGCACCGTGTCAATCGTAGTATTAGTGTTATTCATGTAATTTTTTTCTTTTGTTATCTGTTACCATTTGTTATTTATTGTGTTTCGGTGATCACACTATTTCGTGGATGCTACTTTTTTCTTCTCTATTAGTTGGCATGCTTTCTTCACTACCATTTTTCATTTTTCATTACTACTTTGATTTGCTACACTTGAGATGAGGGCCCTTTGGAAATAGCCTCTCTACTTCCATGAGGTAGGGGTAAGATCTATGTACACTCTACCCTCCCCAAACCCCACTTGTGGAATTTCACGAGGTATGTTGTCATTGAGAGTTTGGAGAACAACTTTGCCTATGTGAGTTTCGCATATTGATTCCAAGCCTAGATAAAAGGAGGGAGTAGTGATAGGTTGACGATCACATAAAAAAAAAGAGTTTATAACACAAACCCATTTTGCAAGTTTGTTATTATGGGAAGTTCCTAAAAAGAATCGGACCAAGGGCAAATACAATACTTGAATCTCCCAATTGAATTGAGGACAAACACCTACAAAAAGATTGCTTGAATTCAAGGAGGTCGCTTTGATTGTCTTTTCTGAGTGACAAAAAGAGGGAAAAAAATGGGTCAGAAGAAAGTGTCATTTTGGACTTACCCAATCAATGTCCCGAGATGTTTATCAGGTAAATTCAATATAACAAGCACTTGTTGGCATTCTAGACTTTTTTTTGAGAGAAGGGTAATTTTGTATTCACAAAAAATTCATCATCCCTTGGATGATGAATTGGAAACTTACATCCCACAGGGTGGTGGGCACACCCTCAAAAAGGCATATGGAATTACAAGTTTCCTTTAAAATCGACCATCTCTATGCTTTCCCCTACCAACTCTTGCTTACACCAAAAAAATAAAAGACTTAAGCATTTCATTTCTATCTTCCGAAAACTATCATTTTGTCCTTCAAAACACCTAGCATTCCTTTCTTTCCATAGAGTCCACCATATACAAAGCCGGAATAGTCTTCCACCAATCTTCACTTTTCCCTCTCGTTGCCAATTCTTGTCCAGCTATTAAGGAGCTCCATGGTTGTCTTTGGCATCACCCAACTAACCCCTAGTATACACAAAAACATATTCCACAATTTTGAAGCTGCTTTACAGTGAATGAACAAATGATTATTTACTTCTGCTTTCTGCTCACACATAAAGCATCTTGAGCAAAATTGCATCCCCCTTTTTTGTAATGCCTCATGTGTAAGGCAAGCTTGACCAACCAGACAAAACATGCCTCATGTGTTGGCATTCTAGACTTCTCCTTTCATGGCCAATCCAAAACATAATTAGGCACTTCTTGATCGTAAATACTGTTATTTATTATTCAAGAATTCTTGTTTAGGTGCTTGGTAGGAGCAAAGGGTCTAGCAGAGAGTGAAATGCATATAGATCGGAAAGAACACCTTTGGTGAAACCACTCTGCTGAACCGACACAGTAACTGGTCCCAAACATTGTGGGTAGGTCTACTTTGTCCCTAAAATATAAACTTGAGCACTTCTGATCTTTTTTACTTTAATTATAAAGTTTGTTTGTTGAAAGAGTATTTATGAGACAACTCATGTAGATGGAAAGTCACAAGCAATGCATATGATCATCTTATGCTCATATCTAAAGACACACTAGCAAGAGTCAAAGCTAATTGTGTCGGCTCTTTTGTAGTGAAAGTTATGTGTCATATTGTGGTGAGATGAATGTATGTTTTCTCAACTAACTCAGTATGGGTGTTGGTATTTGTGTCAGAGTATGAATGAGTGCCTCTAAGAGCTTTCTACTTGGATGTGATGAATAAACTCTGAAATTAGAGGGAAAGTGGGCACCAATTGTCACTATGGTAAGCTCTTGCATGTCTCTATTGTTACGGTATGGAGAAAAAGAGTGAAGGAATGTGAAATGTATGTCATTTTTTGGGGATGAGTGAATGTGTGTGTATTTGGATAGTCTGCTCTCCCGGTTGTGATAAGAATGAGAAGGTTGTTTGTGTATCGCAAAGCTCTTTCTACTTTATTATATACATATATTTCTCGTTATGTTGTTTTGTATGTGTTGTCTCTGAGTGAATTTATATAGATCTTGAAGGAATGTAAAGATGGACTAAAAATAGGAGTTAGGTGTAAGATTCTCTGGGGTGAGGTAGAAGAGGTCTATGGTGTAGTCATGTGAAGGAAGAATTGTGTGACACTTTGTTCTACAATGATGAAGAAAAAAAGGGAGGGGGTGTTTTTTATAGATAAAAGAAACAAGAGTTATTTTTGGCTCTTTTCTCAAGAAGAGTAGAGTTGAGGTTATAAAAGTGACTTCTCCATCAGTTTTAACAAACATAGTTTGACATTCTACTAAAGACTAAACATACTTAATTTTCAAAAACTTGAATGACTAAATATGTTCCATTGTGATATTTCGAGGAAAATGGACTTACCCCAAACTTCAGAGAAATTGTGTAAAAAACTCATAAATTAGCCATAATGTGATTACCCTTCAAAATGACTTTATAGTCTAGTTAGCATACATGTGCATGTAGGGAAAGGCATGTCGGTACCTAATTATAATAGGAGTAGATTACGCCTATGTTGCTCGGACTCTTCAAAAATGTCAACGGGTGTGTGTTGGATCCTTCAAAAATAGTGTTCTTTTAAGGATCCGACACGGATGAGGCAACATTTTTGGATAGGCCGAGCAACTTAATTATGCTACCTACTATTTATTTTCTTATTTTTTATGACAAGGAAAATTCGTAGCCGCTACCCTTTGGGTGTGCATAAGGTAATACCTCTGCTCCTATGCAATATCTCGCAAACCACACAGGAGAGGTAACCCGCACTAGGCAAGCCCGCTGCAACGAGCTCGACCCAGAAGGCAATTATGCTACCTACTATATTTACATATATTCTAGAATATTCACAAGGACTCTTACACACTGATTCTAGAGAACCACTAATATGTCTTGAAAGAAAATATTTAGTATTCTAATGAAATTATCCCAAATAGAAGATGTTTTGAAGATTCTGCGAGCTCTACCAACAGGATAAAGTGTAACTGTATATTTTGTTTTGCTTATGGTGTAGGATGGAACATGCATATGAGGCTGAAACAGTTCTACAATCATTAGACTCTTTACAAGATTAGACAGGGCACACTTTTGTTGAGTGTTCTTTTGCTAATGGTACATCCCAATAGCACATCCTTTGCGCTGATCTAATTTATAAAATTACTTTACCTTCTCAAATATATTAGTCCAAATGAGCACACTTGAAATAGAGGATCTTTTCATGGATATAGAAGATTCATATAGTACGGCTTTGAGGCATAGTAATTATTTGATTGTAGTGTTTGAAAATTATTGATCTTCCACATGATGTAATTTATGTACAAAATCTGACTTTTCAATGTCAAATGTAGGCGACAAATATGAGGTGACTAGTGTGCAACTGTGTTGAACCATAAATTTTCATTCTACAATTGCGCACAAGTCTTTTCTTTAAGCTGCCTAAACCAGTCACAATACGTTTCAATCTGTTCAAACCAAGTATTTGTGCAGGTAGTTCTGGTTCTAGTTCAACACAATGTCAAGTATGATTTGATTTTTCCATTTATAACGAAACTGTCACCTACTTATTTTGTTCTAGCTTTAAGTATGCAGATGGGGCCTCCTGGTTTATCATACAGTAATATGGCCATAATGGAATATAGCAGCGGAACACAGAACCTCAGGATATGCTGTTACTAAAGTGAGAGCAGATAAACAGACAAAAGGTTGTTGAGGTCTTGAATACTTTATACCTTCACCAGGAGAATTCAACAAACTATTCATCAATATAGTGTCATATCCCACAAGTCTGTTTATAAGAAGCTGCTGCCACCTGGATAAAAAAAAAGAAGTTTTCCATTAAAATATGAAGTTTTACCTAAAATAAGTTGTCAGAACTCAATTGTATTAAAATCTACAAATGTAAACTGAATTCAATAAGAGTAACAAACTTTGACCAACCAAGTCGTAATCACAAATAAGAGGGCATAAGAAAGAAAAGGAAGTTTTTGGGTAAAGGAATCCTTGCAGTTATAATTTTTGATGAATGACTGGTGTTACAGCAAAAGTGTACTCACAGGAGTGAAAGATTTGCTAATCAAGCAAGAAGTTGAAAGAGAAAAGGGGAAGGGAACATTATTTGCATTGTAAGGCCATAATCCTGGCCCATGTTTTTCCACCACGTCTGTTCTAAGAGATAACAAAACAAGCTCAGTAACATAAAATGGGAAATAAAGCAGGGGAAAAAAATAAAAGATAAAACAAAGATGAGAATTCTTCTTCAATATATGACAACCGCTGGGTAACCTGCAATCTCCCAGCAACCTTCAGCAAGAACGATCTCCGGTAAACTCCTCAGAGTAATAAAACTGGCCGGCGACTACGACTGAATAAGGAAAGTACTGCTTTGGTCTTCTTCTTCTCCTCTCTTTCATTTCCAGCGAATGCAAGAAACTCTGGTCTTCTTCTTTCTTTTCCGGCAAATGCAAGAACCTCTCTGCAACACTTTCTTTCTCTATCTCTGCCGGTGACCATGGAAACACCACAAAACCAGATCTGTCTATTTTTTCATTAGGTCATTCTAATATTTGGGGTCCTACTAGAATAAGTCAACCTTAGGATTTTGTTAGTTTGTTAGTCTCATTGATGATTATTCAAGATGTAGTTGGATTTTCTTAATGCAAGATCATTCTGAGTGATTTTCTATATCCAAAAGGTTTCCTGAAATACAAAATCAATTTGGTGTTCGATTCATACTTTTCGTTGTAACAATGCCTTAGAATACTTATCCTACCAGTGTCAGGAATTTATGATTCACTAAGGAATTATTCACTAGACATCTTGTTCGTACACCACTAAATAAAAAGGAAGAATAGACATCTCATTGAGACTGCTCGCACTTTTCTCATTGAATCCCATGTTCTACTGCACTTTTGGGGTGATGCAATCCTCACATCTTGTTATTATTTAATTAATAAAATGCCTTCATCTTACATTCAGAATCAGACTCTCTATTCCATATTGTTTCCTCAGTTACATGTACTCTATCCCTCTCGTGTCTTTGGGAGCACATGCTTTGTTCATAACATATCCCCAAGAAAAGATAAATTAGCCCCTCATGCTCTCGAATGTGTCTTTCTTGATTACTCTTGAGTTCAAAAAGGGCATTGTTGCTATTCACCTGATCTTCGTCGATATCTTATGTCAACCGATGTCACATTCTTTGAATCTCAACCTTACTATACATCTTCTAATCATGTTGATATTTCTGAGGTTTTGTCCATATCTCAGTTCTTACCTATACCGGCTTTTGAGAAATCTACAGTTACTCTACATCTCCACTCTCCACCAGCAATGCCACAACTCCTGACTTATCATCGTCTTCCACATCCAACACTAGGCCTAGATGACTCATGTCATACACCAGACCTTGCTCTTACTACGGACATACCTTTTCCTAGCCAGCCGATTGCACTTCAAAAAGGTATATGATTCACTTGTAATGCTAACCCCCATTACACTTTCTTGAGTTATCACCGTTTATCATCACCTCATTATGCCTTTGTATCATCTTTGTCCTATATTTCCATCCCTAAAACTATAGGTGAAGAACTTTCCCACACAGGTGGAGGCAAGCTATGATAGACGAGATGTCTGCTTTACATACAAGTGGTACTTGGAAGCTAGGCAAATCCATTGTTGGCTATTGTTGGGTTATGCCATCAAAATTGGTCTAAATAGTCAAGTTGATCGACTTAAGGCTCGCTTTGCTGCCAAAGGGTATACTCAGATATTTGGGCTAGATTACAATGATACTTTCTCTCCCAAGGCTAAAATAACATGTGTTCCTTTTTTCTATCTATGGTTGTTGTTAATTATGGTATATTTGGATAGTGTAGATATGAAAAAATTTAAATATGGTATGATTAAATAATCTAGATATGAGAATATTTTCTAATCTCTTTAATTAGGCAATTACGAGATTGTGTGATATTTTATTATCTTCTTTCCTTATTTACATTATCTGTAACAAGTTATTTAATCCCATCAACTTGAGGGAATGATCAATCAATTCAATTCCCAATATCTCTTCTTCTTTTCTTCTTCTAATTTCTCATGGTATCAGAGCTATTGGTTTTTTAGCCCTTTCTCGGAATGTTCTTCTATTTCAGTAATAAAAATTGAAAAAAAAAATTGAGGGATTGATAGTTGCTAAATCAACAATATCAGAAAACTGTCAAATCTCATCTCTCTCTTTCTCCAATACTTCTTTTTGTGACAAAAAAAAGGCTCATATTGGATGGATCATCTCAATCTATCACTTTAACTGGACCAGACTATAATGATTACCTTCAGTACTAAAAATCAAAGCAACAATCATCAATTGCTTGCACAATACAACCTGATAACTCCTCTGATTATGTCGCATAGTCTTCGTCTCAGGAACAATGGATTCTTGATTCTCGTGCTTCTGACCATATTTCTGGTGACAAAAACCCTCTCTACTCTTACTACCCCTTCTACTCTCTCTACTGTTACTATGGCGAATGGATCAAAGACGATTGTAAAAGGGATAGGTATAGCTCATCCTCTACCTTCCATACCTTTAAAATCAATCCTTTTTGCACTTGAAGGTCCATACAATCTTATTTCCATTAGCAAATTAACAAAAAACCTAAAATGCACTATAACCTTCTTTGTTGATTTTGTTTTGTGTGGGATCGGAGTACGGGGCAGGTGATTAGAAAAGGACACATGAGTCACAGGGATTGTACCTACTCTTTATCCCAAAACCACATGTTGCTTTCACTTCTGTTGTTTCTTTTGAATTGCTCCATAGTCAATTGGGTCATCCAAGTCTCCTAGTCTCCTGAAATTGCAAAAGATGGTCCCCAATTTATCTAGTTTATCTTTGTTAGAATGTGAGTCGTGTCATCTTGGTAAGCACACTCGTTCCTCTTTCCCAAACATGTCAATAATAGGACCACCTCTATGTTTGAAATTGTTCATTCGAATATATGGGGTCCAAGTTGTGTCAAACTATTCTAGGTGCACATGGTTATTTTTAACGAAAAATAGATCTGAGCTATTCTCTATCTTTCAGAAATTTCATGCTGAAATCCGCAATCAATTTGGCATTTCCATTAAGAAGTTAATCAGTAATAATGCTCGAGAATACTTCACTACTTCTCTCTCTTATTTTATGTCATCCCAGGACATATTGCACTTGACTTCTTGTGCACATACTCCTCAACAAAATGGAGTTGCTGAGCAAAAGAACATGCATCTAATTGAAACAGCTCGAACATTGCTCATTCACAATGATGTCCCTATACGTTTTAAGGGTGATGCTGTTATTACGGCTTGTTATTTAATCAATCACATGTCTTCATCTGTTTTGCAGTACCAGAGTCCTCACTCAATTCTTTATTAGGACCAAAATTTGTTTCCTCTTCCTCCACGTGTGTTTGGTTGCACCTGTTTTGTTCATAACCTTACCCCGGGAAAAGATAAACTTTAGCACAAGGCTTTTAAATGTGTCTTTCTTGGGTATTCTCGTCTACAAAAAAGTTATAAATGCTTTGATCCTTCTACCAATAAGTACTTGATCCCTGCAGATGTTACTTTTTTCGAGACTTCTCCGCATATTTCTCCTAATACGGAAAATCAAAAGGCCATAGCAGTTCTTCCCATTCCAACTATTCCAACCCTAGCTCCACCTCCAACTCTTAAGGTCTATTCCCGACGACCTGAGCCTCATGCTGAACTTGCTAATCCAGTTGCTATTTCTAACTGATACAGGTGCACAAAACAATCTTGGTGACTTATTACCTGCTCCAACAATGTCTTCTGCTTCGGTCGAGCACTTATCCGATGATCTTTCCATTTCTCTTCGCGAAGGTACTAGAACTACTGCCAATCAAATTCCTGTTTATTCTTATTTAAGTTATCATCGTTTGTCACCTTCCTATCATGCCTTCCTTACTAGCTTATCATCGGTCAAAGTTCCTAAGACTAGGGCAGAAGCACTGGTTCATCCAGGTTGGCGTCAAGTTATGATTGAGGAGATGACTGCTTTGCATGATAATGGTATTTGGGAGCTTGTTCCTTTACCTGAAGGCAAAACCACAATTGGTTGTCGTTAGGTATTCACCATTAAGGTAGGTTCGGATGGAGCTATTGATCATCTCAAAGCAAGACTAGTTGCTAAGGGATACACTCAAATTTAAGACATCGATTATGGAGACACTTTCCACTAGTTGCCAAGATGGCTTATGTCCGTCGTCTCATCTCTATGGAGCAACGAATCATTGGCCCCTTTTTTAATTGGACATCAAAAATGCATTCCTACATGGAGAACTTGTTGAAGAGGTATATATGGAGCAACAATCAGGGTTTGTTGCTCAGGGGGAGTCTAGACTAGTTTGTAAACTTTGTCCATCTCTCTATGGTCTCAAGCAGTTTCCCAGAGCATGGTTTGGTCGCGTTCGAGCTGTTGTTCAACATTTTGGAATGATCCGAACAAAAGTTGATCATTCTGTATTTCATAGGCATTCTTTTTTCTTTTTTTTTATGACAAGGGAAACCCGCAACCGCTACCCTTTAGGTGCACACAAGGTAAAACATCCGCTCCTATGCAATAGCTCGCAAGCACATGAGAGAGGTAACCCGCACTAGGCAAGCCCGGTGCGACGAGCTCGACCCAGAAGGCAAACCCCTTGCTTTCGCTGGCAAGGGGTTTCAAACTTGAGACCTCCAAGATGGAAGTCCCAAGCCCAAACCACTAGGACACCCCGAAGGGTAATATTCCATAGGCATTCATCTCATGGCAAATATATCTTTATAATTGTTTATATTAATGATATTGTTATCACAGGAGTTGATTATGAAGGTATTGCTCAACTCAAATAACACCTCTCAAGTCACTTTCAGACTAAGGATTTGGGCAAGTTGAAATACTTTCTAGGCATTGAAGTGGCACAATCTGGCCATGGTATTGCTATTACTCAAAGGAAATATGCCTTGGACATTTTGGAAGATGCTGGTATGTTGGGCTGCAAGCAGGTGGACAGTCCAATGGATCCAAATACTAAGCTTATTCCAGGACAGGGAGAGCCTCTAAAAGATCGTAGCAGATATTGGAGACTTGTTGGCAAACTCAACTATCTTACGATAACACGACCAGACATCTCATTTGTTATTAGTGTAGTTAGCCAATTTTTGCAATCACCTTGTGATAGTCCTTGGAATGCAGTGATTCACATCCTGCGATATATCAAAAGCTCTCCAGGACAAGGTTTATTGTATGAAGATAAGGGACACACCAACATTGTCGGATATTCTGATGTAGATTGGGCAGGATCTCCTTCTGACAGACTATCCACTTTAGGTTATTGTGTTCTTAATTGGAGGTAATCTAATATCTTGGAAAAGTAAAAAGTAAGTTATCGAAGCTAGATCAAGCGCAGAGGCAAAATATCGAGCTATGGCACTAGCTACATGTGAGTTTATATGGTTGAGACAACACCTCTCCTTCTTGAATTACTATGTAAATCTGAGACCTCATGGCTCTCAACCACTTCATTGACCACTGGGCCACACCCTTGGGTGCCATTAAGAATGTTTTTCTACATGGTGATCTTGAGGGAAAAGTCTATATGGAGCAACTACCTACTTATGTTGCTTAAGGGGAACTTAGAAGCATTGTGTGTCAACTATGCACGTCACTCTACAATTTTAAACCGTCTCCTCGAGCTTAGTTTGGAAAGTTCAACACAGTAATTCAAGATTTTGGCATGACTCATTGTGGAGTTGATCACTCTGTTTTATCAACATTCTACACCGAATCTATATATTTATTTGGTGATTTATGTTGACAACATCATTATCACAGGCAATAAACAAAATGGTATCACTAATTTGAAGCAACATCTCTTTCACCAATTCCATCGGCAGCATGAAGTATTTTGTAGGTATTGAAGTTGCTCAATCCAAATCAAGTATGCCTTAGACATTCTTGAGGAGACAAAAATGATGGGGTGTAGACCCATTGACACTCCTATGGATCCAAATGCTAACTTCTACAAGGGTAGGGGAGCCACACAATGATCCCGAAAGGAATAGGTGACTGGTTGGAAAGTTAAATTATCCCACGGTGGCTAGACCTGACATCTCTTTTTCCTATGAGCGTGTTGTAAGTCAATTTATGACTTCTCCTGTGATTGTTATTGGGATGCAGTTGTTTGAATTTTGTGACATATAAAGCCAATTCCAAGTAAGGACCTACTCTTTGAGGATCGAGGTATGAGCATATCATTGAATATACAAACGTTAATTGTGCAGGAGCACCCTCTGATAGACATTCTACATCCGAATATTGGGTTTTAGTAGGAAGTAATTTGGTGTTCTACAAAAGTAAGAAACAGAGTGTGGTTGTTTGATCTAGTGCAGAAGCATAATATCGAGCAATGGTTGTAGCTACTTGTGAGCTAGTTTGGATCAAACAATTGTTGAAGAACTAAAATTTGGAGAAATCAATCATATGGAATTTGTGTATGATAATCAACCAAGCCTTCATATCGCACCAAATCTAGTATTTCACGAAAGGGTTAGCACATTGAGATTGATTGTCACTTTGTAATAGAAGATACTCTTAGGAGATATTGTTACAAAATTTGTGAAGTCAAGTGATGAACCTTCAAATATATTTACCAAGTTCTTCATTGGTTCTCATATCAATTACATTTGCAACAAGCCTGGTACACACAACTTGTATGCACCCGCTTGAGAGGATTGTTAGAATAGGAATAGGAACAGGAAAAACATATAGAATACTACTTGGGAAAGGATTTGTAATATAGCATCTATAAATAGTACTCCCTCCGTCCACTTTTATTTGTCATGTTGCGCTTTTCGCAAGTCAATTTGACTAATTTTCAAAGTTAAATTAGATTACATTAATTCGATATTTTAAACAAAAAAATTAGATATTCAAAAACTATACCAAAAGCACTATACATTGCAATTTTTTGCACATCAATATGATGAAAAAATATATTGTAAAATGTTAGTCAAAGTGTTTATAGTTTGACTCTAAAAATGGAAAGTATGACAATTAATAGTGGACAGAGGAGTATCTCAATATAATAATGTAGATACACAATTCAATAATATTTTTCTCTTATATTTCTCACATGGGCCTATTTACACTAATAAACAGTGTTGACTGTTTAGAATGTGTAAATTAGTTTCTTAAATATTCATTAGAACAGTTGAACTCTTTTTCAAATCTAATAAAGGGATTCTTCATTATTTTTAAAAAAAAATTAAGTTGGTCTATTTTATAACATAGGTACAAAGGAAAAATGTTATACTTTCTATTTATTAGATTAGTTTTGCTAAGTGGTGTCCTCCCCTGGGAGGGTGTTATACAAATGCTACACCCATCATAGTCATTGCCTTTATGACCTTAAATTCATATCGAAGGGGTAGACTTGTGTATGAAGCATCCTGCGTTCACGCAGGACCCAGGGAAGCACTAAAAAATCATTTCATGAAATGAAAATTATAGAACACAAATTCATGTATTCAAGTGATACCTTTTTAGTGAAGGGGTATGAACTGACCTGTTACCAAAGCAGGAATGCCGAGCAGAGATGCTTATGTTTATTGTGCGAATGTTATGGCGCAATCTAGCTTCCTCGGGCAGTAACAAGTAACCCTAAAAATAAATGGTAATACCCAAGAATTTACAACAAGTCAAACTTTAGCTTTTCATCAACAACTTGAGAGAAGATGCATAAATTAACAGTAAGGACCACAAAGCAACAGTAGTACCTTCTCTTTGGTGTATAAATAATTAGGTTCAAATGCATTGCTTCTTGTCTCAAGCCACTGCACTACCAGGTCAAATAAAGATCACAACCATCACAAGACGATTCAACAAAACCACCAACAACAGTTAAACAACTAAGGGGTCGTTTGGTAAAATGTATAAGAATAATGTTAAATAGACTGTATTAGTAATGCTTGCATTAGCAATACATGTTTTAGTTGTGCTTGCATTAATTATACATAGATTATTTTTATGCATCATTTGGTTTGATGCATAAAAAAATAGCATGCATTGCATAATAAATTTAATTTACAAAGATACCCTCCACTATTATGGTGGAAAGGATGTAAAAAAGGTTTTAAGGGGCAATTGCGTCTTTAATCATGCTAATGCATGCATTAAAATCATTGCATTGCTAATACCTAGAAATCCATGGTATTAGCAATACACACCTTAATACACTATAGAGTGTATAACTAATGCAAGCATTAGTTATACATAGGTTGGAAAAGAGTACCAAACAAGGTACTAGTAATACACAAGACTAATGCATGCATTATTTTTACTAATACACTCTACCAAACGACCCCTAACTCATGAATTTGATCCCTCAATAACTATAGCAGCCTCATTCAGCTCAAGCAACAGAAGTAATATTACAGGCATACCTTTGACTTATATAGAGATACATAAATATAAAGGAATCCAAAGTCGTACATTAAGATTACAGGTGCTTAACAACGTATCTGACAGGCAATGGTCTTTAAAATGTAGGTCAGCCCATGAAAATAGTCCAATTCATATATTTCCTCCCCAAGTCTTTGCTAATTCCTCCCCCTCTTCTTCAACCAGTCTTTCTTTCACCTTTTCCTACTCCTTTATATTAATGATGGGAGTTTTCCACTCCCATCATTGTATTGACGTGAACAAACCACGAGGAAATAGGGATACAAGTATATCAAGCAACAACAATATACCTAGTGTGATCAGATACAAGTATATCAAGCACCATACAAATTTGGTGGGTGGGTGGGGGGGGGGGGGGGGGGTCACAAGCCTTTCATTGCATCTACACTGCATCCTATGCACCTGAATATCCAATTGGCCAGCTTTATCTGATCCAAGCTGAATTTCGTTACTACATATCATGTTTAATTACTCTATACATCACTAACAAACCACTAGAACAGGAGCCAAAGGAAAAGAAGGGGTTATAAGTGTAGAATCAGAAGATGAAAATTTATTTTACGCTAAAACTGTATGAAAAAAGACACGCAAGAAACTTTAACATGTCAAAACATTTTAACCTTATAGATGTATGTCAAATTTAAGGCCTATCTGAATGAAGTGCCTTCCCACAAAACAAGTACCCAAGTCTGTGATATAGTCACCTCTATATAGTTGCAAAATAAGCATCTTGTAAGTAAGTAGAAAACCTAGAATGATAGCTACAATTCATCAAAACTACAAATGATAGAATGGAGGGTAGCAGAGCCAGAAGATAATGGTTCAACACTTAAAAAAACAAATTGAACCAAAGACAGCAAGAAGCTTAAGAAAATAATTTATTTCAGACAAAATTATGCGCAAAAGAAAGGTTGTTATATTTTTTTGAAAAAAAATAAAAAAATAAAAAAAATTTGGTATGTTCTCTTTATATGAATAAGGAAAATCAAGCTTGCTAATGTAAGAACATTGCACCCAAGGGTGTGGCCTTTTGGTCAATAAAGTGGTTGATAACCCTGAGGGTTTCAGGTTGAAACAAGAAAACACTCCCATATGTCCTAGCCCTATTGGGCAGAGTTACCTAGTACTTGTTGCTGGTGGGAGGTGGCAGGTATCCCGTGGAATTAGTCAAGGTGCGCGAAAGCTGATCCGGACAAGACGGTCATCAAAAATAATTAAGAGCATTCTAAACAATATATTTACTACAAAAGTCTAAAATTCCTTATAGAATTGAAAAATGCTATCAGACAGGATCCCCAATCAGCTTTAGAGGTTGGTTGTTCATAAACCTCAAAGTTTTTTCCTTGTCTAAGCCATGGTTACAGAGGCCCTCCTTCATCAAAACTGGGAAGAAGTTGGGATTCAGGCAAAGAGCAGAAGTAGGTGGAGAATCATACTAGCCGTCATATGGTGGACAATTTGGGAAGAGAGGAATGATAGGTGTTTTGAGAACGTAGAGAATAGTATAGACAGATCAAGTTGTTTGTATCTTGATTCTGTGTTTTTTGGTGTAACCAAATTTGGTCTAGTGATCCTGTATTTATTATTGATGTGTTAGATTCATTATAGACATAGGATCTGGATTTACTAGTGAATATGGCTCCAGTAGTTTAATGTTATTTTTAGGACGACAAAATGCCCAACGAATGGAGGTGAATACAATGATTCTATTGTACAAGAACAAGGGTGATGTCCTAAACTATAATAATTACACGGGTATCAAATTGTTATGTCACATTATGAAGGTTTGGGAGAGAGCGGTGGACATGAAGGTGAGGAAAGTGGAGTCCATTTCTGAGAATCAATTTGGATTCATGCCAAGACGGTCAACTACTAAAGCTATTCATCTTGTGCGGAGAGGGATGCAGAAATATAGGTAAAGGAAGAGGGACCTACATATGGTATTCATTGACCTTGAAATAGCATATGACAAATTCCCGAGGGATGTCCCCCGGAGGTGCTTGGAGACTAGAGGTGCTCTGATCGCTTATATTAGGATGATAAAGGACATGTAGATGGATCCAAGACTCTGGTTAGAATGGTGGCAGAAGACTCGAAGCACTTCCTCGTTGGGATGGGGTTGCACTAGGGATCAATTCTTAGCCCTTTCCTATTTGCCTTGGTGTTGGATGAGTTGATGCAGTCGATTCAGAAGGAATTTCCATGGTGTACGTTATTCTCGGATGACATAATAATGATTGATGAGACATAGGATAGATTTCATGTTAGGTTGGAGGTTTGGAGACAAACTATGGAGTCCAAAGGGTTCAGGTTGAGCAAGACCAAAATGAATATTTGGAGTGCAAATTCAGTGTTGCATTGGATGAAGCAAACGTGGAAGTGAGGCTTGCGACACAGACTATTCCTAAGAGCTTGAGTCTATAATCCAAGAAAGTAGGGACATCGACAATGATGTCACACATCGCATTGGGGTAGCATAGATGTAATGGAGACTTGCCTTGAGAGTCTACTAATAAAGTACCACCTAAACATAATTAAGAACTCCTTCTCGCGAGATGTAAAGACGGCTGAAATACTAAGAAGTATTTCCTTCTTTCTCAAATTTTACATGGCAGCAAAGCAATTGCTGCCTGAGTTTCCCTCCCTAGAAGAATTAGGGCTCCTTTTTTCTTCAAAAAGAGGTCGAGTTTTCTCTCCTTTAAGTTGTCCAATGCTTTTTTCCAATATTTACTTCTTTGTCAAATCGATCATAACCACTACCTACATTCCAAGTGATTGTGCACCACAAATAAGAGCTAATAAAGAGACCAACAATTACTTAGAAAGATATCACGATTCTTGGTGGAAAAAAATGATTTGTTGAGGCAGAAAAATAGATGTCAAATTTCTACCAAGCTAACTGGAAGTTCTAACTTGATGACTCCATCATCTATGATTGAGTCGCAAAAACTTCTGGATAGGTATCCTATATCTTAACCAAATTCTTTCTGGTTAAAGAATTTCTTTCTAGTTGCTCTGGAACAATTAGGAGATTCTATAGAAGAAATATGGGGTTTTGCTTTTGGCGGCAGCATGCTTGGTCTCGCTCATGGGATCAAATCAATACGTTCAAGAAGAAAATTGGAATATCAATCTGATCGAGATCTCTTTTCCTGATTTGCGGTCCTATATAGCTTAATCAATACTATAGTAAAGCAGGATACAATTGGATTTGAGTTGACATAGCTTCCTGGATTTAAAATATGTCAGGGAAAGGTGTACAAACTGAAGAGAGCCTTGTACATAAAGAAGCAATCCCCTAGAGCTTGGTTTGATAGATCCTCCAATGCGTTGCTCTCTTTCAATTATAACAAAGTAATGTCGATCACACCCTCTTCACAAGACATCAATAGGGTAAACACTCTTCTCATTATTTATGTTGATGACATAGTAATCTCGGGAGATGACCCGATTGAAGTTGTCAACACAAAAAAAAATTAAAAAAATCAACGATCTAGGGAAGTTATTTCTTGGGAATTGAGGTTGCTGGATCAAAAAGAGGATTTTTTATTAAAAGGCTTGCAAGCTTTTACTAATTTGGACTGCACTTGATCTTTAAATGATAGAAGACCTTATCCAGTTATCATACACTCGGAAGAGGGAACCTAGTTACTTGAAGAAGTAAGAAGCGAAGTGTAGTTGCAAGATCAAGTAAGGAAGCAAAATATAGAGCTATGGCCTAGGGTGTTAGTGAGCATCTTTGGCCACAAAAGTTGCATGGAAGAATTGAGCTTGTCTGAAAAAGGAAAGTCTTGTACTGCAACAACAAAGTTGTAATCAGTATAGCTCAGAATCCTGTTCAACATGACCAAAGGCGAACAAAACATATTATAATTGATTGACATTTTATTTAAGAGAAAGTTACTAGTGGCCCCTTGAGTTTGCTTCATGTACCGTCAAACGAACAGCTAGATAATGTGTTTATAAATGGCCTCAGCAAAAGGACTTTTCATACTTTGGTTTGCAAGTGGGCCATGTGCTACACCTTTGCTCCCACTTGACAACTTGAGAGGGAGTGTTGATTGTGTTAACTAATTAGCATGATTTTAGGAGACTTTACTTTTCCTTTTTCTAGAGTAATCATCATAGGATTAGAATATTTCCTTTTATTGTAATTGATTGTCTTTCTCTGATTGATTAGGATTCACTTGAATAATACCTCTTCTTATGGAATATAAAGACATACTGAAATACAAAGAAGTCTTTTCTTCTTGCTCAATTTCTACATAGCATTCAAAAAATGAGCAGTTAAATACCAACTCAGTAACCTTTTTCGCCATCCAATATTGGGAAGAAATGGCATAAAAAGAAACTCATATTTTTCCTGTACTAAGATTAGCTCATTATATAGTTGCAGGTACTGCACAGAATTATTCAAAGTTAGATAGATACCAGCATAAGAGTTTAGCTTGTCCAAGTGAAGCGTCTTGAGCAACTTAGGAATGTCAATATGTAGATGTATACCAGCAATATCCTGCACATGGAACTTTAATCTGAGAACCACGTTAAAGCAGCAACAGAATGTGCTTAGCTCTTAAATTTACTAGGAAAAACTGAAAAGAAATGAAATATGCATTTGCTTATTAAATTTGACTGAAAAACTAACAGCTCATAATTAGATACGTGTAGAACCAAACTTGATAGTGAAAGCAACCAAGTTGGATGTCACCTATATATAAGAGTGTACAGGATAAGTAATGCATCATTTCTTTTGAAAAAATATCAGGTATTTAATATCTAGCAACACAATGTCACAAGCCCAAGCACTACCATAAATATGATCAGCAAAGTAAACCCCAAGTTAGACGTTCTTATCAGTCAGTAATCATAGAACTCAAACAACACTTCCACAAAACACAATTAGGTGATAGCTGTTCTAGACAATTTCATAAAAACAACATAGGGTAATCTTAGTAGCTCAGTTGGTTGGCTACCTGAACTCCCACCTTGTTGGTGAGGGTTCGATTCCCCACATTGTAATCCCCATCCATTTCCCTTTCCCCTACCCCTAATTTTTTTTTTAAAAAACAAAAACATAGGGCAAACGTTGACACTAGTCTGCAATTCAATCAATGACCTGCCATAATCCAGAACCCAAAATGTTCAGAAGAGAGCAACGGAAACTGAAAGATGAAACAAAGCAATCATATTTTTACAATGTGAATTTATAATTTACATTCAAACTTCAAAATCTTTTATTCAAATGCATATCTCAATAAAAACTCAACTTATGTTGCGGGTAAAAAAAATTGTGACTGAAGGTACAACACAACACCTGATCTCCCCAGTTCCTTAAGAATAATTAACAAACACAATAAACCTTCCATGTAGAATTTTAATAAATTGGGAAAAATACAATAGCTATCACCTTCTTCTCTACATACCGTAACCCTTCCAAAAGATAAGCACAGAAATGCATAAAACTGCAATGTTATAACACAATGAGAAACATCATTAAACATCTGGGTAATAGAAGTAGGCAGGTATGTGATGTTCATATTCATTTTCTTAATTAACTCCCTTCATAAGAGATAACTATACCTAGTCTACCAAGTACAAAGAGTTGCATGTGAAGCAATAAATACATGGGAAATCCACAAGTAAAGCTAGTCTTCCTAAGTGTATTTCTAGTCTGTTAAATAGGGAAATATCACAATCTAGGATTAAGACCACTCAATATGACCTAGGATCTTCATTTACATCTAAAACACTAATAAAAGATGACATAATTCGATGCATAACAAGATGTTAATACTTCATAACAGTATTCACTTTGCTGTTCCTCAAATAAGGGAATCCCATTATATGCCAAAATAAAGTATCAAAGAAGATGCAAAGAATTCTTCTGAGCAAGTTTACACTTTATCCAAACTTACCCATAATCCTCCGAGGACTCGCTTGGAAACTCTCCAAATGAAAGACAAGCGCCCATGCCATTTTTGGCCAATTCGAATTATAGCTGCTTTTAGTGATTCCTTCGGCGAGATGAAAAATCGTGCACGTGAAACTTCCTTACTGATTTTGGGGACCACATCATCACCCACTGACTCACTGTTCGTTGAACTTCCCAATGAAGACTCAGAGGGCTCATTGTTTGAATATAATAGAGATTTACCACTCTTAGCTCCATCACTTAACCAGTTCAACCATGGTTTTGTAGCAGCAGTAACTGAACTATCTTCATTCACATGTTTCAGGTTCTCATCAATAGGTTCTTCATTGACAACATTTACTACATCATAGTTGGTTTGATTTTGTGACCACAAGCCAGCACTAGTTATCTGTAGGAGAAAACAGAATCAGCTGAATCTTTCAATAACTGGCACATGTGAGTGTTCAGAAATTTACTAAACAACCATTACAGCTAGCAGCTGCAATAGTGCAGTTGATGTACAAAATCGAGATATAATAGATTCATGAAAATGATAAATGTTCTGCGAGAACTCATCCTTCAATATTAGTCAACTCAGTTTATCATCGATATTAACTTTGAATCAGGTCATTTTTCACTGTTCATATTTCTATCAAAAAATTTTAGAACAATTAGTCGAACTTCTTTTTTTGAGAAGGTAACATATATTACATAATATCAGTTGCACAAGGGATGCGCACAGCATATTTACATTCCAAAAGAAAGCAAAAAGATCTCCTTGCTCTTCTTACAGTTTGTTGAACTTTATTAGCACACAATTTCTTTTGCTAAGAAATAATGTGAACCAGCTCCAATTAGACAAAAATGCAAAAGAAAGAAACAACCAAAAAACATAGCTTCTTAAGATGTTATGTGAATCATTCAACTGTACAAGATCTAACCTCTTTTTTATATTTCTTTGGATAACAGTAGCGTCTTGGCCGACTAGCACACCTCAACTAATCTACCAATACTTGTTATCCACCACCAACACATGTACTAGATAACGCCTTTTTTTTGTAAGACCGTAGTATCTGGGTCAGCTTTCGCGTACCTCAACTAATTTCACTCTACCAAGCCAATGACAGATGGGAGGAATCACCTAGTGTTTTTGTCTCCACTAAGTTTTGAACCTGAGACCTCAAGGTTCTCAACCACTTCATTGATCACTAGGCCACACCCTTGGATGCCATGTACTGGATAACTCTGTTAACCTAGGTATGGACAGATAAAAAAAAATCACCTATGTTGTCTCTGTGCTTAGCAAAGATTTGAACCTAGGTTCTTGTGTTGTTACTCCAACTCTTCAACCTTAGGCAATAGATTCCTAGGCATGTACTTAACTCATCAAATGAGCCACCTTAAACATGCAAGCTTATCAACATTACCATTCTCAAAGATAGTGTTCTGAAAAGCGAGAGGCGAGGCGAGGCCTCGTCGCCTATTACAGGCGGCGATGTGATTTCAAAATGGCGAAAGGCGACAAGGTAAGGGGTCAGGCGTCACCTTTTTGTTTTGTTTTTTAAAAATAGGGTTATTTTGGTGTTTTTGCAAACCTGGGATCCTCTTCTCTCTATTGCGACCTGCGAGATCTCTTCTCCTCTTCCGTCGCGACTTTCTGGCCTTCAAGAGGACGAGACTTCAACAATCAGCGGTTGCTCAGACCTTCACGTCGCGAGTGGCGCCTCACTCAGCTATGTTCTTCTTCTTCATTTTTTTTTCTTCTTCTTCAGTTCTTCTCTTATTCATCTTCTTCTTCTTCTCTTATCTGTTTTTCAGTGGCAGTGACACAGGGTTCTGTTTTTCTTTTTCAATTTGCAGCTACTAAACTGATTGTCATACTGTTTCTGCCTATATTTAAAAAAATAAATTCAATCCTTCTATATTTATTTCTTCCCTACTAAATTTAGTTTTATACCATATAGTATTTATGTGTTCATAAATAGTGAATACAATGGCATCTGATGCTAACAAAAAGAAGAACATTGGATGGAATTATGGTATTCAAGGACCAAGAAAAGATTCAGTTATATGTATGTTTTGTATAGTTACTTATAATGGTGGTATTACTCGACACACGCAACATTTGTTGGGTGGAAACAAAAATGTAAAACCTATGTTGCTCGGACTCTTCAAAAATGCCAATGGGTGCGTGTCGTATTCGCCAAAAGTAGTGTATTTTTGAAGAATCCGAGAGGGGTGCAGCATCAAAAGTGAAGAGTCTGCGCAACTAAGTGTAAAACACTGTCCAACTAGTCCCACGGAAGTTAGAGAAGAAATAAGGGTTTATATGGAAAATAAAATTGCCAGTAGTCTGAAATTTCAGGTGAGACAACCAGAAGAATTTGTGGTTAATATTGATGATGATGATATGAATGAATATGGTAAAATGATGCCTCCCTCAAAAACTCAAAAGATATTTTCTAGTGGAAGTGCATCGTCCACGGAGCGGAACGCGACGAAAGGCCATATCAATCTATATTCTGCAAAAATCACAACAAAAAGGAGGCTTTGAAAAAGAGCAGGAATTGATGAAACCAAGAAAATTCCAAGAGAGCGAGCAGTAAGTGCTTTTGCATCATGGAAATACAATGTGGGGTTTCCTTTTAATTGAGTTAATTACAAATCATTTGATAAATACAGTGAGGTAGTAGGACAACATGGCCCCGGAATGAATCCTCCTACCTTTCATAAAGTTAGAGTTCCTCACCTAAAAAAAGAGGTGAAGAAAGCAGACAAAATTGTTGATGACCATAAAATGCAATGGACAAAGTTTGGATGTTCTATTATGATGGACAAATGGATGGCATGAAATGGTAAAATGATCATTTCATGATGGACAAATGGACGGCATGAAATGGTAAAATGATCATCAATATTTTGGTGAATTCTCCAATTGATAGTGTATTTCTTGGTTTTGTTGATGCTAGCAATGAATCTACCGATTCTACCAAAATGTACAACTGGTTTTAAAACACAGTTGAAAGAATTGGATCAGAAAATGGATAGTCATTGATAATGCTAGTAGAATGTTAAAACAAGAAGCATGATGATGAGTGCATACCCACACATTTATTGGACTCCATGTGCTGCTCATTGCATCTACTTGATATTTGGTGACATATTCAAGATTAATCCATATGCTTCGGGTAATATCACTCTCGTATCCTCTAACTTTCTTTATAGTCAATATTTAATACTTATTAGCTACTAATTACTATAATATTACTTTAACAATTTTTAGGAAGGCCATCAAAATCCATTCTTACATCAGTGAAAGGTCGTTGTTGTTGTACTTGATACGAAAATTCTCCAATGAAAGAAATTTGGTGAAACCAGCCAAGACAAGATTTGCAACGGCCTTCTTAACTTTGAGAGTTATGTGCAACAACAGAAAAACTTGAGAATTCTAGTCCTCTCAACTGAATGTACTTCAAGTAGATTTGCAAAGGGAACTTTGGGGAAAGAAATTGCCAACCTTCTTATTTCTACCTACTTTTGAAATGATGTTGTTCGGACACTTAAAGTTTGTGGTCCTTTGACAACAGTGCTTCGTTTGGTGGATGGGGAGAAAAAACCACCAATAGGCTATACTTACGAAGCAATGGATAGAGCCAACGAAACTATTAAGCGGGGTTTTGGTGGAGTTAAGAAGCAATATGAGAAAGTGTTTGAAATTATTGATGCAAGGTGGTCAGACCAAATCCACCGGTCTTTGCATACTGAAGGCCATATTTTGAACCCAGGATTGTTTCATAGAACTCATAACAATGGCCCTATACATCCTGATGTGTGGAGGGATTATCTTTTTTTGATGACAAATGTGTAGAGGGATTATCATGCAAGTGTTCAGAAGATAAACCCCGATTTAGCAATACAAGATTTATTAGTCGCTGAGCTGCCCAAGTACAAAACTGTGGATGGACTATTTGGTTGTGGTCAGGCTCAAAGAGCTGACACAAGGTCACCGGATAAGTGAGCTGATTTAGTTCTTTATAGTTTATACTTTATACTATAGCTTTACTTAAGTTATTTGACTTATTTATACTTATTAACCTTTAAATTTAGTTTTTATAGCTGAATAGTGGTTATTATTTGGTAGTCAAACTCCAAACTTGCAAAAGTTTGCCATGAAAGAATTAAGCCTAACTTGTAGCTCATTAGGATGTGAGCGAAATTGGAGTGTGTTTTTTTTATGACAAAGTTTGTTTGAATATGTAAGAAGAATATTTTATATCCAAATTTCCATATTTTACCCTAATCCTCGATCTATGTATCCTCTTATATGGTCATGTCTTCAGTAACATGTAGGTGTGTCATATCTTGTCTAGTCACCTTTTCTCAATAGTTCTTTGACCTACCTCTTACGTCTCTTAAAACCCACCATAGCCAACTTTTTGCACCTGCAGCATCTGTGCATTTCCACTTCACATGCTCAAACCATCTCAGTTTTGCATCCCTCATCTTGCCCTAGCACTGGTGTCACTCCCATCTTGTCCCATATATCTTCGTTTTTTAATCTCATCTCTCCTAGTATACCCACATATCTATCTCAACATCCTTATTTCTGCTACTTGCATCTTTTTGACGTGAGAATTCTTGATCGGTCAATACCGTGCCCCATACAACATAATCGATTTAACAACTTTATAATACTTACCTTCAGGTCTAGGTGGCACATATATATATATGACAAATACCCAAAAATCAAACGAAATACCCAATCAATACTTCACGGTCTAAAATGTGGTCAAAGTACTCAACATAAGTTGACCAAATCTGGTATGGATCCCACACTCATGTCATGTCAACGCAGGTGCGATGGCGATTTTGAAGAGTTAGCACAACATAGACAAGGACAACATAAGTCATACATTTAATAAGTTCTCACCATGACCTGTGGCTTACTTTGCTTGCTTCCAGGCTAAAAACTTTTCAACTAAAGTTGTTACTTCCCAAACCCAAAATCTAAACACACTAAACACTGAAGACTTTTTTCAGCTTTAACTTTTCTTTCAACAACCCAAAACCTAAATGCATACAAAATTATTATTGAGAAAATAAAAAGGTACAAGTTTTGCAGTAACAGCAGATGAGATCACTCACCTTGATTTGAATGAGTTGTGCATCTGAGATGTTCACTCTAGACAGTTCACTTGAACAGCCAGGCTACACAGAACAAATTATAGTTCAGACGAGAATAAAAAAATTATAGTCATTACTTAAAAATTTTACATGGAAAGGAAATGAAACTCCCACCCCCAAACAACCCCACCATATCCAGAAAGAAGAGAAACCTACATAAATAAGCATTAAGAGAGTTGGTCAATCCAAAATTGATAGCTGAAGAACAATATTTTTATTCTAAAAACTTAAAAGGTAAATAATTTTATTAATTATGAGACAATCTGGCATAGAGAAATAGAAGTATGATTCTAAACAATCAATACCCAATCTTGTAAATAGAAAGAAAAAAAAACAAGGGTATTCCTGAAATGTACATAATCATTTCTTTGAAAGCTCTAATATTTGGTGCTTGTGGGCAATCAAAAAGACCTAACTGTAGATTGTTTCACTTAGTGTCAGTAACTGAATATGTATAGGAGGGAGCAGGCGAAGCACAAACATAGGTAATCCTACTTTTTTTCCCCTGGATGAAACAATTATTAAAAACCTAACGAAAATTGTAATAATTAGAAAAACCTGTTGAACGTAATTGGCGTGCATAACAACAAGTATACAGAAGAGGGTAACGGCCATGAAGAGATACAAATACTCGAGAGTAGCTCTGATCCTGGGCGTCAGCATCTGAGCAAATCGTTCTTGAACCCGTATAAACGTCTGCTCTGGATCCATCTAAACATACATACAACTATGATTTGGGATTTTCAGTCTTCTCGTCAGCTCTTCACAATCAACCTTGTCATATCAATTCGCGAATTGAATTTTGTGGGAACGAATACTCTTACTTGGAAACCATTGTCAAAGTTCAAAGTTGTGATGCGATGCTCACAGATGAGGATGTCAAATATATTTGTTTTCTTACCATATAATCTGGGCCAATTTTATTTTTATTTTTATTTTTAAAATTCATATGTGGAGCTATTAGCTCCATTTTATTTATTAATAACTTAAACTTAAATTAAAGCTCTACAAAAAGGACCAATTGAACCCAAAGAGGAAAGAAAAGAACTGAATGGAAACAACAAAAAGGAAATGAGAAGGTCCAGACTAACTGAAAAGCCCTCTTTTAACCAGATCCCTAAATCATTGGGTTTTCTACTTTGAGCTTCCGACCAACTCCCATGTCGCCGCTCGAAGCCTTCGCCTTCTCTTGTTGTGATTATCAACTCCTACTACAATGGTGGCGCTAGTTCCATCTTTTCTCAGCTCATAAAAGTAATCGATAGGGGAAACTTGTGCTCTCGGGTAAGTGTTTTCTATGAGAATCTTCCTCTTCATCTCTGTGAGCCGCTTTGTTGTGATTGTTTTTTGCTTCTGCATATGTTCATGTTGATGTCCAGCATTCTCGATTCTTCTTGTTTTGATTCTCAACATGGGTATTCGTGCTTTATCCGTATTTAAAATATGTTTACATTCTACTGATAATTGATTAAAGCTCTGATATTGTACTAGCTCTTCAAGATTGTACGCCTCATTCGCCATCTTGTCTGCTAGATTGTTCGCTTCCCTGAAAATATGTTTAATACTGGATTGTGTAATTTGAACTAGCTCTTGTATCTCCTCTATTATCTCTGTTTGCTGCCATGGTATTTTCCACTATCTCCTTATTATGTTTATGAGCGTTTTCGAGTCTGATTCTATTTGTACTCTTTAAAGGTTTGTGTTTCTGCAATGTCTTAGGGCTTTTAGGATTGCGAGGGACTCTGCCTCCATGTTAGTTCCATATCCTATTTTTTTTTGCCTCTACATACACTAGGTTTCCATATTCATTCCTTATGCAAAAGTTGTACGAGCTTTCTCCCGGATTTCCTCTACAAGTTCCATCCGTATTGCATTTCATCTTTCCATTTGCTGGCTTCTCCCATTTTATTGCTTGATGGTGTAATTAAGGCCTGTGGAACAGAACTAGCAGCAGATAGGCATTCAATTAGCTTGAAAACGGACTCGTAGTTAGAAATCGCTTCCTCAACAACTATCTTTAGAATGTCCTATCTCTCTCTTCAACACTTTACAACGAGCTAGAAGGCTTCTCTTAAAGCAGAAAAATAGGAGTTTCTAAGACTCTCAGTATTCCTTCCCAGTTCCTTGGAATGTCAATCCAGGGATATAATGTTTTTACAAGCTGATAGACAGTGTTTATAGATTGCCTATGTAACTTGTGAAACTCCACCCCTACTCCATGCCTGTTTGCATTTCTTCTCTTCCACAGTTCCCACATTAGCACAGCTGGAATTGCTTATAGTATTACGCTCAATTTGGTTTTTGTTGTTGCTCCCCACTATGCTGTAATTGTTTGCTCTACCTTTTTGTATTTGAATACCTGCACAATCAACAAATTGCCTCTTTTGAGCTATAGGGGCTGTTAGAAATAAATGGGTCATTGTTTCCTATTCATAAGATTCACAGTAGTAGCATCTGGAGACAATGTTAATTCTCATCTTCTTAAGATTGTCTTCTGTTGATATTCGACATTTCCAACACCTTCACAACAGAAAGTTAATCTTAAAAGGAATCCCCTTAGTCCAAATATATCTCCACCAAGTCTCCTATTCTTTTCTTTGTCTCATGATGTCATATGTAGAACTCACAGTGAAAATTCCGTTGGAATTTCCTATCCACCAAGGTTTGTCTTTTTCCCCATCCACCTGCCTCAAATTAATACTTTCCACTATGAAATCAGCCATTTCCTCTGAGATACAATTTCAAAGTTTATTCCTATCCCATTCTCCATCAGTGATAAACTGTCGGATTTCTAGTTCTTTCTCCCCACTTGCCTGATCTTCAGTGAAATAAAGAGCCCCTTCTTTGGTCCAATTATCAAACCAAAAACTGGCCTCCACTGATTTAACTTGCCACCATATCTCATTCTCTATAACTTCTCTTACTTCAGTCATCTTTTTCAAGTATTGGAATCCCCAGTTCCTTTGGCAATTAAAGGGTAAACCTTTTTGCAATATTTATTCCACATAAAGGTGCTCCACAAAGATGTTAATGTTCTGAACTTCCACCATAATTTCCCAAACAAAGCTCTTGATATATCCTTCCACACTACCCAATCTTCTCTCTTTCTCCACCTATTTTGCTCCAGAAAAAAGTTGCAAATACTTGATGGAGTTGATCAATAATCTTCTTTGGAGGGTTCATGGTTGATAGTAAGCATATTGGCATGGACTGTAGCACATTTGCAATCAGTATGAACCTGCCACCATAAGAAAGCCACTTATTTTGCCATGTCATGATTCTCTTTTGAGCCTTTCTAATCATCTCCTCAAAGTATGATGCTTTTTCCCATCCATAGTAAACAGGGCAGCCTAAATACGTGAATGGGAATAAACCCTATCTGATTTTTGTAATTCTTTGCAATCTAATACCCACTATTAATGGTGTGTTATTGTGAAGATAGAAAAAACTTTTGTTCAAATTGATCATTTGTCCTGAAATTTTTTCATACTCCCTTAACACCCCCATCATTTTGCTAATCAACTTTCTTTCCCCTAAACTGAATAGAATAGTGTCATCGGCATAGGACAAATGATTTATTGAAGGGCTCCATTTAGGTAGACCATAGTCTTTGAAATCCACATCCTCCGGTAGCTTGTTTAATCCTCTCGCCAATACTTCTGCCGCTATGATAAACAATGTAGGTGAGAGAGGATCCCCTTGCTTTACCCCTCTTGGGGACAGAAAGAAACCATAAAACCTCTCATTAACTAAGATTGAGTACCAGTTGTTGGAAATAAGTCTCCACACCATGTCTATGATAGTTTCTGAAAAAACAAATCTTCTTAATACTTTAATCAGAAAGAACCATGATACTCTATCGTAAGCTTTGGCCATGTCCAATTTCACCACCACATTATGATTCTTTTTTCGCTTGTTAATTATCTCTTGGGCTAACAAAATATTCTCAGTAATGTTTCTCCCTTTAACAAAACCTGATTGATTCTTAGAAATCATCATAGGTAACCATTTGGTGATCCTTTCGTGAAGTACCTTAGATATTATCTTGTTGGCAAAAGTACTTAGGCTGATCGACCTAAGATCTGTGAAGCTACAAACATGTTCTTTCTTAGGAATCAACACTAGGTTAGTATGAGTTATGAACCTAGGAAGTTGTTGTCCACAGAAGAATGCGACCACCATTCTTTGTATATCGTCCCCAATAATACTCTAACACCTTTGGAACGAAAAACCATCAGGACCACCCGTACTTTCTCCATTAAGGGAGAATACCACTTCTTTGATTTCCTCTTGCTTGGAATTCTTCCCATCTCCTCGTTCTGCTCCGTTGTAATCATTTTAGGAATTAGTTTGAGCATGTCATCTGAATCATGTCTATAATTCTCCCTGAATTGCCCTTCAAAAAACAAAACTGCCTTAGCTCCAATATCGTCAATCGTTTTTACCATATCCCCTTGGGCATTTTGGATCTCTGTTATGTTTAGGTTCTTCCTTCTCCCTTTCACGTAATTATGAAAAAATCTGGTATTTTTATCGCCTTGTTTAAACCACCTCATCCCCGACATTTGTTTCCAGTGCTCTTCCTCTATATGCAGATATTTCTTCAACTCAGCTTCAGCCCTGCTTAAAATCTCTCTATTTTCAGCATTGGATTTATCTCTAGTTGACACTCCTTCACCTTTATCGCATCCTCTAGTGTTGCTATCCGCTGGAAGATATCCCCAAAGGTCTCCTTACTCAATTTTGCTAACACTCCTTTTATCTTCTTGATTTTTGCCTGAAACACCATGAATGCACAACCCACAAACTCCACATTCCAACTCTCTTCAATGATCTTTTTAAAATTTGGATGTTTAGTCCAAAAATTTAGGAACTTGAAAGGTCGAGCTATTATTTCCTCATCAGAGTTGCATGAAACATGTAACGGAGCATGGCCTGACCCTTGTCTCACCAAATGCAGTACTTCGCTAGAAGGTAGGATATTTAAAAATTCTTGATTACACAATACTCTATCCAGTCTCTTGAAGATACAAGCCCCTTTTATCCTACCATTCCACCACGTATATTTACTACCCAAGAACTTCAATCTAGATAGCGCACAATTGTTTAAACACTAATTGAAATCCACAGCCTCGAGTTGGGTGAAGTGTAACCCTCCTTCCTTTTCTTCAGCATTTTGAATTACATTAAAGTCACCGCCCACCAACCAAGACAAAGAGACTTCCTGCGCTAAGTTTTCCAGTTCTTCCCAGAGTTCCAGTCTATGAAATGAATCACATCTAGCATAGACAGAAGTAATCACTATTTCAACATTGTTTTTTATCAGTTTCATAGTCAGTTATTGCAGAAGATTGCTTTCCCAATCATTTGATAACTATCTTCTAGTCTATCCTTATTGCTCCTTGATTTTACTTGAAGAGGGAGTGATGGTGCACATAACTTACTGCGTTTTTCTCCACTCTCCAAGTATTTGATTTGTCTTGGGGATAAGTCTCTATCTCGGCCTATCGCTGTATATTCTCCCCAATGTCTTTATCTTCCTTTGTATCCTTTCTCTGTATCATCTCCTCCACTATTAACTCTTGTAAGTCAGGAATACTATTGTCTCCCCTCTGTAGTGCTTCATCATGCTCATAGGGATCTCTCCCCCCGCTATTCTGATCAACCTGCTTATTCTCTACCTCATCTATCACCTTGTTGTTGCTTCTTGCATCATCCTCATTCTCATTATTCCCTCTTTTATCCACCGTCTGAGAGCCAAGTGGTATTTTTTACTTTCTTTATTAAATTGTTTATACTTTCCTCATTGTTGCTCTTTGTCCCACTATTCTCCAAGTGATGTTTTTTCACACCAAAGGTCTCTTCCACCCACTATTTTGTCTCTCTCCCTTTGATATCCACAGGTTGTATCTCTTGTATATCACTTGCCTCATCCTTCTCTGCTAATGCTTCAAATTTGTTCCTAGTGCTCACCACATTTTTTTCCTATTGAGTGCCCTTTTTGTTCCACACTTGTTCCCCTTTTCCTTTTACTTCTCTTCTCCATCCCACTCCATTCTTTTGTCTTTGTGCCTTGAATTGTTCCTGATCTTTGTTATTGTTATGTTCCACACTCTTCTTCTTCTGATCAGCATCACCATCATGTAGTTCTTCTTTCTTATTTTTCTTCCCTCCACTCTCTCCTCCCTCCTTTTGGATATAGCTCTGGTTGAATGATATAACATTGTTGTTCATTATGTCCTTGTATTTTACAACTTTGGCAATATTTTGGTACATAATCGTACTTGATTTTGATCCACTTTTCACATATCTTTCCTAATTGTCTTCTAAGACCCACATTGATTCTTTTTGGGAATTCACTTAGAAGATCGACTTCCACCTTCACCCTAGCGCGACTAGGTCTCGTTTGAATTTTTGTTGCCAAATCCACTTGAAGTGGCTTTCCAACTGCAGCTGCCAAAGAAAATACCTCTTCCTTAACAAAAAAAATAGGAGGTAGTGATGGAAAGGAGATCCACGCAATAGCTGTAGATGTTTCCTCCAATGGATCAAACATGGGATCCCACTTCAAAGTTCTCATTGGATATGACCACTCTTTGTGCATTAAATAAAAAACTGGTTTTGATAGCATGTTTACGTAGTCCTCCATACACGATGCTCTCATCAATACATGTATGTTGCTCAACAGTCCTATGTTGCATTCACCTTTCAATTCACACTGTTTTGGAATGATTTTCCTCAAATCTTGGATGTCAGGCCATCCATATGAGAATTTCCCAACTATTGCATATTCCAGATTCTCCTGGATGATCATTTGTTCTACCTCTTCCTCTTCCCAAATTATTCTTGGTTCACCATGTAAATAAGCAATGGGATTCATGGGAATTGTCTTCGTGACAGTCTGTACTGGCTTCAAAGTTGCTGCATACTTAGGTTTGGTTTGTTCTGGGTGTAGATAAACCCCGGTGGGGGGTTGACCGGGTGAACTGGTGGCCATAGCCATCGGAAATTGGTCAGAGGCGAACAGGTTTAAGATGGCGGCTAGCTAGAGAGTGGATACAAATGAAATCCCTCTTTTTATATATATATATATATATATATATATATATATACACACTCACACTTATATGCATGAACTCTCAAACTTGAATGTTGAATTACTATAATACTCCCAGTTAAAAATACTTAATTTATTTTAGTTATTAATTTAATTAATTTTATTATATTGAAAGTAGATACCTTTTCAAATTAAAGGATTGTGACTTTTTCAATGAGTTGTAACTTTTCCAAAGGGTTGTGACTTTTTTGATGAGTTATGACTTTTTCAATGAGTTGTGACTTTTCCGAAGGGTTGTGATTTTTTCGAAGAGTTGTGGCCGTGCCTTTTCTGATGAGTTATGCCTTTTTTAAAGGGTTGTGACTTTTTCGATAAGCAGTGACTTTTCGGATAAGGCACAATTAACATCTATTCATACTAATATTTGGTAGCTATAAATAGAGGGATTTCCTCACACTTTTAAACTACAATTTCTTTAAGTTCTCTACTCTTCTTCTTGTTAAAAATCTCTAGTGTTATTTGCAAAAATTGATCAAGTTCGAAATTCAATAAAAATCGAGATACCTCATAAGAAAGAGTTGGTGAAAAAATTGTAGCAAATCATTCATCAATTCACACTCGTATTTTTTTCTTACCATATTCATGAGTTAACAATGACGGAAAGTTGTGGGAGAGACAATACTATTAAAAAGATATGAAAAAAGGAATATGATTTGGGTAAGATATTTCTTCTTTGTTTTTTTATTTTTTATTCTTTTCCCTCAAACGAAGTAGTTTCTTCCTAATTTTGCTAAAACAATGGGTATCAACGTAGTCCATTGAATTATTAGTTTTGATGTTAAATTCACTATTTCAAAAATAGATTTTCACTTTTACTTATAATATGATAACATAGCCATGATAATAATAATTTTTTAATAGATATGTATGTAAACATTAATGAAGAAAGTAAAATGTTGGTGGCAAGAGATTTAAATCAAATGGGACACTAAAGTGAATTTAGCATGAACATATATTTTCTTCTTCCTTCATCATTGACTATGCATTTTTCCATATAATTTTTTTACTCCTTACTAGCCATATAAAAAATGATAAGAAAATAGTGATTGATCATAAAATGAGCTTAAATTAAATTAATGATTCTATAAAAATACTTTAAATTTTATTCATCTATCAATTTTTACTATTGAAATATTTAAATATTTTATATCATGATACAACTTTTATAAGATACTAGATACTTTCATTAGACAACAACTATATGATATGTATGCGGCAGAAAAAAGGAGAAGACTACAATTTCACAAAAATAAGATAGAAACTTAATGAAGTGAAATATTTTTCACCATAGGTGATGTTATTCATATATTAATATTAAATTATTCTACTGAAGTATATATAACCATCATTTATGATAGCAACCAAGTATACTTTTTTGGTAAATTTACCTCTCTATGATAGCCTTACTTAAATATTAATTGAGTAATAATATTTTGTCAAAGATATGTTGCATATAAAGATAAAATATTGAAATACTTATGGTAATCCTTATTAGTGGCATGCACATATTAAGTTTCAAGTATGAATATTTAAGAAATTTTTTTTACTTAAATGGTGTACATCATTTATGTTCATAACCTCAAGAGGAAAGGCTATTGGTGACACTTTTTGAATGGATATTTTTTTTTCTACTTTGTTGGTTAGATTTGTTTACAAAATTGAGTTAAGTAAGAAATAATATTATTAAAGAAATGTCACTTTCTCCCATATTTAAACTTTGAATGTATTTTGAAATGTTTTAATGATAGCTGGTCATTTTGATCTCAAAATACAAGTAACTCTATGGCAATATGTATTAATAATTTAAAAACACTTGTCTTATGTTTGTTCAACTATAATTATTTACTAAAAAGTTTTAATTTAGTAATATTAATTCAATTTTACAACATCATATATTATATATAAGATACACACGTGCAACGCACGTGCCGTAAAACTAGTATATATATATATATTAAAATCTCTATAAATTAATGTAGGTGGGATTAAATTTTATTATTTTATAGAGATAATATTTAATCGATAAATTAATATTTATGAATTTAAAGAATGGTCTGAGATTTAATGAAGCTTAATTTTGATGATATCAAAATCATTGCATCTTAGTAATTTATGTATCATATTTATTGATTTCACAATTTTTTTTTATTATACATAAAGTACAACGAATGCATCAAAATCATTGTATCTCACTAATTTATGTATCATATTTTATTGAATTGTCACTATCGTGGAAACAAAAGAGCATGGATGACAAGTGTGTTTTTTGATGAATATATTTGTTGGTTTGACCACAAAATGCATGGTCCACGAGTTTTGCTTATGGTAGATAATTGTCCAACCCATAATAGAAAAATTGAAGGACTACAAAATGTTGAGGTGTTTTTATTGCCGCCCAACATGACATCCAAAATGATAATAAGAGCTTTCAAGGTGTATTATCGTAACAAATTTTATCATAGGCTATTAGAAGGCTATGAAGTGGGACCAACTGATCCAACAAAGATTAATGTTTTGGATGCTATCAATTTTGCAATAACTGCTTGGACAACAAATGTTCAGCAATAGACAATAGCAAATTGTTTTCGACACTGTAAAATTCGTTTGGGGATGCAATCTTAGAGAATTTGAATGAACCCACTTGTGAAAATATCATTCATGAACTTGAGGTCATGATTGATGATATCGATTACCACAATAAAATGGATGTCAATAGCCTGCTGGATTATCCGGGTGAAAGTGATACATGTTCAGAGGTCCAGAGCTTAGATGAAATAGTGGATACCATCGGAAAAAGTAATGTTGATGATGAATTTAAAGATGATACTATACCTTTGGAACCATTTACGCATAAAGAAGCACTTGTCACGTCTAGAACTCTTCACAATTTTATGGTGCAGTTCGAAAAGACAACAGGGAGCTCTTGGATGCAATAAGAAAAGTTAGAGATGAGCTTCAACTAGATTTATGTTTCAAGAAAAACAGAACACAATAGAATCATATTTTCACTAAATTATCTAAGATATATTTGTACTTTTAAAGAATTATTAATTTATGATATTAATGGACCATATATTTATATAAGGTTCTTCTGGAAATATACTATCTTATTATCTTATCGAAATTGGTGATTTCTTCCATTCGCCCAAGTCAGAACCAGAGGAAAATATTATTTTAGAGAGATTATCAATTTACCGAGTATTAATTTATAGAGGTTTTATTGTATATATTATCAACTATTGACAGCCTAACACTCCCTACTTGATTAAATAATTTAAAAAATACCCCTCAGGAAATGTCATCTATTCATGTGTATATTAAAAAATATATTTAAATAATCAAATGCTAAAATTTAGAAATTAAAGAATAGAAGAACTTTTAAAAAATAATTTTTTTCTTAACCTACCCCATGCCCTATCCAATACCTCAATCCCACCACCCAGCCCACCCCTTACCCCCAAATTATTTTAAAAGTTTTTAAAAAAATACTCTTATTCACACCACCTCCTATCTCAATTTCCCCCATCCCAACCCCTCTTTTAAAAAATTAAAATTACTTTTAAAATAAAATTAATTTTTTTTCTTACACCATCCCACGCCCTACCACCGCTCCCCATCCCATCCTTCCCCCAAAAATAATTAAAAGAAATCTTTTTGAGGGTGGGTTGGTGATGAAATATGGGGTTAGTATACTGGGTAGGGTGGATTGGAGTAATAAGAGAACTTCTTCTTTTCCTCTTTAATTACTAAATTCTTAACCTATCATAAAAGCATGAACTCACAAACTTCAATGTTAAATTACTATAACTCCCTCAATTAAAAATATTCAATTTATTTTATTTATTTATTTAATTTTATTTATTTATTTAATGAATATATATATATATATATATATATATATATATATACACACACACACACACACACACGCACACACACACACTACCTTAAAAGCACGAACTCTCAAACTTTAATGTTAAATTACTATAATACCTTCAATTAAAAATACTCAATTTATTTTATTTATTTGTTCAATTAATCATATTAAATTGAAAGTAGATACCTTTTAACATTAAAGGGTTGTGGCTTTTGACGTTCTGAAGGGTTGTGACTTTTTTGACGGGTTGTGGCATTTCCTAAGAGTTGTGATTTTTTCAAAAGGTTGTGACTTTTCCAAAGGGTTGTGACTTTTTGAAAGAGTTGTGACTTTTTGAAAGAGTTGTGACTTTTCCTATGAGCAGTGACTTTTTCGAAGGGGTGTGACTTTTCTGATAAGACACAATTAGCACATATTCATACTACTATTTCTTAGCTATAAACAGAGGGGTTTCCTCTTAACTTTTCAACTACTATTTTTTTAAAGTTTTCTACTCTTTTTTTTCTTAAAAGAATCTCAAGTGTTATTTGTCAAAATTGAGTAAGTTCGAAATTGAATGAAATTCGAGGTACCACATTAGAAAGAGTTGGTGAACAATTTGTAGCAATCATTCATCAATTCACACTCGTATTTTCCTCTTACTATTTTCATCGCATACATACTTCAATATTATTTGTATCATTTTAGAACACTAATACCCTTTTAATTAACCTACATATTATATGTATTAAAACAAGTCTAATTTCCTACGAATAGTCATAACAATATGAACGTTCACGTTTCTTCGATCATAAATCACAATCATTCATTATAACGACCCGAGAGCACCCCCTAGTCGTTACCGGTGTATTCGACCTCAAAGAGGTCTTATACAACCCCTTAGCATTCATCATAACATGTATCATAGAATAAAATCACGAAAAATTTAAAACTTTTACTTTGGAAGTTCAACTTCACTTCATATATGAAAAATAGAATCTAACTTCGTCACAATGCACCATCTAGACATAGAAGTATCGAAAATGGGACTTAGCCCTTACATCAATAAGAAGTCTTGAAAATAGGAAGTACAACAATGTCTTTCAACATAAGCAAAGAACTAAACATAGAAGCTAGATCATAGGGTCTTGTCCTTGGACTTGAGGACTCACCAACTTGGGGAAACAACTCCAAGTGTCTTGAGAAGTAAGCTTGAATCCTCAACAGCTCGAACCTAAATGTTTGGGAAAAGGGAGAAAATATGGGTTAGTACAACACACGTACTAAGTATGGCTACTATGTATAAAAACCATTGAAACATGCATAAAAAGACATTTTATTCAAAACATGCTTTTTGCCAAGTAAATCCAATATGCACATAATTAAGTATCATAGTCCAAACCAACATAATATCATCCCAACATATAGACAACCCAAGCAATACTAGTGCAATGCAAAGAATAGAACCTCACAACCCTATTCAAAGCCAAGTATTACATTAAGCAACCTACATCATGCATACATTCATAAGATCATGTTTCATCATAACTTACCATATTCATAATGATCATACATAACATAGCTTCAACAAACATAAGTCATAATCATCATAATCATAAGAGAACACTACTACAACCATCTCTTAGGATCCCACCAGTGCAATGTTCAAGAGAAGTTCCATACCCTCCCTTACACTATGTAGAAACCCTTAAGAAAGCCCTAGTAAGAGTTCATACCTTCATTTACTTTTACATTAGGGAAATATTGTAATAACCGACATAGATCATGAGAGCTACATGGAATTCGACGTTCTACTCCCACACCGAAAAGAGAGGGTTAACACTTGCCTAAGGTGTAACCATTCGTACATAGCTATCTAGGTGGATCCACTAAGCTAGAGTCCTATGTGGGCACATAGTTAAGGGTCAAGGAGATTGCTTCTAGAAACCCTAACTTACTAAACGTGGGGGTTTCCATCTCATATGACAACACATACTGTAGGTAATTCGGACTTGCTAAACGTGAGGAAACCCATGTGGGGATCCGAACTTACTAAACGTGGGAGCCCCATCTCATTTACATGCCCTTTCAGTGCTAAGCATCTGATTCCCCTTTGTAATCATCTTTAGTCATCACATAAGTTCACATTATCCTTTACTAGACTCTTATGTAGACATCTTATCATAATAGCTCATATGTGTTCATAAGTGAGTAAAATTCCTTTCACTTTAGAGACACTTAGCAAGTGAGTAAACCTTTCACTTTACATTACACTACAATCATGAGAACTACATTTCAATCATATAGCAATCATACCATAATATACATACATACTTCATAGCTAATTCAAGTTTAGAGGGTAAAGGATGAGGAAACTAGGTCATCAACACCATAATAACACATTAGGTATAACATTATTACAATCTAAGTAATTCACCTTTAATACATGAGTTCAAAGAAGAACCAACCCTCATACTTTCTTGCCCTTCGTGGGACATCCATACTTCAATTACCAAGAAATTCATAACCAATACATAATAAAAGGTAATTTATGAAGTAATAACATAATCAATCATCAATATAAGCAATTGACATATTCCCTTCAAAGCCTTCAAGGCTTCATTCAAAGACTTAACCCTAATTTCATAGAAATTATACATAACCTAGGGTAGAATCATCATAAAAACATGAATTACATAACATCACATTCAATTCATAGCCTTTATTCAATAACCAACACACACTAGGGGTAGAATTAGGAAAAGAAGGAGAAACATGGGTCTTATGGGGAATTTTTCAAGAAACCACCAATACAACATAAATTCGTCCATAATTGTTCATATAACATCAATCAAAGTTAGTTTATAACATCAATTTCACTTTAGAAAGAAGACCCACGTTTTTGGATTGAAACTTAGAATTTGGAGATTTTGAAATTTATCTTGAAGGGGCCTCTTGGGGAAAGGAATTCCAAGAGTGATAAGCAACCATACCTTATTGAAGAATTAACCATGAAAATCTGAGTTGAAACTTGGAGAGTTGGTCTTCTTCTTGAAGCTCCAATCTTCTTCAATGGAGTTCTTGAGAAGAGAGAAAGAGTAGAGAGAAGGAGGAACTTTAGGTTTAGATCTTTGGGATTTTGTGTTTGAGTGATAAAAGTGAGGTAAATTGACTTAAAAATCATCATATACACGTCCCCTAAAGTACCCTAAATGCCCCTCACTTAAGTGGACTCTTTAATGAAGTAAAAATAGATATCTGAATTTCTGCATTTTCGTCGCGGACTTGAGCTGTTCCTTGAAGATATTTGGAATTAAATTTTGAGATAGTAGAGTCTGCGACACAACCGCGTCGCGAACAAACTTTTTGCTCCTTGGGGGAGCAAGTTTGCGATGCGCCCTTGTTCCCTCCAAGAGCAATTTGCAAGCTGCTTTGGCAGCTTGCTTGTCCAAGGTTAGGGTCCCCCTTGGGTCCCCTTAGGGTGGTCCCGGGGCATCTTATTCAAATTTTTTGACCCTATAAACATATATTTACCTATTTTAACTCTTTTTACAAGATTATACCATCATACGACACTCCCAAACCTGCCTAAAACCTAAGGACACACTAGAACACATTCTTCTCTAGTTTCTAGACGTCGTGGTCGTTCTTGACATTTAGACTTTTACTATTCCAAACCAAGTCAATTACATTAGTTTAGGTTTATAAACATTATTTTGACTATTTTTAAGTCATTATTCATAAGGTGAGGCTCTAACTTAAGTCATAGAATTTCCGGGGTGTTACATTCACTTCATATAATTTTTTGGAAATCTCTATTCTGTGACAATTTGAGATTATTTCAAATTTTCACAAATGATTCATGCCCAATCCATTGATATTTTTCACCAAAGTTCTTAGCATTGAAACTTAGGTATAGACTTTCTATTAAAGAAGAAAAGAAAAAATATAAAAATGTGCAATTAACTGTGAATTTTTTTGTTTCTTTAATTAATTTCTTTTTGTGTTTTCATTCGGGAGAGAATTTAATAATTAATGTCCACATAATGAGTGAAAAATGACGAATACACACATTGTCGATTATTCTTTTTAATAATATTAATAGATCAAGTTGTGGGAGAGACAATAATAATAAATATATACAAAAAAGCAGATGGTTGGGGTAAGATATTTCTTCTTTGTTACTCCATCTCTTATTCTTTACCTTCAAACAAAGAAGCTCTTTCTAAGTTTGCTAAAACAACGGGCATCAATGAAGTTTTAACGACCCAGAAAATGAAAAAGTGAAATTAGAGCCTATGGACTTTGTGTTGGGTTTGTAATGAGGTTTCATGTTGTGTAATATTGTCCCGAGCCTTATTTGATGGAGTTTAGTGAGTCAACATCAAGGTATGTGATAGACTCCATAGTGGAAAGACCCTTTTTAATGTTGGTTAAGGGTTGGAAGGGAAAGTGCCAAGCTAAAGGGGCAAGGCCTAAGCCGAAGGCCAAGGCTGCCCAACCTTGTCCAAGCACTGTCCCAAGTCCACGGACCACTTCACGGTCTTTAAGGTGACCAAGTTCCTTAAGAGAATCAAGTTTTGGTGGATCCCCCCAGCCATGACCAATGAAGAGATTACGGCGGCTTTTGTAACCCTAGATCAAGCCATGGCGGCTCAAGCTAACTGGGATGTGGGGACTAGGGTGAATGCTAATAAGAGTACCGTGGCCTCAAGATTAAGAGATTTTGTGAGGTTGAATCTTCCTATTTTTCTTGGCTCTAGAGTGTGAGAAGATCCCCAAGAATTCTTGGATGAAGTTTATAAGATAGTCAATCCTATTGTGGTATCTTCTATGGAGAAAATGGAGTTGGTTTCCTATCAATTGAAGGAGGTGGTCCAAGTGTGGTTCACTCAATGGAAAAATAATAGGCCTTTAGAAGCGGGTCCTATAGAATGGGAGGATTTAAAGGGAGCATTCCTTTGTAGGTACTTTCCCCGTAAGAAGAGGGAGTGTAAGGTTGAGGAGTTTATCAATCTTAAGCAAAGTAGCATGATTGTGGAAGAGTACTCCTTGAAATTTACTCTCTTGTCTAAGTATGCTCCATCCTTGGTCTCTAACCCTAGGGATGAGATGAGTAGTTATGTGATGGGTATATCCGACCTAGTTGAGGAAGAGTGCCTTACGACGATGCTCCATAATGATATGGACATTTCTAGACTTATGGTGTATGCTCAATCTATTGAGGAGTCCAAACTTAAGAGGAGGAGTAGGGAGTTGAAAAGGGGTAGGTCCGATGAGCAAGGTCAACCTAGGTTCAATTAGAGAGCTCCTAACCAAGATTCTTCAAGTGCTCCTAAGGCTAATGAGGAGAAAGGTGGGGGATCTAAATTTTCTAAACCTCTTTGCACCACTTGTGGGAAGAGGCATCATGGGAAGTGCCTAGCCGGCACTAGTGCGTGCTATGGTTGTGGAAAGCATGATCACCAAGTGAGAAATTGTCCTACTCTTACGGCTAGAGGAAGGGAGGCCAAACAAGCTTCTTATGTTGGACTGGATCCTAATGCTCCAAAGAAGAACCGTTTCTATGCTCTTGAAACTTACAAAGGCAAATGAGCTAATCCGGAGGAAGGTACCAGTAAGTTTTAGTTCCTTTTGTTGTTATTCATATTATCCTTAGTTGGGTTTACCCTTAAGTGAGGGATGGTATGTTGAATAGTAGGTTGTGGTGAGTGTTGATGTCCTTAACTCTTTCTTTCCATTCTTATTCAAGCTTGAGACCAAGAGTTCCTAGTAGCTTATTTCATGTTTTGGAGTCTTGTGTGAATATGAGTTTCCATGGTCTCCTTATGATATGCATATTTTTATGAAGTTTATGTTCATAAGAGAAAAGTTCTTCATATTAATATGCATCTATAATGAGTTGCTTAAATGCTTCATGAGTTGACTTGTTTAACATGTTTAAATGTGATCTTGAAAAAAGTTGCATAAATTGCCTTATAATGTTGTAATGAGCATGATGTGAGTTGGAGAAGGAAGTTCCTCTAACAAAATGAGAAAATGTTGATGTTTTGTGCATAATGAGTTTGTAAATGTAGTTCCTACCTTCTTGTTTGCATTGGGATTGTGGATGTGGAGTTGATGTTTCCTCCTATGATTATGCATTTATATTGATGTTGCTTGATTGTTGGGCTGCTAGTATTGAGTCATTTTCCCTTAATGTGTTTAAGTGTCATTCGTGGACGAATGTTCCTAAGTGGGGGATAATGTAACGACCCGGAAAATTAATAAGTGAAACTAAAGCCTATGGACTTTGTGTTGGATTTGTAATGAGGTTTCATGTTGTGTAATGTTGTCCCAAGCCTTGTTTGATGGAGTTTAGTGAGTAAACGTCAAGGTACGTGATAGACTCCGTAGTGGAAAGACCCTTTTTAATGTTGGTTTAAGGGTTGGAAGGGAAAGTGCCAAGCCAAAGTGACATGGCCTAAGCCAAAGGCCAAGGCTGCCCAACCTTGTCCAAGCACTGTCCCAAGTCCACGGACCACTTCACGGTCAGTGGCCTTGACCACGGTCCATAGAAGTGGCCGTGAAGGTCACTTAGTGGCATGGGTGGCAAGGCACTTTGGCCAAGCTACTGCCCCAACTTCACGGACCACTCCACGGTTAGTGGTCTTGACCATGGACCATAGAAGTGGCCATGAAGATGCCTTAGCATCTTAGGGATTAGCAAGGCAAAGAAGACACTGCCCAAGAGGATCACGTGCACCACCACGGGCCGTGGTCCCCTTTCACTGTTCGTAGAAGTGGACTTGGTCCCTAACAGGGTTGCCCAAGTGAGGGGTTTTTAAGTAATTTTTTTTAATGTTTTATTTTGTGGGGTTGATTTTAAATGGTTTATATCATAAATATAAATAGTTTTAAGTCTTAAAACACTTGATTTACTTCTTTATTCAAAACACTCAAATCAAAACCCCAAAGTTCTTCCTCTCTCAATATTTCTCTCTCTAACTCAAGGAAGAAGAAGAAGTGAAAGCTAGGGTTTGGATTCAAAGGGGTTTCTTCATCAAATTTCTTGGGGAATCTTAGTAAAGGTATGGTGATACTTCATCTAGGGTTAACTTTCACCCTAGAGTCAATTTCAAAGAAGTTTTCAAATTTTTCAAGGTTCATGAAAAACCATGGGTTTTACTTAATCTCATGGGTTACTTCTTCAATTGATTTCAAATGGTTTATAATGTCATATAATGATTGTATTGATGATTAATTGATGATTTATGATGAAAATATTCTATGAACCCATGATTTCTCTCAATTCCTAAATTGTGCCTTTATGAAGTGGGTTTGTTGATTTTGAAAGCTTATAACCGTAATATGTCTAAATTGCCTTGGGTTACTGAATTGTATCATTATCTATGCCTTAATTATGGTTAATTTTTGGTGTGTTGATGATTTGAGATTTATGGCCTTGAAGGCAAGTTTTGACTAAATTACATGTTGAAGTAGAATTATGCTAGAGATGTTGATCCATTTGAAAGGTGGAGGTGTTTACTTACTAAGTATATGAATGTGAGTTCAATGAAGTTAAGGTGATCATGTTGTGAATGTAAATGTGTTATTATTGAAAGGCTATTTCTCAATTTGACACTCATGTATGATGATGATGTAATGTGAAATGTTGTGTTCTATATATTGTATATCTTGGGTTAGTAGACTTAGGCATCCTTTCTTGAGTAATGAATGTGTCTTGACTTGATGAATATGAATCAATAGGCTATGGCATTCCTTTCATATATGAGTGATGAATGTGTCTTGATTTAATGGCTATGAATTGATAGGCTTTAGGCATTCTTTTCATAAATGATCTAATGTTATGAAGTCTCTAGAATCGATAGGCTAGTGGCATTCCTTTCTTAATGAGTCAGTGTACCATGAATAGATAGGCTAGTGGCATTCCTTTCATGAGTATAAGAATGAAATGAGGGGCCATGAATCGATAGGCTTATAGCACTCCTTCCTTGGTAATGATGTATCATGGGTCAATAGGTCTATGGCATTCCTCCCTATTACACTAATGTAATGTGAATGAAATGATCTATGGGAATGTAGGCTAAGCACCGAGTGGATATGGTTAGATGGAAACTCTCCCAATATTAGGTTAGAGTTCCAAGGAACATCTTCCTATCCCATAACTATGTGCCCACATAGGATATTAGCCAACAGATTTCATCCAAGCTAAGGATTCATCCGAGCTAATGTTACCGTTCTACCTTAGGCAAGTGGAACACCTCTTTACGGTGTGGGGCTATATGACACCAGATTCCATGTCTAGCTTACATGGTCTATGTTGGTTCAATGCTTTTTCCCATCATGTGAGATGTGCATTATGGTTTCTTGAGAGGTTCTATGAACTGTAGGTGGTAGTATGGGATGTCATCTATGCACTGCACTAGTAGGCTTTGATAGGATCATAGTGAGTTCTCTAACTCTTAATGACTAATGTATGAAAGTCCTCTAAATGAAGCAATTGAAAAATGTTGACTCTTAAATGCTTAATGTGATATGCATGCCATACTTGGGTCATATTATGAGTTATTTTCCCTTGTTATGCCTTATGAAATGTTATGTCTCTTTTGTATGGATATGGTGTAAAGGTGAAAAGAAATGGATGGTAAGTTCACTTTTTGATGACCTTAATGTGGTGCCTTGGTGTGGATGGTGGTATGGGATGCTATCCATACAATGCACAAGGTAGAGCATATGGGTTACTTGAAGTGAAGGTCTAAGGTAAGGTAATGGTTTACATGCTGATATTATCTAAATGTGGTATTATGGCTTGAATGATGATTATACTTGTATTGTATGTCTTTTATGCTATTGTACATGATATTTCCAAAAAGTGGCATAATGCATGGTTTCCAACCAAAATATCCCTTTCAAAGTATGTTTTTGCATGGTCATCATACTTAGTACATTTTTGTGTGCTAACCCATATTTTTCCTATTTTTACTACAAGTGTAGGTTTCGACAAGTGATTGGTTCTAGCTAGGATTGAAGTGCTTGGATAGAGTTTTCCTCCAAGACTTGGTATGTCCTTATAGGTCGAGGACAAGGACTCTTATTGTTTCTAGTTCTTTCTTATTTTGAGACTATTGTGAAGACTTTGATTGTAAAGGGCCGTGACCCTATCTTGTTAAAGTTTTGTCTAAGATGGCCATGTGAGACTTAGTCTTCCGCTATTTCTTTGGAAAGATTTCTATGAGTATTAAATGTTTTGAATCGTATGGTTTTAAATATAAAGTTTTAATTCTTCACTATTTTCATTATTGAATGCAATGAATGACTATGAGGCTTGTATAAGACTCCTTCGGGGTCAAATACGCTATGTTACGACTAGGGGGTGCTCTCGGGTCGTGACATTAGTCCATAGAATTATTAATTTTGATGTTAAGAGGAAAGGCTATTGGTGACCCTTCTTATATTGATATTTTTTTCTTATTTTTTTTTTTGGTTAAATTTGTTTAGAAATTTGAGTGAAGTAAAATATAATACTACTAAAGAAATGTCACTTTCTCTCCATATTTAAACTTTGAATGTATTTTGAAATGTTTCAATAATATCTTGTCATTTTGATCTCAAAAAACACAATCTCTATGAATCATTTAAAAATACTTGTCCTATGTTATTTCAATTATAATTGTTTACTAAAAAACATTAATTTAGTAATATTAACTCTATTTTACAACATTGTATATAATATGATACGATACACATGTGTTGTAAAACTAGTGTGTGTGTGTATATATATATATATACATATATATATATATATATATATATATATATATATATGTATATATGTATGTATGTATGTGTTTGTGATTGTGTTTGCGATGCCATATCAACAACAAATTCCACATATATGCTTGGATGGATGACATATGGCATAAGATGGATGTTTTTAAATTAAATCAAGTAGAGAGGTGTTTTTAGGCTCACAATAATTGAGGGACTAAAGTAATAATTCAATGTAATGACCCTCCAGGTCATTTCTATGTTTATGCCTTCAGTACATCATTTAGGGCGTTCCTATAGCGACCCAAGCAATTTATGGCTTGATGGGATTGACATATCGGTCACCTCGTTATTTGTTTGGTTTTTATATGAATTTCCATGTTTTGGAGCTTTTTTTAACCTTGAATGGTCATTTTTTTAATCAAAAGTTCACGAAGATAACCTCATAATCCATTTCCTACAACTGCTTTCCCTTGAAATATACATAGTAAACCACTTTTAAGTCACAATTAGTCTTGGCCAAACTCTGCCCAGGAGTTGGTCGGTTAAGGCTTATTTTACTTTGACAATTTCATCAGCTCCGAAAGAATCATTTTAGCCTAGCAACGTGGTCATCACGACTCTCAAGGTTCTTAGTGCAGTTTATGCAATTTGGCATTTTAACTTTCAAGTTAAGGCCTAAAGTTTGACCTTGTAAACATTTTTTGTAAATGCACTTAGATGAGAATTTCGTCAGTGCCGTGATTTTTGAAATGTCAAGTTTGATCTAGAATGACCCTTCGTGCGGATCACGAGGCTTTTAGACTAATTTTGAGCTCCCTGGTGGAGTTTGACTTGAAATGGAGTTAGGTGTGAGACCCATTTTGTTTGTCGACATGATGTCGTATGGAAATTTTAACTTATCTATTGTGTTCGGAATGTTGAAACTAATTGGGTTGCATATCTCATTTCTGTGTATGAGATTATGAACCAATTCCGAGTCTATGAGCGGAGCCCGGGAGACTTTGTTGAAAACTGCTGGTGCAAGTCACTTTTGCAATCCTGGTCTTGCTTAAGCGACCTTTGCTTTCCAGGCCAGCCATGCAACCCATGTGTTAGCGACCCAGGACTCTCTTTGGCATCCAGGTGCTCACTTATGTGAACGTGTCTAGCTCGGGGAATCCACTTTCAGTACCCTGGCATCGCTTTAGCGAGTCGCAATCAGGGGTCTGCAGAAGTGAGGCCCACCTCTTTGAGGCCAGTCGCTTAAGCGGCATAGTTGACAGCTTAAACGACCTATGGCCAGTCTTTTAACTCAATACTTGGTCACAAATTCAGCCATTATTGCAATCATAATTTGACGATTTCTCCCAGAGCTCTGTTTTGAGTTATTCTAAGTGTAGTATGTTTGTGGTGATTAGGGCTATACTATGGACTGATTGGAAAGTGTTGGTCAATCCCCTTTTGAGGTAAAATAATGTGTTAAGCTGACTACCATAACTTATTGTTGTTCTTAGTGGGTGAATTTATTACATGTGATTGTCCTGGCTGTTCCGAGTCCTGAATTGTGTTCATTTTTGGAACTCAAGTTTGGGGGTACTATTTTAAACATGTCAACATAGTCAATTCTAAAAAATCTGGTGTGGGTCCCACAGTTCTCGATTGACTCTGAAATTGTTCCATTTTCATTCTATGTGCTTTTGTTGTTGAAATAACTGTATTGACGTTGCAATCTTATTTTTGGTAGCGTGGCAACAATTTTAAGGCCGTTTGAAAGAAAAAGGCTCCAGCATTGTGATTTGGAGCTCGTGCGGTTGGCCTAAAGGTAGACTACGACTTTCCTTCTCTTAGATTGGGCTTGAATACGTAAATTCATATTGATCAGAGTGAATTGGGGGCAGGTACCTAGCTGTTCTTATTTTCATTCCTAGATACCATGTTTTAGGTTTGATTAGCTCTATTTTGGGTGTAGTACCATTCTAGTTGGGGATTATATGCTTACTTCTACCCTATGAATTGACTTGCATGTCGTTAATTGTTATATTGGAGCATGTGTGGCCTTAGTCTAGGATTAGGCTAGTGTTGCGTTAGACTTGTGGTTCTTGCGGCTGTTAGACATTGTTTTTTCTCCGACGTCGTTTTGGACGGATTAGCTACCTGTAGACCGGAGTAGTAGACTTGAGTTTGACAGGATGAGCCTTAGTTTAGGCATTGTTTCAGCTTTGTCAATCTTCTATTCACTCTCCCTATTTCTACGATCCTATTATGATATCAGAGCTTTTTATGCTTTGTTGGGCGACTCGGGATTGGAGTGACGCAGATTGAGAGCCATCTACTAATTTCTCGACTCAAGTTTTTATGATATCAGAGGTTTTTATGCTTCTATTTATTCTCCCTCTTTCATGGCATAAAACCAATTTATATCAATTTCACCCTAAAAGCTTAGGTTAATCAATAATACATATATAATCATACTAAAATAATGTAATTACACCATAAACAACCATTATCCATTCAATTGGGTCAACATATAATAATACTCACACTTTAAGATCCAAATTGGGAAAAGAGGGAAATTCATGGATTCTTGAAGAATTCATCTTAAAATAGTAAGTAATCATCAATTTGATCACAATATAATGAAATTAAACCATTGGAAACGTTTTTGAAGTGAATCCATGACTTAGAGTGAAACCCCTAGGTTTGGAGAATTTTACTACTTTGAAATGAGAGTTTGAGGACTTCATGGGTGAAAGCATTCCATAAATCAAAGACTACCATACCTTATTGAAGAAATCTAACAAATTCGAGTCCAAAAAGCTTCCTTCTTCAGGCCCTAACTTGATCTTCTTCTTCTATGGAGTTTTTGAGAGAATATTTTTGGGGGTAAAGTTGGTTATGTTTTGGGGTCTTGGGATTTATGAAGTAAATGGGTTAGTTAATGGTTTAAAAGTACTTATATAAGTGTATTAAAATAATATAAAACAACCCCACATTAAAATAATTAAACTAGGAGTTACTTAAAAAAGACTTACCTTGGCCGAACCTTGGCAGAATTAAAGGCAACACCTATGCCCATGACCCATAGACTGTAGGTGGGCCTACTGGCCGTCCTGCAGGTCCGTAGGTCCATGGTCTGCAGCTCACTTTCATGGCCTTGACGCACGACCAAGTGCTACGAGGCATGGATGGACCTACTCCCAGTAGGTCCCATCCGTAGCTCACTAAATTGGCAGTTTTGGGGCAGCTTTGGGGGTTAGGCTTTAAGGTCCTCCTCAAGGACCCTTGGTTGGTCGTTGGGGCATCGTACCTTGACATTTAACCCCTAAACACCTCATCCTAGGTACGGGGATCCATTTGAAAACATTCACCCACACATCAAACTCTCATGTAAGACTCTAGTGTCATTTACTAGTTTTCTGGGTGTTAAAATATCTCCCTTTTGGGAACATTCGTCCTCGAATGAAATTTCTAAACACTTTACGGAATTAAAGACTCAAGACTAGAAGCCCATCATGCATGAAACATCAAAACAATGCATCATTTAAAGGAGAAAACACCAATTCCATCTCAAAACATCATCAATGCAATACAAGGGAGTAGGAACTACTTCTAACAACCCAATATGCACGAAACTCAATATTTCTCATTTACTTAGGAGGAACTAACTTCTCCAACTAAAATAATGTTCAACACTCATCTTGGAGCCAATGTGCTGTTATTCTCAAAAGCATACTAAAGCATGTTCATTAGCACATCTCATGAAGTCAAATAGGCAACTCATACCAATGCACAACAACATGAGGAACTTCAATCATAAAAACTCATTTTCTCATAAAACATGAATTTCACCAAGAACATGCATAATTTAAGGAAACCATGGAAAACACATAATTCACACATAACTTCCAAAACAAGAAAATTTTAGAGGAACTACTTACAACATTCAAGACTTCACAATCATGAAACAAGACAAGGGAAACTTATCATTTCAAGCTAAAGGAGGAATAGAAGGAAAGATAAGGATATCGGGAAAACTCATTGGCCCTTGGCCTCCCAAGTAGCACTCTCACCTACAACCCTCACTCAAAATACCACTCATTCACACTTTCATGAAAGCAACTTCCTCATTCTTCTATTTCATAACTTGCTGGTCTAAGACTTCTACCATTACTTCTAAGTTGGATAGATTCTCATTGAATCTTTCTAGCTCACAAGCAACCTTACCAGCACATCTTAAGATCTCATATGAGCCTACCAAATCGAGACTAAACTTCTCAAACTCACTACACCTCTCAAGGTGAGAATTTCAAGCCAATCTAAATCATGAACATCAAAACACCCAATGACCTTACAATCTAATTACATTATTGATGAGTCCGAGATTTGGACTCATTTAGGGCTTTATTTATATAGGTTTAGTGTCCTCAAATTCTTATTTTCTGCTAATAACTGATGTAAAACCTTTGATTTCCACATATATGGATTGAGGAACAAAGCAAGGACACTAATTTGCAAAAAAGAATAAAACAGGCTGAAAGAATGAAGAAAGGCAAGCCTGGTGATTGCCAAGTCTACATGGCGAGTCATTGAATGGCTACTTAACCACCTAAAGTTCTAGTGTGCCAAGCCTTGAAGGAAAGAACCAATTTGGCAATAGAAAGAAGTATTCGGCGGATCACTGAGTGGTTCCGCAATGCAGAGTTAGGTCGCCCAAAGTTACAGACCTTGAGGATTCTAAATGCCAAAGGAGCAGGGCGATGGAAGTGACCAAAGGGTGGCTCGTTGAGTGGTTCGGCGAGCCCGATTTACTTCATCGAGTTACTCTTCGCAACACATTTTGGTGACTATAAATACATTTTTAAACATTTAGTTTAGTAGGAATTACTCTTTAGAACAATCTATTATTAAGTTTTTAGCTCTGGAGACAATTTTCTCTAGTTTTTCCTAAGCTTTGAAGAATTGAAGTTTTTCACTTTTAAGAAATTAGAAATGGGTCTTTGAGATTCTTGTATTGGAGCATTGTAAGGATGAATCTACACTTACCCAGTTGATGGATAATCAATTTGGTAATTATTTTTGCCTTTTTATGATATCTAGCTAAAACCTTAATTCTTGGGGTGTAATTATGTGATTATGGGCTGATTTAGTTTATGGGTATTGCTAATTGTTAGTTTAAATGCTATTTAGAAGTGATTTCAATAATTAATTGTGGTTTAATTTAAGAATTGTGGACCCTTGTGTTTTTGGCTTGCTCGAGAGAAATGTTTTAAAACTAAACTTATTGATTGATGGTCTGTGGGTATTGGATTGACTGGGTTCAACTTGAGATAGTGAATCGTAAACCCAATTCCACACATTCAGCTCGAGAGAGTGAATGGACTAAGGTGTGGGTTTTTCTTATTTTGCATGCTTGTTGATGTTCAAGAAAAATCAACTTGATTTGAAGTAAATTGTTTGAGAGAAAGTTTATCTCCTCTATAGCCTAGCTTACTCACTAATATCTAGCTATCTTCTAATAGTTGCAATTACCCATTTATCTATATTAGCCTATAATCGAATCACATCCCAAGAACCCGTCTCATTATTGTTGTTTCATATTATTTGCCACTGTTTGTAGTTGCTAATTTTAACCAAAACCCCTCATTTGACATTCGTGTCACTCCCTGATTTGAATGATGTCTTTATTTGATAATTTTTATTCGTATGACTGATTTGATCTTGTTCATACTTCCCTATTGAATTTTGAACACATACCGCTCCCTGTGGGATTTGACCCCAACTCATTTAGTTGGGTTTTATACTGACTAGCTATCGTTGACACTTAGAATTGGATGAAGTGTCCTTGAAACGTTAATCAAAATGGCACCACTGCCGGGGAGTGGTGTTGTTTGAGATTCTTTTGGTGAAGTTGAATTTTGTCCTTTTTAGTCATTGTTGAATCTACTTATTTTTAGTTTTGGCTTTTGTGTTGCTTGCTTAGAACAGAGGAAATGAGCATGTCTTGTAGCTACTGTAACCAAGTGGGCTACCCTTCTTAAAAAATGATGATTCTTAGGGATAACATCCTAAATTTTAGGCAATTGGAGGGTGAGGCAATCCAAGAGTTGTGGTTGAGATTTAAGGCACTATTGTTGCAATTCCCAACTCATGGAATCCCAGATAAGATGCTACTAGATTGTTTCTATAGAGGTCTTGGTCCTGAGAACAGAGGAGTGGCTGACCAACTTTCTCTCGGTGGTCTCATACGACAACCCTATGCAATAGCAGCCCAACTCCTTGATCACATGACTAAGACCAACAAGGAGACATAGAAGGACCAGGTTTTGGCCACACTATTGACTCAGCTGGATCTCTTGGCCAGAAAGATCATGGAATTGGAAGTACTGTACAAAAAGAAAGATAGGTACATTCCCCCTCATGAGCGTAGAAAGCCCAAGGACTATGAGGGTGGACAAATAGAAGAGATATTCACACTCATTCTCCACAAAGTCGAAGAACACGCTAGAGTGTTGAAAGAGATAAAAAAGAATGTCTCAATGCTGAGTCAGATGATTGCTTCTCATTCCATATCTATTTAGCTACTAGAGACCCAAATGGGTCATATGTTGTCTCGTCTCTACCCAAGACAAAAAGGGGGTTGCCTAGTGATACTATGGCAAACCCCAAGAATGAAGTTTGATTGGGGACTTGCGTCGTGCCAGGACGTTAAATAAGGCGCTTCTTGGGAGGCAACTCAAGTTTTTAGTTGCTTTATATTTGTTTTTGGAATAATCGTGTGTTGATTGTGCAGGTTAAAGTGTAGAATGTGTTTGAAAAGTGGAGGTTGGCGAGAAAAATGTCCAGTCAGTGACTCGCCAAAGAGGTTAGTGAGCCCGACTTGGAACGCCGTTGGACTCAAGAAATTATGAAATTGATGTTTGTAAAGCTCGACAGGCCTATGGATAAGTCGGCAAGCCGGACTTTGTCCTCCATTTGGACCCCCACATTAATTGGAGGTCCTATAAAACTCGGCAAGATAAGTAACCACTCGGTATGTTAATGAGTGGTTCAACGAGGTTGACTAACATCACCAAAAGGGCGCAAACTGAACGGTTTTAAAAGGCCAAAGGTTTAAACTTTCAAACTTTTCACATTCCCTCATTTTAACTTCACACAATCACACCCACACTCTATATTTCCCATATTTTTGCACTTTACCGCTTTTTAGTCATTGATTATGTGTTTGGAGATGGATATTTTGCCGCCTAGATTTATAGATTCATATATTCGGCATTAAGGGTTGGTTTTCCGAAACCTAAACTCGTAAATGGCGGGTGAAGTCATATGCATTGTTATAAATTGTGTTGATGTGTGCTGGGCCTCTCTAAAATTGTAAATGTGTGCTTGTGTACCTATTTTAGTTTTGAATTCGTGCCTAAATTGTTGATTTCCCCAATTTCATGCCTTAAAATTGATCATAAATTGTTGGGTTGTGCTTAATTGTTGTTGAGTCTAGTCGGGTTAAGTCTGAGTAACCAAATTGTGCTAAATGATGTGCTTTTCCCAATGATGGAGCATTTGATGTCATTCTTAAGGGCTAAAGTCGTCAAATGGCCAATTTTGGCTAAATCGGGGGAAGTCTGAGTACCCTAGAGGCATGGGTCTTATGGGTCTGGGCTTAATTGATAATGTGTGTGGTTTGATTTTGTTTTCAGGGGCTCTAAGGTTGATTTTGGAAGTTGGGGTTGAGAATAGGCACGTTGGGCAGTTTAGCGAGTTAGGTCAAGCTCACCGAACCACTCGACGATTCGCCGAACTCCCCTTTGATCGCCTTTAATTTCAGGCTTTTATTGAGTTAGTTTCTGTAACTTTCATCGAGAAACCTGAGCTCACCGATTTCACTCGGCGACTCATCAAAAGTTTCCTTGATTGCCCTTTCTGCGCCCCTAACCCCTAAAATACAGTGTAACTTTCAGCGGGCTAGTTTGTCCTCATCGAATGATGTCGGTGATTCTCCAAAGGGCTGTGAACATCACCGACATGCTATTTCTTTGGAAAATTTTTGGGCCAATCCTTTTGGGTAGCCCGATTTGACTCGCCAAAGTGATTCGACGACTTGCCGATCGGTTCATGTAGTCTATCTACAATATATTTTCTAAACTTTTCTTGAATCATTTCTAATATTTTCCAATGTGTGTTGCAGATATGGCTAGACCAAAAGTAATAAGTCGAGACATGCCACCCCGCAAGAGGGCAAAGGGAATCACCATAAATGAGGATGCAACTGTATCCTGGGCAAGGGCGACAAAACTTTCTACCACAGGTGGGAAGGGCAAAGGGAAAGGCAAGGCACCTGCTCCTGCGTCACCGGAGGTCAGCTCCGATTGTGACGGAATATACGCCACTCACCTCACCACTTTTGAGAGTGAAGGTGAGCACTAGGATCCTCATGTGGCAATTTCTGACCCTGAGGATAATGAGCTACTGATTGCCTGAAGTGCTGATCTACGCTTCGAGAGAATGCATGATCCGTCTAAGATCTAGGTATCCCAAGTTGCTACTCGTCCTCTTGTTCCAGACCATGCTGTAGTCCCTGCACCACCTGCACAGGGTCCTTCTTCCAGGTCTATGAATAGACTGAAGACTGAGGGATTGAGGGCCATCATCGAGGAGAAGAGGATGTCTACTGATGGGGTAATAGACAAATACCCAGAGATCTGGAGTTGCTTAAAGTCCCACAAGTTCTAGATATTCACTAGACCCCGTAGCCCCTACATTCCAAATTGTGTCAGGGAATTTTACACTACCTACGAAGCTCTAGTTCCACAAAGGAAGAAGCAGGCTACTAAATTCCAGCCGGTTGATTATGTGGTTGTTAGGGGCAAGAAAGTGTTGTGCGACAGCACTAACATAAATGTTGTATTGGAATGTACTGACAACATTGCAGATGACTGCCAGTGCAGGATCAAGACTAAGTTCTTAGAGAATATGAAAAGCTGGTTACCTCCTCTCATATCTGATGGTACTCCTAGGTAGATCGAAGCTGGAATGCAAATTGAGAAGAAAGACCTCAACGTGGCATCAAGGTACTGGTTTGGCTTCATCAGTAACACCATTATGCCATTGCAGAACAAATCCATCCTCCACCACATAAAGACGGCTTGTCTTGGATTAATCATTGTAAGAAAGCACATAAACGTAGGCATGATATTAAACAAGAGATGGCCATGAGGGCCAAGCAGCGCCAAACCTCCCTTCCTTTTCCAGTGTTGATCACTGAGTTATGCAGACGAGCTCGGGTGCCTCGAGATGAGAAGAAAGATGTGGAAGTGATTCCCACATCTTCTACTGATATCCGGCGCATTAAGGCTGAGTACTTGAAGTATGAGGCGGAGAAGAAGAAGGCTGCTCGGTGGATTTCTCCCCGGTTGTTAATACTGATACATTACCTACAGAGGCAATATTGCCTACTCCAGCCCCTTTGCCTTCAGGTATATCTAGTGTTGTCCCTTCTGTGACTCCTAGTTCCTTTACATCTCCCTTCCTACTAGGTTTGCTGCTACTATTGATGCTTCCCGACCTCCACTCACCCAGGCTGCGATATGACAAATGGGGCATTCATCCCATTCTGTTGATAGGCGTGCCTCCAGGCTTGAGGCCACAGTCCCCGGGATGATTGAGAGGGCCCTTACTGCTGCTGTGACACCTCTTAGTATGTCTATTGATGCCCTTGCGGCAAGAATAACGGTGTGTGAGCGAGGCCAAAAAGCCATTGATGAGGTGACGGCTCTAAAGGCCGTCATTGCTGAATTGAGAAAAGATGTAGACCAGCTGAAGTCCACAGATTTGTCCATGATTTTTGGGACTGTGGAGATCCTTGACATGCCAGCTAATACAAATATGCCTCCGACTACCACTGAAGATGAGGTTCGAGTTGAAGAGGTAGCTGCTGAGGAGTCCGAAGTTGAGACTGATGAGGAGCAGCTTGGCATTGAGGAGGAGTCTTCTTATGAGGGCCTTACAAAGATTGAGGAGGCCATGGTAGATTCAACCGTGCAGATTTCATTGGCAGGCACCACTATGGCTGGATCTAGTGTTTCTGCTACCCCGAGCATTGATGCCTAGGATTTGAGTGTTGCACTGGGCACTAATGCCCTGACAGATGGAGCAACTGTGTAGACATGACTCTTCTTTACCTCCATCTCTATAAGTTTTATTAACTTTTTATTGTTTTGTTGCATTTGAAGAAAACTGCTTTTTTATTTGTGGTGGGGTGAGGTATTTCCATACCTACCTCTTGTGACTATTATGTGTATATTATTGGGTTTTTGTGCTTAAATTGTGTTTTGCTATTGTGTTGTGGATGTTTGAGCTTATGGCTCCTTGTTTTGAATGCAAATGGTTTTTGACCCTTCTAAAAATTTTGGCCACCTCTTGTGTGTGATTGTGGCTGTTCTTGTGCAAATTTGACTATCAGTCATGATCAATATCGATGACTTAAATAGTTCTCTTAATCGAACAAAATGAATGGGTGGCTACGATGAGGCCAACTGAAGTTGCATAGACAATGTGTGAACTTTGTGCATCTCGTTGTAACTAGCCGATTATCGAATGAGTCTCTTGTGATGAACATTGCACACTAGCGAAAGTGTGGAGTCTTGTTTGATATTGGTGACAATGCCTTATGTGATGAGCTTACCGTGAACCTTGTGTGATGACACCTAGAATTTGCTCTGTTGGTTCGGTTGACTAAGTGATGCAAGCTCTTGAAATGATCTTAGGCAACAATTTGACAATATACCTCTTTTGTGGCCAACCTTGTGAGTGTGTGAACATTGTTGAACCCCTTTGAGCCTTGTCCTTTTCTTGGAAGAAACTTGATGCAATTGTAACCCCACTTTATCGATTCACCCATAATCCCCATGAAGTGTGGTGTGTTTGAATAGCCAACTTAGGCTTTTAGCCTAATTTGGGGGTGTGGTGAAAAAAGGAGGAAAATCAAGAAGTGTGAAGAAGTCCCCCTTATCCATGGACTTGAAAAAGATGGAACCCCTCCATACAAAAAAAAGAGAGAAAGAAAGAAGAAAAAAAGAATGAAAAAGTTGTGAAATAAAGTTGTGGAAGTTGCAAAAGAAATGAGGTGTCCGGTTTGCCATGAGAAGTGAATAATTGGGTGAATTTTGAGCATGAGTGAAAATGTTGAAAAAATGGGAAGAAAGTGATGTTCATACCACATTTCATGAGGATAACAACCACTGAGCCTAAATGACCATATGTTTACACACAGCCGCATTACAAGCCTTGAAAAGACCTTTTTGATCTTGAGTTAGCTGAAGCAAATGTTGATTGGAAAATAAGGGCAAACCTATGGGTGAAGTCATGCATGTGTTCATCTTTGTGAGTGTGAAAGTTGTATGTGATTACGGAGCTATAAATTGTTAAAGAATTGTGTGAATATGAAATCATCTTTGTTGTGAGGGCATTTGAGTACCTTTGTTGAGCTTGAACTTGCATTTGAAGCAAGTATTGTGAACTTGAGAATCTTTAATAATGGTGAGTAACAACTTGAATCTTTGAGTGCACAGTTGATCCTTGCATAAGTAAGTTAAGTCTTGTTGTGTGCATTCATGATTGAGTCTTTTGTAGCACTGCTTGAGATATCCTTTTTGAACTGCTGAACTTGAGTTTTACTTGAGGACAAGCAAAAGTTTAAGTTGGGGGTGTTGATGAGTCCAAATTTGGACTCATTTAGGGCTTTATTTATATAGGCTTAGTGTCCGTAAATGCTTATGTTGTTCCAATAACTAATGTCAAACCCTTGATTTTCAAGTACATGGATTGAGGAACAAAGCAAGGACACTAATTTGCAAAAAGGAACAAAACGGACTGAAAGAATGAAGAAAGGCAAGCCTGGTTATCGCCAAGTCCACTTGGCGAGTCACCGAATGGCTACTTGACCGCCTAAAGGTCCAGTGTGCCAAGCCCTAAAGGAAAGAACCAAGTTGGCAATAGAAAGGAGAATTCGGCGGATCGCAGAGTGGTTCCGCGATGCAAAGTTAGATCGCCCAAAGTTACAGACCTTGAGGATGCTGAATGCCAAGGCAAAAGGGCGTTGGAATGACCAAAGGGTGGCTCGCCAAGTGGTTCGGCGAGCCTGACTTACTTCGTCGAGTGACTCTTTGCAACACATTTTTGGCAACTATAAATACGTTTTTGAACATTTAGTTTAGTAGGAATTACTCTTTAGAACAATCTATTATTAAAATTTTAGCTCTGGAGACAGTTTTCTCTAGTTTTTCCTAAGCTTTGAAGAATTGAAGTTTTTCACTGTTGAGAAATTGGAAGTGGGTCTTTGAGATTCTTTGAATTGGAGCTTTGTAAGGACGAATCTACACTTACCCAGATGATGGATAATCAATTTGGTAATTGTTTTTACCTTTTTATGATGTCTAGCTAAAACCGTAATTCTTGGGGTGTAATTATGTGATTATGGACTGATTCAGTTTATGGGTATTGTTAATTGTTAGTTTAAATGCTATTTAGAAGTGAGTTCAATCATTAATTGTGGTTTAATTTAAGAATTGTAGTTGCAAATGTAGTTCTACTCTTATGTTTTTGGCTTGCTCGAGAGAGAGGTTTTAAAATTAAACTTATTGATTGATGGTCTGTGGGTATTGTGTTGACCTGGGTTCAGCTCGAAAAAGTGAATCCTAAACCAAATTCCACACATTTAGCTCGAGAGAGTGAATGGACTAAGGTGTGGGTAGTTCTTATTTTGCATGCTTGTTGATGTTCGAGAGAAATCAACTTGATTCGGGGTAAATAGTTCGTGAGAAAGTTTATCTCCTCTATAGCCTAGTTTACTCACTAATATCTAGCTATCTTCTAATAGTTGCAATTACCCATTTGTCTTAATTAACCTATTATCAAATCACATCCCAATAACCCGTCTTATTATTGTTATTTCATATTGCTTGCCTCTGTTTGTAGTTGATAATACTAAACCAAAACCCCCCATTTGACATTCGTGTCACCCCCTGATTTGTATGATGCCTTTATTCGATAATTTTTATTCCTGTGACTGATCTGATCATGTTCATACTTCCCTATTGAATCTTGAACATGTACCGCTCTTCGTGGGATTCAACCCCAACTCATTTAGTTGGGTTTTATACTGACTAGCTATCGTTGACACTTAGAATTGGATGAAATGTCCTTGAAACGTTAATCAATTATGTCCCCCTTGGGAGTAAGCCTATACAGACTCTTCTAAGCCTCATTTCTTTCAATTCTAAGGTTGGAGCAAGTTATCACTAATCCTTCACATCCATCACACAAGGTGATTTTAACCCATGGAGGATTACACTTCTACCCTCCTTTAAAAGAGTCTACTCACTCAACATCTCTAGGCATCACTTAAACACCACTACTCATCAAATCCTCCAACACCCTAAAACTCATCATGACTAAGTCGGGTTCTACCAACAAACACACATAACCATAATGCAACCCATTTATACCAAAGGATATTATCTAAACCTATCATATCAAGCCTCATCTGGTCACATGGACATAATTGGCATTACTACCAACCTTTTCTACCTCGATCCTTGTAGCATGAGCCCTTAAAATGGTCATATCCCAAAGACCATTGGATAAGGTGTAGGAGAGAGACCTTAGAGAGTTAAACTCTATGGCACGACTTGGAGAATGAAGAAGTGAGATTTTCCTAACATCCAATAGCCTCCTATTCATAAATGTGGCGCGCTTCACACTATGAACAAGACTCTACTAGATGTGGTTTGAGACAATTCTATAGCCATCCCAAAACCTTGTGCTCTGATACCATATTTGTCACGACCCAGGAGTACCCCCTAGATTTGACACGACATACAAGACTCCGAAAAGCCTCATACAAGCCTTATAGCATATCACAACATAAGATAATAGAAAATGGTGTGGAAATTTAAAACTTTTTCTTTTACAATCAAAGTCTTTTATAAAACAAGTAGGAGTCTACAACACTATGTATCAAACCATCTACAACATTTGAATAAATCTTTGGGACGCAGCCCATACAAAAGCTCTAAACATAAAATGAAATGTAAAGGACATGGTGGTCAAGCCCTCGAATAGTATGAGGACTCACCATAACTGCTCTTCTTGATCTACCATGAACCTATGTACAAGGATGGAAGTCGATATCGGCAAACCCTACACTTTGTGAAAAATGTAGAAGAAATATGGGTTAGCACAAAAATGCACCAAGTATGATAGTCATGCATAAATACCTTTGAAAACATGCTAAAAGGGACATTTTAATTGAATGCATGCACTTTATTAGTTTAAAACTTCACTTTGAAGATAATGTGGAAACCTAAGTCATAAACATAAGACATCATAAACATAAGAGACATCATAATAAGACAAAACTATGACATGGTAGATAACAATCACAACTAGTGAGTGTAAGAAATATCATTAGGAACATATACATAGTCAATACAATCTAGTGTTAACATGACATGTGAGCAACACTTCATGAGCCACCTCAAGGCACGCTTGTGTAATGTATGGATAAGATCCCATAATCCTACCTACACTAAGCAAGTCACTTTAGATCCTCATTCATGTTTGCCCTCTTTTAATCTCATCCTTAGCCTATCTCTCATAGACTAGGAAACATACACTTTTAGTCAACCACGTCAAGGAAAGCAACTCATAGCAACAATCCAAGTTAACGTACAACATTACAAGTAGCTTTGACATCAAATGCAAATACCATTTAGTCACAAGCACATTCATTACATGAGTCATCTCGACAAAGAGGAACCTACCATAACTATTCTCAAAGCCTACTTGTGCAATGCATGGATGAAGTCCCATACCCCCACCTACACTAAGTAGTACTTCTTAAATAGCCATAGTTCATTCTAGACTTGACCTTGTGGGAATTAACTTTAACCGACATAGACCATGTGAGCATGCATGGACTCCGGTGTCAAGTCCCATATCGAAAATAGGTGTCCTACTTGCCTAACGTAGAACTAAAATGTATTAGCTTGGAAATGGATCCAATGGCTAAATACCCTACGGGGGCACGTAGTTATGTGATACATAGATTGCTACTAGAAACCCAACTTTACTTAACGGGGGAGCTTCCATCTTATGAGATTAACTTTAGAAACCCGGCTTGTTTAATTGACGGTAGAGCCTCTATCTAATTTTCAATATCCACTCAGTGCTAAGCATAATTCCCATGAAGTATTTACTGAATCCTAACTTGTTTCATTAGGATAGCTCATAAGATCATGCGTGATAATAAACTTTTACAGTCCATGTCTTTATGTTAGATTCAATTAGGTGAGAATTGACTTTCAACCTAGAATCTTCATGATAGATTCAATTAAGTGAGAACTAACTTTGAACCTAGAATCTTCAATATGTGAGGAAAACTTTAACATTATACTCATTGTGTGTTTATGAGAATGAACTTTCAATCAACACAATAATATCATCATAATCATGGAATAATAATGTATAGGTGTGTGTGTATGAGAATAGACTTTCAACAACATCACAATAACACCAAAGTCATGATCACTTTACTTTCTCAAAAGATGGTCTTAAATCATGAACACAGTTTCACAAAGCATGTATAATATCATATATTGTCCCATTTAGGACCAAAGACCATATTAAATCAACACATCTAGAATTAATTATATTAGACATGAATATAATCATAGTTCAAGTAATCAAGTCATTAGATGCATAGTCTCGAATGCTCATAATATAGGTCATGTTCGTGGAGTCTTTCCACAATAAAACCACATATAATTCAACACACTTTATAGCTTTCCTCTTAAAGCTTTAACATCATTAGCTCTATAATTAATCTTCATACTACAATTCTAAAGCTTTAACATCATTAGCTCTATAATTAATCTTCATACTACAATCCTTACTCTCAAGCTATTCTTCACATGATCATCATGTATACCTAATTCTCAAGATAATCTAACCACATGCTTCATCCTTACCCAATTATAGTCATATAACAACATACAAACTCAATCTCAATATCACTAAACCATGATCCATCATATAAGGCATAATCTAATCAATTCATGTTTACAAGCTTTACTTTTAAGTAATTCAACTTTAGTTATAATCTCAAGTAATTCATAAAGTAGTTCATCCATCTTAGAGGATCACACCTAAGCCCTCAATTGCCTCTTTCATGGCATACAACCAATTTATATTAATTTCACGCTAAAACCTTAGGTTAAACAAGAATACATGTATAATCATACTAAAATAATGTAATTACACCATAAACAACCATTATCCATTCAATTGGGTCAACATATAATAATACTCACACTTTAAGATCCAAATTGGGAAAAGAGGGAAATTCATGGATTCTTGAAGAATTCATCTTAAAATAGTAAGTAATAAACAATTTTATCATAATATAATGAAATTAAACCATTGAAAACATTTTTGAGGTGAATCCATGACTTGGAGTGAAAACCCTAGGCTTGGAGAATTTTCTTACTTTGAAATTGAGAGTTTGAGGACTTCATGGATGAAAGCATTCCATGAATCAAAGACTACCATACCTTAAGTGAAAAAATCCAACAAATTCGAGTCCAAAAATCTTCCTTCTTCAAGCCCTAACTTGATCTTCTTCTTCTTCTATGGAGTTTTTGAGAGAATATTTTTGAGGGTAAAGTTTGTTATGTTTTGGGTCTTGGGATTTATGAAGTATATGGGTTAGTTCATGGTTTAAAAGTACTTATATAAGTGTATTAAAATAATATAAAACAACCCCACATTAAAATAATTAAACTAGGAATTACCTAAAAAAGACTTACCTTTGCTGAACCTTGGCAAAACTGCAGGCAACACCTACACCCATGCTCCACAGATCGTGGGTGGGCCTACTAGCCATCCTGCATGTCTGTAGGTCCATGGTCTGCAACTCACTTTTATGGTCTTGACCTACGGCCAAGTGTTATGGGGCGTGGATTGACCTATGCCCAATAGGTCCCATCTGTAGCTCACTAAATTGGCAGTTTTGGGGCAACTTTGGGGTTAGGCTTTAGGGTTGATTAATAACGTTTCAAATACACTTCATCCAATTTTAAGAGGCAACGATCGTTAGTTAGTAATACAACCCAACTAAGTGAGTTGGGATCGAATCCCATAGGGAGTGGCACATATTTGAGAATCAATAGAAAAGCATGAATATGTTCAAGTCAATCATAGGTAAAAACATTTACGAATAAAAGCATGGTTCAAGTTTGGGGTGACACAAGTGTCAAATAACAGGGATTTTGATTGTAATTATCAATTACAACAGCAGCAAATAACACGAATAAAACAAGTAAGGAGATGGGTTCTTGGGATGTGATTGGATTATAGGTTAAGGTAGACAAACGGGTGATTGCATCTAATAGTAAATAGCTGTAAATTAGTGAATAAGCTAGACTTTAGTGGAGATAAACTTTCTCTCGAACAATTTATCCCAAATCAAATTGGTTTCTCTCGAACACTAATAAGCAGCAATTAAGACAACCTACGCTTTAGTCCGTTCACTCTATCAAGCTGAATGTATGGAAACAGGTTTAGGATTCACTCTCTCGAGCTGAACCCATGATGACCCAATACCCATAGACCAACAAATCAGTAATCTTGGTTTTAAGACCTTTTTCGATCAAGCCAAAAACACGAAGGTAGAGTTGCATTTACAACTACAACCCTTTAAATTAGACCACAATTACTGATCTCACTTTCAAACAACATTTAAACTATCAATTAACAATACCCAACAGCTAAATCAACCCATAATCACCTAATCACACCCCAAGAATTGAGGTTTTAGCTAGACATCATAAAAAGATAGAAATTGTTACCAAATTGTATTTCCATCAACTGGGTAGAATGAATTTCTTCTTTACAAAGGCCAAGGTTGAAGAATCTCAAAGACCCACTTCCAATTTCTCAAAAATGGAAATATTCAAATCTTCAAAGCTAAGGAAAATATTGTCTCCAAACTCTTAGTTCTAAAATCTTGAAAAACTAATAATAGATTGATAGATACTAAACTAGATATTAAAAAATGTATTTATAGTCACCAAAAATGTGCTGCGAAGGACCATTCGGTGTAGTAAGTTGGGATTGCCGATCCACTAGGAGATTCGCCCTTTGGTAAACTCCATTACCATTTTTCTTTGGCTTTCATCATCTTCAAGTTCTATAACTTTGGGTGATCTAGCACTGCATCGCAGAACCATTCGGCAACACGCTGACTGCTCCTTTCTATCGCTGGCTTGGTTTTCACCTTCAGGGCTTGGCACACTGGAGCTTTAGACGAGATCATGGCCATTCGGTGACTCGCCCAATGGGTTAGGCGATCATCATGCCTTCTTTTCTTCATTCTTTCAGTTGGATTGTTCCTTTTTTCTCAGTAGTGTCCATGCTTTGTTCCTCAATCCAAATACCTGAAAATCAAAGATTTACATTAGTTATTGGCACAAAATATGCATTTGAAGACACTAAAATAAAGTCCTAAATGAGTCCAAATTGTGGACTCATCAACACCCCCAACTTAAACTTTTGCTTGTCCTAAAGCAAAACTCAAGTTTGACAGTTCAAAAAGGATGTCTAGTGCTACACAAGACTCAATCATGAATGCACAGAAAAAAACTCAACTTACTCATGCAAGGATTAATTGTGCACTCAAAGATTCAAGTTGTGACCCACCATTATCAAAGGCTCTCAAGCTCACAATACTTTCTTCAAATGCAAGTTCAAGCTCAACAAAGGTATTCAAATTCCCTCATATAAAGAATGATTCCATATTCACACACAATGGTTCCATAATTTAAAGATCCGAAATCAAAATGCAACACTCACACTCACAAAGATGAACACAATGCATGATTTCACCCATAAATTGCCCTTATTTTCCAACCAACAATTGTTTCAGCTCACTCAAGATCAAAAAGGTCTTTTCAAGGCCTGTAACGGGCTGAGTGCAAAGGTATGATCATTTAGGCTCAATGGCTGTAATCTTCATGAAATGTGGTATGAACAACACTTTCTTTCCTTTACTTCATCATTCTCATTCATGCTCAAAAGTCACCCCATTAATACATCTTCCATGGACTGTTGGACACCCCATTTTCTTTATACTTTGACAACTTTATTCCACAACTTTTTCACTTTATTCTACAACTTTTTCATTCTTTTCTTCTGTTTTCTCTTTTTTTTTTTGTATGGAGGGGTTCTCAACATCATGGGTCAAGGGGACTTCTTTGCATTTATTGATTTACCTTCTTTTTTAACCACACCCCCAACTTAGGCTTTTGGCCTAACTTGGCTTTTCAAACAAACCACAAATAATGAGGATTATGGGTAATGGCTAAAGAAAGGTCACAATTTCATCAAGTTTCTTCCCAGAAAAGGTTAAGGCTCAAAGGATGTTCAAGTGAGGTTCACACACTCACAATTTAGGTCACAAACAAAGGTATAGTGTCGAATTGTTTCACACTTTTCAAAGTTGCCTAAGATCATCTCAAGAGCTTGCATCACTAAGTCAACCGGACTAATGGGGCAAATTCTAGGTGTCATCACAAATGGTTTACGGTAAGCTCATCACACAAGGCATTGCCACCAATGTCAAACAAGACATCACACTTTTGCTAGTGTGCAATGTTCATCACAAGAGACTCAATTTGATATTTAGCTCGTCACAACGAGATGCAAAAAGTTTACATATTGTCTATCCAACTTCATTTGGCCTCATCGTAGTCGCAAGTTCATTTTTGTTCGATTATGAGCACTATTCAAGTCATTGGTATTGATCAAGACTGATACTCAAATTTTCAAGAGAACAATCACATTCAAACACAAACAAAAGATGGCACAAATTTTGTTCTAAAGGGTCCAAAAATCATTTACAATCAAAACACGGAGCCACAAGCTAAATCATCCACAAAAACAGTGCAAAACCAATTATAGCTCAAAAACCCAATATATAGACATAACAAAAGTCACAAAAGGTGGGCCTCACCCCACCACAAATAAAAACCATTTGTCCTCAAATGCAAACAAAATAATATCCAAAAGACAGAGATGGAGGTAAAGAGGGATCCTGTCTAAACAGTCGCTCCATCTGTCGAGGCATCAGTGCTTGGAGTAGTGCTCTGAACTTGGGCATCAGTGCCCGGAGTCACCTCAACAGTATGACCATCCCTACTAGGATCCGTATTTGCCAAAGAAGTCTGCATAACTGCATCGATCATGGCCTTCTCAGTCTTTGTAAGGCCCTCGTAGGAAACCTCCTTAGCAACCTCAAGTATCTCCTTATCCGTCTTAGCCTCAGACTTAGGGTTAACAATCTCCTCAACTCTAACTTCATTTCCGGTGGTAGCCGGAGGCATCTCTGGTACATCTGGAATCTCAACTGTCCTAAAAATCATGGACATATCGGTGGACTTCAGTTGATCCACATCACTCCTCAGCATAATAATAGCGGCCTTTAGAGCCGTCACCTCTTAGATGGCCTATTGGCAATGCTCACACACCATTATCCTAGCCGCAAGGGCATCAATGGTAGCGCTCAATGGTGTCACAGCATCAACCATGGCTGTTTGAATCATGCCCAGAATAGAGGCCTCAAGTCTTGTAGCACGACGATCGGTAGAATGGGCTAGCTACCCCATCCAGAGTAATGCAACCTGAGTGAGTGGGGTAGAAACAACAACAGCTCTGGGAGGCAATGTAGCAGCAGAAACACTAGGAGTAGCAGAAGGATTAGCACTAGAGGTACATGAAGGCCCCGGGGTTGGAGTAGGAAAAGTCCCCTCTACAGGTATTGTCTGAGGATCCACAACCGGGATGTATCCACCGGGCCTGCCTTCTTCTTCTCTTCTTGATCCTTTAAATATTCTTCCTCGATCCTTCGAATATTAGTAGAGGATGTGGGAATCACTTCCACATCTTTCTTTGCATCTCTAGGAACCCGAGCCCGTCTATATAGCTCGGTGATCAACACCGTAAAGAGGAGGGAAGTATGGCGCTGCTTGGCCCTCATTACCATATGCTAGGCCATAATCATCCCAGATTTATCCTTGTCTCCTCGATGATGCAACCCAGACAGGCTGCCTTGGCTAGGCGGAGAATCGACTCGTTCTGGGATGGCATTATAGTGCTGCTGATGAAGCCAAACTAGAACCTTGAAGCTATGTTTAGATCTTTCTTTTCCATTGGAGCCCCTGCCTCCAACCACTTCGGATTGCCATCGGATATCAGCGGGGCTAACCACTTCTTCATGTTGTCTAGCATCTTTGTCCTAATCATATGCAAGCAATCATCTTCAAGTCTCGTAGTGCATTCTAGGACAACATAGATGGTAGTAAAATCTCACTGCATCGTCTTCCCTCTGACAACTACATAGTCAACCAGTTTAAATGCTGCTGCCTACTTCTTTTTTTGCGGTATCAAGGCCCCATAAGTAGTGTAGAAATCCCGGACCTAATTTAGAATATACGGGCCACGGGGCTTGGTGAATATCTAGAATTTATGAGACTTCAGACAGCTCATAATCTCTGGGTACTTGTCGATGACCCCATCAGTGGACATACGCTTCTCATCAATGATTGTCCTCAACTCCTCAGTCTTTAATCTGTTCATAGACTTAGGAAAAGGACCCTGTACTGGTGGTGCTAGGACCACTGCCTGTGCTAGAGCTGGAGGAGGAGTAGTGGTAGCCTGAGGAGTCCTAATCCTAGACGGATCGTTCATCCTTTTTGATTGCAGCTCAACCCTCTGTGCTACCAATAATTCATCATCTTTAGGTTCTAAAGCTGCAACCTGGTCCTTCCAGTTTTTACCCCCACTCTCAGAAGTAGTGAGGTGACTGGCGTAGATACCGTCACTGTCGGAGCTGGCCTCCGATGACATAAGTGCCTTTCTTTTTCCCTTGCCTTTCCCACCAGTTGTGGGAAGTTTAGTGGCCTTGCCCCTGGATGTAGCTGCATCCTCATTGATAGATATCCCTTTAGCCTTTTTAAGGGGTGGTATGTTTCTATTGACAACTTTTGGTCTAGCTATGTCTGCAAAAACATTAGAAAAAGTGAGAAACACTTCAACCAAAAACACAAAAAAATACTTGCAGACAGATTCGCCGAACCAGTCGAGGAGTCGCCTAATTTCTTTGGCTAGCTAGATTGGGCTCACCGAGAGGGTCTGCTCAATAATCTTAGAAAAAATTGACATGTTGGAGATGGGAAAGCCTTTCGGTGAATCACTAACAACACTTGGTGAACAAGAACTAGCCTGTCGAAAGTTACAGTGCAATTAAGCATCAGGGGTCCAGACAAAGGGCGATTATGTAGAACTATCGATGAGTCACCGAGTGCTTTCGGAGACCTTAGGCTTCTTGCCAAAAGTTACAAAACCAAACTTCAAATTCAACATGAAATTAAAGGCGAGATGGGGATCTTCAGCGAACCACCGAGTGGTTCGGCGAGCTCGACCCAGCTCGCCAAATGACCCAATGTGCCTACTTTCAACCCAACTTTCCAAAATCATCCTCGCAACCCCTGAAAACAAAATCAAATCGCACACACTTATAATTAAGGTCAGACCCAATACACCCAAGCCCTCGAGATACTTAGACTTCTCTCGGTTTGGCCAAATTTGGCTATTTAATGACTGTTGCCCTTAAGAATGACGTCAACTTCTCTATCATTGGGCAAAATTCGTCATTTGGCACAAATGTGGGCTATTTAGATTTCACCCGACTAGACCCAACAACATGCAAGCACAACCCTACAAATTTTAACCATATTTAAGGCATAAATTCACGGGAATTGAACAATATAAACATTACGGGCAAAATTTTCAAATTAACACAGGCACATACATAAACAATTAAGATCAGAGAGGCCCAGCACACGACATTAAGATAAAAGCAATTGCAAATGAGTACAAATTTCTAAAAATAAACTCAGGGTTCAAAAAACCAACCTTAGATGTCGAATAATCAAGATTAAAATGCTAGGCGGCAAAGTAATCCACTCCGAACACACAATCACTTACTCAAATACAATAAAAATGCAAGAAATAAAGGAAATACTTTGTGGGTGTGAGTTTTGGAAGATTAAAAGTGAGGGAAATTGAGGGAGTTTTAAACTTTTGAACCTTTGGCCTTAAAAATCATCCATTTCTCGTCCATTCGGCGACATTAGTCTTGCTCGCCAACCCACTTGGCGACATACCGAGTGGGCACTTACCTCGTTGAGTTTTACAGGACCTTCAGTTAATGTGGGGGTTGAAACGGCGGACTATATGGTGATCGCCGACCTTGTCGGCATTTGCCAAGTTGCTCCTGAGCTCATCCAGTTTTACAGATTCCAATTCCAAAAATGTCTTAAGTCCAACGACGGTCCAAGTCGGGTTCGCCGACCTCTTCGGTGAGTCGCTGACTGGATTATCAGCTCACTAACCTGTACTTTTCAAATACCTTCCACACTTTGACATGCACAATCACACACCATTATTTCTAAATAAAAAATAAAGCGGTAAAACCTTGGGTTGCCTTCCAAGAAGTGCCTTAGTTAACGTCGTCGCATAACGCAAGTCCCCACTTAAGTTCCATTAGTGGGGTGTGCCTCATTTTATAAGAAAACCCCTTTTCTAGCTTTGGTGGAGGTGAGACAACATTTGGTCCATTTGAGACCCTAGTAGCTGAATGAGCATGGAATGAGAGGTTATCATCTGGTTTAGCATTAAGACATTCTCTCGTAACTCCTCTAACACTCTATCTTTCTTTTTGACTTTCTGTAGAATGAGTAGGAAGACCTCTTCAATTTGCCCACCCTCTTACTTGTTCATCTTTCGACGCTCGTGATGGGGGATGTACCTGCCCTTTCTTTTCGACATTACCTCCAATTCCATGACTCTCTTGGCCAAGACATCTAGCTGAGTAAAAAATGTTGCTAATTCTTGGTCTTTTTCTATCTCCTTATTGGTCTTGGCCACACAATCAAGGAGTTGGGCTACAGTCTCATAGGAATGTCGCATCAAGCGGCCGGAAGAGAGTTGGTCAGCAATTATTCTATTTTTGGGGCCAAGACCCTGGTAGAAATTCCATAAGCATCTTATCTGGAACCTCATGAGTTGGGCACTGCTGCAATAGGTTCTTAAACCTTTGCCACAACTCATAAATGGTCTCACCCTCCAATTGCATGAAATTTAGGATGTTATCCCTAAAAATCATTAATCTCAAAGAAGGGTGATCCATTGGGTCACTGTTGCTACCAGATAAGCTCCTTTATTCTGCTCAAAACAATAACACAAAAAACCAAAACTAAAAATTAAGTAAGTTCAACTATAACTAACAAGAACAAAATTCAACTTAACTAAAAATTCTCAAGTAACACCACTCCCCGGCAGTGGTGCCATTTAGATTAATAACGTTTCAAACACACTTCATCCAATTCTAAGCATCAACGATCGTTAGTTGGTAATATAACCCAACTAAGTGAGTTGGGGTCGAATCCCACAGGGAGTGACACGTATTTGAGAATCAATAGAAAAGCATAAATATGTTCAAGTCAATCATAGGTAAAAACATTTATGAATAAAAGCATGGTTCATGTTTGGGATGACACAAGTGTCAAATGACAATGGATTTTGATTGTAATTATCAACTACAACAATAGTAAATAACACGAATAAAACAAGTAAGGAGACAGGTTCTTGGGATGTGATTGGATTATAGGCTAAGGTAGACAAATGGGTGACTGCAACTAGTAGTAAATAGTTGTAAATCAGTGAATAAGCTAGACTTTACTGGGGACAAACTTTCTCTCGAACAATTTACCCCAAATCAAATTGGTTTCTCTCAAACACCAATTAACAATAATTCAGAACAACCTACGCTTTAGTCCATTTGCTCTCTCGAGCTGAATGTGTGGAAAAGGGTTTATGATTCACTCTCTCAAGTTGAACCCATGACAACCCAATACCCACATACCTTCAAATTCGTAATCTTGGTTTTAAAACCTCTCTCTCAAGCAAGCCAAAAACATGAAGGTAGTGGTGCATTTGCAACTACAACCCTTTAAATTAGACCACAATTACTGATCTCACTTTCAACAATATTTAAACTATCAATTAAATATATCCAGCAGCTAAATCAACCCATAATCACCTAATCACACCCCAATAATTGAGGTTTTAGATAGACATCATAAAAAGATAGAAATTATTACCAAATTGTGTTTCCATCAACTGGGTAAGATTAATTTTGCCTTTACAGAGGTCAAGGTTGAAGAATCTCAAAGACCCACTTCCAATTTCCCAAAAATGGAAATCTTCAATTCTTCAAAGCTAAGGAAAATATTGTCTCCAAACTCTAAACTAATAATAGATTGATAGATAGATTGAAAGGTAATAAACTAAATATTCAAAAATGTATTTATAGTCACCAAAAATATGCTGCGAAGGACCATTCGGCGCTGTAAGTTAGGATCGTCGATCCGCCCTTTGGTCAATTCCATTGCCTTTTTGCTTTGGCCTTCAACATCTTCAAGTTTTGTAACTTTGGGCAATCTAGCACTGCATCACAAAACCGTTCGGCAATATGCCGACTTCTCCTTTCTATCTTTGACTTGATTTTATCCTTCAGGGCTTGGCACACTGGAACTTTAAGTGAGATCATGGCGATTTGGCGACTCACCCAATGGGTTAGGCGATCATCATTCCTTCTTTTCTTCGTTCTTTTAGCTGCCTTGTTCCTTTTTGCTCATTAGTGTCCATGCTTTATTCCTCCATCCAAATACGTGAAAATCAAGGATTTACATAAGTTATTGGCACAAAATATGCATTTGAGGACACTAAATCTATTAAAATAAAGCCCTAAATGAGTCAAAATTGTGGACTCATCAAGGGTCCTCCTCAAGGACCCTTGGTTGGTCCTTGGAGGGGTCGTACCTTGACGTTTAACCCCTAAACACATCATCCTAGGTACGAGAAGCCAATTTACAACTTCATCCACACATCAAACTCTAAAACTCTCATGTAAGGCTCTAGTGTCATCTACTAGTTTTTCGGGTGTTACAACTAGTGCCCCTGGGAGTTTACTATCTGGCTAGGTGATGGTTTTATTGGTTCCCCTAGGTAGCTAGGCTGGTGCCTCTGGGCGTGACTGTTTGTCTAGGCGGCTCCAGAGGTTTCTCTTTCTAACTTGGCTAGTTTCCTTGGGAGTCTACTGTCTGGTTGGACGGGCCCATTATTAGGTGTTATGGTATGAGGTTGTTACTTGGAGCTTAATGCCCAAATTACGCTTGTTGATTCGGTATTCACATTGTTATACATTTATAGCTATCTATTTTGTGTACCTATCGAGCTTATGGGGGACCGTTCGGGTTTTATTTAAACTTTCCCTCAAATGTACCTTCTGTCTTATGTGGTCTAGTTAGGTTTAGTTTAGATATACTTAGATTTAATTTTGGTACACTCATGTGCTTTTCTTTAAATTCCTCTTTGACCTCTATATGTGTCTAGATTCTATCTTTCATATTGTCTTTATCTTTCTTGCTTAGTTGGCCTATGATGCCTATTAAGTACCTTTGTTTTAGTACTCATGCTACGCTCTGCATATGTTTCGTGATGCAGGTCCTAGTACTAGCTACCAACGGTAATCGTTTGTGTCAGCAATAATTTTTGGATGGGAGACGAGGTTGAGCACTTGGCATCCTTGACTTGTTTGTCTCGTTCTGTATATTGTATAGCTAGTCTTTTGTATTTTGAGACAACTTTATTTTGGTCCACTTTTGGGACTTGTACTCTTCTTTTAGCACAACTCTGTACTCATGACTTCTAGGTGATGAGTGGTATATTAGCACTCATTTGAGGCATATTTTGCTCAACAATTAGTGTCCTCAATGCCTAATTATGTCTTATTCTAATGATATTTTTGATGATTTACAACTATGAAGGCTAATGGACAGGGAAAGGATGAATGTTGGAGAGAATGACCAAAAATGTAAAAAGAAGTGCAAACTAAGATGATCACCAAACAAGAAAGGCAGATCACCTAATGAGCATGACCTCGCCCAAAGTGATAGTGCACAACATTGTGTTCATTGAGGCAGGTCGGCAAACTGCAAACGGAAAGATGACTCACTGATGAGAAAGGGAGAATATGTTGACCATTGCCAAAAGCAATATACAAGAAGAAAAAGTGAAGAATCAAAAGGTGAATTAAGGTGGTACTCAGTGATACACCGAACATGAAAGGAAGACATGACGAGCTCACCGACTAAGGTTCAAACATCGTAAGCCTAGATTAAGAAAAGGCAAACTAAAGAGAAGAGGGCAATTCACCCAACGTGATCGTCGAGCCCAATTAATGTCGTCCAATGGGTCATGTATAAAGTTTTGGGCTAAGTTTTGGGAAACTATAAATATCCCAAAGAAGAGAGAAAAAAGAGAGTTGGATAGTGAGATAATTTACATGAGAAACAATAATTCTTGTGTATGAAAGAGTGAAGAGAGAAAAAGAACATTACCTTGTGAAGAACACTTTCTAGTTTTTGGGGTATTTTAACTTTGTTCTTGAAATTGACAAATTAAAGTTGAATTCAAAGTGGGTGTGCTTCTAAGTGCTTAATTTCATGTTACCCATGGTTGCTTTCATGAAAGGTATAATTTATTTCATTTTTGTGATGGGTGGCTAAAATCTCAAGATCTAGGGTTGCAATTATGAGGTTGGGCGTTAATTTAATATAGTGGGTATTATGCTATGCTCTGTTTTTGTAATGACTTGGAAGGTCATCTTTGAATTTTTTTATAACATTATCATTTTTATCCATCCTGAGAGTTGCCCAGAGTTATTTCTGATCAATCAATGAAGTTGGTTTGGATATTTGAACTATTTGATAACTATGATTATTTAATTGACGTATATTTATTAAATAATTAATTTATTTAGTTGATGGTTAATGGTTCAAGTCTTTAATTTATTTAACACCCTATACCATTTGACCCGTATATATTAAAATAAGTTATTAAAATTTGTCACTTTTAGTACATAATTAATTTAGAAAAGAAAAGAAAAGAAACGAGAGTGAAGAAAAAAACTAACCTACGGTGCAAACACATAACAAAAGGGGAACAAAAAGTTGCAGGTAAGAAATTTCCACCGACATTCCATTCTTTTATAGGCATATGTTGATTACTCCATATAAGAGAAATGTTATATGAAAAAATATTAGGTGGGAAATTAAAGTTAGTTGTTGTATATTTTTTAAAATTTTTTCTTGAGTTTATTTCGGAATTAAAGGCCAAGTTTGGTTGCTAATATAAGTGGGTAATGTTGGGCCAATGATTGGCCATAATGAGCAAATCATTGGTTCATAAGAATTCACTTACACTAAAAGTAAAGGGTGTTTTTAAAAATCATTTTTTCCAGTACGTTACTATTTCCTAAGTTTGTTGGGTTTACTTTTTATATTTTTGGTTATCATATTATGATTCAAGTTTTGACATATGAAGATAAGTAGTTAAATATTAGGCATATTGTATTATACGAATACAATTATATGTGTGCTATTTTGAGGAATAATGACCTAATCCTAGGCTTGAAATTTAAAAATATGAGAGTTGACATGTTAATTGGTATCAAGATTAGGAACTTGATTATAGATTTTGGTGATATTTTTTGGTCTAGGATAAACATATAATAACATGGGTGTTGTTGGTTTAGAAATCTTATTGTGATTATTTATGTGAAGAAATTACATTGATTTGGAATCCCACAAAAGGGCAGAAGGTTCAAGTCCCGGAGTAATTGTTTGATTGTTTAAGGAAAGTGGATATCTAAACCCTTTTAAGTGTATAAACCATATATTTCCTTGTGGTAAATGTTGGGGAGTAATGAGACTTGGTGATGTATTGACTTGTTCATATTTAATAATTCTAATAATGAATAAGGATAGTAAAAGATAACTTGATTATTTATTGATGAGTGAGTGTGATGTGTTGAGTTTGATTTGAAAGGTTGATTGATTCATTGTTGATGTTGTACCATAATTTTGTTGTTGTGAAATGTGCATTGATATGGAAATGATCATCTCCTGATTATTTGGGTAAACATGTTTATTTTCATTGTTTCTAAAACACGGTTGTGATAAGTGTTATGTGAAGTGAGGAAGAATAAGGGATTAAAGAGGATGTTCCATTTTAAGAGATGTGTCGTGCATCGTGATAGATATATTGATTTGAGGGTTATGTCGTACATCGTGAAAAATATTATGATTCGAGGGACGCGTAGAACATAACGACAAATTCTTTTATCAAGAGTTGTGTCGCACGCCGCGATGGATGAATGGATTGATAAGTCCTTCATGGGTCTTAAACTGAGAGATAATGGGTGTGTATCATTAGGTCAGACATGCATCACTATAATTGGCGTTACATTTCATTGCATTGCATATCTTTATCATTTGTAAACTTGTGAGTACTCTTCTATAGAACTTGTGATAGGTGAACTTGATCTTGTGTGTTGCTGATATGTAATTGTTAATGTGATGTTATTGAACTATGTGCAATTGAAATTGTGAACAGTTAGGTTGGATTGGTTTTATGCAAGTTCTATTGTGGAGGTTTGGTTGGAGTGTAAGGAGTACCCGTATTCTATATTATTAGCTTTGGTTTAGGAGTTTGCTTGCTGGTTACAGTGTGGTTTGATACTCACCCCTTGCTTCTACATTTGTGTATGTTACGAGCCCAGATCTTTGTGATACTCTCTACCCTTTTCTTGTTCAAGGCTTCCTGTGGAGATTTGTGAGGTAGCTATTTGTCATCTCAACGGACCTTCTTTCTCCTTATTTATGATCTTGTTCTCTTCTAGAGCCAATGCTATTTGAGACTTGCATTTTATTTCAAATAAATTGTAATACATTAGAAGCTTGTGCATGTGACAACTAGGTTTTTGGGGTATATGTAAGTTAAGTATGAATTTTCACATTATTTTATAGTATTAGACTTTTATTCTCACTTTACTTCCGCATTTATCATATTATTTGAGTTTTAGGTTGACTTGTGTTGGTAGGATAAGGTGAGTGCCATCACATCCATTTTGGATTGTGACAGTTTTGCTGCTGTTCATACATGAATTGAGGCTAATTAGCATGGGGTTAACTTATAGGTTAAGGTTGTAAACTTCATTCCTACTTTCGATCTTCGAACGATGCTTGAAAGAGATTGATTGGAGTGTATAATTAGTCCGATACTAGCAATTTAGATTTGTTGTATGTAACTTGTTTGAAAATAGAGGTTATGGGTCGGATCTATTTGCTTTATTTCTGCATCGAAAGAGAGAATAAAGTAAGGTATTGGGTTTCTTAGTATAGCATATAGATGAGACCAAAAGAAGATTCTATCCAAGGATGCTATAAGATTGAAAGAAGATTAGTGTATTCGAAGATGACCTAGCCTATTCATGAATGTTCATCATTATAGAGCAACACAATTACCCCTATGTGACATTGATTTCCAATCCCCACACCCCTAGATTACTTGTTAATTCTTAAATTCTCCGAAATTTTAGTTTAACTATGACCTTTGGTAACCGAATCTTTTTGTTAAATTGGTGGAATCATCCACCACTAATTTTTACTATTACAAATGAATGATTTTACAATCCAAATTTCATGATTAAATACTCATGATATACCATTCTCCTTGGGATTCGACCCTGGTTCTTAGTTGAGTATTTTTATTGACTATGACCATTGTTTCTTTTAATTGGTTTTAAAAAGAGTACATTTAAGTGTTATAAAAAATGGTGCCTCTGGCGGGGAAAGGTGGTTGATAATTCTATTTGAGAAATTAGTTTGTAAATTTGTTTAGTTGTAGTAGATTGTTGATTTGTGTTGTTGTTGGCTGATTTTTAGGCCTAGTACAATATGTGATCATGGTAGTGACAATGATATTCATTATGATCAAAACGACCACATGGGGGATTTGAATGATATGCATGTGAATATTTTTCAAACCACAAGAGTCATATAGATACCTCCCAGAGGCGGGAGGGTTGTGTTTCATGTAACCTAAACAATGCTACAATTGCTCCAACTAAGAGGAATGTTTGGGGGTTTAGCTCATGAGGATCCCCATGAAAACCCTAGCAGTTTGTGGAGGTGTGTGGACCGTTTGTGTTCAAGAACCTCTCTCATGAGTCTGTGAGGTTGAGGTTATTCCCATTATCTTTTACGGTTGACGCTACAAGATGGTTGGCAGAATTACCAAATAACTCTATCACTTCTTGGGAGGAGTTGAGTGAAGCCTTCTTAGAGAGAAGTTTTTCCCTCCTTTGAAGATAGTGAAACTTAGAACCCAAATAAAAAATCTTAAGCGCATTGGAGGTGAACCTCTACATGAGACTTCGTTGCGGTTCAAGAAATTACTCTTACAATGTTCAACACATGGTGTTCTGGACAATTTGTTTCTACTATACTTCTATTACAACCTTGATTCAGTCAATAAAGGTGTGGTGATCAGTTTGTCCAAGGAAGATTAATGACTGTCAGCCTTGATTCTGGACATCTTTGCCTTACACATTGTAACTTTGGGCGCTGACTGTCAAGTCCGATGTTCTCACTAGGTGTATTGCCTTTTCTAGTGGAGTTCACTAACCTTCCTTTGTAGCAACAAGTGCCTTGCACTGTCAGATTAGGCGAGTTCATGCTCAGTAGGCGATTCACCCTTCATGCTAGGCAATTAATAACATTTACTTTGCACTTCTTTTTGCATTCTTGGTCCTTCTTTTGAACATGCCTTGTCCAATTGCCTTCAGAACTGCAAATTATCAATATTCTATTAGAAAAGGACAAAATTAGGCATTTAGGACACCAAATATTGAGCTAAATGGACCTTAAATATGTGCAAATCTACCACTCATCAACACCCCCAACTTAAACTTTTGCTTTTCCTCAAGTAAATCAAGAAAACAAAAAGATCAATAAGGATGTCTACAATAGTACTCAATGAGAGCTAGCATACAAATGCCATAGCAAGAATACTCTCAATAGTATGTTGATGTTTACGTAGTCAAGACACAACTTCTGATGCAAGTGTCTACGATTGTACAATAGTTGAGTAACCCAACCAAGGGTTGGGATCGTCCCAAGAGAATTGTTTTGAGAATTTATAGAATAATAAAATTTTGTTCTAACTAGTCGTAGCTAAAGACATTAACGAGTAAAAATATTGTAAATTAAAGGTGGGTGGGGGGACACAAGAGTGTCAATTAACAATGGGGTTTTTTGTCACTAGTAAGTAAAAACAGCAAAATCAACAAGGGTTTCTAAGTAATGAGAGGGGATCCTTGGGATGTGACGAGAATACGGGTTAAGCTTGATTATTGGGTACTTGCTTTCGATAGAAGATTCATAGAGTAATTTTTACTAGGCTAGATTTTAAGGGGGATAAGCTCTCTCTCTCTCTCTCTCGAGAGTAATTTACTCCATTTCAAATATGTTCCTCTTGGAAACCCATTTGTCGCATGAAGACAAGCCTACGCCTTTACCCACTCACTCTCTCGAGCTGAGTGTGTGGACATGGGACTAGGGTTCACTATCTTGAGCTGAACCTTATGTCGACCCACTCACACTGGATCAATCTAGTGGTTTTAGTTTTACGACCTCTCTCTTGAGCAAGCCGAAAACACATAAATAAACTTGTATTTGCAACTACAAATTAATTAAGTTCATCCATAACCACTAAAACAAATCATATTTAAACTACGAATATACTATCAGCAATCAAGACCCAACAATTATCTTAACCCATATTCGCTAAATCACACCCCAAGAATTGGGGTTTTTAGCCACACATCAAGAGACAGAAATTTATACCTAAATGAGCTTGAATTCAAGTGGGTATGAAGATTTAAGTCTTGTTACAGGCTAATGATGAAGAATACAAGAGACCCAAGTCCAAATCCTTGGAGATGAAACCCTCTTCTTCTTCAAGTCTTCTAAACCCTCTCGAACTTAGAGAAAAAATATAAAAAAATACTATTCTCTAAGTGAAAATTATAATAATTGTTCCACACTAAAACTAAAAACTCTAACTAGTATTTATAGTTATCACAGATTTGTGCTGCAGCAAATCGTTTGGCGTCATTAGTCGGAATCGCCGATCAACTCAGCTATTCTCCCTTTGGTGTAATTCATCGTCGTCTTGTACCAGCCTTCAAGATCTTCGTGCTCTGGGTTTTTGGGTGGCATGGTACTGCTTCGCGAAACTGCTCGGTGATGCGCCAACTGCTCCCTTTTTCCACTGACTTGATCTTTTCCTTTAGGGCTCAGCACACTGGAACAAAAGGTGAAGTAAGACCCTTCGACGACTCGCCAAGTGGACTCGATGATTCCCAGACCTTCATTTCTTCATTTTTTTTAGCCTTTTCATTCCTTTTGGTGATGTAGTGTCCATGCTCTCCTTAAAATTTCAAATATCTGAAACTTAAGGGTTTTCATCAGATATTGAGATAAAATAAGCATTTGAGGACACAATTCTATTAAAATATAGCCCTGAATGAGTCCAATTTATAGACTCATCAACACCCCCAACTTAAACTTTTGCTTGTCCTCATGCAAACTCAAGTTCAACCGTTCAAAAAAGGTGTCTCGAATAGTGCTAAAAGACTCAATCATGAATGCAAACAACAAGACTCAATTTACTTATGCAAAGATCAAATGTGCACTCAAAGATTCTAGTTGTGACTCACCAATATCAACGAATCTCATGCTCACAATACTTGCTTCAAACTCAAGTTCAAGCTCAACTATAGTGTTCAAATACCCTCACACAAAGAACGATTCCATATTCACACAATGGCTTCACAGTTTAAAGCTTTGTGATCAGATGCAATGCTCACACTCACACAGAAGAACATAATGCATAATTTCACCCGTAGGTTTGCTCGTATTTTCTAATCAACATTTGCTTTAGCTCACTCAAGATCAAAAAGGTCTTTTCAAGGCTTGTAATGGGGCTGAGTGCAAAGGTATGGTTATTTAAGCTCAGTGACTTTCACCCTCATGAGATGTGGTGCTCATAACACTACCTTTCCTTTTTCTTTCATCATTTTCATTAGTACATCATAGGTCATCCTATTATTCGCTTCCTATGAATTGTTAGGAAAACCCATTTGATTTGTACTTTATTCCACAACTTTCTTTTTCATTCTTTTTCTTTTTCTTTTCTGTTTTTTTTATAGAGGGGTTCAATTTTCCTCAAAACCATGGGTAGGAGGGACTTTCTTGCATTTCTTGATTTGCCTTCTCTTTTCACCACATCCCCAACTTAGGCTTTTGGCCTAAGTTGGCTATTCAAACTAACCACAACTTCATGAGGATCATGGGTGATGGATTAAGAAAGGTCTAGTTTTCATCAAGTTTCTTCCAAAGAAAGGTAAGGCTCAAAGGGTGTTCAAGAGAGAATCACACACTCACAAGGGAGGTCACAAAAGAGGTATATGTCAATTTGGCTCACACTCTTTGAAGTTGCCTAAGATCATATCAAGAGATAGCATCACTTAGTTGACCAGACCAACAGGGCAAATTCTAGGATCTATCATGCATAGTTCACATATAAGCTCATCACACTAGGCATTGACACTATAAGTTAAACAAGACTCCACACTTTTGCTAGTGTGTAATGATCATCACAAGAGACTCAATTTGATACTAGGCTAGTCATAGCTAGATGCAAAGAGTTCACATATTGTCTATGCAACTTTATTTGGCCTCATCATAACCACGCATTCATGTTCGTTTGATTGTAAGCACTATTCAAGTCATTGGTATTGATCGAAACCAAGACTCAAATTTTGCAAAAGAACAGCCACATTTAACACACAAGGGGTGGCAAAAATGTGCGAAAAAGTCAAAATTTTTCAGAAGGGTCAAAATTGTTTTGCAATGTAAAATAAAAGGAGCCATAAGCTCAAACATCCATAGAAATAGATAAAACACAATTTTTTAAAGCGGAACAACCCAAATATATACACAAAACATAACTATCAACACAAAAGGTGTGGGCCTCACCCCACCACAATTAAAAAGTATTTGTCCTCAAATGCAAATAAAAGTATCAACAGTAAAAATATAATAAGACAGAAAGGGTAGAAAAGGGTCCTGCCAATGCACTCTATCTCTCTTTATCGGGGTCTTAGTAGCTGGTGTAGCAGTCTGTATATGGGCATCAGTGCCCGGAGTAGCCGCAGATGGAATAGTAGTGCCAGATCCATCAGGAGCTGCTGTGGACCTCTCATTTGGCAATGTCTGGATCACCGGCTGCACAACTGACTCTATAAGATCTGGTAAGTCTCTAAATATGCCCTTATCTCTGCTCTCCTATGTCTCCTCAGCATGAACAGATATCAACTCCTCGTCAGTCTCTGCATCCAACTCTGTATGTGCTGCGCCATCCCCCTACACATCTCCGGTGGTCTTAGGAGCATCCTCATCATCTTCCCTCTCTAATAATGAGGTGCAGTCAGTAGACTTAAGATAGTCTACGTCCTTCCTCAAACTCGCAATCTCAGCTTTTAAAGCGATCACCTCAGAGGCCTCCCCCTGTCTGCTCTCTCAAGCAATGACTCTCACTGTAAAGGCATCAACAGAAGTCTGAAGGGCGGTAAGTGCTGCTAGTATGGCCCTTTTGATCATCTTCGAAACAAACCTCTCTAGTCGGGTGGCTCTCACATCAGCTGAATAGGCCAACTGCCCCATCTTCAAGATCATGGCTTGAGTGATCCTGGCAAGGTTGGGAGGATGAGGAAGCACCTGGAGCCTGTAAGAAAGAGGACGAAGCAGTGGGTATACCTGGGGCTCAGAGGCCGAAGTAGGTGAAGATGTCTCTGTTGGTAATGAGTCAATATTGACCTCTGGAGAAGTGTCTGTTGGAGCTGCTCTCCTCCTGTCAACCTCCTCTTGAGTGAACTCGGCCTCGATACGTCGAATGTCCGTGGAGGATGAAGGGATAACCTTTATATCATTCGCAGGATCCCGGGGTACTCCGGCATGCTGACATAACTCAGTGATCAAGATTAGGAATGGCAGAGAGGTAAGTCTCTTCTTGGCTTTCATGGCCATCTCCTGCGAAGTCAGCAGTCCTAGGTCGATCCACCTCTTGGCCATGATAGAACCAAGGCAAGCCGCCTTAGGATGGCACATAATAGAATCGTTCTGGGATGGCATGAAAGTGCTGCTGATGAAGCCAAATCAGAACCTGAAAGCGATGTTCATGTCCCTCTTCTCAATGGGAGCTCCTGCATCCATCCACCTCGGGGTGGTGCTAGAAATCATAAGAGCCAACCAAACCTTCAAGTCATCAAGGGACTAAACAATCGGCAACCCCTCGTAAGGGAGTGCATCGTAAGGGAGTGCAAAGTGTAGCGGTCTACCTAATACATCATTAATATGCTTGCTGTGACACCCCACCTCCTTGCCTCTGACCATGGCTGACTTTACCGGTCGAAACTCACTTGCCTTCTTCTTGTTCTTAGGCACCAACTCCCTATAAGCAGTATAAAACTCTCTTACCCAGGAGGGAATGTAGGGGTCTCGGAGGTAGTGTGAATTGCTCGAATCAATGGTATCAGAGAGTTTCAAACACATCAGGATGTTTGCCTTCTAGGTCCTCCAAGGATAGTAACTTCTCCTCTATGATGGTCCGTAAACCATCACCTTTCTATCTGTTTAATATCCTTGGTGGAGGAACTATAAGAAGTGACGGAGTTACTAAGGGTGCTTGGGTTGGGACTGAGTCTGTAGTCGGATGGTGGCAACTGAGGGAGTACTGGCGGCTGTGGATTGAGATCTCGCCCAGAGTGCATCCCTTCGGTTGATCAGAGGCTGTTCATCCTCTGGTTAAGAGAAATCTGGCTCAATAGTTGCTCCCTTCTTTGCTAAATGCTTTTTCCATTTTCCTTTTATCTCCCGATGGGAGATCTTGCTTTCTTTTATGTGAAGGACGTGATCCTTCTTCATTTATTGTAATGCCCTTTGCCTTTTTCTGAGGTGGCTCAGTTAGATTGGTGCTTACCATATCTGCAAAAGATCGAGAAGAAACTCAAATGCAAGAACACAAAAGTTAGTGCAGACAGACTCACCGATCCAGTCGACGAGTCGCCAAACCTCTTTGGCGACCTAAGTCAAGCTCGCCAAAGGGATTGGCTCAACAATTAAGGCAAGTCGGTGATGGTAAGGTCCTTTCGGTGAATCACCGACTACTTTCGGCGAGGATGGGTTTGTCCATCGAAAGTTATAGTTTATAAGGGTTCCAGGGATGCAGATTAAGGTCAATAAGAATACTTTCAGCGAGTCACCGAGTGCTCTCGGCGCCTATAGACTTCTCACCAAAAATTACAAAATCAAATATCAATCAAGGTGCCAAATCATCGGTGAGATAGGGACATTAGGTGAACCGCCGAGTCGTTCGGCGAGTTCGACTTAACTTGCCAATCGACCCAATGTGCCTATTTTCGACCCATTTTCTCAAATTCAATCCCGCAACCCCCAAAAATCAAATCAAAGCATGCACTCATGCAATTCAAACAAGACCCATACTACCCTTTACCCCGTGATACTCAAGTTTCTCCCAAATTTGCCACATTTGGCCATTTGATGATATTTTCTCTTAAGAGCGGCATCACCCGCTTTATAATTGAGAATTTTTTTGACATTTTAGCACAAACGTGGGCTACTTAGACTTCAGCCAATCAATCTAACAATACGCAATAATGACCAATTCATTAAAAAGCACAAAGGTTACGGGTATTTGACAGTCAAATTACACGGGGAAGATTTCTTTCAAATTAAAATAGGCAATTAAGGATTCTAATCCTACCAGGGAGAACCAACACATATCAATACGATACTTTTACTGCAAAAGATTTCAAAATTTTCAACAATAAACTCAGGGTTTGGGAACCAACCTTTGATGCCGATTAAATTGCGATTCAAAAGCTAGGCGACAAAGTATTCCAACTTCGAGCACAAATCAACAAACTAAAATGCTAGTAAAGGGCTAAAATAAGGAACATAATACCTTAGTGTGAATTTAGAAGGTTTAAGAGTGAGGGAAAATGAAGAATTTCAAATTTGAAGTTTCTTGGCCATTATAAACCATCCAGTTTGCGCCTGTTCAGCGACGTTAGTCGCACTTGCTGCGTGATCACTTGTCTGCCGATTAATAAAGTTTTTTTCAGTTTCTTGGGGGTCAAGACAGCGATTTGTATCGAGCATGTCGGTGACACGCTGAACTACTTCGTAAGTCCGCTGAGTTTTACAGGCTCTGACTCAACCTTGAATTAAGCCAAATGGCAGGTCGAGTCGGGCTCGCAGACCTCTTCGGCGATACGCCGACTAACCATTTTCTCACCAATTTGCATTTTCTGAACACTTCCCGCATTTAAACCTTCACAATCAACACACCATTATTTCTAAAAGCAAAAATAAAGCATTTAGAACCTTGGGTTGCCTCCCAAGAAGTGCCTTATTTAACATCGTGGCACGACACGAGTCTTTACTCACTCCCCATTGGTTGGGTTGGCCCTAGTGCTACTAGGTAACACCAATAGTTCGTTTAAGTGAATATAAGGCATCGTATAATTCAGGAGTGTCCTAATCAGCTGGATCGATCTTGAGTGAGAGCCAACCATTTGATTCAACACTTCAATATTCTCCGTCATCTTTTCCAACATTTTATCTTGTTTGGTGATCTTTTGGAGAATGATTTGAAGTGTGTCCTCGCATGATTGTTTTCTCTGTCTCTAGACTGCTTCCTTTTGTGATGAGGTATGTACCTTCCTTGACTCCTACACTGGTTTTCCATATCTGTTATTTTGGTGGACAACTTGTTCAGCTGAGTGACCAGTGCGATTAACTCAAAGTTAAATGAAAAACTTTCATGTAACACCACTCCCCGACAGCGGTGCCATTTTGATGTTTGCGTAATCAAGACACAACTTCCGATGCAAGTGTCTACGATCATACAATAGTTTAGTAACCCAACCAACAGTTGGGATCGTCCCAAGAAAGTGGTTTTGAGAATTTATAGAAAAATAAAATTTCATTCTAACTAGTCATAGTTAGAGGCATTAAGGAGTAAAAACATTGTAAATTAAAGGGGGGGGGGGGGAACACAAGAGTGTCAATTAACAATGGGGGGGGGGGTTGTCACTAGTAAGTAAAAACAACAAAATAAACAAGGGATTCTAAGTAATGAGAGGGGATCCTTGGGATGTGACGGGAATATGGGTAAAGCTAGATTATTGGGTACCTGCTTTCGATTGAAGATTCATAGAGTAATTTTTACTAGGCTAGACTTTGAAGGGGATAAGCTCTCTCTCGAGCAACTTACCCCATTTCAAATGTGTTCCTCTCGGACACCCATTTGCCACATGAAGACCATACTATGCCTTAACCCACTCACTCTCTCGAGCTGAGTGTGTGGACATGGGACTAGGGTTCACTCTCTTAAGATGAACCTCTTGTCGACCCACTCACACTGGCCATCAATCTACTGGTCTTAGTTTTATGACCTCTCTCTCGAGCAAGTCGAATACACATAAATAAACTTGTATTTGCAACTACAAATTTATCCACAACCACTAAACGAAATCACATTTAAACTACGAATATACTATTAACAAGCAAGCCCCAACAATTATCTTAACCCATATTCGCTAAATCACACCCCAAGAATTGGGGTTTTTAGCCACACATCAAGAGATAAAAATTTATACCTAAATGAGCTTGCATTCAAATGGGTATGAAGATTTAAGTCTTGTTACAGGCCAAGAATGAAGAATCCAAGAGACCCAAGTCCAAATCCTTTGAGATGAAACCCTGTTATCCTTCAAGTGTTCGAAACCCTCTCAAACTTACAGAAAAAATATCAAAAAGTACTATTCTCCAAGTGAAAATTATAATAATTGTTCCACACTAAAACTAAAACTCTAACTAGTATTTATAGTTATCACAGATTTGTGTTGCAGCAGATCATTCAACGTCATTAGTCGGAATAACCGATCAACTCGGTGATTTGCCCTTTGGTGTAATTCATCACCATATTGTACCAGCGTTCAACATCATTGTGCTCTGGGTTATTGGGCAGCATGGTAATGCTTCACGGAACTACTCGGTGATGCGCCGACTGCTCCCTTTTTCCACTGACTTGATCCTTTTCTTCAGGGCTCAGCACACTGGAACAAAAGGCAAAGTACGACCCTTCAGCGACTCACCAAGTGGACTCAGCGATCCTCGGGCCTTCATTTCTTCGTTCTTTTCTGCCTCTTTATTCCTTTTTCCGACGTAGTGTCCATGCTTTCCTTAAAACTTCAAATACCTGAAACTTAACGGTTTTCATCAGATATTAAGATAAAATAGGCATATGATAACACAATTTCTATTAAACTACAGCCCTGAATGAGTCCAATTAGTGGACTCATCATATGTTACCCTAAATCATGATAAAAATTCTTCAAATGATGACTACCTACTCTCAACACAAGTTCAAGCTCACTTTAGCTTCTTGTCTAATGTAGGAACATGTTTAAACAAATGCATTCAAGTGCCCTCTGATGAGTTCACGATTTGGATTTATTTAGGGATTTATTTTAGTAGGTTTAGTGTCCTCAAATGCATATTTTGTACTAATAACTAATGTAAATCCTTGAATTTTAGGTATTTGGATTGAGGAACAAAGCATTGACACTAATGAGCAAAAGGGAACAAGGCAGCTGAAAGAACAAAGAAAAGAAGGCCTGAGGATCACCTAAACCATTGGGTTAGTCGCCGAATGGCCATGGTCTCGCTTAATGTTCCACTGTGCCAAGCCCTGAAGGAGAAAATCAAGTCAGCGATAGAAAAGAGCAGTTGGTGAGTCACCGAACAGTTCCGCGATACAGTGTTATAGCGCCAAAAGTTTCAGAACTTGAAGATGTTGAAGGCTAAAGCAGAAAGGCGATGGAATTGACCAAAGGGTGAATTGTCGAGTGGATTGGCGATCCCGACTTATAGCACCGAATGGTCTTTCACAACATATTTTTGGCAACTATAAATACAGTTTTGAATATTTAGTTTAGGATGCAATTAGACATTATTATTGATTTTGTTCAGTTTTCAAGTTAAGAGCTTAGAACTGAGTTTTGAGACAATATTACCTTAGCTTTGAAGATTTTCATTTTCTGAGAAATTGGAAGTGGGTGTTGAAGATTCTTCATCTTAGACCTATGTAAAAACTATATTAATCTTACCCAGTTAATGGAAACACAATTTGGTAATGATTTTTACCTTTTTATAATGTCTAGCTAAAATCCCAATTCTTGGGGTGTGATTATGTAATTATGGGTTGATGTAGGTGCTGGTATTGTTTATTGATAGTATAAATGCTGTTTAAAAGTGATGTCATTCAGTAATTGTGGCTTAATCTAAGGGTTGTAGTTGAAAATGTAACTCTACCTTTGTATTTTTGTCTTGCTCGAGAGAGAGGTATTAAAACTAAGATTACTGATTTGATGGTTTGTCGGTATTGGGTTGTCATAGGTTTAGCTCGAGAGAGTGAATCCTAAACCCTTTTCCATACATGTATCTCGAGAGAGTGAATGGACTAAAGTGTAGGCTGTTCTTAATTGCTGATTATTGGTGTTTGAGAAAAACCAATTTGATTCGGGGTAAATTATTCGAGAGAAAGTTTATCCCCACTAAAGTCTAGCTTATTCACTGATTTATAGCTATTCACTATTAATTGAAATCACCCATTTGTCTACCTTAGCCCATAATCAATTCACATCCCAAGTACCCATCTCCACATTTGTTATTTTCGTGTTAATTGCTGTTGTAGCTGATAGTTGAAACCAAATCCCCCTGTTATTCGACAATTGTGTCACCCCAAACTTGAACCATGCTTTTACTCGTAATTGTTTTACCTATGATTTACTTGAGTATATTCATGTTTTTCTATTATATCTCAAATACATACCACTCCTTTGGGACTCAACCCCAACTCACTTAGTTGGGTTATATTACTAACTAACGATCATTGACACTTAGTATTGGATGAAGTATCTTTGAAACGTTATTAATCAAAATGGCGCCGCAGCCGGGCAGTGGTGTTATTTGAGAATTTTTTGTTGAGTTGAGTTATGTTCTTGTTAGTTATAGTTGAACTTACTTAATTTTTAGTTTTGGTTTGTGTGTTGCTATTTTTAGCATATATTTGGAGCATATTTGGTAGCAACTGTAACGACCTATAAAACGAATAGGTTAAACTGGATCCTAACTAGTGTGTCTTTGAGTTGATGTGAGGTTTAAGGTGGTAAAGTGTTGTTTCGAGCTATGGTCGAGGGGTTTAGGGGTTAAACATCAAGGCATCAAGGTATGACTCCCCAAGGACCACCCTAGGGGTCCTTGAGGAGGACCCTAATGCCTAACCCCCAAGACCCCAAGAAACCAAAAATCTTCTCAAGTTTTGGTGAACCACAGATGGGACCTATGCCCCGTAGGTCCATCCACGCCCCATGGATGGCCTTTATGGGTAAAGGTCCCAAAAGGTGACTTGCAGTCACGAACCACGACTCAGCAGCACAGAGCGTGAACCCACCCACGGTCTATGGGTGGGGTTTGTGAGTCACCACTTGTGTTGTTGTCTTGGACTCGGCCAATGTGAGGATTATTTGGTAAATTCATTTTAAGTTTAGTTTAGTTATGGACGGTTATTATTGGTTTATTAAGATATTTTAAGAGTTTTTAAAGTATTAAAACTCTATTATAGAATTCATTATTTCAAATCACCCCAATGTTAGAAACTATCCCTCCAAAAGTTCTCTCCCTAGAAACCTCCATTGGAGGTGAAGGATTCAAGATCTCAAGGTCAAGGTTTCATCTTTTTCAAGGGATTTTCATGGATTTCTTCCATAAAAGGTATGGTGGTTTTCATCATTGACTTAGTTTCTTTCAAGGAACCAATTTCAAAGATGATTTCAAGTATTCAAAGTTCCCCAAAAACCCTAGTTTTCAATCTATGCATGGGTTCAATTACAAAACGGTTTTAAAGGTATTTATATGATGATTTATGAATAAAATGTTGAATTAATGATGAATTAAGTTGATTGATCCTATGAACCCATGTTTTTCCCCAAATTCTTAAGTTGTGCATTGTGATTAGGGAATTGGTTGATCATGAAAGTATGTTGAATTGTTTATATTTATATTGAATTAGTTGTCAAATCATGTCAATTACCTTATATATTGTAGTATCTTAGATTTATGTGTTGATGTTGGTTCATAGACTTGGAAGGCACGTTCATGAAGAATTTATGTATGATTATGATGTGAAGTATATGTGTGTGATCTCAATGAATGTGTTATGATCAAGTTTAGAATGTAATTGTGTTACGATTGAAGGTTTTTTCTCAATTAGCACAGATGAATGATGATGCTATATGTGAAAGGTTATTCTCACATACTCACACACACTCATGAATGAATAATAGATGAAGTTCTAGGATTATGTTAATGATGAAGTATTAATTGAAAGGATATTCTCAATTGTACTCTAATTAATGATAATGACATGTTGTGAAAGGACTTTCTCACAATATGGGGATTCTTAGGTGAAAGTCTATTCTCATCTTTAAATCTATGAGCTATCCAATGAATGAATGTGATGTAAAACAAATTACATCTAGGCCATTTACTAGAAGCCAAGCTCAAGACCTTGAAAGGATGCAAGGTCTATTCATGAAGATGAAGGTGCTTGAGATGGTGTTGATGACAATTAAGGACATTCATGCCATGAAAATTAATGAAGAAGTCCCTTTCGGCGAGAAGAGTCCACTTGGCACATCACGCAATGGCTTAGGCGATGCCCCCAGTCCGCCTAATGTTACATAGCATGGCTAGAGACTGAAGAATTGCATAGAAGCTTACCGACCAGGTCGGCACATCGCCAAGTAACTAGGCTCGCCCTTTTGTCTTACGGGTCACTTTTGGGCCTTTTATCCTAAACTCTATAAATAGCTGGTTAGGTTTCCTTTTAAGACAGAGATTATTTGATGTTAAAAACTGCAAACTCATGTTTGAGTGTTGAGAGCTTGGTTAAGCTTGTGTTACCTTTTGTTAGAAACGTTAGTTGCTTGGGATATCGATTGCCTTGAGATCATCGTAAGAGTTTGATGCTTATTGTAGGATCAACAAATCGAGGTCATTGGGTTTAATATACCCTTTGGTTGCTTTTTGTTTCCTCTTTTTGTGTTTATCTATTTATCTTTACTTTTGGTCTTCGATTTCCACATTAGATTGTAGTTCTTCTTGTGAGAATTATATCATTTGGTGTCATAGCCGAGTCTAGCTTCTTTCCTACGAATCTAGTCTTGGGGTTTTGTTACAAAAAAATCTGGTTATTTTCATATTTGAGTTTTTGCTAAAATGGGTTTCTGAGATCTGAGTTTTGTTTGAGTTTCTAAGGTTTGACTTGTGTTCTCCAACTATATTTGAGTCTTGGGCTAAGATTGGAAGGGGTTTAAAGCTTTATTGAAGAATCCACCATTGAAGACTTGAATAAACTTGAAGAAAACAAAGTGGGTTTTGAAATCTGAAGGTTTTGGTTTGGAATTGAAGGTTAAAAAGTATTGGGTGTTGTTCCCCATATCAAGGAGATCCTTCACCTAAATTTTCGTGAAATTCTGAAACAAAAATTGTAAGGGTTTTATTTTGGTGTTCATCTTGTTCTTGAAGTTCTTGAAGAACATTCATATTTTCAAGGAAGAGAATATTTGAAAAAAAGAAGAAGCAAGTGTTTGATTCAAAAGGGGAAGAAAGAGAAAGAGCAAAGGTGTTTGTAAAAAGGAATTTACTAAAAGGTGGTAAGTCCTAAAGGACAAAAAGGACAAGAGCAGGGGGGGACCACCTGATTTCAAATTTCAGAGCATTGAAGGAGCTGTAGAGGGTCCATTGGGTGAGCAAAAGCGTGCATTGCCTAACCAATCGGGGCCTCACCCTTTGGGCAGGTTGCTTGCCGAATCGGTCACCCATTTGATGGAGCTAATGGAACATTTAGCGGAACCAACCCTTGGTCACTGAGTCCCATTGGCGCATCGCTGAACTACCACCCCTATCGCCAAGTTGCCTTGTCCGTTTGCAGAGTTTGGCGAGTCCATCTTCAAGTTGGCGAGCTGAACTTCAACTTAGGCAAGAAAATAGGTCATTCGGCGATCGAAAACTATAGTTACTCCTAATCTCAGATTTTAAATTCTTAGTTTCTTTTCTTTTGATTCTGAAACATTCTCAAGAATCCTAAACCGATTTTCAACTCGTAATTACTCTACCGGTTGGCTATTGGTTCTTGAATTCACTTCTTTGTTTGTGCCTTTTATTTTCATGCTTTTCTCATTTTTATTTAGTAGTTAATTCTTGATTCTAGTCTATTTGTTCAATCGAGTTGTCCATTCTTCTTCAAACAAGAATCCATTCTGACCTTGAGTTGAAATTGATACCTTGTGATCGACAGAGTATAAACAATTGTCAACCTTAGCCGTGCCAATTGAGAGGCAATTAAAGGTGCGTAAATAAGAGTGTTTGTGAGTTCTTTACTAACTTAACGTGTTTGCTGCTTGTGATTTGTCTTATTGCAAGTACAATGGAGACCAGAAATGAACTCAAGTACCTGTCAGAGAAATTACTTTGGTAACTTTGTTGGAAGTGTTGAATAACGTGAGAGGTGATATAGCAAAGATGGATGGTAGGCTTGCTACTGTGGAAGGTAGAGTCAACTCCAATGACTCCACACCACAAGCTACCTTTCGTGCTTCTATAAGTGGGCATGATCACACTATTTCTCCTACTCTCACTCCAGGAACCCTCCACCAAGCTTTGCACCCAACTTTCAATCAAGTGGGTTCAAATAGCCGAAGTTCCAATCGACTGTTCCATTTTCTGCTTAGTCAAGAAGCTCCACCAACTCAAAGCCATCCTAACCAAACACCACTTAACCAAAATATTCCCTACCAAAGACCACAACCACAACCAAATCTCGTGAAGGAGACGAGGAATGAAGAAGATCAAGGAGGTTATGGGGATGAAGGTGAAGAAGAACCATGGAATGAGTCACCAAGGAATCGCCTAAGAGGTCACGTGATGCAAGGTGGGCCAAGAGGTAGATTGGGCCCAATGCCATTTGAGAGGAGACAACATGGGAACCACCCTCAAGGTGGAAATCAATGGGAAGCCAATGTCCATCCTGAAGTCGGTCAAGACGCTAGAGAAGAACATGGTAAGCGCTATCAAAGGGGTTATCACTACAATGACCAAGGTGGCCATGGAGGCTGAGATATTGGCATCGACTCTATCAAAATGACTCTTTCGACATTCAAAGGGGAATGCAATCCCGATGCTTACTTAGAATGGGAGTCACAATGTGACCAGATTTTCAATGTGAATGAATTGGCGGAGGTCAAAAGTAGTTGCTATGCTATTGCCCAATTCGATGGGTATGTTGTTACATGGTGGGAATACATGAAGAGGTATCACTTGGTTGTTCAAGAAGTTCGTCCTCCACCAAGGCCCGAGTTGAAGAGGTTGATGAGAGCCAAGTATGTGCCAGAAAGATACTACCAAGGATTACTTGCCAAATTGTATAACTTGAGGCAAGGAAGCAAAAGTGTTGAAGCCTATCATGACGAGTTCCAAAACATAGTCATGAAGCTAGAATATAGGGAAATTGAAGAGCATGCCATGATTCGTTTCAAGGTAGGGTTGAATAAAGATATTTCTTCTAAGATGACCCTTCATAGGTTTGCTACTTTGAATGATGCCTTTGAGGCTGCTCATGAGATAGAGCTAGAATTCAAGGAGGAGAAGGTGGCTAAGTACAATACTTCTTCTTCAAATTCTTGGAGAAAGAGCTAAGGGGTAGTTCAAACATCGTCGAGTTGGAACAAGGGTGCGGATGTCAAGAAGACTTATGAGAAGAATCCCTTTGAGGGGAACGCTCCAAAGTACCCACTAAGAGAGAAAGGTATCGCTGACCCAACCAAATTGCCTAAGGGAATTTAATGTCACAAATGTAGGGGATGGGGTCATATAATGTGTGAGTGTCCCAACCGGTTGATCGCTCTAATGCAAGGAGGATATATACATCTTAGTGTTGAGGAAGAGCCAATATGTGAATGTGAAGAAGATCCCCAAGAAGAGGATGAGTTCTAAGATGGGGAAAATAAGGAGCCAAACCTTTGAGTCAAAGAAGGAGAGAGTGTCGCTCCTCTATATGTAGTGAGGCGAGCAATTATTAGTAAGTCCTTGGATGATCTGAGCCAAAGAGAGAATTTATTTCACTAAAAGTGCTTCATCAAGGATAATGTGTGTTCCTTAATCATTGATAGCGGGAGTTGTGAAAATATTGCTAGTGCTGCATTAGCAGAACTCTTAAAGCTTCCTACTACTAAGCATGCTACACCTTACAAACTTCAATGGTTGAGTGAGTGTGGATAATTGAGGGTGCATCGACAAGTGATGATCAAGTTTAAGATTGGGAAATATCAAGATGAGGTCCTATGTTATGTGGTCCCAATGCAAGCTTGTCATGTGCTAATCGGGAGGCCTTGGTAACATGATCGTTCAACCAAACACGATAGGAGAACAAACAAGTATTCACTTGTGTTGAATGATCATAAGTATGTTCTTCATCCTATGACCCTCTCTCAAGTCAATGATATATATAAAAGGATGAGTGAGTCAAAGGAAAAGACGAAGTGTGAAGAGGAACATATAGAGGCCGAGAGTCAAGAAGAGGAGAAAATAAGGAAGTTGAAAGGAAAGGGCCAAGTGTTGTTGGCTAATTACAAGAAGATAAGGGAGGAAATTGAATTCGCAAGTTCTTTGATCCTTATTACACATAGGGATCATCTGCTACAAACTAACAAATCTCATTCTTCCCTTCTCAATACTATTTCATTTCTTTTGCAGTAATATGAGGATGTCTTCCCAAAGGAGCTTCCAAGAGGATTGCCCCCTCTTCGGGGAATTGAGCACCAAATTAATTTTGTGCCGGGATCACAATTGCCAAACAAACTGGCTTATCAAAGCAATTCGGAGGACACCAAGGAGCTACAAAGGCAAGTTGAGGAACTCCTCAACAAAGGCTATGTGAAGGAGAGCATGAGTCCATGTGCTGTGCAGATCCTATTGGTTCCAAAGAAATATGGAACATGGCGTATGTGTGTCGATTGCCGAGCCATCAACAAAATTATGATAAAGTATCGTCATCCTATTCCTAGGTTAGATGATATGCTTGATGAATTGAATGACTCTTGTGTGTTTTCAAAGATTGATCTTAGGAGTGGTTATCATCAAATTCGAATAAACCCTGGTGATGAATGGAAAACCATGTTCAAGACCAAGTTTGGTCTATATGAATGGTTGGTGATGCCATTTGGTCTCACTAATGCTCCTAGTACCTTTATGCGTCTCATGAATCATGTGATGAAACCCTTTATAGGGAAATTTGTGGTTGTCTATTTTGATGATATCTTGATTTATAGCAAGACCATGCATGATCATGTTGAACATCTGAGATGTGTGTTTGATGTGCTTAGGAAGGAACAACTTTATGCTAATCTTGATAAGTGTTCATTTTATGTTGATGAAGTTGCCTTCTTAGGTTTTGTTATGAGTTCAAGAGGGGTTGAAGTTGACGAGTCTAAAATTGATGCTATTAAGAATTGGCCAATTCCGAAATCTATAAGTGATATTTAAAGCTTTCATGGGCTGGCCAGTGTTTATAGGCAATTTGTCAAAGGTTTTAGTACCATTGCAACCCCTTTGACAGAGGTAATCCGAAAGGATAAACCTTTTAAGTGGGGAGAGGAACAAGCCAAGGCTTTTGAGGCTTTAAAATCTATGCTTAGTTCCGCTCCTTTATTGGAATTGCCTAATTTTGATAAAACATTTGAAGTGGAATGTGATGCTAGTAAAGTAGGCATTGGAGCCGTCTTAATGCAAGACCAAAAGCCCATTGCTTATTTTAGTGAAAAGCTAAAAGGTGCTACTTTGAATTATTCCACTTATGATATTGAGTTGTATGCCTTGATTAGGGCTTTGGATAATTGGCAACACTACTTGTGGCCCAAAAAATTTGTCATTAGGACTGACCATGAGTCCTTAAAGCATATTCGGGCCCAAGGAAAGTTGAACAAAAGGCATGCCAAATGGATTGAATTCCTTGAAACTTTCCCTTATGTAATCCAATACAAAAAGGGAAAGGAAAATGTGGTTGCTGATGCCTTGTCTAGAAAACATGTTTTGATAAATACTTTTCTTCTAAATTGATTGGCTTTGAATGTTTGGAGGCATTGTATCCCAAGGATCTCGTGTTTGCTCATATCTTTAAAGATTATGAGGAATGGGAGAGGGAAAGATGGATGAGGGATAGGTCTTCTACTCCCTATTCCAAGTTTGATGGTTTCTTGCTCAAAGGCAAGAGACTTTGTGTGCCTATGAGCTCTTGGAGAGAACTATTTGGAAGGGAGGCACACGATGGAGGTTTAATAAGTCATTTTGGTATTAACAAAACTATGGGAATTCTCGAGGAGCAATTTTATTGGCCTAAAATGCATAAAGATATTGTTTGAATTTATGGTCAATGTGTTGAATGTCGACGTGCTAAGTCGCGCCTCCTTCCCCATGGCTTATATACTCCACTCCCCACCCCTTAAAGGCCTTGACTTGATATTTCAATGGACTTCATTTTGAGTTTGCCAAGGACCAAAAGAGGTAGAGATAGCATCTTTGTTGTTGTTGATCGATTTTCAAAGATGGCTCATTTCATTCCCTATAAAAAATAAGAGATGCTCCCAATGTAGCATCTTTGTTTGTTGAGCATGTTTTTAAATTGCATGGAATTCCTCAAACCATTGTAAGTGAAAGGGATCCTAAGTTCCTTAGTCACTTATGGAAAGAATTGTGGGGTAGACTCGGTACTAAGTTGTTGTTCTCAACTTCTTGTCACCCGCAAACTGATGGCCAAACTGAAGTTGTGAATAGGACTTTGGGTTCTTTGCTTCATGTTGTAGTGCATGGGAAGTTGACCTCGTGAGAGAAACATTTGCCTTTAGTTGAATTTGCTTATAATCGTGTTATTCATAGAACTATTGGTATGTCTCCATTTGAAGTTGTTTATGGTTTTAACCCCCTAACCCCTTTAGATCTCACTTCTCTCTCTCAAGATATTGTGTTAAGCTTAGATGGGAGTAAGCGAGCTGAAGCCATGAAGAAGATTCATGAAAAGGTGCGGTTGCACTTAGAGAAGAAGAACCAAGATGTACCCTAAAAGGCTAACATGGGCTGTAAGAGGATCGTGTTTGAACCTGGTGACTTGGTGTGGGTACATTTTTGCAAGGATCAAGTTACCACCCATCGCAAGACAAAGCTGATGTCGATGAGTGATTGACCATTTCCAGTGTTGGAGCGACTCAACGACAACGCCTACAAGGTTGCCCTTCCTCCAAAATACCAAGTAAACAACACTTTCAATGTGTGCGACCTGTTACCTTTTCCAACTGTGGTTGATGATGATCTGTCGAATTTGAGGAAAAATTCTTTTTTAAGAAGGAGAGAATGATGTAAAATAAATTTCATCAAGGCCATTTACAAGAAGACAAGCTCAAGACCTTCAAAGGATGCAAGGGCTATTCATGAAAATAGAGGTTCTCGAGATGGTGTTGATGAAAAGGAAGGACTTTCATGCCTTGAAAATTGCTGAAGAAGTCCCTTTCAGCGAGCAGGGTCCACTTGGCACATCACCCAATGGCTTAGGCGATGGCCCCAGTCTACCTAATGTTAGAGAACGTGGATAGTGTGGGTGGTAGTATGGGATGCCATCCATGCATGGCACAAGTAGGCTTTGAGAGTAGTCATGGTTTATTCCTTTATGATGAAATGTTAAATGAAATGAATGTGCTCTTGTTATGATGTTAATGATGATGTTGGTCTAATGTCTAATAAATAAAGGTTCTCTTAATGAAGCTAATGAAGAATGTTGACTTATATGTTTAATGTAATGGTGCATGCTATACTTGGATTGTATTATGAGTTACTCCCTTGTTATGACTTATTGAATGTGAACGTGTCTTGTCTATTGTTGATCCAAGGGAGTACTTAGTGTGAGTAGTAGTATGGGATGCTACTCATACAATGCACAAGTATGACTTAGGGTTGTCCTAGATGTTGGTCCTAATGTGATGTTATGAGTTATGAAATGTTTATGTCTGTTATGTACGTGTATTGTTTAAGGATGGAAAGGATGAATGGTAAGATCACTTTTAGTGACCTTGATGTGGTACTTAGTGTGGATGGTTGTATGGAATGCTATTCATACATTGCACACAGTATAGCTTGAAGGTTAGTTGAGGTGAAGGCCTAATGTGAAGAAATGGTTTATATGTTAATTATGTTATAATGTGACAAAATAACTTGTATGATGGCAATGTTTGTATATTATGCCTCTTATACTCATGTTCATGAAGTTTTCTAATAATACCAATAAGAATGATTTTTAAAGAAAATGTCCCTTTTAAGCATGGATTTTGCATGACTATCATACTTCGTACTTAATTGTGCTAACCCATATTTCTTCATTTTTACCAAAGTGTAGGGTTGTGGAGATTTGATGTTCTTTACTTGGAGGATAGGTTTCTAAGGAGCTTGGAGATGAAGACTTGGTGAATCCTCATAGTTTCGAAGAAAAAACCCACTATGTTCCCTTTATGACTTTTACTTTATGTTTAGAGTTTTTGTATGGGCTATATCCCAAAGTTGTATTCAAAGTATTAGATGGTTTGAGACATAGTATAGAAAGTCTTCCAGTTGTTTTTATCAAAAATAACTTCGGTTGTTAGTAAAATTTTGAATTCTGCCTTATTTTCCTATATTTTTATGTTCAAGAATGCTATGAGACTTGTATGAGACCCCTTCGGGGTTGAGTACGTCGTGTCATGTCTAGGGGGTAGCCTTGAGTCGTGACAAACATGGTATCAGAGCACAAGGTTTTGGAATAATTTTAGGATGTCTCAAACCAGATCTAGTAGAGTCTTGTTCATTGTGTGAAACGTGCCACATTCAAGAATAAGAGGCTATTGGGTGTTAGGAAAGTCTCACTTCTTCATTCAAGTCGTGCCATAGAGTTTAACTCTATAATGTATCTCTTTTATTCCTTATCCGATGGTCTTTAGGTATGACCACTTGAAGGGTATATGCTATAAGGATCGAGGGAGAAAAAGGTGGGTTGTGATGCCAATTATGGCTATGCGACTTGATAGATTGTGAGGTTGTCCTTAGTATGAATAGGTTGCTTCAAGCTTATGTTTAGTTGATGATAGAACCCGTCTTAGTCATAATGAGTTTTGAGGTATGTTGAAAGAGTTAATGAAATGTGGTGTTAGAAATGCCTAGTTGTGTGAATTGAGTAGACTTCTCTAAAAAGAGTAGAGGAGTAATTCACCTTTGTTTAGAATCACCTTGGGTGATGAGTGTGAAAGATTAGTGATGTTTTGCTCCGACCTTAGAATGGAAAGAGGTGAAGTTTAAAAGAGTTTGTATAGGCTTACTCCTAAGTGTGGGGAGTAATGTGCTTAGATAATAAGTTCATTAAGTGTCCTTGATGTTCATAAGTTAGGCTTGCTTGGTGTTTATACCTTAAGAGGTATAGTGAGTTTGAGGAGTTTAGACCTGGTGTAGTAGACTCATATGAGACCTTGAGTGGTGTTGGTAAGGTTGTTTGTGAGCACATAGTGCTTAATGAGGACCTTCGTAGTTTAAAAGCACCGGTATGTTGATTGTTTCTTATAATTGTGAATGTATTGTTAAGGTTCCTATGTTATGTTCATGATTAGCCTTAGTTGGGTTTACTCCTAAGTGGGGGATAGTATGTTGAATAGTAAGGTTGTTGAGAGTTTCGATATCTTTATCTCTTTCTTTATATGCCTATTCAAGCCTAAGAAAAAGAGTTCCTTTAAGGCTTGTTTCATGTTTTGAAGGCATGTGTGATATTGTGTTTCCATCATCTCCCCATGATATGCATGTTCTTGATGAATTCATGTTTAAATGAGAATGATTTTTTATGAATTATGTTCTTCATGTTGAATTGTATTTAGTATGAGTTGCCTATATGCTTCATGAGGTGAATTGTTGAACATGCCTAAATGTGCTTTTAAGAGAACTTGCATAATGGGCCTAATGAGGATATGATGGGCATGATATGAGTTGGAGAAGGTAATTCCTCCAATGAAATGAGAAATGTTGAAGTTTTAATGCATAATGAGTTGGTAGATGTATTTCCTACTTTCTTGAGTTACATGTAGTATGTTTGAGATGGAGTTGATGTTTCCTCCTAGTTTTGTGCATTGTATATGATGTTTCATGCATGATGGGCTGCTAGTCTTGAGTCGTTGATCCCTTAATCTGTTTAGAGTGTCATTCGAGGACGAATGTTTCCAAGTGGGGATAATGTAATGACCTATAAAACGAATTGGTGAAACTAAAGCCTAACTAGTGTGTCTTTGAGTTGATGTGAGGTTAGAGGTGGTTAAATGTTGTTCTGAGCTATGGTTGAGGGATTTAGGGGTTCAAAGTCAAGGTACGACTCCCCAAGGACTACCCTAGGGTCCTTGAGGAGGACCCTAAAGCCTAACCCCCAAGAGCCCAAGAAACAAAAAATCTGCTCAAGCTTTGGTAAACCACAGATGGGACCTACGCCCCATAGGTCCAACCACACCTCATGGGCCAAGGTCCCAAAAGGTGACTTGCAGTCATGAACCACGACTCAGCAACACCGAGTGTGGACTGACCCACGGTCCATGGGTGGGGTTCATGAGTCACCACCTGTGTTGCTGTTTGGACTCGGCCAATGTGGGGATTATTTGGTAAATTCATTTTAAGTTTAGTTTAGTTAATGGACGGTTATTATTGGTTTAGTAAGATATTTTAAGAGTTTTTCAAGTATTAAAACTCTATTTTAGAATTCATTATTTCAAACCACCCCAAAGTTAGCATCACCCCACCAAAAGTTCTCTCTCTAGCAACCTCCATTGGTGGTGAAGGATTCAAGCTCTCATGTTCAAGGTTTCATCTATTTCAAGGGATTTTCATGGAGTTCTTCCATAAAAGGTATGGTGGTCTTCATCCTTAAATTAGTTTCTTTCAAGGAGCCAATTTCAAAGATGATTTCAAGTATTCAAAGTTCCCCAAAAACTAGTTTCCAATCTATGCGTGGGTTCAATTCCATAACGATTTTAAAGGAATTTATATGATGATTTATGAATAGAATGTTGAATTAATGAGGAATTAAGTTGATTGATCCTATGAATCTATGTTTTTCCCCAAATTCTTAAGTTGTGAATTGTGATAGGAAATTGGTTGATCATGAAAGTATGTTGAATTGTTTATGTTTATATTGAATTAGTTGTTGAATCATGTCAATTAATTTATCTATTGTAGTATCTTAGATTTATGTGTTGATGTTGGTTCATAGCCTTGGAAGGCAAGTTCATGAAAAATTTATGTATGATTATGATGTGAAGTCTATGTGTGATCTCAATGAATGTTTTATGATTATGTTTAGAATGTAATTGTGTTATGATTGAAGGTTATTTCTCAATTAACACTTATGAATGATGATGCTATATGTGAAAGGTTATTCTAACATACTCACACACACTCATGAATTAATAATGAATGAAGTTCTATGATTATGTTAATGATGAAGTATTAATTGAAAGGCTATTCTCAATTGTACTATAATGAATGATAATGAGATGTTGTGAAAGGACTTTCTCACAATATGGGAATTCTTTGGTGAAAGGCTATTCTCATCTTTGAATCTATGAGCTATCCAATGAATGAATATTGGGATAGGATGGGTGCTCATCCATGAGTTGAGGTGGGGTATCTAGTAACAATCCATGTAACCCATTTTAATGATGCTCATCTGTGAGTTGAGGCAGGGTATCTAGTAACAATCTCTTATCCCATAATGAACTAATGTAATGAATGTTAAGTACTCTGTGGGGAATAATGCTAAGCACCGAGTGCATATGGCTTGAGATGGGTGCTCATCCGTGAGTTGAGGTGCGGTACCTAGTAGCAATCTTTTGAGATATACTCTCATTCGTGAGTTGAGGAGGGGTATCTAGTATCAATCTCCCCATCCCATAAACTATGTGCCCACATAGTTCTAGCTAGTGGATCCACTTAAGCTAAAAATAATGGTCCTACCTTAGGCAAATAAGAATCTCTTATCTGGTGAGGGTGACACTAGGATTCCATGAATTGCTCACATGGTCTATGTCGGTTAAGGCTTACCCCCACAAAGAATATTAATGAACTATGGCTACTCAAGAATGCACTACTTAGTGTGGGTGGTAGTATGGGATGCCATCCATGCATGGCACAAATAGGCTTTGAGAGTAGTCATGGTTTATTCCTTTATGATGAAATGTTAAATGAAATGAATGTGCTCTTGTGATGATGTTAATGATGATGTTGGTCTAATGTCTAATAAATGAAGGTTCTCTTAATGAAGCTAATGAAGAATGTTGACTTATATGTTTAATGTAATGGTGCATGCTATACTTGGATTGTATTATGAGTTACTTCCTTGTTATGACTTATTGAATGTGAATGTGCCTTGTGTATGGTGGCTCCAAGGGAGTACTTAGTGTGAGTAGTAGTATGGGATGCTACTCATACATTGCACAAGTATGACTTAGGGTTGTCCTAGAAGTTGGTCCTAATGTGATGTTATGACGTATGAAATGTTTATGTCTCTTATGTAAAAGTATTGTTTAAGGATGGGGTTGTCCTAGATGTTGGTCCTAATGTGATGTTATGACTTGTGAAATGTTTATGTCTCTTATGTACCAGTATTGTTTAAGGATGGAAAGGATGAATGGTAAGTTCACTTTTGGTTACCTTGATGTGGTACTTAGTGTGGATGGTGATATGGGACGCTATTCATACATTGCACAATGTATAGCTTGAGGGTTACTTGAGGTGAAGGCTTAATGTGAAGAAATGGCGATGTTTGTATATTATGCCTGTTAAACTCATGTTCATCATGTTTTCTCAAAATGACAATAAGAATGTTTTCCAAAGAAAATGTCCCTTTTAAGCATGGTTTTTGCATGGATATCATACTTAGTACTTAATTTTGCTAACTCATATTTCTTCATTTTTATCAAAGTGTAAGGTTGTGGAGATTTGATGTTCTTTACTTGGATGATAGGTTTCTAAGGAGCTTGGAGATGAAGAGTTGGTGAATCCTCATAGTTTCGAGGACAAAACCCACTATGTTACCTTTATGTCTTTTACTTTATGTTTAGAGTTTTTGTATGGGCTATGTCCCAAAGTTGTATTCAAAATATTAGATGGTTTGAGACATAGTATAAAAAGTCTTTTGCTTGTTTTTTGATAAATGACTTTGATTGTAAGGAAAAGTTTGAAGTCCGCCTTATTTTCCTATTTCTTATGTTCAAGAATGCTATGAGGCTTGTATGAGACCCCTTCGGGGTTGAGTACACCGTGTCACATTTAGAAGGTAGTCTTGTGTCGTGACAGCAACAGTGACCCAATGGATCACCCTCCTTTGAGATTGATGATTCTTAGGGATAGGATCCTAAATTTCAGACAATTGGAGGGTTAATCAATTTATGAGTTGTGGCAAAGGTTTAAGTCCCTATTGCAACAATGCCCAACTCTTGAAATTCCAGACAATATGCTTCTGGAATGTTTCTATCGGGCTCTTGGCCCCGAAAATAGAATCATGGTTGACCAACTCTCTTCGGGCTGCTTGATGGAACATTCCTATGAGGCTGCAACCCAACTCCTTGATAACATGGCTAGGACCAACAAGGAGAAGGAAAAAGACCAAGAATTGGACGCATTGTTGACTCAGCTGGATGTCTTGGCCAAGAAAGTCATGGAATTAAAGGTCGTGTCCAAGAAGAAGGGCATGTACATCCCCCCTCATGAGCGTTGAAAGATGAAGAAGCAAGAGGGTGGGCAACTTGAATAGGTCCTCTTATTCTACACAAAGTCGAAGAACACAATAGAGTGTTAGAGGAGATAAGAGAGAATGTTTTGATGCTAAATCAGATGACGACCTCTCATTCCATGCTCATTTAGCTACTAAGGTCCCAAATGGACCAAGTGCTGAATGATCTCTACCCAGAACCAAAAGAGGGGTTTCCTTATGAAAATGAGGCAAACCCCACTGATGGAACTTAAGTGGGGAGTTGCGTCATGCTATGACGTTAACTAAGGAGCTCCTTGGAAGGCAACCCAAGTGTTTATCACTTTATTTTTGCTTTAAGAAATAATGGTGTGTTGATTGTGTAGGTCAAAGTATGGAAAGTGTTTGAAAAGTACAGGTTGGCGAGCTAATGGTCCAGTTAGCACGTCGTCGAAGAGGTCGGTGAGCCCAACCTAGACCGCTGTTAGACTCAAGACAATTTTAAATTGGAGTCTATAAAACTCGGTGATCCCAAGAGCAACTTGGTAAATCGCCGACTAGGTCAGCGATTGCGATCTAGTTTGCCGTTTGGACCCCTACATTAACTGAAGGTCCTGTAAAACCCGGCGAGGTAAATAACCACTCGGCGTGTTGCCAAGGTCGATGAGCACGACTAATGTTGCCGAATGGGCGAGAATTGGACAGTTTTTTAAAAGGAAAAAGGTTTAAACTTCCAACTCTTTCACTTTCTCTCACTTTTGAACTTCCCAAACTAACACCCACACATTAGTTTCTATATTTTTGCATTTTGATCATATTTTAGTCGTTGATTTGTGCTCGGAGTGGGATTACTTTTCCGCCTAGCATTTCCATCTTTATTAATTCGGCATTAAAGGTTGGTTTTCTGAACCCCAAGTTTATTTTTATAATTTTGTACTCATTTGCAATGATTTTATCTTAGTGATGTGTGTTGGGCCTCTCTGATTATAATTGTTGCTGTGAATGCCTGTTTTAATTCGATATCCTTGCTCGTAATGTTTTTAATGATTGAATTCCCATAATTTTATGCCTTAAAATTGGTTAGACTTTGTAGGGTTATGCTTGCATGTTGTTGGGTCTAGTCGGGTGAAGTTTAAGTAACTCGTAGTTGTGCCAAATGACGTAATTTACCCAATAATAGAGCGGGTGCCATCATTCTTAAGGGCAAAATTTGTCAAATGGCCAAATTGGAAAAATCGAGAGAAGTTTGAGTGTCTCGGGGTAATGGGTGTAGTGGGTCTTGCTTTAATTTAGTGGGTGCATGCTTTGATTTTGTTTTTTCGGGGGTCACGGGGTTGAATTCGAGAAGTTGGGTTGAAAGTAGGCACGCTGGGTCATTTGATGAGCTGCGTCGAGCTCGTCGAACCACACGACGGTTCACCGAAGTTCCCCATCTCGCCTTTAATTTCATTCCAAATGAGTTTTTTCATTATGTAACTTTTGGCGAGAAGCTTGAGGTCGCCGAAGGCACTCGACGAGTCGGCGAAAGTCTTTTTGATCGCCTTTTGTCTGCACCCCTAAACCCTTTTTGCACTGTAACTTTTGGTGGGCTAATCCTTGCTCACCGAATGCTGTCGGTGATTCACCGAAAGGTCTTCCCATCGCCGGCATGCTAAATTTTTCTAAGATTTTAGAGCCAATCATTTTGGTGAGCCCGATCTAGCTCGTCAAAGTGATTCGGCGAGTCTGTTTGCAACTATTTTTCTATAATCTTTCTTTAAGTGTTTCTCGCTTTTTCTTGATATTTTTGCAGGCATGGTAAGGACCAATATTGACATGCCACCCGAAAAAGAGCACTGGGTATTACAATAAATGAAAGGGGGGGTCAAATCCTCCTAAGAAGGGAAGGCAAGAGCTTCTATTGGGAGACAAAGGGAGAGGCAAGAGGCCTACATCTGACAGGGTGACTACTGGTTCCCAGGCTGCTTTATCTGAACCTGAGGATGACCAACTCTTACAGTCCTCGAGGGCTGAAATCTGAGCTAGATCTCACCTGACTCGGCTAGAGTCCAGTCATCTCCCATACCAGAAGACTCAGTGCCAGCTCTGGCACCAACTATGGCTCCAAAGCCACCAGTCATCCCTCCTCCTAGGCTTCTCAACAGGTTGAACGATGATGGTTTGCGAACCATCCTCGAGGAGAAGTTGCTATCGACAGAAGGGCTTGAGGGAAAGTACTCTGATGTTAGGGACACCTTCCAATTCCATAGATTTGAGCAGTTCACCAGGCCCCGAGGCCTTTATATTCCTTCATGGATTCAAGAATTCTATGCAATAAGCGGTTACTTGGTCCCAAAGAGAAAGAAGAAGGAAAGCGAGTTCAAACCGGTTAAGTCGGTCATGGTTTGGGGTAAGAAATTTGGGTATAGCAGTGAGTACATTAACACTGTTTTGGACAGAGATCTGCATTTTTCATGTTCCTACGAGGGATTGCCTATCGCTCTGTCACTTGATGAGTTAAAGGGATGGCTGGCACAACACCTCTTATTTTAGATACCACCGCGAGGTGGATCGAGGTAGGAGCCCCCATTGGGAAGAGAGACATGAGTATAGCTACCCGGTTCTGGTTTGGCTTTATCAGCAGCACCATTATACCATCCCAGAACAAGTTTATCCTCTGCCATCCTATGGCGGCATGCCTTGGCTCTATCATATCCAAAAGGCGAATTGACCTAGGCCTTATCATTAAGCAAGAGATGGCCATGAGCACCCAATAGAGTCAAACCTCATTACCATTCCCGATCCTGATCATAGAGCTATGTCGGTGTTCTGGAGTACCCTGGGATGATGCAAGAGGTTTTGAGTTTACCCTGTCTTCCTCCACAAACATCCGTCGTATTGAAGCCGAGTATACTAAAGAGGAGGCTGATAGGAGGAGGGCAACTCCGATGGGCAAATCCCCGAAGGTGGACGTTGATTCAATACCAATATAGGCATCTTTGCCTACTCCGGCCTCTAGGCCTTAAGGTACATCTAACCCTTCTTCTTCTTCACAGGCCCCGGGTGCCTTTACATCTTCCCTGCCCACAAGGATCACTCAGACTATGCTCTTGAAGATGGGGTATCTGACCCATTCAGCTGACGTGAGGGCGACCATACTTGACAGATCCATCCCATGGATGGTCGAGAGTGCCATCATTGCTGCACTGACCCCCTCCAGACTTTTATTGACACTCTCACCACGAGAGTTGTGGTTTGTGAGAGAAGGCAGGGGGAGACCTCCGAGGTGACGACTTTAAAAGCCGACGTAGCAAATTTGAGAAAGTTAGTAGACTATCTAAAGTCTACTAACTTCACTTCACTACTGGAGGCAGCAGATGATTTGGATGCTTCTAAGACTTCAGAGATTCCTCTGGCTACCAGCGAAGATGTGCATAGGGATGATACAACAGTTAATGAGTCAAAGGCAGAGAATGATGAGGAGCTAATAGAGATCAGGGAAGAGAGAATATATAGAGACTTGCCAGATCTTAAGGAGACAATTGTGCAGTCGATGATCCAGACATCACTGACAGAGACATCCATGTGTGGGTCCAGTGGAGCTGTTCCTTCTGATGTGACTCTGGGCACTGATGCCCAAGTTCAGAGTGATGCACCGGGCACTAATGCCCAGAAAGATGGAGTGACTGGGTAGAAATGATCCCTTCTTTACCTCCCTCTCTGTCATACTTTTGACTTTTGGATATTATGTTGTTTGCATTTGAGCACAAATGATTTTATTTGTGGTGGGGTGAGGCCCACCTTTTGTGACTTTTGTTTTGTGTATATATTTGGGTTTTGAGCCATTATTATGTCTTACACTACTTTTGTGGATGATTGAGCTTGTGGCTCTGTGTTCTTAATTTTAAATGATTTTTGGACCCTTTCGAAAAAATTGTGCCACCTCTTGTTTGTGTTGAATGTGGTTGTTCTCTTGCAAATTTGAGTATCGGTTTTGATCAATACCGATGACTTGAATAGTTCTCATAATCGAACAAAAATTAATGTGCGGCTACGATGAGGCCAAATGAAGTTGCATAGACAATATGTGAACTTTTTGCAACTTGTTGTGACTAGCCAAGTATTGAATTGAGTCTCTTATGATTAACATTGCACACTAGCGAAAGTGTGGAGTCTTGTTTGACATTGGTTTCAATGCCTTGTGTGATGAGCTTACCGTGAACTATGTGCAATGACACCTAGAATTTGTCCCGTTGGTCCGATTGACTAAGTGATGCAATCTCGTGATATGATCTTAGGCAACTTTGAAATGTGTGAAATAATTTGACATTATACCTATTTTGTGGCCTACCTTGCCCGCTTGAACACCCTATAAGGTTTAACCTTTTCTTGGAAGAAACTTGATGAAATGGGGACCTTTCTTGATCCATTACCCATAATCCTCATGATGTGTGGTTTGTGTGAATAGCCAACTTAGGTGAAAAGTCTAAGTTGGGGGTGTGGTGAAAAGAGAAGGTAAATCAAAAAGTGCAAGAAAGTCCCCTTTGACCCATGGTTTTGAGAAAAATGGAACCCCTCCATACAAAAAAAAAGAGAGAGAAAAATAAGAAAAGATGAAAAATAAAAAGAATGAAGAAGTTGTGGAATAAAGTTGTGAAAGTGCAAAGAAAATGGGGTTTCCAACAGTCCATGGAAAGTGAATAATGGGGTGACTTGTGAGCACAAATGAAAATGATGAAGAAAAGGAAATAAAGTGTTGTTCACACCACATTTCATGAGGATTACAATCATTGAGCCTAAATGCCTATACCTTTGCACTCAACCCCGTTACAAGCCCTGTAAAGACCTTTTTGATCTTGAGTGAGCTAAAACAATTGTTGATTGGAAAATAAGGACAAACTTATGGGTGAAATCATGCGTTGTGTTCATCTTTGTGAGTGAGCGTTGCATTTGATTTCAGAGCTTTAACTGGTAAACCATGGTGTGTGAATATGGAATCAATTTTTGTGTGCATTCATGATTGAGTCTTGTGTAGCACTGTTTGAGACATCCTTTTTGAACTGTTGAACTTGAGTCTTACTTGAGGACAAACAAAAGGTTAAGTTGGGGGTGTTGATGAGTCCACGATTTGGACTTATTTAGGGCTTTATTTTATTAGGTTTAGTGTCCTCAAATGGATATTTTGTGCCAATAACTGATGTAAATCCTTGATTTTCAGGTATTTGGATTGAGGAACAAAGCATGGACACTTATGAGCAAAAAGGAACAAGGCAGTTGAAAGAATGAAAAAAGAAGGCCTGAGGATCTCCAAAACTATTGGGCGAGTCGCCGAATGGCCATGGTCACGCCTAATGTTCTAGTGTGCCAAGCCTTGAAGGATAAAATCAAGTCAGAGGTTGAAAGGAGCAGTCAGTGAGTCACCGAACAATTCCGCAATACAGTGTTATATAGCCCAATGTTTCAGAACCTGAATATGCTGAAGGCCAAATCAGAAAGGCGATGGAATTCACGAAAGGGTGGATCAGCGATCCCGACTTATTGCGCCGGATGATCCTTCACAACATATTTTTGGTGACTATAAATACATTTTTGAATATTTAGTTTTGGATGCATTTAGACATTATTATTGATTTTGTTCAGTTTTCAAGTTGAGAGCTTAGAACTGAGGTTTGAGACAATATTTCATTAGAAGATTTCCATTTCTAAGAAATTGGAAGTGGATGTCGAAGATTCTTCATCTTAGACCTTTGTAAAGACTATATTACTATTACCCAGTTGATGGAAACACAATTTGGTAACAATTTTTACCTTTTTATGATGTCTAGCTAAAACCCCAATTCTTGGGGTGTGATTATGGGTTGATTTAGCTGCTGAGTATTGTTAATTGATAGTGTAAATGCTGTTTAAAAAGCGATTTCATTCAGTAATTGTGGCTTAATCTAAAGGGTTGTAGTTTCAAATGCAACTCTACCTTTGTGTTTTTTGCTTGCTCGAGAGAGAAGTTTTAAAACCAATATTACTGCTTTGATAGTCTGTGGGTATTGGGTTGTCATGGGTTTAGCTCAAGAAAGTGAATCCTAAACCCTTTTCCACACATTCAGCTCGAGAGAGTGAATGGACTAAAGCGTAGGTTGTTTTTAATTGCTGCTTGTTGGTGGTCGAGAGAAACCAATTTGATTCGGGGTAAATTGTTCGAGAAAAAGTTTATCCCCACTAAAGTCTAGATTATTCACTGAGTTACATCTATTATCTATTAATTGCAATCACCCATTTGTCTACCTTAGCCCATAATCCAATCACATCCCACGAACCCATCCATATTTGTTATTTTTGTGTTATTTGCTGTTGTAGCTGATAGTTGAAACCAAATCCCCTTGTTATTTGACACTTGTGTCTCCCCAAACTTGAACCATGATTTTATTTGTAAATGTTTTTACCTATGATTGACTTGAGTATATTCATGCTTTTCTATTGATTCTCAAATACGTACCATTCCCTTGGGGACTCAACCCTAACTCACTTAGTTGGGTTATATTACTAACTAACGATCGTTGACACTTAGTATTGGATGAAGTGTCTTTGAAATATTATTAATCACCCTCACATCAAGAAACGATTCCATGCTCTCACAAAGCAGTTTCAACAAAGGTAATAGGAAATCAATGCAACTCTCACTCTCTCAAAGAGAAATACATGCAAGCCTTGTCCCATAGGTTTGCCCATATTTTCAATCATTACACAACCTAGTTCATGCAAGATCTCAAAGATGTTATAAGTTTTTAATGGGGCTGAAGGTTAAGGCATGGTCAATTGGGATTGGTGACTTTACCTTTTCAAAACATTATTACAATCATCATTACCTCTTCTCAAGTTCTTTTTCAATTGAGAACTCAATCATTATCTTGCCACTCATTTTATTTGGACTCCCCATTTATTCTACGTATTCCTCTTTTTTATTTTCAGTTTTCTCTCATTCTTTCCTTTTCTTTATAAGGAGGGGTTCCTTGTTTCTGGTAACACTTTCAAGGTTGAGCATTATTTCATCATTCTTTGCCCTTTACTTAGCTTTCATTCATCCTTTCTTTCCACACCCAAACTTAGGATTTTTGCCTAAGTTGGCTATTCAAATATTACAATGCTTTAAAAAGATTTTAGGTAAGAAGGTAAGGACAATATTGTTCAAGTTCAGAGGCTTTCTTTTGGTTGACAACATGTCACGACTCAGGGGTATCCCCTAGATGTAACAAGATGTATGATACCCCGAGAAGCCTCATACAAGCCACTAAGCATATCATAACATAAAGTAATAGAAAAGGTGCGGGAATTTAAAGCTTTTCAATACAATCAAAGTCTTTTATAAAAGCAAGCTGAAGCCTAACTTGACATTGTCTCAAACCATCTAAACATAAGAATTAAATCTTGGGACGCACCCCATACAATAGTCTCAAACAAAATAGAAAGACATAAAATAGATAGGGTGATCCAATCCTCGAATACAATAAGGACTCATTAAAGCTTCACTTCCCAATCCTCCAGGAACCTAACCACAAGTGTGTGAATTGGGAATGCCGGACCCTACATTTGATAAGAATATAGGCAAAAGTATGTGTTAGTACAATCAATTACTAAATATGATGGCTAGCATAAACAACATAAACAACATAAACATAAGCGTTAGCCAATATAAGACATAAGGCATAAGCATAATCAATAAATGTAAAGCATCAAAATGGTAGAGGGATACTTCCTTAAGTACCCTCACTTATATTTATCTAAGACTTAGGTCATCCGCCTCTACAATGGAAGGCATATCTAGCAACACTCCAAGCAAACATCATTATACATAATCACATTAGTCATACTTACTTTTGAAGACATGGGGATTCGCCTCCATGCCTAGTTCTTAAAGGCTAATGGGTATTCACCTCTTGCCTTACTTTCTTTTAGATTGTAGGTACTTGCCTCCACAACCTCATCATATGATATGGGTACTCGCCTCCACATCATTTCATAAGGAGCATGGGTACTAACATCCATTTCCATTCATCATAGTAAGAACGTGGGGACTCACCTCTTGTTCAAGTCTAAGGAGTAGGGGAATCGCCTCATATCCTTTCATATGGAGGTCAAGGGTAATCGCCTCTAGCCTCATCATTCATTAAGCATTTTAGTCTAGATTCATTTTAGGTGAGCAATCCTTTCAACCTAGAATCATTCATGTGAGTAAACCTTTCACATTCATACAATAATGCTTATCAATTCATTATAGGAAGTATCTCTTCCACATCATAACATTAGCAATCAACAATGCATAATCTAGCCTTTACTCTCAAAGCACTACATTTCATGATCATCACCTATGCTATACTCTCAAGCAATTAGCATCATGTTCATCATATATGCTTCAATCTAAAGCAATTCTAGTCACATGATATCAAACACACTATATCAATTCAACCCTAAAACAATAGGATGGGCATGAGTACATGTAATTTCATTATAAATACATGCGATTCTTTCAATCTATTCATAAATAATCATAATACACTCAATTGGATCAACATTAATCATAACCCACAACAATGGAAGAAACCCTAACTAAATTGGGGAAATTCTTCTTCAAAATGTGGAATTCTTGGGGACTCCATTGGAGAAAGGATCCCAAGGATGAAAAGCCATCATACCTTGATTAAAAAGCCCTCACAATCTTGAAAATGGGAGACTTGATATTGGCCTAACATCAAAATCCTCCTTCTTCTTCCAACATCTAAAGAGAGAATATTTGAGAGAAGTGTTTAGAATTCTTTAAGGATTTTGAGAGAATGACTTAGTTGGGGGATTTTGGGGGTTAAAATCACTTAGTTAGGTGTCTTAGACTTAGGCCAAATGACACCACTTCAATTTAATTAAAACTGGAAAGACCCTTAAGTCCCTAAAATTAACGCCGGTGATGAACCACGGACCCCTGACCGACGGTCCATCGACTGTCCTATAGCCCGTCCTAGTTAGTGGTGGTCCATGGTCAAAGAATTTGGCCAATCCATGGACTGTGGACCCATCCATGGGGCGTGGGTCCCGATCGTGGTTCACTTCCTAAAACGGTGCCTCATGATGTCCATTCAGGGAGCCCTTCCATGTGGTGTGGGTCCAACCACGGGGCATGGTTGGCCCTCCTGGGTAACACATGTAGGTTTTTCTATTTGGCTAGTTTTACCTTTTTAGGCTACGAGGTGTTACATTATCTCCCCTTTGGGATCATTCGCCCTCGAATGAGATTCTACCCACATTTCTAAATGAAAAGACTCAAGACTAGCAACCCATCATGCATGCCACTCATCTAAACGCACACAACTAAGGAGGAAACATCGACTCTTATCTCAACATACTCAATACGCCATAAGGAGGTAGGAACTACATCTAACAACCCAATATGCATGAAATCTTAACATTTCTCGTGTTCAAGGAGGAAGTACCATCTCCAACTCAAAACAATGCTCAATACAATCTCATGGAGCTCATATGCAATTCAATCTCAAAGAGCACAAATTCAAGGAGGGGATCTCCACTCCAAATCAAAGCATGGTCTACAACTTACCTCATGAAGTCTATAAGCAACTCATACTTAATACTAAACAACATGAGGAACAAACAGCATAAAATCCATTTCTTTCAAAACGTAAGCTTTTCATGAACATGCAATTTTATGGAAACCATGGAAACACATAAAATACACATGGCTTCAAACATAATCGAACAAGAGGGACTCATTACCTTAATCTAAAATAGAAGGAAAAAAATGAGGATTCCGGGACATCATATCATCTTCTGCCTCCCAAGTAGCACCCTCAACTAGATGGTTTCTCCATCAAACCTTATCGGAAGCTACCTCTTTATTCCTCAATCTTTTAACTTGCCGGTCTAAGATCTCAACCAGAAGTTCTTCATAAGGTTCTCTTTCACTTCCAATCCTTCTAGGGGAATTATGGATGTTGGATCTCCAAAACACTTTTTCATCATAGAAACATGGAAAATCGGATGCACCAATGTCAACTCATTTAGAAAATCAAAAATCAAGCTCATATGCAACCTTACCAACACGTCTTAAAATTTAGTATGGGCCTATAAAACGAGGACTAAGCTTCCCTTTATTACCAAACTTCATCACACCTTTCATGGGTGAGATTTAAGTAAACCCAATCATGTACATCAAATTCAATGTCTCTCCTTCTAACATCGGCATAAGACTTTTGTCAACTTTGGGCCATTCTCAACATCTCTCTCTCAAAAATAAGAAACTCAAGGTGAAAGAACCTCTTCAATAGTTTGGTTCTTAAAGATCATGGGGATCCTTTACTGATTATTCTTTCTTTCAAGGAGCCCAATCAAAAGGTTTTCAAGGTTTTTCAAATACACAAAAAAGCAATGGGTTCTTGCATTAAATAATTTCAAATGATGTTTCATGTGGTTATTAATGATTATTTATGGTTTTAAGAAAGAAATATTTGTGAACCCATGTCTTCTCAAATTCTTTAAAAGCCATAGTAGCCTTGAATGGTCATAAATTGGGATTTAGACTTTATGTTGGTTATTGGATATTGTTTAGCTTAGCTTGTATAGTTGATTGTTGTTATTATCATTGTTATTGTATTGTTAAATTGTTGGAAGATGAGGATGACGAAGATAGGATTGTGGCTTATGGCCTTTGAAAAGGATGGTGAGATGGCTTGATCTCTTAGTATTAATAATATTGTTATTAATTGGCTTGATCCACCTTTGGTGGAGGTGGTTATTTGTTGTATTGTTGTGAATTGAGGCCATGAAGGGCATTAGGTGAATGTTATTATATTGTTGTATTATTATACACATATGAGGCTAGATGTAAAGTCCTATGTGCCATGGAGTTTCTCTCTATAATGTCTTCCCTTTTTTTTTTTTCATATGTGATGGTCATTTGGGTGTAACCTTTGAGGAACTTTTAATGTTGCAAGGATTGAGGGAGAGAATGTTAGTTGTGATGCCAACTATGACTTGGTGACTTAGTAGGTGTGAGGTGAAAGATTGTGGTGATGACTTTAGTATGAATGGGATTCCTTTGGTTATGCGTGTTGTTGGTAGTATCCGGCTTAGTCATGAGGAAGTTTTGTGATGTGTTGAAGGAATTTGTGAAATGTGTGGTGATTTAGAAATGCTAGGTGTAATGAGTATAAAAGCCTAGTGTTGTTTTGATCCGACCTTAGGATGGAAGGAGGTGAATTTGAAAGAACTAGTAAGAGTTTCTCCTAAGTGGGGAAATATGTGGTTAGATGATAAGGTCTTCAAGTGTGGTTGATGTTTATGAGTTAGGCTTGAAGGATGTTTTCATTACAAGAGGTTTAGTGAATTAAAGAGTTGGGTAAGAATGGTTTTGGTAAGATTGATGGTATTTTCATTGAGATTTTTATGAGATGTTAAGGTTGACCTTAGTTGGGTTTACCCTTAAGTGGGGGATGGTACGATGAGTAGTGAAGTTGTAGAGAAGTGTTGATATCCTTACCTACTTCACTCAAGCCTAAAACAAAGAGTTCCTAGAAGCTTGGTTCATGTTTTGGAGTCTTATGTGAAAAGGAGTTTTTCCATGGTCTCCTTATGTCATGCATGTTTTAAATGAATTCTTGTTAAATGAGAAAATGAGTTTTCATGTTTCATGCCCCTCATGTTGATAGGCAATTAGAGTAAGTAACCTATGTGATTCATGAGGTGAATGGTTTAAATGTGCTTTTAAGAAGTAATTGCATAATTGGCCGAAGATCATATGATAAGCATGATTTGAGTTGGAGGAGGAAATTCCTCCAATGAAACGGAATATGTCTAAGTTGCATGCATATTGAGTTCGTAGAAGTAGTCCTATTCTCTCATGTAGTATGATGTGTGTTTTAAATGGAGATTTTTTCTCCTAAGTTGTGCATTGTGTGTAATATGGCATACTTGACTTGATGATGTGAATTAAATGAACATGCTTGAATGTGTTCTTATGAAATGGAATGTTAGCTCCTTATGTGGTGGAAACTTTCCTAAAGATTAGAGGAGGTAGTTCCTCCCATGTTTATGTGAATTAATGAGGTTTGCGCATTTCCATAAAAACAGTTTCAAATGATGTTTCATGTGGTTATTAATGATTATTTATGGTTTTAAGAAAGAAATATTTGTGAACCCATGTCTTCTCAAATTCTTTAAATTTAGCCTAAAGTGAGTTTAATGATTTTGAGTAATTGATGTAGGATTATTGAGTGGTTGATGTGGGTTGTTCTTATATGATCTTAGCTATGTTGAGTTGCTAGAAATTGTTATTGAATGGTATAATATGAGGTAGTAGCCTTGAATGGTCATAAATTGGGATTTAGACTTTATGTTGGTTATTGGATATTGTTTAGCTTAGCTTGTATAGTTGATTGTTGTTATTATCATTGTTATTGTATTGTTAAATTGTTGGAAGATGAGGATGACGAAGATAGCCATGGAAAGAGGGTAAGTTGATCAAACTTGATAAATATTGTATAATTGGCATGGAATTGAGTATTGTGGCTTATGGCCTTTGAAAAGGATGGTGAGATGGCTTGATCTCTTAGTATTAATAATATTGTTATTAATTGGCTTGATCCACCTTTGGTGGAGGTGGTTATTTGTTGTATTGTTGTGAATTGAGGCCATGAAGGGCATTAGGTGAATGTTATTATATTGTTGTATTATTATACACATATGAGGCTAGATGTAAAGTCCTATATGAAGCTATATGTGAAGGTATGATGTGAATGAGTTTATGTGATCTTGTGATGATCCTATTATGGTCTATTTTGCATATTATCATGAAATGGAATTATTATGTGATGTTTATGGTTTTCATGCTTCCATGATCAAATTATGAAGGTTGATATATATATGTATGTTGTTGGTGGGCTGATTTATATGTATTTCGAAATTGGTTGGACTTAGTACTCTTGAAGTACATGATTTCATTTACATGAACAATAGCCCATCATGTGTTTGATAAAATGCCCATTTATAGAATCCTTAGGAAATGGAAGGTCCAATGTACGTCCTATGAATCGAATAGCTATATAATTATTGAAATGATGATGAAATGGACACATGTATATGATTTTCTCTATATAAGTGTTGTGAGTCGACCAAGCCTAGTACGGGGGTAGTAGGCCCGTATAACCGTATCGAGGGTTGGTACCTTGGTTGCCTAGTACGGGGGGTAGTACGCCCGTATAACCGTATCGAGGGGTTGGTACCTTGGTTGCCTAGTACGGGGGTAGTAGGCCCGTATAACCGTATCGAGGGTTGGTACCTTGGTTGCCTAGTACGGGGGTAGTAGGCCCGTATAACCATATCGAGGGGTTGGTACCTTGGTTGCCTAGTACGGGGGTAGTAGGCCCGTATAACCATATCGAGGGTTGGTACCTTGGTTGCCTAGTACGGGGGTAGTAGGCCCGTATAACCATATCGAGGGTTTGTACCTTGGTCCCTAGCTCGGGGGGTGGTAGGCTAGGGTAACCACATTGAGGGGTTTGTACCTCATTCGCCTCTCCAAGGGTGGTAGGCCTTGGAAATACTATATTGATGGTCACTCACCACACATGTACTATGCCCCACTAAATATGATTTATTTTATGTAAGCATCATTATACATATCCTCTCATTAATATGCTATCTATCGGGTATGATTATGCACTTTGCCTATAAAGTCCTTATCTAAGGTAATCTTGGGGAACACTTAAGTGTGCTTGAAGAGGATTGTGTGGGCGGTCACTTCTTGTCTCACTCAAGTGTGTCTTAAGGTTATATTAGGTAGAGGTCCTATGGTAATGAAATGACATGTGTCCTTCTAAAGTTAAGCATGAGTTGTATATGGATTTATATTAAGTATATGTATGGTTGGCTATGGTCTAATATGTTAATGTTGACTTGTATTATGTCTCTTATACTTGCAAAGGAAAGGTTTTATCAAAGGACATGAAAGCATACCTTTCTTGTAAATGTCCGTTGTGCATATTTTCTTGCATGGTCTCCATACTTAGTACTTAATTGTGCTAACCCCTTTCTTTTGCTTTTTGACTAAAGTGTAGGGATTTGGAGATGGTGATATGTCATGACTACTTGATAGGTTTTTAAGAGTTGAAGATGAAGACTTGGTGAGTCCTCATAGATTCGAGGGCAATAACCAACATGTTCTTTTTGTATCTTCGTGAGTGAAGAAAGTTTTAATTCCTTATGGTTTTGGTGTCTATGCAATGAATGAATGCTAAGAGGCTTGTATTAGACCTCTTCGAGGTCGAGTACGCCGGTTACGACTAGGGGTGCTCCCGGGTCGTGACTGGGATCTACACCTTATAGGCAAATTCTATCAAGGAAAGATAGTCATCCCAACTTCCCTTGAAATCTATCACGCAAGCCCTAACATATCTTTCAATGTTTGGATTGTTCTTTCCGCTTGCCTATCAATTTGGGAGTGAAAAGCTATGTAAGCTTAACTTAAGTGTTAAGACCCTTTCGGAATGACTTCCAAATATGTGAAGTAAATTAAGTGCCTCTAACGGAGATAATAGACAAGGCCACTCCATGCAACCTTACCATCGCTCTCAAATATAGCGTAACATAATCTTCTGTCGTATAGAAAACCTTGACGGGAATGAAATGGGCTGACTTTGTCATTAGGTCTACTATAACCCAAATCAAATCATATTGGTACCGAGTCCGTGGCAACCCTACTATGAAGTCCATATTCAAATCTTCCCACTTCCAAGTAGGAATGCTAATATGTTGGGATAAACCTCCCGGTTTCTGATGCTCAACCTTCACTTGTTGGAAATTAGGACACTTAGCCACAAATTCTGCAATATCCTTCTTCATCCCATTCCACCAATAGATCTCCCGCAAGTCACGGTACATTTTGGTGGCTCTCAGGTGAATAGAATACCAAGAGCTATGGGATTCTGATAAAATTTGTTCCCTTAAGTCATCGACATTTAGAACAAATAAATGACTTTGGTAATTTAGGACACCACCTCTCTCTTGGGAGAAAGCCTCTACGAACTTCTTTAGTACTACTTTCTTCAATTCTACTATGGTCGGATCAAGACATTGCTTGGCTTTAACATTGGCCATGAAAGACGATTCAGAACCATTATGGACCATAAAACCAACCTTGGTGGAATCCACTAGTTGAACTCCTAATCGTGCCAACCTATGAACATCTCGAACTAACTCTTTTCTCTCCTCATCAACATGTGCATCACTACCCACAGATTATCGACTGAGGGCATCCACCACCATACTTTCTTTACTGGGGTGATAAAGAACACTCATGTCATAATCTTTCAATAACTCAAGCCAATTTCTTTGGCAAAGATTTAGATATTTTTGGGTAAACACATATTGCAAGCTCTTGTGATCGGTAAACACATTAACATGGATCCCATACAAGTAATGCCTCCAAATCTTTATGGAAAATACAACCGCTGCTAATTCAAGATCATGGGTAGGTTATTTCTTCTCATGAACCTTTAGTTGCCTTGAAGCATAGGCAATCATCTTACCATTTGGCATAAGCACACATCCCAAACCCACTCTAGAGGTGTCACAATATACCACAAATCCATTCATACCTTTCGATAGGGTCAATACCGGAGCGAAAGTAAGTCTATCTTTCAACTGTTGGAAACTTTTCTCACAAGATTCCGACCATAGTAACTTGGACTTATTTTGAGTTAAAGCCATCAAAGGAGAAGCAATGGAGGAAAACCCCTCAAAAGATCTTCTATAATAACCGGCTGAACCCAAGAAGCTTCTAATATCTGTCAGTGATAGAGGTCTAGGCCAACTCTTGACCGCATCCATCTTGTTTGGATCTACCTCAATACCTTTGTTGAAACTATATGGCTAAGGAAAGTTATGAACCTTAACCAAAATTCACATTTACTTAACTTCGTATATAGTTGTTGGTCCTTGAGAATTTGTAATACAATCTTCAAATGATCAATATATTAATTCTCACTTCTTGAATAGATCAAAATATCATGTATGAACACAATCATGAACATATCAAGGTATTGTCTAAACACACTATTCATCAAGTCCATAAATGCCTCCGAGGCATTAGTCAAACCAAAAGACATAACCAAGAACTCATAATGACCATATCCGGTTCTAAAAGTAGTTTTTGGAATATCTTTTTCTTTCACCATCAATTGGTGATAACCCGTCCGGAGATCAATTTTAGAGAAATAACTTGCCCCTTGGAGTTGATCAAATAAGTCATCTATTCTCAGAAGAGGATACTTGTTCTTGATGGTCACTTTGTTCAATTGGCAGTAATCAATACACATTTGGAGTGAACCATCTTTCTTCTTAACAAATAACACCGGAGCACCCCATGGAGAAATACTCGGTTGGATGAAAACCTTATTCAATAAGTCCTTCAATTGTTCCTTCAACCCCTTAATTTCCATCAAAGCCAGTCTATAAGGAGCAATATAGATAAGTTAGGTATCGGGGAGAAGGTCAATCCCAAAGTCTATTTCCCTTTAGGGAGGAACACCAGGTAAATCAGTGAGGAAAACTTCCAAAAACTCTTTTACAATAGGGACCGACTCAAGAGTAGGAGTTTTGGACTCCATATCCCTCACCCTCACTATGTGGTAGACACAACCCTTCAAAATCATTTTCCTAGCTTTTAGGTAAAAAATAAATTGACCTCTAGGCATAGAATTTTCCCCTTTCCACTCAAGGATATGCTCATTTGGAAACTGAAATTTGAACACTCTAGTCCTACAATCAATGAAGGCATAACAAGAATGCAACCAATCCATACCCAAGATGACATCGAAATCTATCATGTCAAGTTCTATAAAATCAACCAAAGTAACTCTATGGGACAAGTAAATGGGACATCTTCTATAAACCCTCTTAGACATCACAGAATCACCAAACATGTGTAGAAACAAAAAAAAGTTCTAACAATATATCGGGAAGCATATCAAATCTCATAGATACAAAAGGAGTCACAAATAACAAAGTAGCACCCAGATCAAGTAAAGCATACACATCTATATGAAAGACTTTTAACATACAAGTCACAACATCTGGGGAACTTTCTTAATAACCTCTAGTTTGGAGAGAATAAAAATGATTTTGCTTAGGAGCATTCTCACCCGAACCACTCAGACCGGATGAAGGGTATGGTTGAGCCCTATGATGACCATCTCCATTATTCTTGGCAACCGAAGGACAATCCCTTATTATATGATCCATTTTACCACACCTTAAACACACATTAGAGCCTGCTAGCCACTTCCCTTCATGGTTCCTCCCACATTTATCATAATTAGGCATCAAAGATCTACCTCCATCTTTTTGAGGTTTAGGGTTAGGCACCCTTTAATTTCTTGGACTTAGAGGAGCATTTGTAGAACCTTGCCCGGAGTACCTTTGCCGAAATTTAGAACGACCCCGTCCACCGGACCTAGAATGTACAAAGTTGCCATCATCCACTTTAGCCCTTATTGTTTCCCTATATTATTCTTTGATATTTTCTTCCTCAATTATTTGGGCATGCACCATGAGGCGAGAAATGTCCATGTCATGGACAAGCATTGCGGTGCGGCACTCTTTTACTACCATGTCAGACACTCCCGACACAAACTTACTCATCTTGGCCCTACGATCCGCCACAATGGAAGGAACATACTTGGATATTTGAGTGAACCTCAAAGCATATTCCCTTACACTCATATTTCCTTGCCTAACGTTGATGAACTCAAGTAACTTGGCCTCTCTCATCTCTAGAGGAATATTCTTTCAAGAAAAGCACTTTTGAACCTTTCCTATTCTATGGGACCCACTTCCACCAGCCTTGCATCTTTCCACTAATTAAACCAAATCTGAGCAGCCCCTTTGAGTTGGTAAGCGGCTAGTTCTGCCTTCTCTACTAAAGTCACACCCATGATAGCAAGTACCTTATAAACCTCGTTGATAAACTATTGAGGCTCTTCCTCAAGTTTGGAGCCATAAAATTTGGGTGGGTTCATTCTTCTGAAGTCTCTCACTCTTGCCGCCGCCGTACCCACACTTGGGTTCACAAGGGCTACCACCTCTCTGTTAGCTTGTCCATCATGTCTTGAGGCATTACTTAGAATGCCGACCTAAACTCCACATTAGTCACATTTTCATTCAATGGGTCAATCGGAGTTTGAGAAGGAACCTCTTGCTCAACATTGCCTTCCTCCAACCTTCTAGGTTAGCCCTCTTAGTAGTCATTTCGTGAAAACCATCGGGCATGGATTAGGAGAGAGACTTATAGAGTTAAACTCCATGGCATGACTTAAAGAAGTGAAGAAGTGGAATTTCCTAAACATCTAATAGCCTCTTATTTATAAATGTGGCGCGCTTCACATTTATGAATAAGACTCTACCAGACGAGGTTTGAGACATCCTAGAACCATTCTAAACCTTATGCTCTGATTACCATATTTTTCACGACCCAGGGTACCCCCTAGATGTAACAAGCTTATAAGAAACCGAGAGGTGTCATACAAGCCACTTAGCATATCATAACATAAAGTAATAGAAAAGGAGTGAGAATTTAAAACTTTTCAGTACAATCAAAGTCTTTTATAAACGCAAGAGGAAGTCTAAATTGACATTGTCTCAAACCATCTAAACATAAGAAGTAAATCTTGGGATAGAGCCCATATAATAGTCTCAAACATAAAAGAAAGACATAAAAAAGATAAGGTGATCCAATCCTCGAATACAATGAGGACTCACCAAAGCTTCACTTCCCAATCCTCTAGGAACCTAGCCACAAATGTGTGAATCGGGAATGCTGGCCCCTACAATTGATATGAATGTAGGAAATAGTATGCGTTAGTACAATCAAGTACTAAATATGATGGCTAGCATAAATAACATAAACATAAGCGTTAGTCAATATAAGACATAAGGCATAAGCATAATCAATACATGTAAAACATCATAATGGTAGAGGGATACTTCCTTAAGTACCCTCACTTATCCTTATCCAACACTTACATCATCCGCCCTTAGTAAAGCTTACATCATGGAAGGCATATCTAGCAACACTCCAAGCAAACATCATTACACATAATCACATTAGTCATACTTAATTTTGAAGACATGGGGATTCACCTCTATGCCTAGTTCATAAAGGCTAATGGGTATTCACCTCTTGCCCTACTTACTTTAGATTGTGGGTACTCACCTCCACAACCTCATAATATCACGCGAGTACTCACCTCCATATCATTTTATAAGGAGCATGGGTACTCACCTTCATGTCCATTCATCATAGTAAGAACGTGGGGACTCACCTCTTGTTCAAGTCTAAGGAGTACGTGAATCACCTCATATCCTTTCTTATGGGGGTTAAGGGTAATCGCTCTAGCCTCATCATTCATTAAGCATTTGAGTCTAGATTCATAGTGAGCAATCCTTTCAGCCTAGAATTATTCATGTGAGTAAACCTTTGACGTTCATACAATTATGTTTATCGAATCATTATAGGAAGTATCTCTTCCACATCCTAGCATTAACAATCAACAATGCATACTTTAGGCTTACTCTCAAATCACTACATCTCATGATCATCACCTATGCTTTTCTCTCAATCAATTAACATCATGTTCATCATATATGCTTCAATCTAAAGTAATTCTAGTCATAATTCATCAATCCTATAAGGATATATCTAACCCATAGATTTTCCCTCATCTGGCATCAAACCCACTATATTAATTCAACCCTTAAATCATAGGATAGGCATGGGTACATGTAATTTCATCCTAAATACATGCAATTATATCAATTCAATCATAAACAATCATAATCCACTCAATTGGATGAACATTCATCATAACCCACAACAATGGAAGAAACCCTAACTAAATTGGAGAAATTCTTATTCAAATTGTGGAATTCTAGGGGACTCCATGGGAGGAAGGATCCCATGGATGAAAAGCTGATTACAAAGCCCTCACAAACTTGAAAGTTGGAGACTTGATCTTGACCTAGCTTCAATCTCCTTCTTCTTCTTCCAACTGCTAGAGAGAGAATATTTTAGAGGAGTTTTGGAAATTCTTTTGGGATTTTGAGATAATGCCTTAATTGGGGGATTTTAGGGGTTAAGATCCCTTATATAGGTGTCTTAGACTTAGGCAAAATGAAACCACTTCAATTTAATTAAAACCAAAAAAGATCCCTAAGTCCCTAAAATTAACTGCTAGTGATGAAGCACAGACCCCTGACCGATGGACTGTCGACTGACCTACGGCCCATCCTAGTCAGTGGTGGTCCATGGTTAGAGAATTTGGCAAATCCACGATTCCCCCCATCCACAGACCGTGGACCCATCCATGGGGCGTGGGTCCCTATAGTGGTTCACTGCCTAAAATTGTGCCTCATGGTTTCTATCCATGGAGCCCTTCCACGTGGCATGGGTCTAACCATGAGGTATGGTTAGCCCTCGTGGGTGACACCTGTAGGTTCTGCTATTTGGCTAGTTTTCCCTCTTTAGGCTACAAGGTGTTACACAACAAATGGATTGGGCTTAAATGGAACAAAAATGGTTTCAGACCCTCACCAGGTAGTCACAAATGGTTTATGAACAATTTGGTTACCTCATTTAATTTAGTTTTTTTGCCAAGATCATTTATCATATATTCACCAAGATTCACTTAATTGGACTAATAAGGAAAATTCTAGGAATCTACATGCATTCTTTCAAGGAAAAACTCACCGCATATGGCACTTTAAAATACACTCATTTAGCACATTCCAAAAATATCAAAACCATACGTGTGATGTTTATTGCAAGGCTCACATCGAAATGCATCTAGTCAACAAAAGATTCAAATGGATCATTTAAAAGTGTAACCACATCAATTTCATTCTCGCAACACATACAATATGGTTTTGATCAGGTCCTTTTTAATCTTGTCACCTTCAGCCATCCAAGAAGGTGTAGACTCACTGAATATTAGAGGGCCCAACCACTATTTTAATGTATCGAAAATTTTGGCCACCTGTAACACCCAGAAACTAGTAGGCTAAACAAGAGCTTAACGTAAGGGTTAGAGTCATGAATGCGACTTTCCGTACTTAAAAATAGAGGGTTTCATGTTAGAACATCAAGGTACGGCCCCCCAAAACCCACCATGGGTCCTTGAGGAGGGCTCTAGAAACTTCCCTACAATAGTGGACCCACGCCCCGTGGGTCAGCCCATGCCTCGTGGGTAAGAGGCCATGGATCAAGCCCTAAAAATCAACCCTTTGAACCCCAGCCCACGCTTCACCAGCACGGGCCGTGGGTCCAACCACGATCCGTCAGTGAGGGTTGTGGGTGGGACTTGAAAACTAATTTTTGGCAGTTAAGTTTTGGGGTACTTTGGGGTTTTCTAGTTTTAATTAATATTAAGTGAGGTCATTTTAGCCTACATTTAGATCACCTATATAAGGATTTAAACCCCCTAAACTAAGTCATCCAAGTCATTATTTCTAAATCACCAAAAAGAACCCAATTCCCTCTAAAATATTCTCTCTCTAGAACTTCAAGGAAGAAGAAGAACGAAGATGGAGCTAGGGTTCAGGGTGTAAGGTTTTCTTCTCAAATTCACTGGGTTACATTTCTATGGTATGGTATCTCTTCATCCATGGATCCCCTTGAAAATCCCAATTTCAAAGATAGAAATCCCAAAAGCTAGGGTTTGATTCCAAAGTCTTGGTTCCTTTAAAAAATGATTATAATGATTGATTTACTTTATATTATTATTGAATTGATGATTTATTATGGTTTTTATGTTGAAATCCCCATATTTCTCAATTATTATCTTGTGATGTGGGTTTGTGGATGAAAGAAGGATATTATGAGATTATGCTTGTAGTACTTGGGTTACTTAAATTATGTTAATATCCGTGTCTAATGTAGTGTATTCTAGATGTGATGATTTTATATGAGTTTTGACCTTGAAAGGGAAGATGATCTTCTATGATTGACAAACTACATGAAGCATTGCTTGAGATTAGAGCACATAGATAAGATTTGCTAAGAACAAAGCTTATAGATATTAATTTATAAAGATCAAGTATACATGATGGCTTATGATTTAGTAATGCTTTAAGATTAAGGCTTGTAATTATGAATGTTAATTGCTAGGGACTTGAGAGTAAAACTAATATCATGACCTATAAATGTTAAGGCTTTGAGAGGGAAGCTTGTGTGTTTGATGAGTGGTAGATAGGATGGTTGTGGAAGGATTTACCCACATGACCTATATTATGAACGTATGCATGTTATTATAAGATCCATGTCTAATGTTTGAATTCTAGATGATATAATTGAAAGTAAGTTATGAACCTTGAAAGATCAAAGTATGAGATTATACATGTTTGCATGAAATTTATGAATATGCTTTAACAAAACTTTGAGAGTGAACTGTCTATGATTATGATCTAGTTGTTGTGTTGTTGAAATGTTATTCTCATAACACATTTATGCATGATTATGATATGATGTGAAAGGTTTTCTCACAATATGATGATTCTAAGGTTGAAATTCTTTCTCACCTACTGAATCTATATGTAGACATGGGCGGTGAAAGATTATTCTCACGCATGATCTATGAGATATCTTACGAATTATGTTGGATTGAGTGTCAAGACATTTTTTCATGAATATGAACTAAGTCAATACTTAATATGTACTCCGTGTGATTAATGCTTAGCACCGCGTGGATATTAAATATGACATGGAAACCTTTACGCTAGTTGAGTCTGGCTTCCAAATGAAATATTTTATACTAATTGAGTCCGGATTTCCAGAAGGGTTCCCAAAGTATGTCTGATGATATGGAAATGTTCTACATTAGTAGAATCCGGGTTTCTAGTAGCAATCTCCTTATCCCATATACTACGTACCCCTGTAGGTTATTTGGCTAATGGATCTACCTAAGCTAAAAGTATGGTTCTACTTTAGGCAAGTTGGATATCTCTTTTTGCTATGGCTAACACCGAATTTCATGTTAAGGTCACATGGTCTATGTCGATTAAGGCTTATTCGCACAATAATAACAAAAATATGAATTATGAACTATGGTTACTCAAGAAGCTTTACTTAGCATGGATGAGATTTATGGGGTCTTATTCATGCAATGCACAAGTATGCTTTGAAGGTATTTATGCTATGTGCCTCTTATGTTATGATGATCTATGTATTTCTAATGTTTGACTTATTCTTTTCCACTATTTTCATGAAGATGTTTAAACTTAGTAAATTGCATGCTTTCAAATAAAATGTCCCTTTTAGAATGTTTTCAATGTTTTTATGTATGACTATCATACTTAGTGCCTGTTTTTGTACTAACGCCCACTTTTCCTACATTTTCCCCAAGTGTAGGGTCTGGTTTTCAAGGTGATCATCATTTTGGCTAAAACTTAGAATTCCTTATTCTCCTAGCTTGTTGGTGAGTCCTCATGATTCGAGGACAGATGCTATATCATTGTAGTTAACTTCTTGTATCTCGTTTTCAGACTATGTTGTATGGGCTGTGTTCCTTTTCACTTCGAATATTGTAATAGATGGCTATGTTGTGACTTAGAGTCTAGACTTTCTCTTTTATTTTATGAAAATTTTAATGACTTGAAATGCATTTTTACTCTTATTTTTCTATTGCTTATGTTATGAAATGGTAAGTTGTTTGTATAGAGTTCTTCAAGGTTCTATACGCCATGTTACATCTAGGCGTACCCCTGGGTCGTGGCACCATCCGGGTCTTATACTCGTCAATATGATTATCTGAGGTGCCTAGTACTGCATTAATCGCAACAGAGTGACACTGCACCATTTTACTTAAAAATTCTATTTCATCCACTATCTTCCAAACTATCCCTTTGCTCTTCTTCGACAATGCCTTGTCATAGGCCTCATAAAACTCTCTTACATAGTTGGGTATATATGGATGCCTGGTCTTGTGAACTATTCCAACTTGTGGAATTTGATTACCTCCCATACTACGGGGTGCTCACTCTTAACCCCGTCAATAGAGAGTCGGCGCTCCTCTAAAATTGTATATTCCCCATATGCCTTGAGTCTATTCAAAACTCTTTGAGCTATAATTGGGAGAACACGCAAAGCAGGATTGGTGTCTTTTGAAGGTGACACCAATTTTGGGCGGATATTCACCCGCTTCTTTGAAATATGTTTCCGCTCATTTTTACCCTAGGTTGTAGTTGTTTAAGGGTTTTTTTTCTAGGGATTTGAGGCCTTAAAAGGCTCATTGATTGAAAGACCCTTTTGTTTCTTTTGAGGAGGAGACATTGAAGATTTCCTGTCCTACACAGTATCGAAAGAGACCACATTCTTACCCTTAGTTCTCTCCATTACTTGCAAGGTACACATTAAAGCCTAATACGAAGCCGTATCACCAAACACAATTGGCAAACTCTGGTGAGCTCGTCGAAATGAACAGTATAAAAATACTAAAGGCTTAGGCAAACAAGGCGAAGTCAATGCCAACTCAACAAACGCCGATATGGTTTTGGCGAACTAAGACAAGTCCAATGAAACTAACAGTGCAAAAAGGAAAGACATAGGCATCAAGGGAAACATCCTCCCCCACTCAGCGATGCACCCAATGGGTTCACTGCTACTAAGAGAGCACACCAAATGGAATAGTACCCAAGGCTATGCACATTCTAAGGTAGGTGACTTAGTTCTTACTCGACGATTTGCCTAACTTCCTTAACGGTCTAGGGCAAGCTCGCCGAACAGGAAGTTTTGGCCAATGCCTAAATTTCACATCTAAGTACAACATACACAACAAATAAGAGTTACCCCCAACATTTACAATCCACCTATATGCTTTTCTACCCATGGGCACTCAGATTTCCCCTATTCATCACTAAGTGTTGCACTAATTGACGATTTTTCCTTAAGAAAGTGGTCACCCTGTCTATCTTTGGGTTAAATCATGCAATGGCTCAACACTGAGCTACTCAGACTTCACTCACATTGAATTAAGCGTAGGCCTAACAAGTATATCAATTCAATTCAACATTCTAACAACTACAATCACGATTCACTATTTATGCAAGCATTCCCAGTCCAAATCATATGGTACATTTAAAATTTAACAATATCATGCTATCCAAAAAATTCAATCACTTAATCTCAATTAAAGGGCTTAAGCCCACACCATATATGCAATCTAAGTTTAAAATTATCAACAAGAAGTTGAAGTACTAATCTTAATGCAAAAAAATAAGCAAGAAAATTGAGGAATCAGGGTTGGGTAGACATCATCTCCAAGCAAATGAACTCCTAGCACTTTAAATACACTCACACGAGGCACAAAATTACTCAAAATACACAAAGTAAGAGATGGAATCAAAAAGGCTCCAAAATTTGAAAGGGTTCTGATTTTTGAATCTAAAACAACCCTAGGCATTTTTATGTAAGGCCTGTTCGGTGCACTCACTAACGTCATCGAATGCGTTCAACATATTGCCATTTGGATCTTAAGCTCGCCAAACATTCTTGAACAATTACCAGACCTGACGGGTGATTCGGTGGACCCGATGGAGTCCGCTTAGTGCACTTAGGCTTATAACCCTCTAGAGTTCTAGTCGTCGAAATTGACAGTGCATTTTTTTTTACCAATTTTAGCTCAAATTATAGACAAATTAGTTTGCTTAATGCCTTCGACGCATCACCATATTGGTTTTGGTCTAGCCCAATCTTCCTTTATCTATATTTTAATCTCTTCTCCACCTGCATTATAATGCATGTTGTTTAAGAACAATAAAACCAAATGTAAAGACTTGGGTTGCCTCCCAAGAAGTTCCTTACTTAACATCGTGGCATGACATAGTCCTCAAACTTAACATTCATTCTTGGGGTTCGAGATGCTATCAGTAGGAAAAGTCTCCATTTTGCCTTGGATTTAGTTGAATAGAAATTTGACCAGTTGGGTCTCCACCTACTTGATGGAAACTTAGTGAGAAGTCACCGTTTGTGATAGAGTGGAGAAGTCATTTTTCAAGTCTTTCAACATCTTATCAGACCCTTCAACCTTGTTGTAAATCCTTGCAAGCATATTCTTAGTACAACGTCCTTATGACCCACTTGGTTCTTTTGGCCATAGATGATTATGGGGAGGCACGCACCTATTTTTTTCCATCTCTTTATTACTCCATGGTCCAGTCCGCCATTCTTTATAACCACCATATCTATCCTTGTTCCAACCTTAGTTCCCACCTAGTCGTTGATAATTTGCTAAGAACCCCCGACTTGATTTCCCAAGAATTGAGCTTCTTCATTACATAATGCCTCAAATTTGGGATCATCCGAGCACTGCCCACCATTGGTTACAACCACATTTACAGACTTGATTCCCCCACAACATATTTGGATATTAAATCGATTAGGGTCATCATTTTGTCCATGTTTTCATCTTTTTCATGGTCTCTCTTGGTTTGTTCCTTAGATAGACTCACTTGAAGAGTAAGCCCGAGGTCTTTTCTAGTGTGCGGTTAACCTTAGTCATATCATCAAGAAACAAGGTAGCCACCTCCAACGACTGTCTCATTAAACCACCAAAGACTAAGTATTACTCCCCAGAAACTAGTAAGTTGAACTAGAGAGTTCTAGACCCTTTCGTAAGAGTTTTAGAGAGTGGTAGGAGGATTAAAAATCATAAAAATGATTCTCGTACTTAGAATGAGGGTTTTAGGGTTAGGGCGTCAAGGTACGACCCAACCAAGGACCACCCAAGGGGCCCTTGAGGTGAACCCTTAAAACAGCCCAAAATCTATGAAAATAGGCAGCACACGCTTGCCTCCTACTGGCCATAGGTGGACCCACGCCCGTGGGTTGGGGTTGTGGGTTAAGGCCTGAGTTTTCCTTCAATTTCTAGCCATAGTACCACACCTACGAGTGTGTAGTACGGGCAGTAGACCCATCCACGGTCTATGGATGGGTGGTTCGTGAGTCAAGGGCAGTTTTCAACTTTAGTTTTTAAGTTAGGGGTTTGGGGGTTAATTAGTAATTAGTTAGGGGTTATGGGAGGTTGATTAGTTACTTATTAGGCCACCTATATAATCCTAATAGATCCCTAAACTAAATCATTTAACTTATTCTTCAAAGAACCCAAATTTGCTCCAAATAATTCTCTCTCTAGAAGTGAAGAAGAAGAAGAAGAAGAAGAAGAGAAGGAAGAGGGGAAGATTTTCCTCTATTGTTTCAAGTTTGGTTTGGTCTTTGAATTGAGGTATGTTAGCTTATTCATCTATGGGTTCTTCCACCCATAGAGCCCCCCTAGGTTTCCCCCCCAATTGTGAAGTCAAAACACAACTAGCTAGGGTTTCTTCCAAAATTGTGGGTAGGGTTTAGGTATTATTCCAACCTAGTGGATAATACCTAATTATGAATGAATTAGCATTGCATTATGATATTATGATGAATTTATGTTATTTCTATGGTTAACCCTAGTCTAATTGATGAATTTGATATTGTGTGGGTTTATCATGAAATGTGAAATTGACGAATTTGAATTGATCTTCTACACATCACCTAGTAATAAAATATGTGATTGAAATACCTTGAAATCTAGGTATGAATGAAGGTAGTAAGAAGAAAAGCTTGAGTGTAAGGATTGTAGTCATGAACTATGATCACTAGGGTTTTGAGAGTAAAACCAATGTGATGAAGGAGATGTGTTAAGGCGTTGAGAGTAAAGTCTAAATGTCAATAGAAGTCTAATGAATAGAAGTGTAATTAAACACCCTTATCTACCTAATTCACCTTATGAATAATAGATGTTAGGAAATGCTAGAATCAATTGAGTCAAGATGATATCCTTGTCTAATGTAGAATTCTAGACATGATATTAGGCAAGACTATGAACTTAACATGAAAGGGGTTCTCACATAGTGATGGTCCTAAGGTTTTGAGGGAAAATCCAATAGGATGAATTATGTATGTTAAGGCACCAAGAGTGAAGCTTATGAGATATGGTAGACTATTAGATAGAATGGTTTTGATAAGACCTTACCACCTAACTTACCTCATGAAGGTTTGGATGTATAAAGGAGATAGAACCACATGGGCGAGGAGGACATCCATGTCTAGTGCTTGAATCCCTAGGTGGGATGATGGAAACTAAGAATTGAACCTTAAGGAGGTGAAGTATGAGATTTGACTTATAGTAATTGAACTACTTGAATTATGTATATATCCATGTCTAATGTAGTCATTCTAGATGTGTTGATTTAATATGAGTTTTGACCTTAGAAAGGGGTAAGATATAATAGTGTGCATGTTTTATGAAGTTTAGTACATGCTTTAGAGAAACTTTGAGAGTAAAGTGAATATGCTCATAACCTAGTTGTAGTGTTGTTGAAAGGTTAATTCCCTATACACACTTAGGCATAAATATGATAGGAGGTGAAAGGTTTGTCACATATAGTGATTTCAAGGTTTGAAAACTGGTCTCACCTAATTGAATCAAAGGCACTAGAGCCAACAAAAATAGGTCATGGATGGCGATAGTTGCTCACACATGATCTAATGAGCTATAGTATAAGCTATGTTGGATTGAGCGTCAAGACATTCTTCCACAAATATGAACTTAAGTCAAGACTTAATGTGAACTCAATGGGACTTAATGCCTAGCACCGAGTGGATATGAATATGAGATGCAAGCTTTTGCACTAGTTTAGTCTGGCTTCCCCGTGAAAGCTTTTACACTAGTTGAGTCCAACTTTCCAAATGGGTTCCTTGTACGCTAGTTGAGTATGGGTTCCCAAAGTAGGTATCTCATGAGATGGAAACCTCCTACCATAGTTGAGTCTGGATTTCTAGAAGCAATCTCCTTAACCCATAAATATGTGCCCACATAGGTTACTTAGCTATTAGTTTCACCCAAGTTAAGAGTATAGTTCTACCGTCGGCAAGTAGAGTAACCTCTTTTCGCCATAGGGTAGACACCAGATTCAATGTTAGCTCACATGGTCTATGTTGGTTAAGGATTATGTCCCAAATAGTCTAGTAGTATGAACAAGAATAGTAGTTATGAACTATGGGTACTTAAGAAGACTTACTTGGTATGGGTAAGAGTATGGGATCTTACTTATGCACTACACAAGTATGATTTGAAGGTATCTATGGTGTGTTCCTTTTATGTTATGGTGACCTATGAGATTAATATACTAGTGTTTTATGCTTATGGTGTAAGTTTGATGGATTGTTGCTTTAGTTGCCTTCCTTGATACGATTGACTAAAGGTTATAGTTCCCTTGTCTATATGAACTAAGCTAATAATGAGGCCAAAGGAGGGTAAATATGACTAGGATGACTTCAAGGTTATGCTTAGTGTGAAAGGTAGTATGGGATGCCTTTCATGCATTGCACAAGTGTGTTCTGTGGTTTTTAGGAGTATAGTGCTGTTATGGTAGAAAATCTTTAAGACTTGACCATGTATATAGACTATCTTTAAGATGACCCTAAAGGAATACTTAGCTTGGGTGGTATTATGGGATGTTATTCATTTCTTGCACAAGTATTGCTTTTAGGTTACTTGAGAATAGTTCTATTATGGTATAGATGAATAAAGAGTTGAATAAATGCTTATATGTTTCTTATGGTTGGAGACTTTTCTTATTATTATAATATTGTCTCTTATCATTATAGTTTATGTTTCATGAAGTTTTTCATATGATTATGGATTATGTATTATATTGACTAATCCTTGTTTTATGCTCTTATGACTATGCTAGCTAACATATTTAGTACATTTTGTACTAATCATACTTTGCTTACATTGTAATCAAATGTAGGGTTTGGAGACTTGAGTGCTATCTTGTTAAGGAGCTAAGGAGTTGAATATTTTTGTGAGTTCTCATAACTTTAAGGACAAAAACCCACCATTTCCTTTTTATATTTATTTCATGTTTTGATACTATTGTATGGGCTGTGTCCCAATAGTTTATTCTAAAGTTGTATTAGATGGTTTGAGACAAAGTATAGAAAGACTTCCGCTTACTTTTATGAAAATGACTTCGATTGTAAAAGGTTTTAAATTTTCCATGCTTTTCTATTATCTTATGCTCATGATATGCTAAGGGCTTTTATGAGACCCCTTCGGGGTCAAATATGTTGTGTTACTTCTAGGGTATAACCCTGGGTCTTAGCAAACTTGGTAATCAAAGCACAATGTTTAGAATGGTTCTAGGATTGTCTCAAACCGCGTCTAGTAGAGTCTTGTTCATAAATGTGAAGCTCGCCACATTTATGAATAGGTGGCTATTGGATGCTTAAGAAATCTCATTTCATCATTCTTTAAGTCGTGCCATAGAGTTTAACTCTAGAAGGTCTCTCTCCTATTCCTTATCCGATGGTCTTTAGGTTATGACTACTCGATGGACTTATGCTACAAGGAGTGAGGGAGAGAGGTTGGTTATGATGTTAATTATGGCTTTGTGACTTGATGGACTTGAGATGATAGAATGTGATGTTGTCTATAGTTTGAGTGGGTTACATTATGGTTATGTTTAGTTTATGGTAGAACCCGACTTAGTCATGCTGAGTTTTGAGGTATGTGATAGATTGATTGAATAGGGTATTTAGGTAATGCGTAGATGGGTTGAGTGAATAGACTCCTCTAAGAAGGGTAGAAGTATAATTCACCATGGTTTATAATCATCTTCTGTGATCGATGTGAAAACTTAGTGATGACTTGCTCCCACCTTAGAATTTAAAGAAATAATGCTTAAAAGAGTTTGTATAGGCTTGCTCCCAAGGGGGAGATAATATGCTTAGATAGAAAGGTCGTTGAGTTTCCTTGATGTTTATGAGTTAGATTTGGTTGAAACTCTCACCTTGAGAGGTGTAGTGAGTATGAGAAGTTTAGTCCCGGTTTGGTAGGCTCATATGAGATCTTGAGTGGTTGTGAGCTAGTGTTGCTAATAAGAACCTCTCTAAATTAGAAGTATCGGTAGAGGTCTTAGACCGGCAAGTTAAGAAATAGAAGAACAAGGAAGTAGTTCCATGAAGTGGTATGGAGTGTAGTTTAGTGAGGGTTTTAGGTGAGGGTTACTTGGGAGTCCAAGGGCCAATGATATGTCCCGATGTCCCGATGTCCTCATCCTTTTCCTTCTACTCCTATACTAGCTTGAGATGACAGGTTCCTCATGATTTGATTTTATATGAAGTCATGTGTGAATTGTATGTTTTCATGATCTTCTTACGTGATGCATGTTCATGAAAAAGCTTAAGTAGTGATAGAAATGACTTATATGCATTGTTTTCCTCATGTTGTAGTGCATTGAGTAGAGTTGCATATAGATTTCATGAGATGAATATATGAGAATGCCGTAGTTTGGAGTTGAAAGATTCCTCCTTGAATAAATACTTTTTGAGAGTAAATTGCATCTAGGCACCATGAGAGTGTGGTGAGCATGTTTTAGCTAGGAGATTGTAGTTCCTCCTTGAAAGTGAGTAGATATAGAATTTCATGCATTTTGGGTTGGTAGAAGTAGCTCCTACTGCCTTGTGTTGCATTGAATGTGTTTAGCTTGGAATTAAAGTTCCTTCCTTGGTTATGTGCATTTAGATTAAGTACATGCATGATGGGCTGCCTGTTTAGAGTTATGACTTTAAGAAGTGGTTAGAATCGTCATTCGAGGACGAATGATCCCAACGGGGAGATATTATTACGCCCCGGAAACTAGTAAGTTGCAATAGAGAGTTCTAGAGCCTTTCGTAAGAGTTTTAGAGTGTGGTAGGAGGATTAAAACTCATAAAAATGATTCCCGTACTTAGAATTAGGATTTTAGGGTTAGGGCATCAAGGTATGACCCCCAAGGACCACCCAAGGGGTCCTTGAGGTGGACCCTTAAAACAGCCCAAAAGCTGTCAAAATAGGCAGCACCTACTCTTGCCACCTACTGGCCGTAGGTGGACCCATGCCCCATGGGTTGGGGTCATGGGTGAAGGCCTGAGTTGGCCTGCAATTTCTAGCTACAGTATCACACCTACAAGTGTGTAGTATGGGCAATAGACCCATCCACGGTTCGTGGATGGGTGGTTCCTGAATCAAGGGCAGTTTTCAACTTTAGTTTTTAAGTTAGGGGTTTGGGGGTTAATTAGTAGTTAGTTAGGGGTTAAGGGAGGTTGGTTAGTTAGTTATTAAACCACCTATATAAGCCTAATAGACACCTAAACTAAATCATTTAACTCATTCTTCAAAGAACCCAAATTCTCTCCAAATAATTCTCTCTCTAGAAGTGAAGAAGAAGAAGAAGAGAAGGAAGAGGGGCAGATTTTCCTCCATTGTTTCAAGATTGCTTAGGGCTTTGAATTGGTGTATGTTAGCTTATTCATCTATGGGTTCTTCCACCCATAGAGACCACCTAGGTTTTTTGTCACGACCCGAGAGCATCCCCAAGTCGTAACATGCGTATTCGACCTCTCGGAGGTCGCATACAAGCCCTTAGCATTCATCACACTAGATATGTAAACATAGTACGGAATTTAAAAACTCTTTAAATAAAATTCCGTAAGACTCAAGGTCACTTTTAAAAATATCATTCAAAAGTACACAAGCGGAATACTAAGTCTCTTAGCCATCTTAGACATAAACGTGAAAACATACTAGGGACACGGCCCTTTACAATCAAAAGAAGTCTATTACAAGAACCTTATCATAAAACTAGAATAGAAAAGTCTTGTCCTCGACATATGAGGACATACCAAAAGATCTTGGAAGAACTTCAAGTTCCAAGCTTACTATAGAACCCGCTCACTTTCCGGAACCTACACTTGTAGAAAATAGAGAAATATGGAATTAGCAAAATTAAGTACTAAGTATGATGACCATGCAAGAAAACCTGCACCACAGACATTTACAAAGAATAAAAAAAAATGCTTTTAAGACCTTCTTTAACAAACCTTTACAACCACAAGCATAAACCCACATTTCAAGTCACCATTCACAAATAAGACCATATTCACATCACTTACAACTCAATTAACACAAACGTATAATACTTAAACAAGATAGCAAAGTAATTCCTTCCTTACCATCTAAGTCTCTATCTCAAGTCACCCTAAGCCACACTTAAGTGAATAATGAAGTGACCGCCCATATAACCTCTTCATATACACCTAAGTGTTCCTAAGAGTTACCATAGACAAGGGTTTTTTTTTCATTACATTATAACATACTAAGTCAACATTCTTTATAAAACCATTTAAGAGACACACAAGCATATAGGGGGCAATCACATAATAGCCCTAAGGCTTAGGGAACTCACTTTAGCATCTTTTAAGCCTACTCGTGCCATGTGTAGATAGCATCCCATACTACTACCTACACCTTGTAGAACCTATCCAATACTAGAGTGCACATCCTATATGATGGAAATAGGCCTTAACTGACATAGACCACACTAGCAAGGTATGGAATCCGGAGTCTATCCTACTCCGTGGAGGTTGTTCTACTTGCCAAGGGTAGAACTAAAAGCAACCCATGTTGGCACATGGTTTAAGAGATGTCCAAGGATGTTCATTGTGCCTAATCTCATGCTCAACTAGGCCACCATCCTAACCACATCCACTCGGTGCTTAGCCTTGGTTTCCATAGAGTATTCAATCACATATGTACTAGAGAGGGTTCCTTTTCTAGTTCAACCAACTCATAGTACCTCTTCCCAAGAAAGGCCCCATTTCTTAGTCATAGCCAATCTAGGTTTGATTTCAAGTGTTTCTTCTTGAAATTTCATGGTGAATCAATAGCAAGGTATAGCAGTCTTCATCTTTGTTTAACTTTTCATTCAAGGAGCCAATTTCAAAGGTTTCAAGTTTACCAAAAACCTAAGTTTTTACTCAATCTCATGGGTTCCTTCATCAAATGATTTCAAATGGTTATTAATGACAAGCTATTATTGTATTAGTTTTTAATTGATGATTTATGATGAAAATACTCTATGAACCCATGAATTCTCTCAATTCCTTAATTGTGCCTTTATGAAGTGGGTTTGATGATTATGAAAGCTTATGAATGGAATATGTATAAATTGCTTTGGGTCATTGAATTGTATCATTATGCATGCCTTAATTATGGTAAATTTTTGGTGTGTTGATGATTTGAGATTCATGGCCTTGAAGGCATAGCATGAGGAATTCAAGTATTATCATGATATCTTGAGTATGAATTTGAATCCAATGAAGTTAATATGATCATGTCTTGAAGGTATTTGTGTTATTATTGAAAGGCTATTTCTCAATTTGACACTCATGAATGATGATGATGGAATGTGAAGGGTTTACTTTTATGTATTGTATATCTTGAATTGGTAAGCCTAGGCATCCTTTTCTTTTATAAATTGAAGTAATGTAATTGTGATAACTTGAATGGGTAGGCTTGGGCATTCTTTTTTATATGATGAATGTATCTTTACGTATGTCCTAATATCTTGAATCGGTAGACCTAACGTTGGTTGCCCTTCATGAATGAATGAACAATGAAGTATTCTAGGCTAAACCTTGAAATGGTAGACCAGATGTTGGTGGCCCTTTCATGAGTAGTCTAGAAACTAATGTGATGCTAAACCTTAAAGCGGTAGACCTAATGGTGGTGGCCCTTTCTTGTGTGAAATGATAAACCTTGAAGTGGTAGAACTAAATGTGTTGGCCCTTTCTTGGAAACTCAATGAGATATCCTTATAATGTTTTGTATTTTGGTTTGGTAGGCCTAATGTTGATGGCCCTCTCAAGTGCAATAATGTAATGTAAATGAAACTACTCTATGGGAATGTAGGTTAAGTAACGAATGGATACGGTAAGATAAAAGTTCTCCCTACGTTAGGCCGAATTTCAATGAACATCTTTCTTATCCCTTAACTATGTGCCCATATAGGTCTTGCTAGTAGACCCAACTAATCTAAATGTACCTAGTTCTACCATAGGTAAGTAGGATACCTTTTTACGGTGTGGGGTTATATGAAACCAGATTCCATGGTTTTCTCTCATGGTCTATGTCAATTAATGCTTATTCCCATCATGTGAGATGTGCATTATGGTTTCTTGAGAAGTTCTATGAAGTGTGGGTGATAGTATGAGAGGCCATCCTTACATTGCACGAATAGGCTTTGACAGGTTCACAGTGAGTTCTCTAATGACTTAATGACTAATGTATGAATGTGCCCTAAATGAAGTTAATGAAGAATGTTGACTCTTATAGGCTTAATTGAGATGATGTATGCTATACTTGGATTGTATTATGCGTTATTTCCTTGTTATGACTTATTGTATATGAATGTGCCTTGACTATGGTGACTTCAAAGGAGTGCTTAGTGTGAGTAGTAGTATGTGATGCTACTTGAACATTACACAAGTATAACTTAGAGTTGTCTTAGGTGATGGTCCTTATGTGATGATATGACTTATGAAATGTTTATATCTCTTATGTATGAGTATTGTGTAAAGCTGAAAAGGTTGAATGGAAAGTTTACTTTTGGTGACCTTAATGTGGTACTTTAGTGTGGATGGTGGTATGTGACGCTATCCATACATTGCACAAGGTATAGCATGAGAGTTACTTAAGGTGAAGGCTTAATGTGAAGGTAATGGTTTAAATGTTGCATTATGTCTCTATTGTGAGAAATGATTTGTATGTCAGTTATCTCTGTATAATATGCCTCTTATGCTTATATTCATGAAGTTTTATCAGAATGTCATACAAGCATGACTTTCAAATAAAATGTCTGTTTTAAGCATTTTTTGGATGGCTATCATACTTGGTACTTAATTGTGCTAACCCTTATTTCTTCATGTTTTACTACAAGTGTAGCTTCCAGCAAGTGAGTTGCTTCTCTCTAGTTCAAGTGCTTGGAGTGAGATTTCCTCCCCAAGAATAAGTGGCATGTCCTCATTGATCCTGGACAAGTACTTTTGAAGTTTCTTTTCTGTCATGTAATAGACAATTGTTAGTCTTCTGATTGTAAAGGGCCATGACCCTACTTTAATTTTTAGGACATTGTATAGATGGCCATGTGAGACTTTAGACTTCCGCCGTGTTTTAAAATGATGTTTTTGGATTGTTTAGATTTAAATAAGTTTTTAATTCCGCACTATTTCTACATATCAAATGTTATGAATGCTATGAAGCTTGTATGAGGGTCTTCGGACTCATGTACACCATGTCGCATCTAGGGGGTATGAGGCAGGACTTAGGAGTAATGAAAAAGTGAAATTTCCTAAATATCTTGTAGCCTCTCATTCATAAGTGTGGCACACTTCACACTCATGAACAAGACGCTACTGGGCGTGGCTTATGAGACATCATCTTTGAATCATTCTAATCCTTGTGCTCTCATTACCATGTTTGTCACGACTCAAGGGTACCCCTTACATGTAACAAGGCACATAGAACCCTGAAAGGCTCCATGTAAGATACTTGGCATATCATAACATAAGCAATAGAAAAATAAGAGTAAAACACATTTCAAGTCTAAAATTTTCATAAAAGAAAAGCGGATGTCTAGACTCTAAGTCTCAACATAGCCATTTATTACAATGTTCGAATGAGAAAAGGGACACAACCCACCTAACATAGTCCAAAAATAGAATACAAGAAAGGTACTACAAAGAGATAACACCTGTCCTCGAATCATGGGGACTCACCAACAAGCTAGGAAAATAAGCAAATCCAAGCTTTTATCCACAACGATTAGCACCTTGAGAACCGAACCCTGTACTTGGGAAAAATGTAGGAAAAGTAGGCGTTAGTACAAAAAAGCACGAAGCATGATAGCCATGCATAAAAACATCAAAAACATGTTGAAAGGGACATATTATTATAATACATGCAATTTACTAAGTTAAAACATCATTTTGAAGATAGTGGAAATGCATGAGTCATAAGCATATTCATTACATAGAGCATCATAACAAAATAGGAACATATTATAAATACCCTCAAAGCATACTTGTGCAATGCATGAATAAGACCCCATAAATCTCACCCATGCTAAATAAAGCTTCTTGAGTAACCATAATTCATAATTCATATTATTGTTCATATTGTCGACATAGAGGGGAATAAGTCTTAACCGACATAGACTATGTAATCTTAACATGGAATTCGGTGTCTACCCCATACCGAAAAGTCCTAATCCTACTTGCCTAAGGTAGAAACATACTCTTAGCTTAGGTGGATCCACTAACTAAATACCTATTAGGGCACATAGTTTATGGGATAAGGAAATTTCTACTAGAAACCCATACTCAACTAAGGTAGAAGGTTTCCATCTAATGAGACATACATGGGTACCCGGACTCAACTAGCATAGAAGGAAGCCATTTGGAAAGTCGGACTCAACTAGCGTAAAAGCTTCCCTCTCATATTCAATATTCACTCGGTGATAAGTATTAATTCCCATAAAGTTCATATTAAGTTTTCACTTCAGTTCATATTCATGGAAGAATGTCTTGACACTCAATCCAACATAACTCATAAGATAGATCATTAGATCAAGCGTGAGAATAACCTTTTACCGTACGTCCATGTCTACATATAGATTCAATAGATGAGAAAGCCTTTCAACACTAGAATCATCATATTGTGAGAAAACCTTTCACATCATATCATATTCATGCATAAGTGTGTATATAATAATAACCTTTCAACAACCCAACAACTATATCATAATCATATTCAGTTTACACTCAAAGTGTTCCTAAAGCATGTACACAATCTTCATAAAACATGCATAATATCATAGTTTTCCTTTCAAGGATTAAAATCATATTGAATCAACACATCTAGAATTCACTACATTGGACATGGATATCAACATAATTCAAGTAGTCCAATTACTACAAGAATAATCTCATAATATCCTTCTTTCATCCACAAATCCACATCACAAGATCATAATTGGGAAATATGGGTATTTCATGGGTTCATGGGGATTTCAACATATAAACCATAATAAATCATCAATTCAAACATAATATAAAGTAATTCAAGCATTAGGATCGATTTTGAAAGGAGCCCATGGTTTTGGAATCAAACAATAACTTTTGGGGATTTCTATCTTCGAAATTGGGGTTTTTGAAGGGGTCTATGGATGAAGGCTATCCATGGATGAAGAGCTACCATAACTTAGCAATGAAATCCAATGAATTTTAGGAGAAAACCTTGCTCCTTGAACCCTAGTTCCAACTTCCTTCTTCTTCTTCCTTGACGTTCTAAGTTCTAGAGAGAATTTTCTTTGGAGAGGATGAAATTTTGGGACTTGTTTTGGTATTTAGAAATAATGAGGTATTTGACTTAATTTAGTGAATTAAAATTTTTATATAGGTGATCTAATTTATCCTAAAACAGCCTCCCTTAGTTATTAATTAAAACTGGAAAACCCCTAAGTGCTCGTAACTTATCTACCAAAAAGTAGTTACATGCTTGAACCACGTACCCCTGACCTATGGACCGTGTATGGAACCACGGGCCGTCTTGGTTGGGTGTCATTCATGGTCATTGAATTCTACCCCAGCCACGAAACCCTCACTGACGGACCGTGGTTTGACCCATAGCCCGTGATAGTAAAGCGTGGGTTCGGGTTCAGAGACTTGATTTTCAAGCCCTGACATATTGCCCCTCACCAATGAGGCATGGGTCATGCCATGGTCCACTGTTGTAGGGTTGTTTTCAGGGCCCTCCTCAAGGACCCATGGTTGATCCTTGGGGGGTTGTACCCTGACGTTCTAACACAAAAATTCCTTTATTTTTAAGTACAGGAAGTTACATTTACGACTCTAACCCTTATGCTAAGCTCTTGTTTGGCCTACTAGTTTTCGGGGTGTTACACCTAGATAAGTATTTTAAGCCCCAAATTTCCCCAACGGAAATCATTCTCTCCAATTCCTAAAAGAAGAACAAGTCTCCTCTCAAAAATATTTCTCTCTAGAAAACATGAAGAAGAAGGATTCAACTGAGGGTTTCAAGTAAAGTCTCAATCCCTCTATTGAAGATAAGCAATTGGCTTCAAGGTATGATAGCTTTCATCATGGATTCCTTCCATTTTTAGAGTTCCCAAATTCACATATTTTTAAGGATAGAAATCCCCAATTGAGTTATGGTTTTCTTCAATCCATGTAATCCCCATGTTTTTTAAAGTTATGATCATATGATGTGGGATTTTGATTATGAAGGAAGAGTTTTTTGAAATCAAGCACGTATTGATAGAATTACATGAATTTATGATGAAATCCATATCTAACCCACGTTTCTAAATATTGATGATCTAAAATGGGTTTTGAACCTTGAAAGGCAAATTATGAAATTATGCATCTCTTTTAGAAATCTATGCAAATGTTTTAAGGATGGTTTGAGAGTAAAGTATCAATGATGATGTTGTTGATGTTTTAATGAAAGGATTTTCTTATATTCATTCAAAAGCATGATTTTAAAAGGTTTTCTCACATAATAACGATTCTAAGGTTGAAAGGTTTTCTTACCTAATTAAATCAAAGATTATGAGCTATCCTAATGACTTAGCTTGGATTGGTTATTGAATTATATCTTCCCAAGGATAATGACTTAACTTGAATTAGCAAGATGATGTGGCCTTCCATAGATAATAAGAACAAGTAAGAAATGACTATTTAGTGAGATTTATGCTTAGCACTGAGAGGATATTGAGATGGAAGCTCTCCTGTTAGTAGAGGCCGGGTTTCTAGAAGCAATCTCCTTAGCCCTTACCTATGTTCTCCCATAAGATGATTGTCTAGATAAACATTAGCTAGTGGATCAACTTAAGATAGAAGTTCAGTGTTCTTACCTTGGTAAATATTAAAACCCATTTCGGTGTGGGAGAGAACGCGGGATCATGTTATAGCTCACATGTTTTTATGTCGGTTAAGGATAATTCCCACAATAATAATGAACTAAGGTCACTTCAAGAATATCTCATATGTGTTCGAAGGGTTGAAATGATGTTATCTTGCACTGACCAAGTTTTATGACTTATGTTTTCTAACGATTTTTTATATCTTGTTTTAGCTTAGTAAATTGCATGTCATGAAATGTCCTCTTTTAGCATGATTTTAATGTTTTGTGCAGAGTTGTCATACATGGTACATTGTTTTTTACTAACGCATACTTGATGAGTCCTTGAATGCTTGTTTTATCTGAATACCAGATTAAAATGCTGAAGTTTTAGTGGAAGCATGGACACTTAGGCGTGAAACGAAGAAAATAGGGTTGAAAAGAACAAGAAATGGAATCCTGCAGATCACCGAGTTTAACTTGGCGAGTCACCGAAACGACATGAACCACCCTTCGTTCCAGTATGCAAAGCCTTGAAGGTAATGGATAAAAGGCGAGGAAAGGAGTAGTTGGCAAGTCGCCAATCAAATCCGCGAAGCAATACTATACCACCCAATGATCTAGAATGCCAGGATGCTAAAGGTAAGACACTGAAGGTGATGATCTGCCAAAAAGGTGGATCACCGAGTTCATTGGCGATCTTCACTAATGTCACCGAACAATCCTTCGCAACACACTATGTGAAAACTATAAAAACTAGTTAGAATTGTAGTCTTAAGGGGATTTTAGAGAATTTTGGAGTGAAACAATTGTTATTTTTATTTTCACTTTAGAACATACTTGAGGGAATATTTTTTCTCAAGTTTGGAGAGGGTTTTGTGGAGACTTGAAGAAAGGAGTTCTTCTTCCCTAAGTTTGGAAGTGGGTCTTCTCTATTCATTTTCCTTTGCTTAATTTAAGGTTTAATTTCGTATACCCAGTTGATTTCATTATCATGTTAGGTATAATTTCTTATTTCTTAATGTGAGGCTAAAAACCCCTATTCTTTGGGAGTGATTTAGCAAATATGGGTTGATATTATTGTTGGGTCTTCCTTGCTGACAGGTTGTGGTTTAATATGAAGGATTTGTAGTTGCAAATACGAAGCCACCCATGTGTTTTTGGCTTGCCCGAGAGGAAGGTCGCGAAACCAAGACCACTAGACTGATGGCCTAAGGAGTGGGTCGACATGAGGTTCAGCCCGAGAGGGTGAGCCCTAGTCCCATATCCTAACACTCAGCTCCAGAGAGTGGGTGGCGTAAGGCATATGATTGTTTTCATGCGGCAAATGGGTGTCCGAGAGGAACGCATTTGAAACGTGGTAAGTTGCCAGTGAGGGAACTTATTTCCATTTAAAGCTTAGCCTAGTCACTATTATTTAGAAAATTTCCTATCGAAAGCGTGTACCCAACAATTTATCTCAACTTGTATTGCGGTCACATCCCAAGAACCTTACCCCATAGTTGATTTTCTTGTTTGTTTTGCTCTTCTAATACCTGTTCGAAAACCCCCTTTGATATTTGACACTCTTGTGTCACACCCTTTAATTTAGAATGTCTTTTATCGCAAATGTCTTTAACTATGACTAACTTGAATGAAATTCTAATTGGTTATTAATTATCAAAAGCGCTCCCTTGGGACACGACCCTAACCTTGGTTTGGTTACTATATTATTGACGATCGTAGACACTCATACCGTAGGTCAGTGTCATTTGTCAAGATAAGCATCAAAATGGCGCCGCTACCGGGGAGTGGTGTTATTTAAGAGTTTGTAGTTAATTAAAAGGTTTTTTTTCTTAGTTATAGCTTACTAACTTTACTCGTAGTTTTGTTTTTCTTTGAGCTTTGATTTTATGCAGGCCTCTTGAAAATGGCTTTAAGAAGTGGTCCCAAGTTAGCTGAGTCGAATCAAGAAGTTGAGGGCGACCTCATATTAACTGTGCTGGTAACTCATCTGAACAACTTGGCCACAAAGTCTCAAAGGTGGAAAACCAGTGCACAACTCTGGGGAAGTACATACCTCCTCATGAGCAGAGAAAGTCTAGAGGAAATGGACACAACCGTGTTGAGGATACGCTGTAAATAATTCTCCAAAGAATCAATAAACAGGACCGGGTGATAAAAGAGATACAAGGGTTGGTTAGCTCCGATGATCCCTGACATCGCCTCGAGGTGGATGGACACAGGAGTCCCTATTGAGAAGAAGAAAATGAACCCCACCTCTCGATATTAGTTTGGGTTCATCAGCAGTATGATCATGCCATCCCAAAACAACTCAATTCTACGCCATCCAAAGGCGGCCTGCCTTGGTTCTATTATGTCTAGGGCGTAGATCGACCTGGGATTACTCGTTTCACAGGAGATGGCGATGAGGGCCAAGTAGACATAAATGTCTCTGCTATTTCTTGTACTGATCACTGAGCTATGCCAATGAGCTAGATTACCACGTGACGTTACGAGAGATATTAAGGTTACCCCATCTTCCTCCATAGATATCCAGCATATAGAGGTCGATTTCCCACAAGAGAAGATTGATAGGAGGAGGGCACTCCCAACAGAAACATCTCCATAGGTCGATGTTGATGCATTACCAGCAGAAACACCATCACATACTCCTACCTCTGAGCCATCAGGTATACCCGATCCTCCCTTCTCTTCCTCACAGGCCCCAGGTGTTTCATCATTAGCCTAACCTTCCAGGATCACTCAGGCCATGATCTTGAAAATGGGATAGCTAGCTTACTAGTCGGATGTTAGGGCGAAACGATTAGAGAGATCCGTCCTAGAGATTATTGACAAAGCAATCTTGACTATACTAACCCCTGTCAGAAACACAATTGCTGAACTGAGTCCAGAGTCACCGCTTGTGACAGCAGACAGGGGGAGACACCCGAGGTTTTAGCCCTAAAAGCTGAAATAGCCGAGCTGAAGAAGGATGTAGCCTATTTGAAGGCCACCGACTTCACAACACTGATGCGAGGAGCAGATGACACAAATATCCTTGAAACCTAAGGGATTTCCTCGACAACTCCTGGAGATGTGGAGAAGGATGATGCAGGGCATGCAAAGATGGAGACTAAGATCAACAAAGAGTAGGTAGCAGTGCACGATAAGGTGCTAAGCGAGAGCTAAAAGGACATCATATTAAGAGACATGCCAAATCTCGTGGAGATGTTGCTGAAATGGGCAACTCAAATAGTGCTAGCTGAGCTGTCTACTGCAGTTCCTAGTGGATCTAGCATTGCTAGTATGTCTGAGGCTGCACCCGAAACTAAGACACGCGACCAGATAGATAAACCATGCCCATATTCAAGCCCCAACAAATAGAGAGACTTTATAGACAGGACCCTTCCTTACTTCTCTTACGTTGTCTTTTCCTATCTTACTTTTTGGTATATCATTGTTTACTTAGATTTGAGGACAAAGACTATTTCATTGGGTGGGGTGAGGCTCACCCCATTGCAAGCCTTAGAAAGACCTTTTTGATCTTGAATAAGCTGGATCGAAAGTCAATTGGAAAATAAGGGCAAACTTATGGTTAAAAACATGCATTGTGTTCCTCTTTTTGATTGTGAGCATTGTATCAAATTCCTGACCTTAAATTGACTCAAATTTGTGTGTGAATATGGAATCATACTTTACGTGAGGGCAGTTAGATACTTTTGTTGAGCTTGAACTTGGACAAGTAGCAAGTATTGCGAGCATGAGAATCTTCGGTAATGGTGTGTCACAATTTGAATGTTTGAGTACACAAGTGATCTTTGCATAATTAAATTGAACCTTGTTGTGTGCACTCCTGATTTAGTCTTGTGTAGCACTGTTTGAGGCACCTTATTTGAACTGCTGAGCTTAAGTTTGCTTAAGGACAAGCAAACGTTTAAGTTGGGGATGTTTATGAGTCAACAAATTGGACTCTTTTAGGTCTTTATTCTAATGGAAATAGTGTTGTTGAATGCTTGTTTAATCTCAATACCTGATTAAAATGCTGAAGTTTCAGATATTTGAAGTTTTAGTTGAAGCATGGACAATTAGGCGCAAAACGGAGCAAAAAAGGGCTAAAAAGAACAACAAATGGAAACCTATGGATCGTCGTGTTTAACTTGGCGAGTCGCCGAAACGACATGAACCGCCCTTAGTTCCAGTATGCGAAGCCTTAACAAAAGTGGACCAAAAGGCAAATAAAGGGGCAGCCGGCGAGTCACCGATCAGTACTGTACCGCCTAATGATCCAAAATGCGAGGATGCTAAAGGCAAGACACTGAAGGCGATGAGCTGACCAAAATGCGGATCGCCGAGTTCATCGGTGATCTCAACTAATGTCGTCGAACAATCCTCTGCAGCACAATCCGTGAAAACTATAAATACTAGTTAGAATTGTAGTCTTAGGGGGATTTAAGTAAATTTTGGAGTGAAACAATTATTTTTATTATTATTATTTTCATATTAGAACATATTTGACGGGATATTTTCTATCAAGTTTGGTGAGGGTTTTGTGGACACTTGAAGAAAGGAGTTCTTCTTCCCCAAGTTTGGAAGTTGGTCTTGTATTTTTCTTTTCCTTTGGTTAATTTAAGGTTTAATTTCTTATACCCAGTTGATTTCATTATCACGTTAGGTATAATTTCTTATTTCTTAATGTGTGGCTAAAAACCCCCATTCTTGTTGTGTGATTTAGCAAATATGGGTTGATATTCTTGTTGGGTCTTGCTTACTAATAGGTAAGATGTATTTTAATGGTGATTTCACCTAGTGGTTGTGGTTCAATCTAAAGGGTTTGTAGTTGCAAATACTAAGTCATCCATGTGTTTTCGGGTTGCCCGAGATAGTGGTCGTGAAACCAAGACCACTATACTGATGGCCTAATGATTGTGTCGACATGAGGTTCATCCCTAGAGGGTGAGACCTTCCCATATCATAACACTCAGATCGAGAGAGTGAGTGGGGTAAGGCATAGGCTAGTCTTCATGCGGCAAATAGGTGTTCGAGAGGAACGCATTTCAAACGGGGTAAGTTGTGAGAGAGGGAACTTATTTACATTTAAAGCTTAGCCTACTCACTATTATTTTGCAAATTTACTATCAAAAGCATGTACCCAACAATATATCTCAACTTGTATTGCGGTCATAACCCAAGAACCTTTCCCCATACTTGACTTTCTTGTTTATTTTATTGTTTTAATAGTTGTTACAAAAGCCCCGTCGATATTTGTCACTTTTGTGTCACCCCCTTTAATTTACAATGTCTTTAACTACGACTAACTTGAATGAAATTCTAATTGGTTATTAATTCTTAAAATCGCTCCCTTGGAACACGACCCCAACCCTTATTTGTGTTACTATATTATCGATGATCGTAAACACTCATACCTTACGTCAGTGTCGTTGTTTATGATAAGCATCAAAATGGCACCACTGTCGAGTTGTGGTGTTATTTGAGAGTTTATCGTTACTCAGAATTATTGTTTTTCTTAGTTGTAGCTTACTAACTCGTAGTTTTGTTTTTCTTTGAGCTTTGATTTTATGCAGGCCTCCTGAAAATGGCTGAAAGAAGTGGTGCCAAGTTAGCTTAGTCGAATCAAGAAGTCGAGGGCGACCTCATATTAACTGCGTTGGTAACTCTGCTGAACAACATGGCCACCAAAGTCTCAGAGATGGAAAACAAGTGCACAAGTCTGGGGAAGTACATACCTCGTCATGAGCAGAGGAAGTCTAGAAGAAATGGACACAACCCTGTTGAGGATACACTGCATATAATTCTCTGAAAGGTTAATGAATAGGATCGGGTGATAAACGAGATACAGGAGAATGTTGAAGCATTAAACCAAATGGTTGGCTCTCCCTCTATATCGATCCAGTTGATTAGGTCGCTCTTGAGTTTTGCAGTACCTGCCCTTGACTCGAATGACCTATTGGGATTGCTTGTAATGCTAGGGTCAATCCAAACATGCAAGATTGAGTTAGGACTTGTGTCAAGCCATAACGTTAAATAAGGCACTTCTTGAAAGGCAACACAAGGCTTTATTGCTTTAAATTGTTTTGTTTGAATAATTGGTGTTTGTGGTGTAGGCAAATTAGGGAAGAATTGAAAAAGAAAAAAAAATTGCAATGTGACGAACTGAAGACTCGGTTGGCGAATCGCCGTCACGATCGGTGGATTCAATTTTATCCGTCGTTGGGACCCTAAGATAAGGGATTTCCTGTAAAACTCGGCGAGGTAAGAACACATTCGGTGTATAGCCAATGTGATCAGCGATATGACTAACGTCGCCGAAAGAATAAGAACTGGACGGTTAATATATTGCCAAAGACGTAAAAAATTTCAAACTATTCACTTTCCCTCGGTTTTATGCTTCACAAATTCACCCTATATTATTATTTTCAAAATTAGTTTCTTCAATTAGTATTATACTTGTCAATTGGTGCTCTGAACTAGGATTTCTTTGCTGCCTAGCATTACAAAAAGTTGTTTGATCGGCATAGAAGGTGAGTCTCTAAAACCCCAATTTTATTATTGAATATATTACACTCATTTGCAGTTATAGTATCAGGATGACATGTGTTGGGCCTCTTTGATTGAAATAGGTCACTACGATATAGTTTTCAATTCGTAATCTTTGCCTAAAATGTTCAAATGATTGAATGCCTTAGTGTTTGCACTTTGAATTAATTGATATCGATAGGGGTGTTGCATGCTATTTATTAAGTTGATTGGGTGAAGTCTAAGTATCCTAATGTGCACTAAATGACAAAAATTGCTTGATGAAAGAACGGGTAACACCAATCTTATCAGCGGGCATCGTCAACTGGCCAAAATTTGACAATTTGGGGGAAGTCTGAGTATCTCGAGATTGATGGGTAGTGCGGGTCTTAATTGAATTCCATTAGTCCATGCTTTGATTTGATTTGCCGAAATTGGAGGATTGAATTCAAGAAGGTGGGTCAAAAATAGGCACATTGGGTCGATTAACAAATTAAGTCGAGCTCAGTGAACGACTCGGCTGTTCGCCTTATGTCCCCACACCGTCGATAGTTTGGCACCTTAATTTCTGTAACTCTCGGAGAGAAGTGTGAGGGCGCTGAAAATGCTTGGTGACTCATCGAAGGTATTATAATCTCCCTTTATCTGTATCCCTGGAACCCTATTGCATTGTCAGTTTCAGCGGACACATCTTACTAGCCAAAATTAGTCGGCGATTCGCTGAATGATCCTATTTGTCGCTGTTTTCTCCTCATTGATAAGACAATCCCTTCGGTAAGCTCATTTTGGTTCGCCAAAGAGATTCGGCGACTAGCCAATCAGATCAGCTAGTCTATCTGCAATAAATTTTCTATACTTGCATTTGAATTTCTCTTTGATCTTTTGCAGAAATGGTATTCACAAACCTAAACGAGCGCCTTCAAAAATCAACAAAAGGAATTACAATAAATGAAGGAGGATCACATCCTTCACAGAAAAGAAAGCAAGATCTCCCACCGGGAGATAAAGGAAAAAGGAAAAAGCATATAACAAAGAAAGGAGTAGCTGTATAGCCATATTTTGTTGAACTAGAGGATGAACTGCCTCTGATTGACCGAAGGAGAGGGCTTCATGCCAGGACTCAGTTCACGGTCACCAGCACCCCCTCAACGGCCACTTTGCCTTCTACTGCACCAGTGCCAACCTCAAAACCACCTCCAATGGCTCTTGCACTTCCCGTAGTTCCACCTCCACCGAGATTGCTGAATATATTCAAAGGAGATGGTTTACACACCATTCTTGAAGAAAAATTACTATCCGTGGAAGGCCTGGAGCGTAAGCATGCTCAGGTGCTTGACAAGCTCAGGTATCACGAGTTTTAGCAATTCACAAGGCCATGGGGTCCTTACATACCTTCCTGGGTTTGAGAATTCTACTTAGCCTATGGGGAGTTGGTCCCGAAAAGCAGAAAGAAGGCCAGTGATTTCCGACCATTGAAATCGGTTATGGTTAGAGGCAAGGAAGTAGAGTGTCAGAGCGAACTCATAAATCTTGTATTGGGACGACCGTTGCACTCGGTACTTACCTACCATGGTTTGCCTATTTCCCTATCTCTTGATGATTTGAAGGGTTGGTTAGCTCTGATGATCTCTGAGACCACCCTGAGGTGGATGGATGTGGGAGTCCCTATTGAGAAGAGGGATATGAACACCGCCTCTCGGTATTGGTTTGGATTCATCAGCAGCACTATCATACCGTCCCAAAATGAGTCCATTATGTGTCATTCGAAGGTGTCTTGCCTTGGTTCTATCTTGTTCAGGAGGTAGATCGACCTGGGATTGTTGGTTTCGAATGACATGGCGATGGGGCCAAGTATACGCAAATGTCTCTGCCATTTCATACACTGATCCCTGAGCTATCCCAGTGACCTGGAGTACCACGTGACATTACGAGGGATGTTAAGGTTACCCCATCCTACTCCACCAATATCTAGCATATAGAGGCCAAGTTCCCACAAGAGGATATTGACAGGAGAAGGGCAGCCCCAACAGATACATCTCCAGAGGTAGATGTTGACGCATTACCAGCAGAAACACCTTCACATACACCAGCCTCTAATCCATCAGGTATACCTGATTCTCCCTCCTCTTCTTCACAAGCACCAACTGTTTCATCATTAGCCCAGCCTTCCAGGATCACTCAGGCCATGATCCTGAAAATTAGACGGCTAGCCTACTCGGCGGATGTTAGGGTGACACGATTAGAGAAATCCATCCCAAAGATGATTGCCAAAGCTATCTTGACTGCACTAACCCCTGTCAGAAACACTGTTGATGAACTGACTGCCAGAGTCATTGCTTGTGATAGTAGACAAGGGGAGAAACCCTAGGTTTTAGCCCTAAAGGGTGAAATAGCCGAGTTGAAGAAGGATGTAGCCTATCTGAAGGCCACCGACTTCACAACACTGATGCCAGGAGAAGGTGACACAAATATCCTTGAAACCTAAGGGATTTCCCCAAAAACTCCTGGAGATGTTCAGAAGGATGACTGACTCTGACGAAGTGCAGGTAGCAGTGTACAATAAGGTGCTGAGCGAGAGCCAAGAGGACATCATATTCAGAGACTTGCCAAATCTCGTGGAGATGGTTGTGCAGTCGGCAACTCAAACAGTGCCAGCTGAGCCATCCACAACAGCTCCCAGTGGATTTGGCATTGCTAGTATGTCTGAGGCTACTCCCAAAACTGAGACACGCGACCAAATAGACATACCATGCCCATATTCAGGCCCCGACATATAGATAGACTACAAAGAGAGGACCCTTCCTTACCTCTCTCACGTTGTCTTTTCATATCTTACTTGTTGGTATATTTTTGTTTACTTGGATTTTAGGACAAACACTATTTCAGTGGGTGGGGTGAGGCTCACCTTTTCTTTTGTATGAATACTTTGTTATTTTGCGCATGAAATTGGTTCATTTGGTTTATTTTAAACTGTGTTTTAAATACTGTTTCTTTTTGTGGATGTTTGATCTCGTGGCTCCTATTATTTTAATTGCAAAAACAATTTTGATCCTTTGTCGAAAAATGAATAAATTTCACCACCTCTTGTCTTGAAAGTGGTTGTTCTTTTGTAAAAATTTAAGCCTCAGTTTTGATTAATACCGATGACTTGAATAGTGCTCTCAATTGACCAAACATGAATGCACGGCTACGACGAGGCCAAATGAAGTTACATAGACTATATGTGCACTCTTTGCATCTCGTTATGACCAGTTATTTATCAAATTGATTTTCTTGTGTGGACCATTGCACACTAGCGAACGTATCTGGTCTTGTTTCACTGAAGTGTCGATTCCTTGTGTGATTAGCTTACTTTGAACCTTGCATGAATAAACCTAGAATTTTCCCTATTAGTTTGATTGATTTGGAAAGGTTTACTCATGAGATGATCTTAGGCAATTTTAAATAGTGTGAGCCAATTTGAAATAAACCACTTTTTGTGGCCTAGCTGTGAGCGTGTGAAACTCTCTTAAACACCCTTTGAGCCTTACCTTTCTTTGGAAGAACCTTGATAAACCCTAGACCTTACTTTATCCACTACCTATCATCCTCTTGATTTGTGATTTAGTGAATAGCCAAATTAGGACAAAAAGCCTAAGTTAGGGGTGTGGTGAAAAGGAAAAAGAGAAGTCGAAAAGTGCTACAAGAAGTCTTCCTTAACCCATAGTGTTGTAGAACAATGGAACCCTTAAAAAAAAAAAATTTAAAAAAAAATTATGGAATAAAGTACAGAAGAAATTTGGGTTCCAATGCAATTCATGGAAGGTGAATAAAAAGGGTGACTTAGAAACACTAGAAAAATAATTGATAAAGGAAAAGAAAGGAATGCCTTGAGAAGGCCACAACTCACAAGGCCATGGGGTCCTTACATACCTTCCTGGGTTCGGGAATTCTACTTAGCCTATGGGGAGTTGGTCCCGAAAAGCAGAAACAAGGCTAGTGAAATAGGTTATGGTTAGAGGCAAATAAGTAGAGTGTCAGAGCGAATGCATAAATGTTGTATTGGGACGACTGCTGCACTGGGTAATTCCCTATCATTGTTGGTCTATTACTTTATCTCTCGATGATTTAAGGGTTCGTTAGCTCCGATGATCACTAACACCACCCCGAGGTGGATGGACGTGGGAGTCCCCATTGAGAAGAGGGTTATGAACACCGTCTCTCGGTATTGGTTTTGGTTCATCAGTAGCACTATCATGCTGTCCCAGAACGAGTCCATTCTGCGTCATCCGAAGGCGGCTTTCCTTGGTTCTATCATGTCTAGGAGGCAGATCGACCTTGGATTGCTATTTTGAAAGGAGATGGCGATGAGGGCTAAGTAGACACAAACGTCTCTGCCATTTCATGTACTGATCACTGAGCTATGCCGGAGAGATGGAGTACCACGTGACATTATGAGGGATGTTAAGGTTACCCCATCTTCCTCCACCGATATTCGGCGTATAGAGGGCGAGTTCCCACAAGAGGAGATTGGCAGGAGGAGGGCAGCGCCAATAGATATATCTCCGGCGGTCAATGTTGATGCATTACCTGCAGAAACACCTTCGCATACTCCGCCCTCTGAGCCATCAGGTATACCTGATTCTCCGTCTTCTTCTTCACAGGCCCCAGGTGTTTTATCTACAGCCTAGCCTTCTAGGATCACTCAGGCTATGATCATGAAAATAGGAAGGCTAGCCTACTCGGTAGATGTTAGGGCGACATGATTAAAGAGATTCATCCTATAGATGATTGATAGAGCCATCTTGACTGCATTATCCCCTGTCAGAAACACTATTGATAAAATGACTGCCAGAGTCACTGCTTGTGACAGCAGAAAGGGGAAGACACTCGGGGTTTTAGCCCTAAAAGATTAAATAGCTGAGCTGAAGAAGGATGTAGCCTATCTGAAGGCCACCAACTTCACAACACTAATACGTGGAGAAGATGAAACAGATATCCTTGAAACCTATGGGATTCCCCCGACCACTCCTGGAGACGTGCAGAAGGATGATGCAAGAAATGCAGAGTTGGAGACTAAGACCGACAAAGAGCAGGTAGTCGTGCGTGATAAGTTGCTAAGTGAGAGCCAAGAGGGCATCATATTCAGAGATTTGCCACATCTTGTGGTGATGGTTGTGTAGTCGGCAACTCAAATACTGCCAGCTGAGTCATCCACAGCAGCTCCCAGTGGATCTGGCGTTGCTAGTTTGTCTGAGGCTACTTTCGAGACTTAGATACACGGCCAGATAGATATACCATGCACATGTTCAGGCCCCGATAGATAGAGAGACTGCATTGATAGGACCCTTCCTTACCTCTCTCACATTGTCTTTTCCTGTCCTACTTATTGATATATTTTTGTTTACTTGCATTTGAGGATAAACGCTCTCTCATTGGGTGGGGTGAGGATCACCTTTTTGTTTGTGTGAATACTTTGTTGTTTTGCGCATGAAATTGGGTCATTTCGTTTGCTCCATACTATGTTTTAAATACTGTTTCTATTTGTGGATGTTTGATCTTATGGCTCCTATTGTTTTCATTGCAAAAACAATTTTGATCCTTCGTCCAAAAATAAATAAATTTCACCATCTCTTGAGTTGAAATGGCTATTCTTTTGCAAAAAATTAAGTCTTGGTTCGATCAATATAGATGAATTAAATAGTGCTCTCAATTGAACAAACATGTATGCATGGCTACGACGAGGCCAAATAAAGTTACATAGACAATATTTGCACTCTTTGCAACTAGTTGTGACAAGCCATTTATCGAATTGATTTTCTTGTGTGGACCGTTGCACGCTAGCAAACATATCTTGTCTTGTTTGACTGAAGTATCGATGCCTTGTGTGAATATCTTACTTTGAACCTTGAATGAATAAACCTATAATTTGTCCTGTTAGTCTGATTTATTTAGAAAGGTTTACTGTTGAGATGATCTTAGGCAATTTTAAAGAGTGTGAGCCAATTTGACATATACATCTTTTTGTGGCCTACCTGTGAGCGTGTGAAACTCTCTTGAACACCCTTTGAGCCTTACCTTTCTTTGGAAGAACCTTGATAAACCCTAGAACTTACTTGATCCACTACCTATAATACTCTTGATTTATGGTTTAGTGAATAGCCAACTTAGGAAAAAAAGCCTAAGTTGAGGGTGTGGTGAAAAGGAAAAGGAGAAGTCAAAAAGTGCTACAAGAAGTCTTCCTTAACCCATAGTGTTGTAGAACAATGGAACCCTTAACAAAAAAAAAACTAGTAAAACTAAAAATAAAAATTGTGGAATAAAGTACAGAAGAAATTTGGGTTCCAATGGAATTCATGGACGGTGAATAAAAAGGATGACTTAGAAGCACTAGAAAAATAATTGATAAAGGAAAAGAAGGGAATGCCTTGAGAAGGCCACAACTCACGAGGAAAAAGGCACTAAGCCTAAATGACCATACCTTTGCACTCAGCCCTATTACAAGCCTTAGAAAGACTTTTTTTATTTTGAGTAAGCTGGATCGAATGTCATTTTGAAAATAAGGGGTAAACCTATGGGTAAAAACATGCATTGTGTTCCTCTTTTTGAGTGTTAGCGTTGTATCTGATTCCTGATCTTAAATTGACTCATATATGTGTGTGAATATGGAATCATTCTTTACGTGAAGGCATTTAGATACGTTTGTTGAGCTTGAACTTGCACAAGTACCAAGTATTGCGAACATGAGAATCTTTGGTAATGGTGTGTCACAAATTGAATCTTTTAGTACACAAGTGATCCTTGCATAAGTAAATTGAGCCTTCTTGTGTGCATTCATGATTTAATCTTATGTAGCACTGTTTCAGGCACCCTATTTGAACTGTTGAGTTTGAGTTTGCTTGAGGACAGGCAAACGTTTAAGTTGGGGTGTTGATGAGTCCATAAATTGGACTCATTTAGGGTTATATTTTAATGGAAATAGTGTCCTTGAATGCTTGTTTTATCTCAATACCTGATTAAAATGCTGAAGTTTCAAGTATTAGAAGTTTTAGTGGAAGTGTGGACACTTAGGCGCAAAATGGAGCAAATAGGGCAGAAAAGAACAAGAAATGGAATCTTGTGGATCGTCGAGTTTAACTTGGCGAGTCGGTGAAATGACATGAACCGCCCTTTGTTCTAGTACGCGAAGCCTTGAAGGAAGTGGATCAAAAGGCGAGGAAAGGAGCAATCGGTGAGTTGCCGATCAATTTCACGAAGCAGTACTATACTGCCCAATGATCCAGAATGCGAGAATGCTAAAGGCAAGACACTGAAGGCGATGAGCTGACCAAAAGGCGGATCACTGAATTCATAGGCGTTTTCGACTAATGTCGCCGAGCAATCCTCCGCAGCACAATCTGTGAAAGTTATAAATACTAGTTAAAATTGTAGTCTTAAGGGGATTTTAGAGAATTTTGGTATGAAACAATTATTATTATTATTTTAAATTTAAAACATACTTGAGGGATATTTTCGCCCAAGTTTTGAGAGGGTTTTGTGGAGACTTGAAAAAAGGAGTTCTTCCACAAGTTTGGAAATGGGTCTACTCTATTCAATTTTCTTTGCTTAATTTAAGGTTTAATTTCTTATACCCAGTTTATTTCACTATCATATTATGTATAATTTCTTATTTCTTAATGTGTGGTTAAAAACCTCCATTCTTGGTGTGTGATTTAGCAAATATGGGTTGATATTCTTGTTGGGTCTTGCTTGCTGATAGGTTTGATGTATTTTAATAGTGATTTCACCTATTGATTGTGGTTTCATCTAAAGGGTTTGTAGTTGTAAATACAAAGCCACCCATGTGTTTTGGGCTCGCCCGAGAGGGAGGCCACGAAACCAGTACCACTAGATTGATGGCCTAAGGAGTGGGTTGACATGATGTTCAGCCCGAGAGGATAAGCCCTAGTCCCATATCCGAACACTCAGCTCGAGAGAGTGAGTGGGGTATGGCGTAGGCTGGTCTTTATGCGACAAATAGGTGCCCGAGAGGAATGCATTTAAAACGTGGTAAGTTGCCATAGAGGGAACTTATTTCCATTTAAAGCTTAGCCTAGTCACTATTATTTTGCAAATTTCCTTTCGAAAGCATCTACCCAACAATTTATCTCAACTTGTATTGCGGTTACATCCTAAGAACCTTTCCCGATACTTGATTTTCTTATTTATTTTGCTGCTTTAATACTTGTTACAAAAACCCCTTTGATATTTGATAGTTCTGTGTCACCCCTTTTAATTTACAATGACTTTTATCGCAAATGTCTTTAACTATGACTAACTTGAATGAAATTCTAGTTGTTTATTTAATCTCAAAACCGCTCCTTTGGGACATGACCACAACCCTTGGTTGGGTTACTGTATTACTGACTATCGTAGACACTCATACCGCAGATCGGTGTCGTTAGTCACGATAAGCATCAATACTCTTGCCTACATTTTCCCTAATGTAGGGTCCGACAGTCAGGTTTCTCAATTTCTTGGCTAGTGGTTGATTGAGAGGTTCTCAAGATTTGGTGAGTTCTCATTCTTTGGGGATGGACTTTCATTTTTCTTAGTTTCTTTCTTATATTTCAGTTTTTGACATGTTGTATGGTCTAGGCCCAATTTCATTCTATTGTATTAGATAGCTATTGAGACAGGTGTTTTAGACTTTAACTTTACTTTTATAAAACTATTGAACTTGAAATGTTGACTTTGTTTCTTTTGTTTTATTTCTTATGTTATGAATAATAAGTGGCTTGTATGAGGTCTCTCCAGGTCCTATAAGCCATGTTACATCTACAAGGTACCCTGGGTTCTGACAAACATGGTCATCAGAGAACAAGATTTAGAATGGTCATAGGATGTCTCATAAGCTACGTCGAGCAAAGACTTTCTTATAAGTGTGAAGTGCGCCACATTTATGAATGAGAGGCTACAAGATATTTAGGAAACTTCACTTCTTTCATTACTCTACAGTTTTGTGATAGAGTTTAACTCTATAAGTACTCTCTCCTAATCGTTATATGTTACTCTTCAGGACATGGCCACTCGAAGAGCTTATTGTAGAAGGAATGTGAGGGAGAATATAGAAAAATAAACTACTCCCCAAGCTTCTCAAGTTCCGATCGATCCTTTGACTGAGAAAATGTCTAATGCAGAGTTTAGGGTTGCTTTTCAAGTGTTGGTTCCATGACGACCCAATCCAATAGGGAGGATGTGATTTCCGTGAACACAAATTGGGTACGGCGAAATCTAGAGTATTGGACTTCACTCGAATGAATCCTTCAGAGTTTCATGGTTCTAGGGTTGAGGAAGATCCTCAAGAGTTCATTAATAAGGTTTATAAGGTCTTGATGATCATGGGAGTTCTGCCGGTGGAAAAATGTGGACTCACTACTTATCTATTTAAAGTTGTGGCTCAAATATGGTACAACCAATAGAAAGAAGGGAGACCAAAAGATGTGGGTCATATTGATTGAAGAAGTTTAAGGCCGTTTTAGTTCATCAACCTTCGTCAAGGAAGTATGACTGCAAGGAAATATGCTTTATAGTTCACAAAATTATTGAAATATGCTCGAAAAATGGTTACCGATCCTAAGGCAAACATGAGTAAGTTCGTTTTGGGTGTGTCCGAAATGGTAGTTAAAGAGTGTCGTACTGCCATGCTTATTAATGACATGGACATCTCTCGTCTCATGGTTCATGCTCAACAAAACAAAGAGGAGTAACTTAAGGAAAAGTCTAGATAGACAAAGTACGATAAAACTGGTAATTGTAATTTCTCTCATGCAAGGTATGATGGATATGGTTGTCCTAGATTTCGACAAAAGTTATCCAATCAAGATTCTTTCAATGCTCCTCCTAAGTTCAACAATTATAAGGTGTCTAACCTTAAGCCTAAAGGAGGTAATGGTGGTGGATATTCATTTCCTATGTCTACTTGTGTTAGGTGTGAAAAGATCCACGAGCTTAAGTATCTAGCTGGCATGGATAGTTGCTTTAGTTGTAGTAAAATTGGTCATAAGATGAGGGATTGCCCAATTCTTAAGGCTAATGGAAGAGAGGGAAAGCAAGCAAGCTCCTCCTATTGGTTCAGGTCCCAATGCTCCCAAGAAAAATTGATTCTATGCACTTCAGACTCGTTATGAACAAGAGGATTCTCTTGATGTGGTTACCGATGTTGAAAGTCTTCAAAGTTAACATTTATGCTTTACCTGATCCTGGTGCTACCTTGTCTTTTGTGACACTAAATGTGGCTATGAGATTTGATGTTCTTTCAGATGTATTGTTAGATTCTTTTTCTATCTCCACTCTTATTTGTGTTTCTATTTTGGCGAAAAAGGTCTATAGAAGGTGTCCCTTCTCCTTGTCCCATAGAGTTACTCTTGTTGACTTGGTAGAGTTTGATATACTATACTTTGATGTTATCCTTGGTATGGATTGGTTACACAAATGTTATGCTTCTATTGATTGTAGAACTCATGTAGTCAAGTTTCACTTCTCGAATAAGCCTGCCCTAGAGTGAAAAGGGGGAAATTCTATGCTTAAGGGTCAGTCTCTCTCTTGTCTTAAAGCTATAAAGATGATTTCTAGTGGTTTTGATTTACCATTTAGTTAGGGTGAGGGGTGTGGATTTTGAAACCCCTACTCTTGAGTTGCTCCCTATTGTTAATTAGTTTTCGGAAGTGTTCCTAGATGATTTACCCGGTATTTCTCCTGAAATGAAAATAGACTTCGGTATTAACCTTCTCCTAGATACGCAACTTATTTCTATTCCTCCTTACCGTATGGCTTCGGCAGAACTTAAAGAGTAGAAGGCACAATTGAAAAATTTGTTGGATATGGGTTTCATCCAACAAAGTATCTCTACATAGGGTGCTCCAGTTCTTTTTGTTAGAAAGAAAGATGGCTCTCTTTATATGTGTATTGACTATCCTCAGTGGAACAAGGTGACCATTAAGAATAGGTATCCTCTTCCAAGAATAGATGACTAGTTAGACCAACTTCAAGGAAAGAGTTACTTTTTTAAGATTGATCTTTGATCAGGTTATCACTAATTAAGGGTGAAGGAAGATGATATTCTGAAGACGGCTTTTCAAACTCGCTATGGTTATTATTACTTTTTGGAAATGTCAGTTGGATTGACTAATGATCATGGATCATATATGGATTTGATAAATAGAATATTAGACAATACCTCGACATGTTTCTTATTAAGTTCATTGGTGATATATTGATCTATTCAAGAAGTGAGAATGAACCTATTGATCATTTGAGGATCGTGTAGCAAATTCTTAAGAACCAATAACTCTTTGTGAAGTTTAGCAAATGTGAGTTTTGGATAAGGTTTGTAGCTTTCCTTGGCCATATTGTTTCAAGTAAGGGCATTGGAACGGATCCTATAAAGACGGATGTGGTCAAGAGTTGACCTAGACATCTATACCCTTCAGATATTAGAATTTTTTTGGATTTAGCCGGTTAACATAGAAGGTTTGTTGAGGGATTCTCTTCAATTGCCTCTCTTTTTTGCCGACTTTGACTAAAAAGAAGGACAAGTTCATATGGTCCAATGCGTGTGAGAGGATTTTCCAAGAGTTGAAAGATAGACTTACTTTTGCTTCAGTGTTGACTTTACCGGAAGGGTTTGATGGTTTTGTTGTTTATTGTGATGCCTCGAGAATATGTCTAGGGTGTGTGTTTATGCAAAATTTGAAAGTTAATGTCTATGAGTCAAGGGAACTTAAAATTCATGAGAAAAATTATCCTACCCACGACCTTGAACTAGTGGCAGTTATTTTTTCCCTAAAGATTTGGAGGTATTATTTGTATGTTGTTCATGTTGATGAGTTTACCAACCATAAGAGTTTGCAATATGTGTTTAATCAGAAAGATCTGAATCTTCTCAAAAGAAGGTGGCTTGAGGTTTTGAAAGATTATGATGTGAGTGTTCTCTACCCCCCCGATAGGGCTAATATTTTGGTGGATGCTCTTAGTTGGTTATCTATGGGTTCTGTTGCACATATTGAAAAAGATAAGAAAGTGTTGGTTCAAGATGTTCGTAGATTAGCCCGATCGGGTGTTAAGTTAGTGGATTCAACCAAGGATGGTGTTATGGTCCACAACGGCTCGGAATATTCCTTTGTGACGGAAGTGAAAGCTAAGCATGGTCTTGATCTAATCTTTGTTGACCTAAAGGAAGCGATGCTTAATAAATCCGTCGAGGCTTTCTCCCAAGGGAAAGATGGTGTACTTAGATAGCAAGGTTGTTTGTGTGTTCCAAATGTTGATGACTTGAGGGAAGAAATCTTTTCAGAAGCCCATACTTCTGGGTTATCCTTTCACCCGGGAGCCACTTAGATGTACCATAATTTATGGGAAGTTTACTGGTTGAATGGAATGAAGGAGGATATTACGGAATTTGTGAGTAAGTGTCCTAATTATCAAGAAGCTAAAGTAGAACATCAGAAACTGGGAGGTTTGTCCTAATACAGTAGCATTCCTACTTGGAAGTGGGAAGATTTGAACATGGATTTTATTGTTGGTTTGCCTCGCACACAGAACATGATTTGATTTGGGTTATAGTAGATTGGATGATGAAATCGATTCATTTTATTTTGGTCAAAGTTGCTTATTTGGTAGAGGATTATGCAAAGTTGTACTTGAGATAAATGGTAAAGTTGCAAAGAGTATCGTTGTCCATTATTTTCGATAGTGGTACCCAATCCACTTTCACTTTTGGAAGTTTTTCCAAAAGGGTCTTGTTACTCGTGTTAAGCTTACTACGACCATTCATCCACAAACTGATGGGCTAGCAGAGCGTACTGATATACCGTGAAAATATGGTATTTTCGATATGTTTCACTTAGAGTTTGTGTGTATCTTGGGCCATTTTGTGTTAGAATTAATGTTTTGTATCCAATGTTTGAAGCAAATAGGCTTCGATACAATTGATGAAGATAAGAGCTGAAATTTTTTGAAGTAGCCAACAACGGTGCCATCCACGGACCATGGATGGGCAGTCATAGGTCTTTGCCTGGGAGATGAGTTTCAGTAACTCAAACCACGGAGTACCAAGACGGACCGTATCCCAGTCCATGGACCGTAGGTAGTGTATCATAGGTGGAAGATCCGAGAAGTCTGACAAGTATGGAAACACGAAGCATGAAAAGGACCATAGGTTGACCCACAGTCCATCATACACAACCATCGATGTGGATTAGAGAGTTGAAGGTTCCAGTACCTCATGAAACTGTCTAATTATTGAGCTACGGAGGGGACCTACTGATCGTAAGTCGTCCCACGGTCCGTAGGTCGAAGCATCAACTGAAATCGAGTCCCAGCCTATTATTTCATTATTTTGTTTCCTTTTTATTTAGGACTTATTTTCTACAAATAGGGGATATAAACCACGTTTTTAGAGGTTAGGCAATATGTATGCTTTTAAGTTTGTGTTTTTGGGAATTAATTTGCAAACTCTTAGTAATTAATTTTCCGGATTTCATTTTATAAGATTTTTATTTTGAATTTCAATTGAAGATATCAGGTTTCATCAATTCTTCTTGTAAGTTCAAGAATTCGTTTTACCCAATTATGAATTGTGTTATTTCAAGCATGAGTAGCTAAATCCACAACTAGGATTGTGGGAACCATTAGCAATTAACAAAGTATGCATAATAATTAAGTAATTCTTGAATAATGTTTATGCATGTATTGTTAATTCTTTCACTTAGAAATCTTTTTAACGGTGCGCAACATTAGAATTCACCTTGTTGCTACTTGCTGGACCAATGAGGTAGTTAATGAGAAAAGAATTAACAATAGAGATTTAGTGGATGCTATCTAATAGTCTAATGTCAATTGGTGCAAGGGTGAAAACTATGTCATACATTGTTGTGATGTCTAGTCTGAGGTAAAGGTAAGGGTTAGTAAAGTATATACTCGTAGCCGGACCAAGGTGCATAGTGAAATTTCCTATTTGGAGGACCAATCAATTGAGATACCTAACTTACCAACTTTGCATGCAAAACAATAGAAAAGGATTACTATTATTAGGATAATTGTGTTAAGATCTTGTGGGGAACACATACGCCCTAGTTTCTCTCTCATATTGATAACTAAAAGTTTGGATCTTCCTACTTGTTACTTAATCAACAATATGTTACTTGCTTACAAGAAAGCCCCCCCTTTATTTACTTGTCTCGAAAGTAGTTTGACTAAACAGATATAATAGTGAGTTATGTTTGAGTCTGAACCATATTCCTCGTGGGATCGACCCCAACCTACAAGTTGGGTTCTTTATTTGACAACGATCGCTTATACTTCTTTAGGGAGGTGTGCTTTGAGTGTATCAAATTTTGGCCTCGCTAAGAGGGAATTTGTCTTTCAGATTAAGTTTAACTACACTATTGAACTTTAGTCAAGTATTTCCTAATTTTACGTTTTCTTTTGTTTTTTTTTCTATAGGTTTCTATTCTAGTGTATTCCAAGTACAAAGGGTCCAGGCGAACCATTGACCCCCAACGATCCTGAACTATGTAAGACTTTAAGAAAGTTGGAAAATTGAGAGGTCCATAATAATCCAATCATAGAGGATCTTGAGGATGGATTTGACTTGGAACCTCCTAGAGTTGGTGATGAGAATGCTTAGGTTCGTGGTGGTAATCTACTTGGAGATGCTTTGAGGCTACAAAATCTGCCAGAACCGAGGTTGCGTGATAACTATAGGGTCAACTTCAATACAGTTGAATCAGAAAAACCTATTGTTCTCTATCCTCTACCTCCAAGCATACATTTCTGGTGACGAGTAATCTAATTCAAATGCTTACAACAAAAGGGCTGTTTTTTGGTCTAGCTTCGAAAGATCTGCATGGTCAGATGGCTAAATTGTGAAGTGCATGCAAGAGTTGTGTAGGACGATCGGAATTGGATATGAATTTTATAGGTTTAAGAGTCTTGCCTTTATCATTGAATAGTCATGTTGTGGTGTGGTTTTCTGAGCTTTCATATAACTCGATTCATCTATGGGACCAATTTCATCAAGTTTTCATGGCAAAGTATTTCCCATTGCCTAAGAAGTTGAATCACAAGGACAAACTGAACAATTTTGTAGTACTACATAGAGGCTCTGTAAGCAGTTCATGGGATAGGTTCACTTCATTCATAAGAGTTGTTCCGAATCACCATATATATGATGAGTCATTGAAGGAGTACTTCTATAGAGGTCAGAATGATAATGGAAAGGTTGTGCTGGATACAACAACTCGAGAATGATAAGGTGAGTGCGCTTTTGAGAAAATCACTGAGAAACTAGATAAGATTTCGTGAAATAATAAGGCATGGAGCACTAGAAAGCCAAACACCGGTAGAGGCACATTTGTAGTTCAAGCCACACCTAGTCAATCTAATGATGACATTCGTGAGGAGATGGCTTAGATGAGGACAAAACTTGGGTTGGTATTGAATTATCTGAGCATTAGTGTAGAAAAGGTGCATGTGGTAAATTACCTAATTAGAGCTCCACCACCACCAGTTGATGAATGCTACTATGAAGAGGATGTGTATTTGGTAAATGATCAGACGGGGGATTTCTAAGCCAACGCCCAAGGTTCCAATTCGGATAATTGGTGCCAAGGTCAAGGAAACCAAGGTCAACCCTACGGTAACTACAATCGAGAGGGAAACTATGTCCGGGATAGGTACTACAATCGTGATAGCAACTACAACAAAAAACACAATGGTAACATGAATGAGAGAGTTAGTCCCTATGTTCCACCAGGGTACATGAAATCTGGTAATAAAAAAACTGGTGGTAGTATGTCACACATTGAGGATATGATGTAGAAAATGATGAAGAGATTTGATGCGACTGATGAGAATGTGAAAGAGATGCCAAATGACTTGTTTGGAATCGGTCAAAAAGTTGATGCCCATGTAGGGTCGATTAAGAAACTTGAGCTGAAGATTAATCAGTTGTCCACTACAGTGAACACAAGCGTGATCGAGATTGTTTGGCCGTCACTACTGGAGGAGGTAAGCATACCATTGATACCCATATGTCGTCTAAGGTTGAAATTGTGGTAGAAAAAGATGAAGATGACATTAAGGTTACTGGAGGGTCTAGAAATGCTATAGAGGACGAAGCAGAGATAACCGAAAAAGTTTTTTCCATGCCTATACCTCCACCTCCATCCCAATAGAGATTGGTGAAGAAGACTGAAGAAGGAAAATACCGCAGATTCATAACTATGTTAAAACATCTTTCCATCAATGTGCCATTGATAGAAGCTATGGACAAAATGCTTGGGTATGCGAAATTTATGAAAGATTTGGTGACCAAGAAGAGGGCTGTCAGTTTTAAGAATTATGAGAGATTGCAACATTGTAGTGTTATTTCTACGAGATCACTTGTGCAAAAGAAAGAGGATCCTGGAGCTTTAACTATCCCTTGTACCATTGGTTTGCTTCACTTTACGAAGGCATTGTGTGATATGGGTCCCAACATTATTCTGATTCCATTGTCTATCAAAAAAAAAATTGGTTTAGGAGCTCCAAAACTGACTGCGATGCGACTACTCATCGCCGACAGAATTGTGAAGAAGCCCATTGTTGTTTTCCAAGATATCCTTGTGAAAGTGGAGTCATTCATTTTTCTGGTAGATTTTTTGATACTTGATTGTGAGATTGATTTTGATGTCTCCATCATCTAGTGAGACCATTCCTTGCTACTGGGTGCATGTTTGTCAATATAGAAAGAGGGCAGATGAAGTTTCGATTGAATAATGAAGATGTAACTCATAATATTTGTAGGTCTATAAAGTAGGAAAGCGATCTAAAGTCAGTATTTGTTGTGAATAATATTTTGGAGCGAGGTTCTTAAGTGTCTATTAAAGAGAGGTTAGGTGTTGATGTACTGGCAGCGGCAATGATAAATTTTGAGGGTGATGTTATTGAAGAGTATGATGAATTAGTTTCCACACTTGATAGGTTCGAATTCCGCTCCAAACTAAAAATATTTGAGCTACATATTAAGAATCGCGATTGTCCATTAGGCAAACCGTCTGTGGAAGAATATAAAAAATTGGAGCTCAAGGCCCTACCATCACATTTGAGGTATGAATTCTTGGGGAAATATGGCACTTTACCAATAATCACTAAGGCCGATTTGAGTGAGGTACAAGTAGAGGGATTGGTTTCTGTGTTGAAAAGCTTTAAGCTGGCTATTGGATGGTCTAATGCAAACATTATTGGGATTCTTCCTAGTATTTGTTTTCATAAAATCCAACTCATGCCAGACATCAAGACAAGTATTGAGCCCCAAAGGAGACTTAATCCACCTATGCAAGCGGTAGTAAAAAAGGAAATCAACAAATGGTTGGATGTTGGAGTCATATACCCTATTTCAAATAGTAATTTGGTTTGTCATGTTCAGTGTGTACCAAAGAAAGATGGGATTATTGTGGTTCCTAATGTGAAAAATTAGATAGTCTCAATTAGGCCAATGACTGCATGGCGGGTATGCATGGACTTCCGCAAGATAAATGCCTAGACAGAAAAGGATCCTTTTTCGATGTCGTTCATGGACCAAATGTTAGATCGTCTTGATGGTAAGGGTTGGTATTGCTTTCTTGATAGGTATTCAGGCTACAATCAGATCTCCATAGCTCTGGAAGACCAAGGGAAGACTAGCTTCATTTGTCCTTATGGGACTTTTGCCTTCAAAAGGATGCCATTTAGGTTGTGCAATGCTCCAGCGACCTTCCAACATTGCATGATGTCAATCTTTTCAGATATGGCGAAGGACACTATTGAGCTATTTATGGATAATTTCTCTGTGGTAGGTTACTCGTTTGATGGTTATCTGATGCATCTGGTCGGTGTAATGAAACGATCTGATGAGTGAAATCTTGTGGTCAATTGGGAAAAATGCCACTTCATGGTGAAAGAAGGTATAGTTCTGGGTCATCGGATTTTTGAGAAGGGTATTGAGGTTGACAGAGATAAAGTTGAGGTAATATAAAAGCTTCCACCACTGATCTCTGTTAAAAGAGTTAGAAGTTTTCTTGGGCATGCAGGTTTTTATTGGAGGTTTATCAAAGATTTCTCTAAATTGCACACCTATTGAGCAAACTGCTTAAAAAGGAGTGTAAGTTTCATTTTGATGATGCTTGTCTGAGAGCATTTGGAGAGTTGAAAGCAAGATTAGTATCAGCACCTATCATTATATCACCAGAATTGGGGCAATTGTTTGAAGTGATGTGTGATGCGAGTGTGCTGGTGCTTGGTGTGATTTTGGAACAGAGATGAGAGAAGATTCTTTATTCGATATACTATGACAATAAAGTTTTGAATATGGCTCAAAAGAACGACACGGTGACTGAACATGAACTCCTTGTTGTGGCTTTTGCATTCGAGAAATTTGGATGCTACTTGCTTGGTACGAAGGTCATAGTGCATACTGACCACTCTGCATTGAGGTATCTGATGTCTAGAAAGGATGCAAAACCATGGTTGATGAGTATTGTTGCTGCAAGATTTTGATTTTGAGGTGAAAGATTGATAGGGGATAGAGAATCAGGTTGCCGACCATTTGTCTAGATTAGAGGAGGAAACTATGATCAAGCTAGAAGATGGCGCTGAAATAAATGATGCATTCCCAGATGAATAGGTATTGGCTGTTTGTTTTGATCTTATCCCTTGGTTGATAGATTTTTCTAACTACTTGGCAAGCGATTTGGTTCCATCGAATTTGTCATTACTTCAATGGAAAAAGTTTATGCATGATGTGAAGAAGTTATTTTGGGAAGAGCTTTACTTGTTTCATATCTGTGCTGATGGGATTATATGTTGCTGTGTGCTTGAGGTTTAGATGATGAGTATACTACAGGCGTGTCACTCATCTCCTATTGGTAGGCACCATAGCGTTATTCGGACTGCTGATATAATCTTGCTGTGTGGATATTACTGGCCTACTATCCACCAAGATGCCTATGATTTCGCCAAGTCTTGTGATCGATGCCAAAGAGAAGGAGGAATTTCAAAGAAGCAAGAGCTACCTATGAATCCTATATTGGTGATTGAGTTATTTGATGTCTGGGGCCTTGGGTTCATCGGTCCATTTGTAAGCTCACATAGGATGAAGTATATTTTTGTTGCGGTTGACTATGTATCGAAATAGGTGGAGGCAATTGTTCTTTCAAACAATGAGGATAAGAGTATCACTGCATTCCTGAAAAAGAGTATCTTTTCCAAATTTGGTACACCTAGGGCTATTATCATCGATAGAGGTTCTCACTTTTGTAATAAGTTGTTTAAGGCGTTGCTGGAGAAATATGAAGTTCGTCACAATGTAGCAACTCCTTACCATCCGTAGTATAGTTAGCAAGTAGAGGTGTCAAACTGAGATATTAAACAAATCAGTTCAAAGACTGTGAACACCAACAAAAAAAAAAATTCAAGCAGGCTTGATGATGCTCTATGGGTCTATCACACCGTATTCAAGACTCACATATGTATGTCCCCTTACCAACTTGTATATGGAAAGTGATGTCATTTGCCGGTAGAGCTAGAGCATAAGGTATTATGGGTGCCAAAGAGGTTGAATTTGGATTGGGGTGCCGCATCAAGTCAAAGATTGTATGACATGAATGAGCTTCATCAGTTTCGCTTAAAAGCATATGAACGTTTAGCCTTGTACAAGGAGAAGATGAAGAAGTATCATGATCAAAATATTGAAAAGAATTAATTTGTTGTCAGTGATATAGTGCACATATTCAAGTCAATGTTGAGGTTGTTTTCTGGCAAGCTCAAGTCCAAGTGGACCGGGTCATTTAGACTGACTCATGTGTTTCTACATAGAGCGGTTGAGCTCGAGAATAAGAAGGGACCAAGGTTTAAAGTGAATGGGCAGGGGATCAAGGCCTATATGGGGAAATTAGAGAGTGTGCAAGAAGTGATTGAGGCCTACTACCTTGATGAAGGCTAAGTTACCAAGGTGCATGTGTCATGCAGCGATGTTAAATTAAGCACTTCTTGGAAGGCACCCCAAGATGTCCAGTCTAACCAAGTATAAGTTTTTTTCGTTTTGATATAGGATTTTTCTTCTTTTATTTTGACTCTTGTGGCTCTGTAGTTAGGTGTTTTATTTTTGTATTAGTGTACGCTAGATATAGCTTAGGGTCCGTGCCTAAAAAGTGTCAAGAAAATTTAAAAAGGAAGTCCTAATTGTTGCTACGTGGGCGGGGATAAAAGGAAAAAATTACTGAAAATTGTCATGCAATGGTCTACGGACCCCATCGATAGTCCATTGGTCCATCCACGAACCATAAATGGCGTTCGTAGATCCCAAGTAAGTTCTCTAATTTTTCTAAGTTTCAAAGTGACCTACGGACCAGACATACAGTTGTAGGTCGACCCACGGACCGTTGATGGGGTCTTGTGGGTCCAATCTAGGATTCTACCTGACTCGACTCGCACCCCTTATAAATTTAAAAAACCTTTCAGTTTAAACTTCCCCTACTTTCATATTTCCCTCCCAACCGTTTCTAACCTTCCATGTACTCAACTTCTCCCTTTAATAAGCCATAAAATTATCTCTCACTGAACTCCAAATCAATTTCCATCTCCCATATATCCCTTTTCTCTCCCAATATCACTTCCCTTCTCCATTCTCCTTCCCCAACGATTCACAGTCCGTGTTCGGTGTCAAAAGGCTAAAAAAGGATCACAAATTTCATTGCAACACACACTCATCATCGGTGATTACTTGTTAAGTAAACGGATTTCTACCAAACTTTGAATCAATTCATTGTTTCAATTGAAATCACATTGATGAACTTGACCTTTGGTTCTTACTCTCATGTTTGAATGTTGAATTATATGTTAGAAACACCATTGGTATGATGGTATGCGAGTGTGTAGCTAATTAAAACAAACTAAATCAGGGTAAAAGTTCTAAATTGGAAGTTTTGACTTAGGGTTCATAGTTTCGATCTGTTAAAAAGTTGAATTATGTGTAATCGAAACCCTAAGGATTATAAACTACCATATATTGTGTTGAAATGCATGATTAAACCTAGGTTGAATGAATAATTGTTGAAAGTATGGGTTGTCTAAGAGTTCACAGGTGATGTCTGGCACTACACTAATTCACGAACCCCATCCACGGACCATAGGTCAACCTACGGACCGTAGGAAAGGGACCGTGAATCAGTCGCACACAAAATAAGTTCAACTGTTGAACAATGGTGTGGACTACGATATGTCATTTGATTAACAGACTGTTATGCACATCCATGGTCCACACATCAGAGAGCCAATTTTGGTTACTCTGGCCTACGGAGGGGACCCACGGACCATCGTTTAATCGACGGAACGTAGGTACCTCCCGTAGGCCAACAACTCAGCTATTGTTCGATTTTTTAAAAAAAAAATTGTTTGGGTCCAATGATTGTTCTAAAATTCTTCCATGTGTTATCTTGCCTTGTGTTGGTACTAACTAAGCTTCCATAGGTACCATGGCTCCTAAGCATACTCCCGCCTACACCGCAAAGGGCAAGTCCAAATCCGTAGCTCCTTTTTAGCATTTGATCAATAAGGATATTGACAAGGAGTATATTCCTCCGGCCACCAGGACCTCTCTGTGGCTCCCCGCATTACTCTGAACAGAGCCCAACAAGTGAGCTCCGACTAGGTCACTGCCTCCCAATCTGAAGAGGGGGCCACACCGATCGGATCACATGCTGGTTATAAGTCGTAGTTCGGCTCCTGCTCTAGCTGGAGCATCACTTCTTCCTCTAAGGATGATAGCACGGGAGATATTGCAGTGCCCCCAGTTCTGAGCCTGCAGTGGGTGGTATGGAGCCAAACATGTGGTGTGTAGAGGGACAATATCAGATATACATTGATGCTCGCATGCGGAATGAGCACGACAAGATACATAGACTAGTCACTAAGGATTGTCGGGTTCTCTCAGGTAGCCTCCACACCAAACCTGTCATCGGGGAGCTCTTTCGATGGCACATATATGAATACATGGCACGAATCCCAAGGACATACAGAGAGGAGATAGTTTGGGATTTTTATACCTCGTATGCTGTCACTATTTTGGGGTTACAGAGTTGACATCTTCGAGGCCACAATTCGGTGATTCATTTATGGCACAACCAACACTTTTTGGATTAATACGGTGGAGTACGACTACATGATGGGCATCATTCAGAGTGGGGCATTTCAGTGGAATACCGAGAAGACGGAGACTCTTTTGAGGTAGTTAGCCCATCACATATTCGATGATGGGGAGTGCACTGAGTGAGTTCAGACTACTAGCTTGGGTGTCAAAAAGGCTACACTAAGCTTCACTGCAATGTTCTTCTTGTTGCTGGCCCTAAATCAATTATCCCCGACTAAGGCGGACAATATGGTCACATGGGATCGGGCGTGATGATTGGAGCCCTTCTAATGGGTTTGGAGGTTGGCTTTGCCTACATCTTGATTGTGGAGATTCATGAGAGGGGATTCAAGGCCACCACCACCCTGCCCTTCCTATGCCTCATCTTTCATCTAAGTAGGGATGCTTCCGTCCTCGTGTGACATTGTGACCGGTTGCTTAGTACGACCAAGAATCAGAACATTGGCCTCATTCGAGATGATGCCAACCTCGTTGCACCGCTGAGAGAGCCACAGGTTGAGGTGCCACCTCTGGGTGATAATATTGCTACCGATGTTAAGCAGATGCAAGTCGCTGACCCAACATTCCTGCAACTATAACAGACACACTAAGAGAATCTACTGCTAGAAGTTGGGAAATGATCATAGCCCCTTCTTTAAATATGCCCAGTCCAGCATAAAATGATCCAACCAAATGAAATTAATCTTCCCATTGATCCAAATGTTGGAGCTTAATCTAGACAACTTCTTTCAATTCACCTAACTCACCTGCCCTAAAATAATTGTTTAGGCCCGGTCCCTCTTTGGACATATGCACCTTGACTTAGGCCAAAAGCCTAAGTTGAGGGTGGTTAATTCAGAAAGTTACCTTGATCTTGGCCAGGTTCGACATCAGATACTTTGCACCTCAACTCATGTAAAATACATAAGTTAAGGGTGGCTATGAAAGAGTAAACTGAAAGAAATAGGGTATGAAAAGAGTTTTGTGTTGAAGAGAGAAAAAGAAAGGATAGAAGAAGATGTGAGTTTGTGCAAAAAAAGCAAAAGAAAAATAACAAAAGTGCTGAAAGAAATAAACAAAAATAAAGTGAAAGAAAAATAAGAAAAGTAAAAAATATGAGTTACAAAGTTAAAGTCTGTAAAAAGAGTCAAGGGAAAGAAATGAAAATAAAAAGGTGACAAGAATTGGTTGAGAAAAGAGGTAATAAGCCAATGTATTGTCAAATAGGGCAGAAAGTCACTAAAAAGTACCCAAATATATCCTACCTGACCCTGAGCCTAAATTACAAGATAAGAAAGTCCTATAGTGATTCTAGCAACTAGTTAGGAGAGTCTAACCAGTGAAAATAAGGGCGAGCCTATGATATTGAGCACGAACATTACTTGAAGTCCCTTGTGAGCATGAGTGTTAAATGAATCCTAAAAACTTGAAAGGCATATCTATTGTGTGTGGAAAAGGATTTCTTTTGAAGTGAGGGCACTAGTTACATTATTGGAGAATTGGTACATTGGTTATTGTGAAAGGTGTATGTTGTGATGTATGTTGATCGATCTATGTCATGTTTTGATCTTCATGAGTTAGCTTGTTGAGTCTAAACGAAGAGATTTGCACTAAGGAAATGACATGGATTGAAAAGGCCATGTGATTGCTTGAGTTTGTATGCCTTTTACTACACAAGTGTCGTTTAGAGTTTTAGTGTGTCGCTTGAGGACAACCAACAAGTTTAAGTTGACGGTGTTTATATACCATAAAAATACTATATTTTTGATAGGTTTCACTTAGAGTTTGTGTGTGTATTGGGGCATTTTGTCTTAAAATTAATGATTTGTATCTAATGTTTGTAGGAGATAAGCTTTGATGTGGTTGATGAAGATGCGAGATTAAAATTGTTCAAGTAGCGACCAACGTTACCGTCGACGGACCGTAGATCCATCCACGGACCGTGGATGGGCAGTCGTAGGTCTTGGCTTGGGAGATGAGTTTCAGTAACTCAAACTCTGGAATTTCAATCCATAGACCGTAGGTGGTGTATCGTTGGTGGAACATTAGGAAAGTCTGACAACTGTGGAACCACAGAGCAAGACGACAGACTGTAGGTCGACCCACGGTCCGTCCTGCAAAACTGTCGATGCGGATCAGAGAGTTGAAGGTTGCAGTACCTAATGAAAGTTTCTAACTTTTGAGCCACCGATGGGTACTACAGACCGTCAGTCGACCCATGTTCTGTAGGTCGAAGCGTTACTGAAATCGAGTCCAAGCATGTTATTTCCTTATTTTGTTTCCTTTTTATTTAGGACTTGTTTTATATAAATAGGGGATATAAACCTCATTTTTTGAGGTTACACATTATTGTATACTTCTAAGTTTGTGTTTTGGGGAATTAATTTGCAAACTCTTAGCAATTAATTTTCCGGAATACATTTAATAAGATTTTGACTTTGAATTTTAATTGAAGATTTTGGGTTTCATCAATTCTTCTTGTAAGTTCATGAATTCTTTTTACCTAATTATGAATTGTGTTCTTTCAAGAATGAATGGCGAAATCCATAACTAGGGATGTGGAAACTATGAGCAATTAACAAAGTATGAATAATAACTAAGTAATTGTTGAATAGTTTTTATGCATGTATTGTTAATTATTTCGCTTAGAAATCTTTTTAACGGTGTGGAATGTTAGAACTCGCTTTGTTATTACTTTTCGGACCAAGGAGGTAATTAATGAGAAAAGAATTAACAACAGAGATTGAGTGGACGCTATGTAATAGTCTAATGTCAATTGGTGCGAGGATGAAAACTAATCCATACATTGATGTAATGTCTAATCTAAGGTAAAGGTAAGGTTCAGTAAAGTATACACTCATAGAAGGACCAAGGTACGTAGTCAAATTTCCTATTTGGAGGACCAATCACTAAGGGATACCTAACTTACAACCTTTGCATGTAAAACACTAGGAAAAGGATTACTATTATAATGATTACTGCGTTAAGAGCTTGTGGGGAACACATACACCCTAGTTTCTCTTTCATATTGATAACTCAAAGTTTGAATCTTGCTTAGTTTTACTTAATCAACAATCTATTACTTGCTTACAACAACAACCCCCCCCCCCTTTATTTACTAGTCTCGAAAATAGTTTGACTAAACAGATATAATAGTGAGTTAAGTGTAAGTGTAAACCATATTCCTTGTGGGATCGACCCCAACCTACAATTTGGGTTTTTTATTTGACAACGATCTCTTATTTCTTTAGGGAGGTGTTATTTGAGCGTATCACGTACTATCCAAAATTTTGAAGACATGTTATGAGATTGTCTGATTGATTATAAGCGTAATTGAGATGACCATTTTACATTGATTGAGTTTGCTTATAACAATAGCTTTCACTCGAATATTAATATGGCTCCATTTGATGCATTATATGGTAGGAGGTGTAGATCTCCTATAGATTTTTTTGAGTTGGGTGAAGTTTCCTTAATAGGTCCCGAGTTGGTACATGATGCCATATAGAAAGTTCGGCTTATTAGAGAAAGGTTGAGAATTACTCAAATTCGGGAAAAGTTCTATGCCAATGTTTGAAGAAGAGATCTTGAGTTTGATGTTCATGATTAGGTTTACTTTAAAATTTAACCCATGAAAGGTGTAATGAGGTTTGGTAATGTCACGACCTCATTAAGCATTAGTCAACTTAAGACATAAGGCATAAGCATAATCAAGATATAATAAGCATTATAATGAAAGATGAATACTTCCTTAAGTAACCTCACTTATCCTTAGCCAAGACATAGGTCATCCGCCTCTAGTCAAGCTCAAATCATGCAAGGCATATATAGCAACACTCAATAAAATCATCTTCATAACATAATCGCATTATTCATTTATACTTTTAAAGACACAAGGATTCGTCTCTATGCCTAACTTATAAAGGCTAATGGGTATTCGCCTCTTGCTTTAATTACTTTAACACTATGGGTACTCTCCTCCACAATCACATCATATGACACAGGTAATCCCCTCCACATCATTTAAGAAGGATCATGGGTACTCGCCTCCCTGTCCATTAACTATATTATGAACGTGGGGAATCACCTCTTGTTCAATTCTACAAAGTAAGGGAATCATCTCATATAAATATCACATGGAAGTCATGGGTAGTCATCTCTAGCCTCATCATTCATTAAGCATTTTAGTCTACATTTATTTTAGGTGAGCAATCCTTTCAACCTAGAATCGTTCATGTGAGTAAACCTTTCACATTCATTGAATTAGGCATATGATTTCATTATAGGAAGTATCCCTTCAATACTACAACATCAACAATCAAATATTAATAGTCTAGTCTTTAATCTCAAAGCACTACATCATATTAATAATATATGCTTCAATCTCAAGCAATTCTAATCGGAATTCTTCAATCCTATAAGAAGATATCTTGCCCATAAAGTTTCCATTCGTGGCACCAACCCAAATCATATCAATTCTACCCTAGAATCATAAGATAGGCATGGGTACATGTAATTTCATCCGAAAAACAAGTAATTCTATCAATTCAATCATAAATAATCATAGTATACTCAATCGGATCAGCATTAATCATAACCCACAACATTAGAAGGAACCCTAACTAGAATTGGGGAAATTCTTCCATATGGAAGAAAACCCCTCAACAAACCTTCTATAGTAACAGGCCAAACCCAAGAAACTTCTAATGTCTATCGATGATAGAGGTCTAGGCCAACTCTTTACCGCATCCAATTTTTTTGGATCTACCTCAATACCCTTGCTTGAAACTATATGGAAAAGAAAGGCTATAGACCTTTACGAAAACTAACATTTACTAAACTTTGCGTAGAGTTAGCAGTCGTTGAAAATTTTCAATACAATCCTCAAATGGTCTATATGCTCATTCTCGTTCCTCGGATAGATCAAAATATCACAATTACAGATATATCAAGGTATCTTCTAAATACCATATTCATCAAATCCATAAACTTTGTTAGGGCATTAGTAAAACCAAAGGACATTACCAAAAACTCATAATGACTATATCGGGTTCTAAACGTCGTTTTCAGAATATCTTCCTCTTTAGCCCTTAATTGGTGATAACCCGATCGGAGATCAATTTTGGAGAAATAACTTACCCTTAGATGTTGGTCAAATAAGTCATCTATTCTTGGAAAAGTATACTTATTTTTGATGGTTAGTTTGTTCAACTGCTGATAATCAATACACATACGGAGCGAACCATCTTTCAACAACACCGGAGAACCCCATGGAGAGATACTTGGTCGAATGAAAACCTTATACAATAAGTCCTTGAACTAATCTTTTAACTCCTTAAGTTCCACCGGAGCCATTTTATACGGAGGAATAGAGATAGGTTGGGTTTCGGGGAGAAGGTCAATCCCGAAGTTAATTTCCCTTTCGAGATGAATACCAAATATATCATCGTGGAAAACTTTTGAAAACACTTTTACAACTGGGACCGACTCAAGAATAGGAGTTTCAGAATCCACATCCCTCACCCTCACTTTATGGTAGACATAACCCTTTGAGATCATTTTTCTAATTGTAAGGTAAGAAACAAATTGACCTCTAGGAATATAATTTCTTCCCTTCCACTCTAGGATAGGTTCATTTGGAAACTGAAATTTGACTACTCTAGTCCTACAATCAATAGAGGTGTAACAGGAATGTAACTAATCAATCTAAGGATGACATCGAATTCTATCATGACAAGCTCTACCAAATCAACCAAAGTGACTCTATGGGATAAGGAAGCATGAGTTCTTCTATAAACCCTCTTAGACACCATAGAATCACAAACATGGGTAGAGATAGAAAAAGGTTCTAACAATATATCGGGTAGCATATCAAATCTCATGGCTACATAGAGTCAAAAATGACAAAGTAACACTGGGATCAAGTAAATCATACATATCTATTTGAAAAAGTTTTAACGTACCATTCACCACATCCGAGGAACTCTCTTCATCACCTCTAGTTTAGAGAGCATAGAAACGGTTTTACTTAGGACCATTCCAACCCGAACCAATTGGACCGGATGAAGGATATGGTTGAGCCCTACGATGACCATCTTCATCATTCTTAGCAAATGAAAGACAATTCCTTATTTTGTGATATATATTTCCACAACAAAAGAAAACATTAGAACTCGCTAGAAATTTCCTTTCATGATTTCTCCCACATTTCGCACAACTAGGCATTGAAGACCAATTACCTTCTCCTTGAGGTTTTGGGTTAGACACACTCTGATTATCATGCCTTGGAGGAGAACTCGAGTTGCCTTGCTTGGAGATCTTTTAGGGAAACCTTGAACGACCCTGTCCACCGAAGCTAGAATGTGAATAGTTACCATCATCCACTCTTGCTCTCTTTGCCTCTGTAGATCTTTCCTTGAGCTTTTGTTCCTCAATTTGTTGGGCATTCACCATAAGGCGAGAAATGTCCATATCATGGACAAGCATAGTGGTGTGGCACTGTTTGAATATCATGTTAGACACACCTGATACAAACTTACTCATCTTGGCCCTACCATCCACCACAATAGAAGGAACATATTTGGATAATTTAGTGAACCTCAAGGAATACTCCCTTACACTCATATTTCCTTGACCATAAGCATGAAGTCAAGAACCTTGACATCTCTCATCTCTAGAGGGAAGAATATGTCAAGAAAAGAACTTATGAACCTTTCCAATTCTATGAGACCCGCTTTCACTAGCCTTGCCTCTTTGCACTGATTGAACAAAATATGAGCAACCCCTTTGAATTGGTAAGTGGCTAATTCTACCTTCTGTATCGGAGTCACTCCCATAATTACAAGTACCTTATAGAACTCGTCAATATACTCTTGAGGGTTTTCCTCAACTTTGGAGTCATAAAATTCCAAAGGGTTCATTCTTGTAAAATTCATCACTCTTGCCGCCAATGTACCGACATTTGGGTTCATGGGGATTACCACCTATAGTCTTGTGCCATCATGGCTTGAGAAAACACTTGGAACACCGACCTAAACTCCAAATTTGCTACATTCTCATTCAACGGGTCAATCGGTGCTTGAGAAGGAGCTTGGGCAGGAACATTAAGAGGAACCTCTTGATCAACGTTGTCTTTCTCTATTCTTCTAGCAGCCCATCTAGTAGTCATATCTTGAAAACCATCAGGAACGGATTAGGAGAAAGACTTATAAAGTTAAATTCCATGGCACGACTTAGAGAGGTGAAGAAGTGAAATTTCCTAAAAATATGATTGCCTCTCATTCATAAATGTGACGCACTTCACACTTATGAACAAGACTCTACCAGACGTGGTTTGAGACATCCTAGAACCATTCTAAACCTTGTGTTTTGACTGCCATGTTTTCCATGACCCCGGGGTACCTCTTAGATGTAAAAAAGTGTATAAGACCCTGAAAGGACTCATACTCAACTTAGCATATCATAACAAAATGTAGTAGAAAAGGTGAGGAAATTTAAAACATTTGAGATAATTAAAGTCTTTCATAAAATGAGTAGAAGCCTAACAACATTTTCTCAAACCATTTAACATAAGAGATAAAAATCTTGGGACACAACATCTACAATACTCCAACATAAAAAGAAATTCATAAAAGAGAACGAGTGATCCAATCCTCCAATACAATGATGACTCACCAAAACTTCACTTCCTTGATCAACTATGAACCTAGCCGTGAGTCTGAGAATCAATGTCGTAGGACCCTACATTTGATAAGAATGTAGGAAAAAGTATGCGTTAGTACAAATATGTACTAAATATGATGGCTAGCATAAACAACAAAAGTATAAGTATTAATCAACATAAGACATCAAGCATAAGCATAATCAATAAATAATAAGCATCATACTTAAAGAGGAATAGTTCCTTAAGTAACCCCACTTATCCTTAACCATGACATAGGTCATCCGCCTCTAGTCAAAATCACATCGTGGAAGGCATATCTAGCAAAACTCCAATCAAATAATCTTCATAACATAATCACATTATTCATACTTACTTTTAAATAGATGGGGATTCGCCTCTATGTCTAGCTTATAAAGGCTAATGGGTATTCACCTCTTGCCTTACTTACTTTAAGATTATAGGTACTCATCTCCACAATCAAACCATATTACATGAGTACGTGCCTTCTCATCATTTCATAATGATAATGGGGACTCACCTCCATGTCCATTCATCATATTAGGAACGTGGGGAATCACCTCTTGTTCAATTCTAAGGAGTACATAAATCACCCCCTTAGTAACTCTCTTATAAGTAATAAATGCTTTATGTAGTTCCGGTATTCCACTTAGTTCCTCTCCGTCATATGTATATACTGTATTTAATAATCCATAGTTATAACATGTCCTTACTAGGTTGGCATTAGTTTTTGGTTGTGCAATTAGTTTATTATAACCTTGTAACTTTTGGGTTAAATAATCTTGGCTTGGTTCTTGGGTTGTAGTAGATCTGGGGTTAAGATTTAAAAATGTTTAGATTTTGTATATATTTTCTATATAGGTTTGTGTGATGTAGTTATATGTCTTTTTCTCGTTTTGGTTTTGCAAACTATCTGCGTATGTAGATGTTTGTGGTTCTATGGACATGTGTCTAGGTGTCTTTTGGGTAAATGGTTTTGTGAATAGCTGGTTTAAGTTTGCATTTTTATGTTGTTTATTATTAACTTGTTTGCTTGTACCTGCAGCTGTATTTAAACAAACATTATGGGTTTTAAGGAGTTTCCCCTCGTCTCCTTTTAGCTCCGGGTTTTTTTCGTCTTCCGATCGACGTAGCTCCGCATTTTTATAGTCATGCTGCTGACTAGCTTTAGACTTCGGATTTTCTTCATTAGTCTTTAGCTTTTGTATTTCATTGTCCATACTATCCACTTTTGTAGAAAGTGTAGTAATGGCTTTGAGTATCTTTTCAATTGTATCTTCTTCCTCAGTCTTAGTCTGAGTAGCTTTGTCGTGATAGGTAATGCGCAATAACATTCTTATCAGTTTTTATTACTTCAATTGTAAATGTAAAATTTAATATATTTAATACTAATCTCCTTATTTCTTTTGTCGTCACCGAATCTTGTATTTTTCTTGTTAGCCACCATTTTACTTGTGTATTATCTGTTCTTATAATAAATTCATTATATACAATATATGGTTCAAATGATAATAAACATTTATATACCGAATATAATTCTTTCCTATTTATTTCCCACTTTATTTCTGCATTAGTATATGTTCCTAAATAATATCTACAATGATGTTCTAGTTTTTCTTCTCCATACCTATATTTTAATACTCCTCCATAACTTTTTTCACTGGCGTCTGATTCTACTATATAAGTAAATTTTTTATTTTCATCCGGAAAATATAATTTAGGTAGGTTCTTACATAATAATTTTATTTTTTGTATTTGTGTTTGGTCTTTCTTATCAAACTGGTATTCTACATCTTTCTTTAATTTTTGTTGTAATGGCTTTAAATTCTCTGTTAATTTTGGTATATATTCTTTTACTTGGTTTACTAGTCCTAAAAATGATTGTAATTTCTTTTTCGTATCTAGCTGTTCTTTTGAGTTAATTATTTTTTGTACTATATGTGTTTGCATTTTTATTCCATTTTTATCTATTTGTATTCCTAGGAATTCTATTTGGCTTTTCATTATGTCTCCTTTCTTTTTACTTAGGCTTATGCCTGAATATTCTATAATATGTATGAATTTTTCTAATAATCTTATGTGATCATCTTGGGTTCTAGAATATAACAATATATCATCAATATATACTACACAATTTTCTAATTGTTTAAAATAGTTATCCATAAAATGTTGGTATCTACCTGGTGCATTTTTATATCCAAACGGTAATACATTCCATTCGTAAAATCCTTGTGGTATAGTGAATGCTGTTAGTTTTTTAGATTCCTCTTCTAGTTTTAAGTGATAAAATCCTGATTTACAATCAAATTTGCTAAAATAATTATATCCTTGTATTTGTCTTATCTTTAGTATTTTATTTGGTATCGGATAATTATATGTCTTAGTTTTTGCATTTAAATTTCTATAATCAATAACCATCCTACTTTTTCCTCTTTTTTGTTCACTATGTTTATTTACGATAAACACCGGGCTTGTGTGCTTACTATCGCTTTCTTGTATGTACCCTTTTTCTAGTAATTCATTTATATGTATTTTAAATTCGGTTAAATCATTAAAATTATATTTTAATGGTTTTTGGGTTATTATACTATATTATCAATTAGTTCAATTTTTACTTTTGTTTTATGTTTTTCCCATCCTTGTAAAGGATCTTCACTATATAATAATTCTAACTTATCTTGGATTATTTTTACTTTATCTATGGAGAATATAATTAATTCTATTTTAGGGTCTTCTTCTTTTATATTTTCTAATTTTTGTGTAATTTTTTCGCTTCCTTTTATCCATTATGTTGTTTTTCGTCTTTTATTATTTACTCTTTTTGCTCCTATTTTTTGTTTACACGGTGTTGTGAACCACCAGTGTGTTTTTGTTATTATATGTGGGTATAATTTTTCTAAAAAGGGCATCCCTAATAGCATATCTTTTGTAGTTAATTCAAAGTTATATATTTCTTCTATAGTTAATATTTTATCCCATATTTGTATTTTTATATTTTTCGCCTTATATGTAATCATGCTTCCTTCATTATTAAATCCTCGTTACTACTATCGGTGTTTTTAATTTTTCCCACTTATCTTCGGTAAACAATTGTATTTACATATATTAGCTTCGCTCCCATATCTATCATTGGTGTATAATATCTGTTATAATATCCTTCTATTATTATCTTTGCAAGTATATATATTTTCATATTTTTATCATACTAAAGTCCTTTTTATTATTACTCTTTTATTTTCATAATTTATTGTCAACTGTTTATCTTCTAGATTATATGGTTTTACTTGTTCTAGCCATTTTATCCCTAAAGTGATATTTTCATCTCCTTGATATACTTTAAACATTATTATTATTGGTATTCCTCCAATGATTATTTCTTTTTCCGTAGTTTCTTTGGTATAAGTTAATTGTTTTGGTAGTTCGGGGCATGATTGTTCCGTAGTTATTATTTCCTCTTCCGTTACTAGCTCTCTCGTAATATAATTTTCTTCTAGTCCCGTATTTATTAATATTAAATATTTCCGTTGTTCCATTATTCCCGTTATGTAGTAATGATGTGGTTTCCTTTCTTCTTCCATTGATTTTTCTATTCTTCTTGAGGTGCTCATTTTTTATGAAATTTGTGGTATTTCACAGTTTATTCTTTTTGATGTGCTTAATCTTTCTTTTACTATTTCTAAATCTTCTTCTATGTCAATTTCGTTATAACTATAATTATTTTTATCTATGACCGTAACTATTCTTTCAAAGGGGTCTTCTATTTTTATTTTATTTATTTTGTTTTTTGCTGTTATTTTATGTTTTGTTGTTAAAACGTATAAGTTTTTACATCTAGCTGTAAATATTTTACTTCCCGGGGATAGTTCTATTCCTGACATTTTTTAATATAATACTAATGATTTATCTATATTCCTGTCATTTACTGCTACTGAGTAGTTAGCATTTATTATAAATTTAAATTTTTGGTATATGAGGTTACCTCTTACTGCGCTTATTATACTTTTTTCTATAGGTTGTATGATTCTATCATCTGCTAAGTATATTTCTATGGGTGTATCTATTCCTTCTCTAAAGCATGTTTTTATTAATATTTCCGTTCCTCCTAAATGTACATATTTAATTGAATTTTTAGCCTTAATATCTTGTATTTCTTTATTTATTATTCACTTGTTTATTATTGGTATTTTAGCCTTTTCTTTGGTGTATTTGCAATCTATGATATGTTCTCTTTGACTTACTACATAATATTCTTCTTTTTGTCGTTTAAACCAGTTTCTTATTGTTGGTATTTCGAATATTTTTGTTACACTTAGATCTAAATTCTTTTCCTTTTATTTATTCAAATATATTATTATCAAATATTATTTTTTGTTCTACCGATTCTTCATCTTGATATTTTTCTTTAGTTATTGTTTGTATATCTCGTTTCGAGTCATTTATATAGTATTCACTATCTCGATTTCGTTAATGAATTATTTTCCATTTCGTCTATTTCATTTTTCGATAATTCATATATGTTATCTTCACTTTCCAATTCATAATCTACGTATTCTATTTGTGTATATTTTTCATTATCTATTATTATTTCTGATATTTGCTTTTTCTTTGGATTTTTAGGTAATTTACAATCTCTAGCTATATGTCCTAATTTTTCACAATTATAACAAGTACATTCCGTTAGTTTTCTTTTTGGTCTATATGGTCTTTTAGTTTTGTAGTTTTTTACATAGTATCTTCTTCTCGGTTTTTTATACTTATATTTTGATCTGTATTTTTTATTATATTTCCTTTTATTTTTATAATATCTATCCGTACAACCAAATTGAGGTGTTGTTTTATTTTTGCAACATGCCAAGTTTTTCACTAATATTTTTTCCATTTTTATTTCTTCTTTATGTTTTTCACATAGTTCCATAAACCATCGTTGCAAGAATTTCATTCTAGCTCCTAAGGTATCTATTAATTCTGCCTCATTCCAACTTTTTATTATTTTTGAACTAAAAGGTTCCGGTAATTTTGTAAAATATAATTTTCTTATTTCTTTACTTTCTTCCGTGTTATATGTTCCTTTATAATAGTATTCTCTAAATGCACATGTATATTCATCTATGTAACACATATTACATATTGCTAGTTTTGTCATTAGATTTCGATTTATGATTTTTTCTTTATTTTGTTGTTCTACTTCTGTTGTCATACTGCTAAATTCATTTCTTATAGCTACTTCATATTTATATAATATTTCCATAGTTGTAGTAGCTATTCCACCATCAAATTTTTTATTACTTCTCAGAGTTTGTAAACTTTCATCTGATAAATTTTGTAGCCATAATTTTACTGTTCCTATAAGTGTTCTTTCTATATATCCTGGTGCCTCTACTATTGCTATTTTGTTATCTATTAATTGTTTTGATATATATCCTATCCATAATTGAATTGTTTTATTTATATCTGCTACACAGTCTAAATCTAAAAAATCATGTCGTTTAACTATTGGTTTAGGTATCCATTTTTTATTTAATTTTTTATCCCATATAGATTTTTCTCTATCATATTGTTCATAGTTTTCATTATAATATTTTTGATTAAAATTTTTTGGATTTTTTACTCCTGATGTACTAGGTTTTCCGTCCATGTCTATGTCACCTGTATTTACTTCTAAATTCTTTGTATTATCTATGTTTGCTAAAAGTTCCGTATATGTTTCGCTTGTTTCCGAATGTTGTTCTATATCATCTTCGTTTATTTCATCAACTCTTACTTCGGGTAGATTATTTTGGTTATTTTCTTCTTTTTCTTCTTTTTCTTCTATCTCTTCTAATTCATCTTCTAATTGCAATTTTTCTTTAAATTTAATTATCTCATTTGCTAATTTTAGTTTTTGTTCTTTTTCTTTTTGTTTGATTTCATACATTTCTTTTAATATTGCTAGCTCTTTTTCTAGCTCTATTATTTTAGTATTTTTTACTTCTTCTAATTGTTGTACTTCTTTTTTTTGCTTGTTGTTTTATTTTTTCAATTTCCGTTTTTCTATCTATTTGTTCATTTTCTTTTGTTATTCTTACCATAGCAGTTAAACTATCTTCCAGTTTTACCATTTCTTTTTCTAACATTAAACTTATATTGTCACCTATTTTCTTATATCTTCTTCCTAGATTAGAAAATATTATTTTTAATCCGTCATAGTTTTCATATGTTTTTTCATCTATTGCGTATCCTTCCTTATTCATTTATAGGTCGTGTTGAAATTTATATTCTAACTTATTTATTTGTATTTCTAGATAGAAAATAGTCTTTCTTTGAGCTAATATAGATTTGTGACAAATTCCTGCAAATATGTTACTGTTAAGTCTATTTTTTCTATGTGCTAATTCTTGTCTTTTTGCTATAATTATTTCATTAAGTTTTTGTCTATATTCGTTATTCTTGTTATTCATTGTAATTTTAAATATTGAATATATTTATATTCTACTTTAGATATATTATCTATTAAGTGATTTAATTTTTCGTTATCAGTTTTTGTGATATTAAGTTGTTTATACTTCGGATATAATTTATTTAATTTTCTTCTTATTTTTCTGAACTTTCTACTAATACGGTTCTTCTTATATTTCTCGACATCCATAACTTTGATACCATTTTTCGGTTGTTGCTTCAAATTTTATTTTTATGTTTTTGTTCGTTCCCTGCTTAACATTCTGTTCTTGTTTTTTAAATACTATTGCTGTTTCCTGGTTGTATTTGATCTCTTCTTCCTTTCCTTGTTTTTGGTCTTTTTTATTCTTCTTTCTATGCATCCTTTGAGGGTTAAAATCAATCTTTCTTCGTCTATGTTGGCTATTCTTGAATTAAACCTGAGCCTCATGACCCTTTCCTGCATGGGTCCATAACTTCTCATCTTGCTTGGAATTTGATTCGCTATCAACCGTGAAGATGCCTTGGGCCCTTGAGGGCTTGACATGGTGGAGAGGCCTACTGGTCAAGGGACCACGGGCACCACCATGAACCGTGGTACCCTTCACGACCCGTCCAAGTGGGTGTGGTCCCTGACGGGGCTGCCCAAGTGAAGGGCTTTTAAGTAATTTCGTTTTAATTCTTTAACACGTGGGGTTGATTTTAAATGGTTTATATCATTAATATAAATAGTTTTATGTCTTAAAACCTTCCTTTAACTCATTATTCTCAAATACCCTAATCAAAACCTCCAAAGTTCTTCTCTCTCAATATTTCTCTCTCAACTCAAGAAAGAAGGAGACGTGGAACCTAGGGTTTTAGATTTCAAGCTTTCTTCATCAAATTTTCGTGGGATTCATCAAGTCTAAGGTATGGTGAACCTTGATCCTTGATTATCATTTCTTTCAAGGAGTCCATTCAAAAAGGGTTTCAAAAGTCTTCAAAGAACAAAAAGCCTAATTTCTATTCTAAGCATGGGTTCATTGATAAATTGTTTTCAAAAGCATTATATTGGTGAATTAAATTAGAATTGATGATTTTATATGAACTTCCTTCAAGATTCCATGTTTTCACTAAAACCCTAAATTTGCGATGAAGTGGGTCTATTTCTATAAATTCAAAGTTGATGGAATTATCTGTAAAGTGATTTGTATTGAAATCTCTTGTGTTGTTTAATGTTTATTTTTGATTACTTGTTGATAATGGATGAATTAAGGGTGGTAAGCCTTATGGGTGAAGTATTGATGATTTTGGCTATGGCTTTGGATTATGGTAAGAAAGCTTGAACTCTCTTTATGGAATTGATTGTTGTTGGTAGGTTGAATCCACCTTTGGTGGAAGTGTTATATCTTATTCTTGTGTGGTATTATTGGGAATTGAGGCCATGAAGGGCAATATATGAGTGTTATTATATTGTTGTATTTTTAAACATATATGAGGCTATATGTAAAGTCCTATATGAAGCTATATGTAAAGTTTGTGTGAAGCTATAATGTGAAGATGTTCTAATGGTGTTAATGTGATAATGTATAAATTGTTATTATGCTAATGTGAAAGCATGTCTCTCTTGAAATAGTGATATGTGGTGATGATGAACTATGATGAGTTTTCATAAGATGATGTTGTAGATCATATGCTAGACTTGAGTATCTTGTCATGTGTCATGGAAGCTTGATTATATATATGAATGTCTGGTTAGGCTATGACTTAGTAATGGAGCTCTTCCTATAAATGCTAAAAGAGGAATTCTAGGCGAAGACTTGAATTGGTAGACTTAAGCATAGTGCCTTTTTTTGAGTCTAGCTTTCCTAAGAAAATGTATAACCTTAAAGGATGGGCCTTAGGGAAATGTTCCCTTCTTGATTGAAATGATAGACTTAGAGATGGATGGAGCCGGAACAGCATGAGAATCCTTATCTAAGAAAGTCAAATGAGTTATCCTTATGAACCTAGATTTTCTATGACTAAGAAATGGGGTCTTTCTTGGGAAGAGGTACTATGAGTTGGTTGAACTAGAAAAGGAACCCTCTCTAGTACATATGTGATTGAATACTCTATGGAAACCAAGCCTAAGCACCGAGCGGATGTGGTTAGGATGGTGTCCTAGTTGAGCATGAGATTAGGCACAATGAACATCCTTGGACATCTCTTAAACCATGTGCCAACATGTGTTGTTTTTAGTTCTACCGTTGGCAAGTAGAACAACCTCCATGGAGTAGGATAGACTCCGAATTCCATACCTTGCTAGTGTGGTCTATGTTGGTTAAGGCCTATTTCCATCATGTGGGATGTGTACTCTACTATTGCATAGGTTCTACAACGTGTAGGTAGTAGTATGGGATTCTATTTACACATGGCATGAGTAGGCTTAAAAGATGCTAAAGTGAGTTCCCTAAGCCTTAGGGCTATTATGTGATTGTCCCCCATATGTTTTTGTGTCTCTTAAATGGTTTTATAAAGAATGTTCACTTAGTATGTTATAATGTAATGATAAAACCCTTGTCTATGGTAACTCTTAGGAACACTTAGGTGTATATGAAGAGGTTGTATGGGCGGTCACTTCATTATTCACTTAAGTGTGGCTTAGGGTGACTTGAGATAGAGGCTTAAATGGTAATGAAGGAATTACTTTGCTATCTTGTTTAAGTATTGTACACTTGTATTAATTGAGTTGTAAATGATGTGAATATGGTCTTAATTGTGAATGGTGACTTCAAATGTGAGTTTATGCTTGTTGTTGTAAAGGATTGTTAAAGAAGGTCTTAAAAGCATACATTCCTTGTAAATGTTGTTGTGCATGTTTTCTTGCATAGTCATCATACTTGGTACTTATCGTACTAACTCCATATTTCTCTATTGTTATAAGTGTAAGTGGTGGGAAGTGAGGAGATGTTTTGAGGAAGCTTGGGATATTGACTCTTCTCAAGAAGCTTGGTATGTCCTCATATATTCGAGGACATAAATGTTATCTTTCTAGTATTTCCACTTAGACATTGTATAAGACTTATATTTTCTATAAAAAATAGTAAACAATAATGGATTTGGGTGAAGCAAACCTATGGTGCATAGCGTCGACGAACCATCAACAAGCTAGTGGGTCCAGTTTCACGAAGCCCGCTAAAGCAACATTGAGGCCACCCTGAGTAGTGCCCATGTCAGTAATCACAGCAACCTCAGTAGTGCTATCAATAATTCTAAATGCACCATCAGAACCCACAGTATCATAACATACGACACGGGCATAGTACCTGATGCCCCAGCAACACTCTCATGAACCCTCTCCTTACACAACTGCTCATCTTATATCGAAACCCTCTTAGCCTACTTCTCCTGCTTATGCTCCCTCTTTTTGGTGCCTCTTACCTCGGGCACTCGGGCTACTCCTTTGCTTCCCCACTAAATAATGCATCAAAGACCATATCGTCAAACAAAAAAGTAGGTTCAGCCTATAGCTCAACTGCAGGTGTGGCAAGAATGGCATCAACGTCGGCCCAGAGACTGGATAAATTGGTCCAGAAAGAGGATAGATCGGTGGTCGGGGTCATTCGCTCGAGGTCTCTCTATTCAAATGCATTGAAGCTCTTCATAATGGCTTGGACCTTCTGGTCCATCATGCTCTCTACCCTTCGCTCCATTCTGGTCTAGGACTCTTAAATCGAATTTTACATCTATGGTCGGAGAATGTGGAGCAGCTGGCCATCTGAACTTCCATTTTGTGAACCCTAGCCAATGGTACAACAGCCGCTCCTAAAGGCGGAGTGGATTTGGATAAGCTAGGAGCTCGACTTGGGGCCTGAGATGAGGAGGTCGGGACATCATCAGTGTAGGCTGGAGGGGCAGGATCATCACCATGTATCTGCTCCACAACATCTACTAAGTCAGGTCCCATGAGTGGCAAATCAACATGTGGCTCTCTATGTGGTGTCGTGACATTTACCTTATCCCGGATGAGGCCTACATACAGTGTCCCCGTAGGCTGAATCAACTTGTCACAATTCCAAATCGGCACTCCAGAGTTCCGACATAACTGGAAAATGAGACTAGGAAATGGGTAAGTGGTGGAGGCTTTGAAATCACTCTCATGTATCTCTGCAAGGACCATGCGGGCAAAATTGATCTCAAATCCCGTAACAAATGTTGCTACCATAACTGTGCGGTCTTGAGTTTATGCGTTGACAACCTTCATGGGAGAAATCTGATTGCGAACCAATAGCTAGAAAAATTTAGCCACAAATGTGAGAGTGGCCTTCTTGATTCTCAAGCCTGAAGTGGTGACCCACTCGGCTCACTCTCCGTCAGTAGCAATTTGACTAGCCGGCCAGGGTAATAAAGTTTCTCTTTTCACGGTGCTCCACTGGAACTCTCCACCCCGTACAGTGTCCCATCTATAGTCAAATTTGCCAGTATTGAGGTCCCAAGAATGATTAGGGCCAGGACCATAGAGGATCCGACGGATGGTGGACTCAGAGATGTCTATAAGAAATTTGTGCACTTGTGTAGTTGTGAGGGGTGCCTAGGCAGTGGGTCTGTCATTCTTATAGATAGAACCTCAAAGAGTAGCCACATATGAAGCATACAACTCCCTCACAATCTACTCGCTATAGGTGCCTGGTTCTCAAGCTATCCACTCAGACTTGTGACGTTAAAAGAGCAAGTGGATTTCTGGGACAGTGTGTAGGCTCCTAGTAAGGACTCTGCGCTCCTCTGTAATAAGCTGGACCATCATCTCTTTGTCATTTTTCATCAAGGCATCCCGATAAATTTTCCATTGGTCCACAACACGCCATCTATTTGGCTTCGTGGCACCGAGACTTCTCCTACACTAGTGACCTCTTCAGATGAGGTAGCTTGGCCATGTGACCTAAACCAGAGGTGGATCCAAACTCGAAACCGGAAGAATGGGCATGCTTAGAGCTGGAAGCAGAGGCAGATTGTGAGTCGAAAGTAGAACTAGCCTCAGAACCAAAAGTAGAACTAGTCGATTACCCAATTAGTTTGTTCTCCTCATCAGACTGAGAGACAGTGACTATGTCGGTAACCACATGCCGGGAAGTATTCTAGGTAGCTCGAGGTGAAGTAGGAGATGTCCTCATGGCCAGTTGAACATATGTTGGTTCCTTTTCCGCGTCCGTGTCTTCATTAATCAGCCTAAAAGTAGGCACCACAAATTTTGATTTACCCATTTTTGAGTAGGTCACTTGCTTCTTAGATTGTATTATGAGTTAATTTCTTTTCATGACATTTTAAGTATGAATGTGCCTTTTTTATGGTGACTTCAAAGAATTACTTAGAGTAAGTAGTAGTATGGGACGCTACTTGCACATTGCACAAGCATGACTTAGAGTTACCCGAGATGATGGTCCTTATTTGTTGATATGGCTTATGAAGTGTTTATGTCTCTTATGTATGTGTATGGTGTAAAGTTGGTAAGGTTGAATTGTGAGTTTACATTTGGTGATCTTAAGGTGGTACTTGGTGTGGATAGAGGTATGGGACACTATTCATACGTTACACAAAGTAAGCTTGAGGGTTACTTGATGTGAAGGCTAAATGTGAAGGTAATGGTATAAATGTTGATTATGTTCTAATGTGGTGAAATGGCTTGTAAGTTGATTATGTTGGAATATTATACCTCTTATACTTGTGTTCATGAAGGTTTTCTCAAATGGAATATATCATGACTTTCAAATAAAATGTACATTTTAAGCATGTTTTTCCATGGCTATCATACTTAGTACCTAAGTTTGCTAACCCATTCTTCTATGTTTACTACAAGTGTAGGTTCCAGTATTTGAGTGGTTTTATCTAGTGAAGCTTGCATTTGAGTTCCCCAAGACTAAGTGGTATGTCCTCACAGATCGAGGACAAGTAGTTGATGTTTCCTTTCTTTTCATGTAATAGACATTTGTTAGTTTTTTGATTGTAAATGGTTGTGACCCTATTTCATTTAAAGACATATTTTTGATGGCCATGTGAGAAGATAAACTTCCCCTTGCTTTTAATGTTTCCGATTATTGGATTTATAAAAGAAAAGTATTAATTACGCACTATTTTTATATATTGAATGTTATGAATGCTATGAGGCTTCTAAGAGACCCCTTCGGGGTCAAGTATGCCATGTGACGTCCAGGGTTTAGGCTCGGGTCGTGACAAATAATGACCAGGGTGGATACTAATTTCATTTTCAAGCACCAGAAAGCCACCATACAAGAATCATGAAATTGGAATTTCACCTCTTTCTCTTAGAGTTTGCATAGAGGATGTGCAATCTTTGAGAAGTCTTTGATGAACCTCCGATAGAAACTGGCATGTCCTAAGAAACTACAAACCCCCTTTAACGAAATTAGTGGTGGTAATTTCTCATTCTCTTCAATCCTCGCTACATCAACCTCCAGCCACTTTTATGACACCTTGTGACCATGTACTATTCGTTCTTTGACCATGCAGTGACATTTTTCCCAATTGAGGACTAAGTTTGTCTCCACACATCTTTGAAGAACTTGTCCTAAGTATTTTAAATATGCCTTAAAAGTATCACCTACAGCCGAGAAGTCATCCATAAATACCTCCATTGAATCTTCAACCAAGTTGGCAAAAATAGATAGCACGCAACGTTGGAAAGTTGCCGGGGCATTCCATAACCTTTTAAAGGCAAAAGTACCATAGGGACATGTGAAGGTGGTTTTCTCTTGGTCTTCTGGTGGAATAGAGATTTGGTTGTAACCGAAATACCCATCCAAAAAGCAATACCAACCTCTTTTCGAGAGTCGATCAAGCATTTGATCCATGAAGGGCATGAGAAAGTGATATTTTTCAGTCCATGAGTTTAACTTCCGGTAATCCATGCATACCCTCCATCCGATCACCGGCCTCATAGATACAAGTTCAACTTTTCATTTGGGACCACTGTGATTCCCCCTTTCTTGGCACACATTGAACCGGTCTTACCCATTTGCTATCAGAAATAGGGTAGACCACACCTGCGTCTAACCACTTTATTATCTCCTTTGTCACTTCTTCTTGCATTGGTGGGTTCAATATCCATTGATGTTCAACACTCGGTTTCCACTCATTATCAAGTTGCATTTTGTGAGTACAAATATCGGGAGGAATGCCCACTATATCAGCTATGGTCTAACCTATAGCTTTAACATGCCTTCGTAACACATCAAGAGGTAATTTCACCTGCCCTTCAAGCAATTCAGCAACTATAATCACCGGTAGAGTGTTATTTTCCCCCAAGAAAGCATATCAGAGATGGGGGGGAAGTTCTTTTAATTCTAGATGTGGTGGTTCTTCTATTATGGCTTTGCGGGAGGACACTCTCTATTTTTCAACTCAATGTCCAATTCAATGGAGTCTTTGAATACCCTCCCAAGCCTGAAAAAGTAGCTACTACCTATTCATACCCTTCAATTTCAAATTCATCATAGTTAGCAAGCACGGCATCAAGAGGTTCGCTCATGTACATCAAATGGCTCATGCTAGCCACCACCTCATCAATAACATCAACGGTGCACACCACATGAATATCACTTGGGTGTTTCATTGACTTACAAATATTGAAGGTTACTTCATCTTCGTTCACCCAAAACTTTAGTTCTCTACTTTCAACATCAACCATGATCTTCCGGTTGCTAAGAATGGTCTTCCCAAAATAATGGAAATTTCAACATCTTTTTCAAAATCGAGAATGACAAAATGAACCGGTAAAATGAACCGATCAACCTTCACCAAGATGTTGTAAAGTATCCCCACGAGATTTTTGATTGAACGGTCAGCCACTAAGAGTCTCATTGTGGTTGCTTTTGGTTCACCCAACCCAAGTTATTTGTATATCGCATAGTGCATCAAGTTGATGCTTGCCCCCAAATAGCAAAAAAGCTTTCGCGAATTGGAGCATGCCAATGGTGCATGGAATGGTGAATGCCCCGGGATCTTCTCTCTTTTTGATCAGTTCCTTAGTCATAATTGCACTACTACTATGGGAAACTTCAATTTTCTCAAAATCCAAGATCCTTTTCTTTGTGACTAACTCTTTCATGAATTTGGCATATCCTGACATTCTAACAATGCCTCCAAAAGGGAGAGATTAATTGATAATGCCTTAAACACCGACAAGATCTTCTTGAGCTTCCCATCTTCATTTTTCTTCTTTAAGCGTTAAGGAAATGGTGGAGGTATTTTGGTCAAAGGTTGCCTAACTTTTGGAATTGGAACGTGTTGTTCCACTTCCTTTTGTGGTTCCTTGTCAATGCTTTCATGGCTAAGTAGCTCTTGTTCCTCCATGTCTTTATCTTCTTCATGCTTTTGAGCATCTTGATTTCCTATCAGATTCCCTATTGCCACCTTTCCTCTATGAGTAACCATAGCCAGCCCTGTATCGTCATTTTCCATCATCATTTTTTGTTTCAGTTGAGCTGATAATAAACTCAATTGTCCTTCAAGTATCTTGATGGCATCGGCATGAGAGTTCACTTTAATGTTCAATGATGAAAAGTCATATTTCATCCCTTTCAACAACTCATCCAAACCTTCAACTTTATCAAGTATGCGTGACAACAAGTCATTCATCTGGGGACTACTTGCACTCCCTTTTGAATTTTGGGCTCTCACTCGAGTGAGTATGGTTCTCATCATGATCATCTTCCCTTCTCCAATAATCATTTTTCTCAACCCAATATTGATTGTATCTCCTTTGTTCTTTTCTCTTGTGATAGTTCAAACCTTAATTTTTTCCTCGCTGTAGATAGCATGGGTAGAAACCCACCTCATATCTGTTGGAGCTCCAACCTTGATTCTCCCCCGGGCTTGAGTAACTAGAAGAAGAACCCTCCTCAACTCTAAACACTCCACAGGTCCCCTTCATGTGCTCTTTTAGAAATTCCATTTGGGTCAACATATTCTTGATGTTTTCATCCCTCTATCTCTCTTTATCAAGTTATTTTTGTGTTAATCTAAAACAAAATGGAGAGACTTGATCCTCTTGGGTGTACCACACTTGTTTTATTCTAGTCATGTCATAAAAAAGAAACGAATCTACCTCAAATGATTGTAACATTATTCCTCTCCATACCAATTGATCAGTCACTCCTTTATTAATCGAATCAAGACTTCGGTGAAAATATTGAACTAATCGTTTGATATCCCACGAGTTGGGCATTGAAGTAGGAGTTTCTTAAACCTCACCCATGTTTCATGGATGGGTTCCACCTCCCGTTGCTAGAAACCCTGAATTTCGTCTCTAAGTTTCATCATCCTTGATAGAGGAAAGAACTTTGTGTTAAATGCTATAATCAATTCCTCCCATGATATGATGAATTTTTTTGTTAACTCGGCTAACCACTTATAAGATTATCCCACTAAGGACAGTGGAAATAACAGCAGTTGAATTGACTCTTGTGACACATTTTTGAATGAAATTTCTCACATGCTCATTTGGGTCTTTGTGATCTATCCCTCCATATGTGCCTCATTTAAATTAGGTGAAGAGTGGTGCTAGTGACTTCAAACATCGCATTCTCATCAACTTGTGGGATGCAAATTGCACTCATTCCACCCGATTGAGTTGGGTTATAGACACTATTGATATCTTCTATACAATCCCGATGACCTTTTTGGCTATCATTCATCTCTTCCTCACTCATGTTCACTTCTACGTAGTCTAACCAACACTTACACACGAAGCAGCCAATGCTAATTCAACTACATCCAACAAATTTGGGAGTGTCAAATCTTCGACCAAGGGATTCTAAGTAATGCTACTCCTCGGCAGTGGTGTCATTTTGATTTACGTAATAGGACACTTCATCCAATACTAAGTGCCAACGATCTTTAAGTAGTAATATAACCTAACTAAGTGAGTTAGGGTCAAATCCTGCAGGGAGTAGTTTTTCCTTCAAATTCGAAGATGAAGATATGATAACAATCTCTTCCTTTTAATAAGTGTTTCACCTTTTTGGTTTTAGTTTCAAATATTTGGATCCTATTATCACTCCAATTGCGCACTTCAACACGGAACAATCAAATAATAAAATAGAACTTGGAGTAATGACCAACCAAATGCCGAATTTTAACTTAGTGGGTGAATATGAATGCTCACAATAGGATAATTTGTCGTGGGTAGGTTGGACAATATGTAAAGTAACTTTCTCGCGAATAATTACCTTGTCTATGTCCAATTCTCTTGAACTTTGACACTAACTAGAGTGCCCAGCCCTTGGTCCTCATCAAATCCACTCTCTCTCGCCAGATACAAAGGATAGATCCCATGTTTCACCCTCTCAAGCTGAAATCATGGTGACCCACTACTAAGGATGCTAAGATTTCTACTTTGGCTCTACACCTCTCTCTCGAACAAGCAAACAACACCGAACTTGCTACACTAAACATGCAACTGGACTTCGAAGCACAACAGTAACTCAGACCCACTTCAACTTAACCTCATTATTTGCAATCCAACGACACCCACTTAGTAAAAACTCAACAATTGGCTTCATAGTCAAAACCCTAAGAAAAGGGCTTTAGCCACTCATAGCAAAAATAAGAAAATCAACGCCATGTTTACTATAACTGGGTAATTAAAATTTGAAAGTTAGACATTACCAAAATCTTCTCTATTACAAAATCTCAACCAATAATCTTGCTAAAAACCCTTAAAACCATAATGGAAATATTTTCTATCTCTCCCTTTTCTGAATACCCCTCTCTCTAACAAAAACAAATTTAACTAAGTCTGATGTGTCACTATTTAAGACCACTCAGTGAGGTAAGTCGGCGTTGCCGACAGATTGGTGACTCGCTGATTGTTCTTCATCTCGCCTTCATTTTTCACTTCTTCTTTGTTTGGTTACCCTAACTTTAGGCGATCCAAATCAGGATCAACTAATAACTCTGTGATTCACTTGTTTTCTTTCTATCTCGCCCATTAGCACTTGTTTGAATCCTTTTTAGCACTTTTGGCGATCTGGTTGTCCTTCTCCGAATAGATCGGCGACACGCCGAATGGAACTGTTGCTCACCTGAATCACCCCCATTTTAGCTCTAGCATTCTATAACTTTAGGTGGTTTTTTGGCAATTTGGCCATTTGTCGAATGACATCGGCGATCATCGGGTCTTGATTTCTTTATTCCTTTAGCTTGCTTTGTTCCTTTATGCATATTAGTGTCCATGCATCAATCATAAATCGAAATACTTGAAAATCCAGGCTTTTACATCATTCATTAGCACAAAACATGCATTTGAGGACACTAAATATCTTTAAATAAAACCCTAAATAAGTCCAAAGCATGGACTCATCAACCATCAATTAAGTAATCTTGGTTTTAAAACATCTCTGTTGAGAAAGCAAAAAAACGAAGGTAGAAGCGCATTTGCAACTATAATGCTTTAATTTTAACCACAATTACTAATTGAAATAACTTCTAAACAATATTTAAACTATCAATTAGCAATACCCATTAGATAAATCAGCCCGTCATCACATAATAACACTCCAAGAATTAAGATTTTAGCTTGACATCATAAAAAGATAGAAATCATTACCAAATTGTGTTTCCATCAATTGGGTCTGATTAAGTTCTTTAGTACGAAGGTCCAATTTAAAGAATCTCAAAGACCCACTTCCAATTTCTCAAAAATGGAAAACTTCAATTCTTCAAAGCAAAGGAAAAGTTTGTCTCAATACTCTCTTGAATTTTCACAATAAAATTTAATTGATTGAAACTTGAGAACTAATAACTGATTCTAAACTAAATGTTCAAAAATGAATATATAGTTGCCAAAATTATGATGTGAAGGACCATTCGGCACAGTAGGTCAAGATCATTGATTAACTCGGTGATCCACCATTTGGTCAGTTCAATCACCTTTATTCTTTGGCCTTCAACATCCTCAAGTTCTGTAACTTTGGGCAATCCAACACTACATCACAAAACCACTCATGGACACGCCGACTACTCCTTTCTATTGCTTAGTTTATTTTCTCCTTCAGGGCTTGGCGAACTGGAACTTTAGGCAAGATAATAGCCATTCGGCGGCGACTCACCCAATGGGTTAGGCGATCAACAAGCCATCTTTTCTTCGTTCCTTTAGCTGCCTTGTTCATTTTTGCCCATTAGCGTCCATGCTTTGTTCCTCAATCCAAATACCTACAAATCAAGGATTTTACATCACTTATTAGCACAAAATAAGTATTTGAGAACACTAAATCTATCCAAATAAAGCCCTAAATGAGTCCAAATCATGGACTCACCAGATGGCCATGAGGGCCAACTAGAGGCAAACCTCCCTTCCATTCCCGGTGTTGATCACATAGTTGTGCCGGCGTGTTAGAGTCCCCTGAGATGCAACTAGAGATATTGAGGTTACCCCTTCACCATCCACTAACATCTGGTGTATTGAGGCCGAGTACACTCGGGAGGAGGCCAATAGTAGGAAAGAAGCTTTGGTGTATACATCTCGAGAGGTGGACTTTGACTATATACCTGGAGAGGAATCTTTGCCTACTCCGGCCTCTGGGCCTTCAGGTACATCTGCTCCTACCTAGGCTACTGGTGCTTTTACCTCTTCCCAGCCTGCCAAGTTTACTCAAGCTATGATCTTGAAAATAGGGCAGCTGGCTTATTCGACTAATGTGAGGGCCACCCGACGAGAGGCATCTATCCCATCGATGATTGAGAGTGTAATTTTTGCTACACTGACCCTTCTCTGGACTTTTATTGAAGATTTAACGACGAGTATCGTTGCTTGTGAGAGTATACATGGGGAGTCTTCTGAGGGTACATCTATGAAAGCCGAAGTGGCAGATCTGAGGAAGGAAGTAGACTATCTCAAGTTTATATATTTCACTTCACTATTAGAGGCAGGGGATGATGTAGATGCCCTAGAGACTTCTGAGATTCCTCTAGCCACCACCAGAGACGTACATAGGGATACCATAACAACTGATGAGTCAGAGCTAGAGACCGACGAGGAGCAGATAGTGGTGAGGGAGAAGAGCAAATATGGTGACCTGCCAGATGTAGAGGAGATAATTGTACATTCGATGAACCATACATTGCTAACAGAGACGTCTATAACAGTTGCTAGCGGATCTGGTCTCTTGATGTTGCATCGAGTATTGAGGCCCAAGATCAGAGTTATGCACCGGGCATTTATGCCTCGACATATGGAGTGACTGTTTAGACATGATTTTTCTTTACCTCGCTCTCTGTCTTCTTTTATGTACTTTTGCATATTTTCTTGCATTTGAGGACAAATTGCTTTTGTTTGTGGTGGGGGTGAGGTAATTCCATACATACCTCTTACTTTGATGAAATATTATGTATATATTGGGTTTTTAAGCAGTAAATTGTGTTTTGAAACTATTTTTGTGGATATTTAAGCTTGTGGCTCCTGATTTGGAATGCAAATGTGTTTTGACCCTCTTTGAAAATTTTGTGCCACCTTATGATTGTGTTTGAATGTGGTTGTTTTCTTTCAAATTTGAGTATTAGTCTGGATCAATACCGATGACTTGAATAGTTCTCATAATCAAACAAAAATGAATGTGTGGCTACGATGAGACCAAATCAAGTTGCATAGGCAATACGTGAATTTTTTGCATCTCGTTGTGACAAGCCGGTTATCAAATTGAGTCTCTTGTGATGAGCGTTACACAGTAGCGAAAGTGTGGAGTCTTGTTTTACATTGGTGTAAATGCCTTGGGTGATGAGCTTACCGTGAACCATGTGTGATGACATCTACAATTTGCCCCATTGGTCCCGTTGACTAAGCAATGCAATGTCTTGAAATGATCTTAGGAAACTATGAATAGTGAAAAGTTTGACATTATACCTCTTTCGTGGCCATCCTTATGAGTGTGTGATCTTTGCTGGAACACCCTTTGAGCCTTAGCTTTTTTCTTGGAAGAAACTTGATCCAAATTGTGACCTTTCTTTATCCATTAGTCATAATCCTGATGATTACAGTTAGTCTGAATAGCCAACTTAGGCAAGAAGCCTAAGTTGGGGGAGTGGTAAAAAGATGAGGTAAATCAAGAAGTGCAAAGAAATTCCCCTTTGAGCTATGATTTTGAGAAAGATGGAACCCCTCCATAGAAAAAGAAGAGGAAAAAATAAGAGAAGAATTAAAAAAAGAAAAAAAAAGAATGAAGAATTTTGAAATAAAGTTGTAAAAGTGCAAAGGAAATGGGGTGTTCGGTATTCCATGGAAAGTGAATAATGGGGTGAATTTTGAGCATGAATGAGAATGATGAAGATAAGGGAAAAAAGTGTTGTTCATACCACATTTCATGAGGATAACATCCATTAAGGCTAAATGACCATATCTTTACACTCAGCCCCGTTACAAGCCCTGAAAAGACCTTTTTGATCTTGACTGAGCTGAAACAAGTGTTGATTGGAAAATAAGGGAAAACCTATGGGTGAAATCATGCATTGTGTTAATCTTTGTGAGTGTGAGTGTTGCATGTAATTTAGAAGCTTTAAATTGTTGAACCATTGTGTGTGAATATGGAATCATTCTTTGTGTGAGGGCATTTGAGTTCGTTGTTGAGCTTGAACTCGTATTTGAAAGTATTGTAAAATTGACAATCTTTGATAATGGTGAGTCACAACTTGAATCTTTGAGTGCGCAATTGATCCTTGGATGAGTAAGTTGACTCTTTTTGTGTGCATTCATGATTGAGTCTTGTGTAGCACTGTTTGAGACATCTTTTTCTGAACTGCTGAACTTGAGTTTTACTTGAGGACAAGCATAAGTTTAAGTTGAGAGTGTTGATGAGTCCATGATTTGGACTCATTTAGGTCTTTATTTGGATCGACTTAGTGTCCTCAAATGCTTATTTTGTGCCAATAATTGATGTATAATCCTTGATTTCAAGGTATTTAGATTGAGGAGTAAAGCATGGACACTAATTTGCAAAAAGGAACAAAGCGAGCTGAAAGAAGGAAGGAATGAAGGATTGGTGATCACCAAGTCCCTTTGGAGAGTCGCCTAATGGCCTCTGAACCGTCTAAAGTTCCAGTGTGCCAAGCCCTGGAAGAGAAAATTAATTTGGTGATAGAAAGAAGCAGTCCGCGTGTTGCCGAGTGGTTCCGCGATGCAGTGTTGGATCTCCTAAAGTTATAGAACTTGACGATGCTAAACTCCAAAGCAAAAAGGTGATGGAACTGACCAAAGGGTGGATCGTCGAGTTGATTGGGGAGCCCGACTTACCACCAAATGGCCCTTCGCAACATATTTTTGGCGACTATAAATACATTTTCAAACATTATGTTTACTATCAAAATTTTATTCTGAAATTCATTAGAGTAATTTTTGAGTTTTGAACTATGAGTATTGAGACTAAGTTTTCCTTAGCTTTGAAGAATTGAAGTTTTCTATTTTTGAGAAAATGGAAGTGGGTCTTTGAGATTCTTCAATTTGGACCTTTGTAAAGACTAAATTAATCTTACCCAGTTGATGAAAACACAATTTGGTAACGATTTCAATCTTTTTATAATGTCTAGCTAAAACCCCATTTCTTAGGGTGTGATTATGTGATTATTGGTTGATTTAATTTATGGTTATTGCTAATTGTTAGTTTAAATGTTGTTTAGAAGTGATTTCATTCAGTAATTGTGGTTTAATTTAAAGGATTGTTGTTGCAAATGCAATTCTACCTTTGTGTTTCTGGCTTGCTTGAGAGAGATGTCTTGAAACCAAGATTATTGAGTTGATGGTCTATTGTTATTGGGTTGTCATGGGTACAGCTCAAGAGAGTGAATCCTAAACCCTTTTCCACACATTCAGCTCGAGAGAGTGAATGGACTAAAGCATAGGCTGTTCTTATTTGCTTGCTTGTTAGTGTTCGAGAGAAACCAACTTGATTCGGTGTAAATTGTTTGAGAGAGTTTATACCCACTAAAGTCTAGTTTATTCATTGATTTACAACTATTTACTAAAAATTGCAATTACCCATTTTGTCTATATTAGGCTATAATCAAATCACATCCTAAGAATCCGTTTCATTATTGATTAATTAATGTTATTTGTTGTTGTTGTAAATGATAGTTGAAACCAAACCCCCCATGTTATTTGACATTCGTGTCACCCCTTAATTTGAATTATGTTTTCCTTCGATAATGTCTATTCCTATGATCGACTTGAATATATTAGTACTTTCATTGGGTTATTATACTGACTAGCGATCGCTAAACTACTCCCTTGAGACTTAGATCCTGATGTCCTACCTTTTTTTATCACGTCAAAACTTAGGGGATGGAGCACTAGCTAACAAAGGTGTTGAGGCTAAAGATTTCTGCTGAAATTGTGAGTGATTTCCACAACCCAATTTCTGCTGAGAGTACTCATAGTTGCATGTTCTAGCCTTCATGTTGTCCTTAGCTTGTTTTCTAAGTTTTTCTCCCTCAACCTGCTGAGTATGAGTCATGAGCTAGAAATATTCATATTCTCTAATAACATAACATTTTTGCACTGTTTCTTCACCAAGTCAAATACCATAGGAACTTGGTCATTTATGCCCTTTGATCGACTACCATATGTGAAGCATACATGGAGAGCTGGGTGAACTTAATTCCGTACTCTTGGACTGACATAGAAACTTGTCTCAAATACATAAACTCCTGTGCCCTACCTCCCCCCCCCCTCAACTCTCTCAGGAAGAACTAGTCCAGAAAGCTCCAGTAAAACACTACCAAGTTGTTGGATCTGCATTCTCACCCATATTTTACTATAACTTTGTGAATCATATGTAAGCCAGATCCTTAAGCTTGTAGGATGCCAACCCTATCCCATCATTTCCAGTTACTTGCATCACTACAAAGATTTAATAGACGCTAGAGATTTCTTTTCTTAAAACATTAATAAGTTTTGAGCTACCGCATTTTGGTTGTTTTTCGTAAGTTGAAAAATTGATATAAGTTGGGATTTGATTCGTTGGTTCGCCCACCTAGGAGGTTGAGTGTGGTGCCACCCATGACTCATTTTGGGTCGTGACAATTATATATAGAGGTAATAAAAAATATGAATATTTATCACAAACACTTATTTATATACTGGTAAAGACTTTTGCGACTTTGAATTCAATGATATTAACTCAATTGCCACTAAATATTTTATATGTAAAAAAATATGATTCCCATTAAATGTATCGTTTGTTGTAATGTGATTAAGGTGTTAATCCTTAATAATAGTTTGTATATGATTTACCAATCCTTGTTGTTCTCCCTGTAGAATCCTTTGTATCAGATTCTTTTAACATAAAGTTCTAAACAATGATTTTAGTCCATTGAGTAACATCAACCTTTTTTTTACTTGAGAATGATATGGGACTCATGCTGTCAGTTCCATGAGAAAAAGAAATCTACTAACACTAGTAGGTTCGTAATATCAATGTTACTACTAAAATGAACAATAATAATTCAATCTTTGATTGACAAATAACTAAATTAATAAAAAGAAAACACCAAAAATCTAATAATCTATAAGCAACAATGATAAAAAGTAATTTTTTACGAAAATATGAAAAAAATAATAGGAAAGATCAAACTAGATTTTCATAAATATGTGGTGGTAGATCTCTCCCATAAGCATTCCATTATTTTTCTATGATTCAATAAAAAAAGAAAAATATGACAGCGCCTTGAAATATGCATATGGTGGAACTCATTGAACCTTACTTACACATTTTAAAACCATCATAGCTTTTGCCACCTTAATTTCTGATGTATTCTTGGTTCTTTTTGGGAAAGGAGACAAACTAGACATTAAATGTAGATATCCATCGTAAGACCATTACCAAATTTAGGAGAATTCAAAATTCTGATCGAGATATCCTCAGGATTGTGTATCATGAATGTTAATATAAACATAACAAACAATCTACCTCCTTTTGACAAAAAAAAATTAAGAAAGAAAATAATTTATAGGTTCTAGAGTATAATCGATGGTAAATATTTTTATCCAAGATTCTTGATTTCCATACTCCTTCATATACCACACATCTACTTGTGCCGTTAAATTATTACAAGGCATGGAAAGGTTACTTCCCAGTGCTCCCAGCATAAGATTTCCTTCCGTTTCTCCATAGCAGGGTCGTCCACCTTTCTTCATTTCTCATCACCCAAAATCAAAAGAAGTTATACCTCATTCTCTTTCGTAACCAAGACCTGTAGTAGTAGCCCAATGAAGCTTTCCATTCACAAACTTTCCTGAACTAATTAATCGTGTCCCATTATATATATATATATATATATATATATATATATATATATATATAATGCTCCCTTGAAAATCACAGTAAAGGCAAATATTAATAAAAATATGAACTACCTTATAATCAACATCATGGATCATATAATATCCAAAACCATATAAGAAATGGCCAACATCGCTCGCTTTAGGTTTAAAATCAGGTAATTTCCTATACTTTCTTATTGTTGGGTTCCATAGATATACTTATTTTGCAATATTTTAAAGTCAAATCACTAAAGTTTTTCATGGGATAATCTATATCAGATTCCTCAACAATAGATTCTTAAAGTAAAGATTTAAGAGATCAACTATTAAGATAATTTTCAGGATGGGCAGTCCTCAACATAAGCCTATGATTGTTGTAGTCTTTGTTGTTAGCTTATTAACTCATATGATACTTGAAAAACATAAGGCTACAGATAAAAGCAAGCCAAGTTTTTGAAACAAAGTTGAACCACAAGAGTGATTTCACTTGAAGCCCTAAGAATATTTCAATAACGAGATCAAAAGCAAACCAAGATTTTTTGTGCATTAGATTCTGATTTTTCTTTCTTTCCTCCACTATTTTCTCCATTTATTTCTTTGCTGGGTAGCAATTTGAATAAGGTGATTCTTGGTGAAAATGTTGGAGCTCGTAAAGAAAGAAAAAAAATTGTTGGAGTTGATAAAGGAAGAAAGTAATTATACTACAAAAATAATAATTCCTATTTGGAAAAAAGTTATATGTTATTGTCTTTTTCAAAATAGGTGGTTAATTTATATGTACTAAATGTCTAAATCTTTTAATGCTATTAGATTATTATGAAATGTAAATTTATGATGAGACTATGTTTGTTACGACCCAAGGGTACCCCCTAGATGTAACATGGCGTACTTGACCCCGAAGGGATCTCATACAAGCCACTTAGCATATCATAACATAAGACATAAGAAATGATGTGGAATTTAAAAAAAATTATCTATACAATCAATGTCTTTTATAAAAGTAAGCAAAGTCTAATTTGTCTCAATTAGCCATCTAATACAATCTTTAAATCAACAATAGAGTCACAATCCTTCAACATAATCCGAAACATAAAATGACTAGAAATGTCACGACCCGGGGTTACCCCCTAGATGTATCATGGCATAGTTGAACCCGAAGGGGTCGCATACAAGCCCTAAGCATAATGATACACATAATGTCATAAGAAATAATCGGGAAAATTAAAACTTTTCTAGACAGAAGTCAAACTTCAAATTTCATATATTAAAAGTTGTGGAAATACTAGACTTGTCTCATTAAAAACCATCTAAACATAAGAGTACAAAATTAGGGAATTAACCCTTTACATCAATGAAAGTCTTAACATAATAAAGTACGACTAAAACTAAGACTAAAATAAACATCTGGTCCTCGAATTGGAGGACTCACCAAACTTTGGGAATAGTCGACCTAAGCTTTACTTTGAAGAAGGAAGTAATGAATCAATGCTCGGGACTTATACTAATAGCATGTAGAAAAAAAAGGTTTAGAACAAATATGTACTAAGTATGGAAACATGCATAAAACATTTAAATATGCTAAATAGGACATTTTCATTGAAGTATGCATTTATCAAGTTTGGAAAGCCAATACGCATTTTCAAACATAGAAGACAAGCTATAGTCACAATACACTCATAACATAGTAATATCAATACCTTAGCAACCTCTAAGAAGACTTGTGCAATGTGTGAGTGGCTTGCCATAATACCAACCTTACTAAGCATTCCTTGAAACCACATATTCATTACCATAATCCATGGTCATAAATAAGGAATTATACTAGTACATGAACTAAACATAAGGAAAGTCATCTATTCATATCTTACCATACCATAAGGAAACCATTCCACAGTATCCAAATAAGACTCCTTGTGCAATGTAAAAGTGAAGTCCCATACCCCCAATTCTACCAAGTAAACCCATTAAGAAGTCATAGTATATTTCCTATCATATTCATTATCTTATTGTTATTAGGGAAAATTAGCCATAACCGGCATAGACCATGTGATCTACGCGGAATTCGGTGTCATATAACCCCACACCAAAAGAAGGCGTTCTCACTTGCCGAAGGTAGAACTAATCATATTTAGCTTCTAAGTGGATCCACTAGCTAAGTCCTATGTTTGGGACATAGTTATGGGATAGGGAGATTGCTACTAGAAACCTAACCTATTGCATTAGTGGAGGAGCTTCCATCTCATGAGTTTACTATAGATGACCAAACCTATTGCATTAGCGGAGGGGCCTTTTCCTCATTGTCCATATCTAATCGGTACTAAGTATTATTTCTCAATTATGCATAATTAGTATGGAATTGTATCTACATCTGTGAAGGCATACTTTACCGTTCGTTCAATACAACTCACTAAATAGCTCAGAGATTCATTTACGTGAGAACTACCTTTCACCTTAGAATCATCAATTTAGGATGAGTCACTTTCACCTCATTATTCATTGTGTTTTCATGAGAACTAGCCATTCAATCATCATAACAACATCAACATCATCCTAGACAATTTATACATAAACATGTGTAAGTATAGAGGGAATAGTCTTCCAACAATACCTCAATTCACACAATAATCATAGGATTCTCGCCTTTCAAATGTGTTCATAAGTTCTTCAATAACTATCAATAATCCTTCACAATTTACCCCATGCAAGGTCATGAATCAAGTCTCACACTTATATTTAGGATATATTATCATCGACATGAATAAGGTTAGGTTTCATAACCATATTAACATAACCACAATAAATAGTAGAAATTACCTTGCATCAATACCTTCATTGAAATTCATGAAATTAGGGTCATAGGGTACTTCATGGGTTTATGGGGAGTTTTACTATAAAATCACCTTTAAAACCTCAAATCATCTATAATATACATCAAATAAGATAATGAAAATGATTTTAGGAAGATTTCATGACTAGAATGAAAACCTTAGTTTTTGAACAATAAAACTCATTTTCGAAATTGAGTTGAGAGGGCTTCATGGAGGAAAGTATTCCATGACTCAAGGTTCCCATATCTTGGTTGATGTTTTCCCACTAAATTTGAGTGAAAAATCTTGGAGCTTGAACCCTAATCTTGAGATTCTTCTATGTTCTTCAATGGAGTTTAGAGAGAGAAAGTTCTTGGGAGAAAGTGGGTTTGATTTTGAGTTTGTGAGTTATGAGAGTTAAAAGACTTGATTAATACTTAAAAATACTTTAATAAACTTAAAGCAACTAAATACAAATGTCCCTACCCTTAAACAACTGAATTAGTAATTTACCAAAACACCCTCTCTAAGGCCGAACCAAGACAGCTTGCACATGCACGATCCACGAACCCCAAACCACAGAGCTTGGATGGGTCCACGAACCATCTTGGCTGTCCGTGGTTTGGTTTAGAGAGGGGTTGTTCGAGGTCTTAGCGAGGAGACTATGTCTCAACTCACGAGACCTTTTCACGGAGCGTGAGTTGGTCCACGGACCATACTGCACGTCCATGAAATGGGGATAGAACATGGAATTTTGGGGGACCTTTGAGGATTCTAAGGCTGGACTAACGACTCCCATCTACAGGGCATGAGTCAGTCCACACACCTCGTGGTCCTCATTTCGTGAATGATGCTGCTTTTGGCAGCTTTTAGAGCAACCCCTTGTCTCTCATCAAGGACCCCTGGGGAGTCCTTATGGTAGGCTTTCCCTGACGTATAGGCTCTAGGACCTTAGTATTAAGTTAGGGAACTTATTTTATGACTTGATTCTTGATGTTAACTTACTAACCTCGTTGAACCTCAACATTAGCTCACATGCTTAGGCTCTAGCTTAACCTAGCATTTTATGGAGTGTTACATTATCTCCCACTTAGCAACATTCGTCCTCGAAAGACACTTTAAATCACATTAAAGGGGTTAACAACTCAAGACTAGGAACCTAACAACATGCCACATTAACAATGCACAAAACATTATCATTTCATATCATCTTAGGAGGAACTACCTTCTCCATGCAACAAGATCAACACAATCAATCAATAAAGATCCATTTAGCCATATCATAAAAAGTATAGCACCCATGTTCATTAGTTCACCTCATGAAGTAAAATATGCAACCATTTTACTAAATTGAAGCCCCACATGATGAATACATAAATCATGAAAACTCAATACATGCTAAACATGAATTCTTACAAGAACATGCACACATAAGAAAATCATAAAGAAAACTCATAGTACAATTATTCCAAAATGCCAACTCAAGAACTAATTACCTCAAGTAGGGGTAGGAGTAAAAGCAAAAATATGAGGATAGCGAGACTTCATATCGGCCTCGGCCTTCCAAGTAGCACCCACAACTAAGTGATTCCTCAATAAGACTTTAACATAAACTACCTCTTTGTTCCTTAACTTCTTAACTTGCCGGTCTAAAATCTCAATCGGAACTTCTTCATAGGAAAGATTTTCATCAACTCCTAAACCCTATAAGGGAAGGACGGATACCGGATCAACAATGTACTTCTTGAGTAGGGAGACATGGAACACTGGGTGAACCAGAGCGAACTAACTGGGTAAGTCTAATTCATATTCAACCTTTCCCACACGTATCAAGATTGGTATGGCCACACATATCGAGGACTAAGTTTCCCCTTCTTGCCAAACCTTATCACACCATTCATAGGTGAGATTTTTAAGTAGGCCCCATCCCCAATATCGAATTCAAGATCCCTTCTTCTATTGTTGGCATAGGACTTTTGCCGACTTTGAGTCATCTTCAACCTTTCTCTAATAAGTTGAACTTTTTCAATGGCATCATTAACTAGATCGGGACCAATTAGAGCAAACTCACCTACTTCAAACCAACCCACTGGAGATATACACCTCCTACCATAAAGTGCTTCAAATAGAACCATGGAAATGCTTTAGTGGTAACTATTGTTGTAGACAAATTCAATCAATAGAAGATAATCGTCCCAATTTCCCTTGAAATCAATCACACACGCCCTCAACATATTCTCTAAGGTCTGAATGGTCCGTGCCGCTTGACTATCCGTCTGAGGGTGGAAAGCAGTACTAAGTTTAACATTGGTACCAAGCCCTCTTTGGAATGCTTTCCAAAACTGTGAAGTAAACTGAGTACCCCGATCTAATATTATGGACAAAGGAACCCTATGTAACTTCACTATTTCCTCGATGTAGAACATAGCATACTCTTCTGCCGAGAAGGAAATCTTGACAGGAAGAAAATAGGCTGACTTTGTCATCTTATGAACAATGACCCAAATAGAGTCATGTGGCCTTCGAGTATGAGGCAACCCCACAAAAAAGTCGATATTCACCTCCTCCCACTTTCAAGTGGGAAGATCTATATCTTGTAACAAACCCCCTAGTTTTTGGTGTTCATCTTTGACTTGCTGACAGTTTGGACATTTAGCTACAAATCCCGCTGTATCCTTCTTAATGCCATTCCACCAATAGACCTCCTACAGATCACGATACATCTTGGTGGCTCCCGGATAAATAGAATATCGCGAACCATGCGCCTCTTCTAGAATATGCTCTCTCAAGCCATCAACATCCGGAACACACAATCTACTTTTGTACCTAAGAAGCTCATCTCCCCCTTGGGAGAAAGCCTCAACGGACTTGTTGAGAACCGATTCTTTCAACTCCATCAGAATAAGATCAAGATGTTGCTTAGACTTCACATCAACCACAACGGATGATTCGAAACTATGGTGAACCATGAATCAACCCTTCGAGGAATCTACTAGTTGGGCACCTAAACAAGAAAACCTATGCACTTCGCGAACTAGCTCCTTCTTCTCATCTTCTACATGAGTAACAGTATCCATAGTCATTCGACTTAGGGCATCGACAACTACCTTAGGTTTTTTGAGGTGGAAAAGGACACTCATATCATAATCTTTTAAGAGTTTCAGCCACCTCCTCTGTCGGAGATTTAAATATCTCTGACTAAACACATATTGGAGACTCTTGTGGTCAGCGAACAAATCAACATGGACCCCATATAAATAGTGCCTCCAAATTTTCAAGGCAAAAACTACCACCGCCAATTCTAGATCATGGGTCAGATAATTCTTTTCATGTACTTTGAGTTGCCTTGAAGCATAGGCAATCACCTTGCCATGTTGCATAAGGACACATCCCAAACCCACTCGAGAAACATCGCAACATACTACAAACCCATCAGTACCCTCCAGTAACGTAACCCCCACACCTAAAAAGTAAACCCATTAAGAAGTCATAGTATAGTTCTTATCATATTCATTATCTTATTGTTATTTGGGAATATTAGCCATAACCGACATAGACCATATGAGCTACATCAAATCCGGTGTCATATAACCCTATACCGAAAGAAGGAGTTCTTACTTGCCGAAGGTATAACTAATCATGTTTAGCTTCTAAGTGGATCCACTAGCTAAGTCCTATGTTTGGCACATAATTATGCGATAGGGAGATTGCTACTAGAAACCCAACCTATTGCATTAGCGGAGGGGCCTTTTCCTCATTCTCCATATCCACTCGGTACTAAGCATTATTTCCCAAATATACATAATTAGTTTGGAATTGTATCTACATGTGTAAAGGCATACTTTACCCTTCGTTAAAGGCAACTCACTAAATAGCTCATAGATTCATTTAAGCGAGAACTACCTTTCACCTTAGAATCATCATTTTAGGGTGAGTAACTTTTCACCTCATTATTCATAGTGTTTTCCTAAGAACTAGCCCTTCAATCAACACAACAACATCAACATCATCCTAGACAATTTATACACAAACATGTGTAAGGATAGGGGAAATTAGTCTTCCAAAAACACCTCAATTCACAAAATAGTCATAGGATTCTCACCGTTCAAATGAATTCATAAGTTCATCAATAACTATCAACAATCATGAACAATCCTTCACAATTTACCCCTTGCAAGGTCATGAAACAAGTCTCACACTTACATTTAGGATATACTATCATCAACATGAATAAGGCAAGGGTTCATAACCAAATTAACATAACTACAATACATAGTAGAAATTGCCTTGCATCAATACCTTAATTTAAATTCATGAAATTGGGGTCATGGGATAGTTCATAGGTTCATGGGGAGTTTTATGATAAAATCACCATTAAAATGTCAAATCATCCATAAGATGCATCAAATAACATATTGAAGACGTTTTAGGTAGAAGCCATGACTAAAATGAAAACCCTAGTTTTTTGAACAATAAAACCCATTTTGAAAATTGAGTTGAGAGGGCTTCATGGAGGAAAGTATTCCATGAATCAAGGTTCACATACCTTGATTGATGTTTTTACATGAAATTTGAGTGAAAAATTTTAGTGCTTGAACCCTAATGTTGAGCTTATTCTATGTTCTTCAATGGAGTTTACAGAGAGAAAGTTCTTGGGGGGAAGTGGGTTTGATTTTGAGTTTGTGAGTTCTGAGAGTTAAAAACTTGTTTAATACTTAAAAATATTTTAACAAACTTAAAAAAACTAAATACAACCGTCCATACCCTTCAACTAATGAATTAGTAATTTGCCAAAATACCCCCTCTAAGACCAAACTAAGACAGCTTGCCAGGCACGATCCACGAACCCCAAACCACGAAGCGTGGATGGATCCACGGACCATCTTGGCTGTCTGTGGTTTGGTTCAGAGAGGGGTTGTTCGAGTTTTTGGTGAGGATACTAAGTCTCACGAGACCTTTCCACGTAGCGTGAGATGGTCCACGGACCGTACTGCACGTCAGTGGAATGGGGTTGGAACATGTAGTTTTGGAGGATCTTTGAGGAGGCTAAGGCTGGACTCATGGCTCCCATCTATGGGGAGTGAGTCAGTCCACGCCTTGTGGTCCTCATTTCGTGAATGATGCTTCTTTTGGCAGCTTTTATAGCAGCCCCTTGGCTCTTATCATGGACCTTAGGTGGTCCTTGTGGGTGCCTTGCCCTGACGTATAGGCTCTAGAACCTTAGTATCATGTTAGGTAACTTATTTTACGACTTAAATCTTGACGTTAACTCACTAACCTCATTGAACTTGAACATTAGCTCACATGCTTAGGCTCTAGCTTAATCTAGCATTTTTCAGAGTGTTACAAGAAAGAAACTACTAATGACTAATATGTCCTCGAATCTTGAGGACTCACCACAAGTTAGGAGAATAGTCGATCCAAGCTTTAACAAATAGAGAATCACCTTAAGAATCGGAACCTACACTTTGTGAAAAATATAGAAAATATGGGTTTGTACAAAAATGCACTAAGTATGATAGCCATGCAATAAAAGCTTTAAAGTATGCTAAAAATCACATTTTAGTTGAAAACCATGCTATATGCCAAGTTTGAGAATCATCATGCACCTTTGTATAAAAGCATAAGTCACAAGCATATTCATCATATAAGTAATTTTAATGTAATAGAACCATCTCATAAGTAACCCTAAGTTATACATGTGAAACGTATAGATAAAGATCCCATAATCCCATCTACACTAAGTATCACTTTTAAGCCACTATAATCATGCTTACCATTCATTATTCTCATCTTTAGTTAATACTCATAGACAAAGAACATTTACATTTAATAAGTCATGTCAAAGAAAGAAACTCATAGCAACAATCCAAGTTAAGCATTCATCTTTTCATTTAGCATTGCTATCGACGTTCTCAATAGCACCATTATAAGTATATCAATTTCACAAGACTTTATAACATTTGAGGAACACACCATATTCACTCTCAAAGCCTACTTAGTCAATGCATAGATGAAGTCCCATACCCCCACCCACACTTCATAGAGCTTCTTGAATAACAATAGTACATAACCCAGATTCTTGTTCATGATGGGAATAAGCCCTAACCGACATAGACATGTGAGCAAATCATGGAATCCTGTATCATATCACACACCGAAAAGAGTTGGTCTACTTGCCTAAGGTAGAACCGGTAATATTTTAGCTTAGGTGGATCCAATAGCTAATAACCTATGTGGGCACATAGTCATGGGATACGGAGGTTGTTACTAGAAACTCGACCTAACATAGGGAGAGCTTCAACCTCACAATATCCATTTGGTGCTAAGAATTAAATTCTCATGAAGTAGTTAATTATCTTTTAACATTATTACACATGAAAGGGATGCCATTAGCCTACTGGTTCAAGGTACATCATTACACATGAAAGGGATGTGATTAGCCTACCCATTCAAGGTACATCATTAGAATAGCTCATTGAATCCTCGTGAAAGGGATACTATTGGTCTACCAATTCAAAGTTCATCATTATAATAATTCATTGACTCATCATGAAAGGGATACCATTGGTCTACCGATTCAAGACAAAGCCTTATAATATTTCATTAGTCATTTATGAAAGGGATGTTAGTGACGTACCGATTCAAGTTATATCAATCAAGATCAATTTTAATCACACATGAAAGGGATGCCATTTGCCGACCGATTAGTTTAGGTGACAAAAGTCTTTCACATCATCACAATTACATTATAGTCATAATCACATTACTTTCAAGTATTCCCAAAGCATGTACATAAGCATCATGATTATACAAATTTCTCAAAATTTTCCCTTCAAGGACCATGGATTACATTCAATAAACACACCTATAATTAATACATTAGGCATGGATAATAACATGAATCAAGTAATCAATTAATAACAATCATAATTCTATAGCATTCTACAATCATCAATCAATACCTACACTTTAAGATCCAATTTGGGAATATAGGGTAATTCATTGATTCTTGAGTAATTCAACTTAAAATAATATAAAATCATCAATATATCCATAAACAAACATAATTCAATCATTTAAAATGAATTTGAAATGAATCCATGAGATTGAAGTCAAACACTAAATTTTGGGTTTTCTAGTTTTGAAATTGGGGGTATTGAATGGGCTCTATGGGTGAAGGCTACCCGTAGATGAAAAGCTAACATAACTTGATGAAGAATCCTCATGAAATGGAGTGGAAAAAGTCTCTACTTCAACCCCTAGCTTGATCTTCTTCTTCTTCTTCGTTGGAGGTTTTCGGGGAAAGTTTGTTATGAACTTGGGGTCTTGGGATTTATGAGGTGTAAGGGTTAGTTAATGGCTAATAAAGTCTTATATAGGTGAATAATAACTATAAAAAATTACATCACTTAATACTAACTAACGAAGGAATTTACATAAACACCCTAGCTTTGGCCGAACCTTGGACAGGTTGCAGGCACGACCCCGACCTACGATCCATGGTCTGTGAGAGGGTCTACGGGGCTTCCTGCAAGTCCGTAGGTGGTGGTATGCAGCTCCCCACTTGGCATCTTGATACACAATTCTCTCCCACGAGGTGTGGATGGACCTATGCCCCGTAGGTCCCATCCGTGGCTCACTTGATTTGGGCAGCTTTGGGGTTAAGCTTTATGGTCCTCCTCAAGAACCCTTGGATTGTCCTTGGGTAGTCATACCATGACGTTTAACCCTTAAATCCCTCATCCTAAGTACGAGAAGCCATTTTATGATTCTAACCCACATATCTAACTCTAAAACTCTCACATAAGGGTCTAGTTTCACCTACTAGTTTTCCCGGTGTTAAAATATCACTCCCTTGGGAACATTAGTCCTCGAATGACGATCTACACACCTTATGGAATTAAAAACTCTGGACTAACAGTCCATCATGCATGAAACATCTAAATAATGCACAATTCAACGGAGGAAACATCCACTCCATCTCAACATACTCTATGGAACACAAGGAAGTAGGAACTACATCTAACAACCCATTATGCATAAAAACTTCAACATTTCTCAAACTCATTCGAGGAACTAGCTTCTCCAACTCAAAGCATGCTCAACACAAAATCATGAAGCAAAATTATGCAATTACACTCAAAATCACATTAAAGCATGTTGGACAATTCATCTCATGAAGAATATATGCAACTCATACTAAATGCATAACAACATGAGTAACACATAAATCATGAAAACTCATTTTATTAATAAACATGAATTTCATCAAGAACATGCATAACACAAGGATATTATAGACCACATACAACACCTAATACTCCACAACATGAAGAAAGTCAAGGGAAACTTATTATCTAAAGCTAAAGGAGGAATAGAAGGAGATAAGGATATTGGGACATCTCTTTGGCCCTTGGCCTGCCAAGTAGCACACTAACCTACAACCTCACTCAAAGACCATTCCTTCACACTTTCATGCAAACACCTTTCTCATTCTTCTATTTCTTAACTTGTCGTTCTAAATCAGAGAGGTTCTCACTTAAGCATTCTAGCTCACAAGTAACCTTACCAACACAACTCAAGATCTAATATGAGCCTACCAAACCGGGACTAAACTTCTCAAGCTCACTACACCTCCCAAGGTGAGGATTCTTAGCCAATCTAAGTCATGAACATCTAGAGCACTCAATGTAACAACCTGGAAATCTAATGACCTAAGTTAGAGCCGAACATCTAAACTAGTAGCCTAAGTAGGACTAACATGAAGATTTGAGTCCTAAAATAACCTCCCTAAGTTAGTACTAATGTTTTAGTCCCGTAATGTCAGGGCATGGGCCCTCCCAAGGACCCCCCAAGGGTCTTTGAAGAGAACCAAGGGACTGCCCAAAAGCTGTCAAAACCAGCTTGACTCACGTGTAACACCCCAAAAAAATGGTAGGTTAACTTAGAGCTAAATGTGAGGATTAATGTTACTTTCCATAGATGGTTAGACTAAACTAAAGCTAAAATGAAGGAGGTAAACATCTTGAATGAAGGTAAAGACCTAAACTACTAAGGAAGAGTGAAGGAAAACTTGTTCTTCATAGGACATAGTTGGCGATTGGGCAGCATGATCGCCCAAGGGACTTGGTGATGTGCCAAAGTGCACTTGGGGTCACCTAGTGGGCTGTCCTCTTGGCCTTGGTTCTGGAAAAAATGACGAGCTATGCCGTGATTCCCCGGTTGGGTTTGCAATTCGCCCAACAGACCACCCCATCGCCTAATGAGCTGCCCATTTTGGGAGCCTACTGGAAATTTAGGCGATCCAAACAATCATTAGGTGAGTTGCCTAGTGCCCTTGGCAAGCCAAGGAGGGACAAAGAGCAAGCTCAAGTGGGCCATAGACAATTTTTTAGTTTAACTTAGGGTCTTTAAGTAATTCCCCCAAACCTTGAACCAACACTTTCCCACTCTTTTCCTAACAAGTATATATACCTTTTAAATTCAAAATTCCTCCAATTTAATTACTCCTAGAGAAAAAAAGGGAAAACCCAAGAAAGACCATCTTCTCTTAATCTTTCTCTCTCTAAACTCAAGGAAGAAGAAAGGAACCATTGGAGCTAGGGTTGTGGATTCCAAGGTTCTTTCCCAAATTTCTTGGAGTTTCTAGTCCAGGTATAGATGTTTTTAATCCTTGGGTAGCTATTACCCAAAGAGCCCCTTCAAATTATGTTTTCAAGATTCCCAATTTCCCCAAACCTAGGGTTTTCAATCTATGACATGGGTCTTCTTCCAAAACTATTTCAATTGTTTAATTATGGTTTATTATGATTGATTATAATGATTCATGATTGTATTAATGGAGTACTATTGGATTTTGATGAAAATCTCCCTTGGACCCATGATTTCCCTTTTTTCCTAAATTGTGAACTAAGGTGTGACTTGATTGATCATGGAAGCTTGACGATTGATTATGTTTATGTTTATTAAGTTGTTGAATCATGAAATTCTCCTATCTAGTGTTGAAATTCTAGAAGCTAGGGTTGATCTTGATTCCTAGCATTGAAGGGCAATAACTAGGGTTTGTGTATGCTGATGAAGATTGTATATGAACTCATGGTTCACTTAGATAGTGATGATCCTATGACTATTGTGTAATTGTGGTATTGATGCAAGGTCCTTCTTCCCTATACCCTTTACACTTGATTATGTATGAAGTATGTATGTATGTTTATGATAAGCTTGTTGTGTTGTTTCGAAGGCCATTCTCATGCACACACTATGAATATGATGTGAAAGGTTTACTCACATGTTGATAATTCTAAGATTGAAAGGACATCATCACCTAATGAATCTATGAGCTATTATGATGTATGCTGGTTTAAGTGACTAGTGCATTCTTTCATGAATATGAACTTAAGTAAAGACTTAATACGAATTTTAAAGGGAATTATGATTAGCAACGAGCGGATATGAGTATGAGATGGGTTCCTTCGCGCTAGTAGTTGGGTTCCCAATATTGATATCTCATGAGATGGAAACTTCCACGTTAGTAGTTAGGCTTTCTTGTAGCAATCTCCTTATCTCATAACTATGTGCCCACATAGGTCTTTAGCCAGTGGATCCACCTAAAAGCTATTACGGAAGTTCTAACTTAGGCAAGTAGGGCACCTCTTTTCAGTGTGGGGTAGAACACCAGATTCCATGTAGCTCACATGGTCTATGTTGGTTAATGATATTCTCCTTATATGATATGAATATGGACTATGATAAGAACATGGACTTTAATTGTTACTTCTTAAGAGGTACTACTTAGTATGAGTAGGGGTATGGCACTTCTCTTATGCATTACACAAGTAGGCTTTAAGAGGGTTTATGATGAGGTTCTCTTATGTTATGATGAATTATGGATTATGTATGATAGATATGTATGAATGTTAAGGTTTACTTTACTTGTTACAAGTCATGAATATGTATGACTCCTTACTTATGTATGTTGACAATGAATAAGGCAAGGTAAGATATGTATGTTGTTGGTAGCCTAAATGTTAAACTTAACAATTGGTAGGGTTATGGGACTTTACCTTTGCATTGCACTAGTGTGGCTTTGGGTTGCTTATATGTTGGTTTGGCTTATGTATTCTTCATAAATGTGCATAATGTCTTTTAAACTTGACAAAGGCATGTTTTCAACTAGATATCCCGTTTATGCATGTTTTAAGTATTTTGTGTATGGCTTCAATAATTAGTACATTATTTGTTCTAACCCATATTTTCTACATTCTGTGAGTGTAGGTTTCGGCCATTGATACGTATTACTTCCTTCAAGTGAAGCTTGGGTTGACTATTCCCTAGGCTTGGTGAGTCCTCAAGTTCGAGGACGAGATGTTATCATTTCTTAGCTTTTATGTATTTTCTACTTTTGAGACTTAATTGATGTAAAGGGATTTTGACCCTATTTGTACTCTCTATTGTACTAGATAGTGGTTGAAACAAGTCTATATTCATATTTTCGTTTATGAAAAGAAGTTGACTTTGATTGTAAAATTTTAAAATTTTTCCGCATTATTCTGTGTCTTTATGTTATGATTATGTTAAGGGCTTATATGAGACCTCTTCGGGGTCAAGTACACCATGTTACTTCTAGGGGGTAACCTCGAGTTGTGATATCATGAGAGGGGCTCCCATGAGCCGTGGGTGGACTCGTGAGTCAAGTCTTGGCCTTCCCCAAAAGTCCAAAGATTCAGTCACTTTCTACGAACATGCAGTACTGCCCGTGGAACAACTCACGCCACGTAGGTGGGGCTCGTGAGTGAGGCTTGGACCAAGGCCAAAAAGACCAACCTCAGACCTAACCCACGAGTGACCAGTACAGTCTGTGGGTCCATCCACGCCCCGTGGGTGGAGGTCGTGGATGGGGTATGTGATGTTGTCCTAAATTTCGGCCAAGGATCAAACATTTTAAGTAAATCCTGATTAATTAAGTAAGGGTGGGGACGGTTATTATTAGTTTTTTTAGACCTATTTAAATACTTCTAAGTCATTAAACTTCACTTAACATCTCATAACTCACAAGACTCAAATTAGAAACCACCTCTCCCTCCAAAATTTCTGTCTCTAGGACTCCATTGAAGAGCAAGGTCAAGGTCAAGCTAGGGGTTCAAGAACCAGCCTTTTTTCTCCAATTTCTTGTGGAAATGAAGCTAAGGTATGGATGCTTTTAATTCTTGGGTAGCTATCACCCAAGAAGCCCTTTCAAACTATGTTTTAAGACTTCCAAATACCTAGGGTTTCACTCTAGTCATTGGTCTTCTTCCAAAATGATTTAAATTGTTTAATTATTGTATATTATGATTGATTATGATGATTTACGATTGGATTAATGGAGTATTGTTGGATATTGATGAAAATCTCCCTTGGACCCATGATTTCCCCTTTTTCCTAAATTATGTACTAAGGTGTGACTTGATTGATCATGGAAGCTTGACAATTGATTATGTTTACATGTATTAAGTTGTTGAATCATGAAATACCCTATCTAATGTGATAATTCTAGAAGTTAGGGTTAATCTTGATTCCTAGCCTTGAAGGGCAATAACTAGCGTTTGTATATGTTGATGAAGATTGTGTATGAATTCATTATTCACCTATGTAGTGATGATCCTATGACTATTCTGTATTGGTGGTATTGATGCAAGATCCTTCTCCCCTATACCCTTACACTTGATTATGCATGAAAGGTAAAGTAATTATGATAATGTTGTTGTGTTGATTGAAAGTCTATTCTCATGAAACACTATGAACATGATGTGAGAGGTTTACTCACTTATTAATGATTCTAAGGTTGAAAGGACATTCTCGCCTAATGAATCCATGAGTTACCATGATACTATGATGGTTTGAGTGCTATGCATTCTTCCATGAATATGAATATAAAGTAAAGACTTAACATATTATTAAAAGGAACTAAGATTAGCACCAAGTGGATAGGAACATGAGATGGAAATGTTATACCTCAGTAAGTCTGGGTTTCTAGTAGCAATCTCCCTATCCCATAACTATGTACCCACATAAGTTCTTAGCTAGTGGATCCACTTATAATCTAAACATGTTAGTTCTACCTTAGGCAAGTAACACCTCTTTTCGGTGTGGGTTCATGAATTCCATGTAGCTCACATGGTCTATGTCGGTTAAGGCTATATTTCCCTACATGAAAAGAACAAGATCCATGACATGACATGAACAAGACTATGAACTAAGAACAAGAACACGAGTTATTTGCTATGATTACTTAAGGGGTTTTACTTAGTATGAGTGGGGGTATGGGACTTCACTTATGCATTGCACAAGTAAGAGTGATTATAGTCTGTGATTGATAAATGCTTTATGAGTTAATGTATGATTTACATGAATATGAACCATGACTATGAACTGTGAACATGAACATGAATATGAGCTATACTTCTGACTTCTTAATGAGCTTTGCTTAGTATGAGTCGGGGTATGTGACTTCACCTGTACATTGTACAAGTGGACTTATAAAGATGTATGAATCTATGTATGCTTGATATGGGTTGATGTTAAGAATGACTTTCTACTATTATGAACTATGAAAATGAATTCTTCTTTGTCTATAAGTGTTGGGTAATGATGAGGCCAAGGTAAGTTATGCATGACTATGGTAGCCTAAGGTGGCTTATGGTATGGTTTGACTTTATGATTACTCAAAATGTGCATGATGGCTTTTAAACTTGAAAAATGAATGATTTCAACTAAATGTCCCTTTTATGAATGTATAAAGGATTTTGGTGCTTGGCTTCCATACTTAGTACATTATTTGTGCTAACCCATATTCTCTACATTTTCTTATAAGTGTAGGTTCCGATCGTTGAGATGTACTTCTTCTTTCAAGTGAAGCTTTGGTTGACTATTCCCTAAGCTTGGCGAGTCCTCAAGTGTTCGAGGACAAGATGTTATTCTTTCTTGTTTCCATTGTACTTTCTATATTCAAGACTATGTTATAAAGGGCTAAGTCCCTAAGATTGTATTAGATGGCTTCTTTGAGATAAGGTCTAGACTCTTATATTCCTTTTATGAAAAAGACTTCTATTGTAAAAGTTTTAAATTCCACATCATTTCTATATGCTTATGTTCATGATTATGTTAAGGGCTTGATGAGACCCATTCGGGGTCAAGTACACCGTGTTACATCTAGGGGATACCGATGGGTCATGACACTCAACGACCTTGCTATCCAAATACATTATCTCTCCCTTGGGAGTAAACCTATATAGACATTTCTAAGCACCATTTCTTCCAACTACAAGGTCGGCCCAAGTTATCACTAATCCTTCAAATCCATCACACAAGGTGGTTCTTAACCATGGTGAATTACACTTCTACCCTCTTTTAGGAGAGTCTACTAACTCATCACCTCTAGGTATCACTTAAACACCACTATACATCAAATCCTGTAACACGTCCTAAAACTCAACATGACTAAGACAAGTTCTACCAACAAGCACACATAACCATTATGCAACCCATTTATACCAAAGGATATCATCTAAATCTATCATATCAAGTTCAATCTAGTCACATGGCCATAATTGGTATCACCACAACCTTTTTTTCCTCGATCCTTGTAGCATGTTCCCTTCAAGTGGTCATATCATGAAGACTATCAGATAAGGAGTAGGAGAGAGACCATATAGAGTTAGATTCTGTGGCACGACTTAAAAATAATGAAGTGAAGTTTCCTAAACATCCACTAGCCTCCTATTCATAAATGTGGTGCGCTTCACATTTATGAAGAAGACTCTACTAGACATGGTTTGAGACAATCCTATAACCATCCCAAAACCTTGTGCTCTTATACCATGTTTGTCATGACTCAAGGGAACCCCCTAGATTTAACATGGCGTACTTGACCCCAAAGGGGTCTCATACAAGCCACTTAGCATATCATAACATAAGACATAAGAAATGATGCGGCATTTAAAAAATTGTATCCATACAATCGAAGTCTTTTATAAAAGCAAACGGAAGTCTAACTTGTCTCAATTAGCCATCTAATACAATCTTTGAATCAACAATAGGGTCACAGCCCATCAACATAATCCGAAACATAAAATGACTAGAAAGAAACTAATAATAAATCATACGTCCTCGAATCTTGAGGACTCTCCACAAGTTAGGAGAATAGTGGATCCAAACTTGAACCAATATAGAATCACCTTAAAAATCGAAACTACACTTTGTGAAAAATGTAGAAAATATGGGTTACTACAAAAATGCACCAATTATGATAGCCACGCCATAAAAACTTTAAAACATGCTAAAAATGACATTTTAGTTGAAAACCATGCTATTTACCAAGTTTGAGAATCATCATGCACCTTTGTATAAAAGCATAAGTTACAAGCATGTGCATCATATAAGTCATTATAATATAATAGAGCCATCTCATAAGTAACCCTAAGTTATACTGGTGCAATGTATAGATAAAGATCCCATAATCCCATCAACACTAAGTACCACATTTAGGCCACTATAATCATGCTTACCATTCATTATTCTCATCTTTAGTTAATACTCATAGACAAGGAACATTTACATTTAATAAGTCATGTCAAAGAAAGAAACTCATAGCAACAATCCAAGTTAAGCATTCATCTTTTCATTTAGCATTGCTATCGACGTTCTCAATAGCACCATTATAAGTATACCCATTTCACAATACTTTATAACATTTGAGGAACACACCATAATCACTCTCAAAGCCTACTTGTTCAATGCATAGATGAAGTCCCATACCCCTACCCACACTTCATAGAGCTTCTTGAATAACAATAGTACATAACCCACATTCTTGTTCATGATGGGAATAAGCCCTAACCAAAATAGACATGTGAGAAAATCATGGAATCTGGTATCATATCCCATACCAAAAAGAGTTGGTCTACCCGTCTAAGGTAGAACTGGTAATATTTTAGCTTAGGTGGATCCACTAGCTAATAACCTATGTGGGAACATATTTATGGGATAAGGATGTTGGTACTAGAAACCCGACCTAACATAGGAAGAGCTTCCACCTCACAATATGCACTCGACGCTAAGCAATATTAACATTATTACACATGAAAGGGATGATTCCATTAGCCTATCGGTTTAAGGTACATCATTAAACATGAAAGGGATGCCATTAGCCTACCAATTCAAGGTACATCATTAGAATAACTCATTGAATCCTCATGGAAGGGATACCATTGGTCTACTTATTTAAGTTTTATCATTATAATAGTTCATTGACTCATCATAAAAGGAATACCATTAGTCTACCGATTCAAGACAAATCCTTAGAATACTTCATTAGTCATTTATGAAAGGGATACCATTGGCCTACCGATTCAAGGTATATCAATCAAGATCACTTTTAATCACACATGAAAGCAATGCCATTGGCCTACCAATTCGTTTAGGTGAGGAAAGCATTTCACATCATCACAATTACATTATAGTCATAATCAAATTACTTTCAAGTATTCACAAATCATGTACATAAGCATCATGATTATACAAAATTCTCATAATTTGCCCTTCAAGGACCATAGATCACATTCAATCAACACACCTAGAATTACAACATTAGGCATGGATAGTAACATGATCCAAGTGATCGATTAATAACAATCATAATTCTATAGCATTTTACAATCATCAATCAATACCCACCCTTTAAAATCTAATTTGGGAAAATACGGTAATTCATTGATTCTTGAGTAATTTAATTTAAAATCATATAAAATAATCAATATATCCATAAACAAATATAATTAAATCATTGAAAATGAATTTTAAAGGAATCCATGATATTGAAGTCAAACCCTAACTTTTAGGTTTTCTAGTTTTGAAATTGGGGGTTTTGAAGGGACTCTATGGGTGAACGCCCATAGATTAAAATCTACCATACCTTACTGAAGAATCCTCACAAAATTGAGTGGAAAAAGTCTGTACTTCAAACCCTAGCTTGATCTTCTTCTTCTTCTTTTTCTTCTTCTTCCTTGGAGTTTTAGAGAGAAGATTTTGGGGGAATGTTTGTTATGAACTTGGGTTATTGGGATTTATGAGGTGTAAGGGTTAGTTAATGACTTATAAAGTCTTGTATAGGTGAATAATAACTATACAAAATGACCTCACTTAATACTAACTAACTAAGAAATTTACATAAACACCCTAGCTTTGGCCAAACCTTGGATAGGTTGCAAGCACGACCCACGACCTAGGACCCATGGTCCATGAGTGGATCTATGGATCGTCCTGGAGGTTCATAGGTGGTGGTCTGCAGCTCCCCACTTGGGGTCTTGACCGATGAGTCTCTCCCATGAGTCATGGATTGACCTACGCCCCGTAAGTCCCATCTGTGGCTCACTTGATTAGGGTAGTTTTGGGGTTAGGCTTTAGGATCCTACTCAAGGATCCTTGGTTGGTCCTTTGGGAGTCGTACCTTGACTTTAACCCATAAACCCCTCATCCTAATTATGGAAAGCCATTTTACGATTCTAACCCACAAATCAAACTCTAAAACTCTCACGTAAGGTTGTAGTTTCACCTACTAGTTTTTATGGTGTCAAAATGTTGAAGTCAAGATGTAACTTAGTGGTCAATGAAGTTGTACTAGACTATAGTGAGACCAAATGTTCAAAGAGGTTAAATATCTTAAGAATTATTTTTTTCAGTGATGAGGGTATCAATGGATATATATACATTGAATTAATTGAGGTGTGCAAGATTTTCTTGCGGTCAATGTAATTAAAAGAATATATGAAAGATAAATATCAGGAAAACAAAACATTATAAACCTTAGGAAATGAAAAACAATACATTCATTAATGAGGCCACCGTAAAATCATAGTTAGTAGTTTTATTTTTCATTTTCATTTTATCTTTAATATATACAATGTTGGATACATTCTTTGAAAATAAGAAAACACGTCTTGCTATTTTTCATTCTTAAAATTCATCCTCCTTCTTTATTCTCTCAATTAAGTTCTTCAATTTTTGATATACAAATCCTTTGTTTGAAAAATATTGAAACCAGTGAGGAAAGGAAAAAATTAAGAATTGAAATGAATGAAATATTTCTTATTCTGTCTTTATTTTTCTCCATTCTTAAAACAGAGGATTAATTAACATATCAGATTGTGTAACTAGTTAAATAGAAGACTATAAAACTAAATTGAAAAAAAAAATTGAAAATAAGGTTTCATGTTCTTTGATTCTACAGAAAAAAATACAATAAAATTAATTGCCAAATAAATAATCCATTTAATAACTATATTCTATTTAGTGAAAGAAAATTGATGATTTTAAATTGATGCTCCAATAACTCTTTCTGTTACTCACACTCTTTCCTCAACTGCATATTTCTCTCCATTTCAACTCATGATTATTGGACGTTCATCATTTTTCAAAATTGGATAACATTATATTTCTTATGATTATACATTTTATAAATTGCTGTTGAAAAGATTAGGTGGAGGAGAAGAAATTGGAAATAACCTTTCATGATCTCTACCCACGAAATTACTACGTTTCTTCAAGCTTTCTTATGTCTCTTATTTCAAATGCATTAACCATATCCTATGAGTTACATGTTATTGCTTCTTTAATCCTTCAAATGTGCAAATGTTGGTCGTGTAGTACATGTTTTAAGATATTCATGCTACGATGCAAAGTTTATGCATATTGCCCCATACTTAGTATATTACATGTACTAATGCATACTTGTGACTATAATATTTCATTAATGTAGTATCCAACACTCTTACCTCCCACATTCGCGTCTAGTTGATGATTCTACTAGATTCAAGAATTGGTGAGTCCTTATGTTCCGAGGATCATGGAACTTTTCCTTGCTATATGTATTTCTATTTATCGAATGATGTACATGTCTTATGGGTTACCTCCCGACCACTCCTTATGATGTTTAGATGGCTCGTTGAGTCTATGTTAGACTTCGGCTTTGTCAAGCTCTTTTATGATATAAGATTGCTATTTTTGAAATCTTTATTTCTATTCTCTTGTATGATGTATGCTAAGTGGCTTGTCTATATGTGGGGGTTCAGGAAGGTAGGATGTACGGAGACCTTACCGGACCTTTGTAGGGTGGAGAGGTTGTTTTAGATAGATCCTTGGCACAAAAGAGAAGTTTTCGAAACAAAGTAAATACGATAATAAAATAGGAAGTTACAAAGAAAGTAAAACAATAGAAGTACCACACATTAAAGAATATAGTGATTAGTAACTACTATCATTAATAGGCAGTTATGCTCCAAATGTTTTTTTGGTGGAGCTGAAATAGTGACAATAAATCATTTTTTTTCTGCATTATAAAGTGACTGAGAAACTATGGCAATGGTTCATTAACCTGAGGGGTATTAGATGGGCCATGCCAATGCATACTGCAGAAGTACTAGCATGCTGGAATAGAGATGGAAATTAGTTAAGATACAATCAGAGATGGAAGATTGTCCCTGCGTGCACATAGTGGACAATTTTGATGGAGAGAAATAAGAGATGTTTTAAAAAAAGAGAATTCCCTTCCAGCGTATAAATATGTGGTTTGTGAGCTATTGCATAGGAGCAGAGGTTTTACTCTGTGCGTACCCAAAGGGTAGTGGCTGCGGGTTTCCATTGTCATAAAGAAAAACAGTTTAGCAACCTTTTACTTTGGGTTTATCCATTTTGTACCTAAGGATACATGGGGCATTACCCTATTTTTAGATAGTTTTATAAGGGATATAGGTGATAGATGTTGTGTTGGCTGTCCCTTCACACTTTTGATGTAACTACTTAGGAGCACACCTTTGGTGTATGCCTTTTGTTTATAATACTAGTTAACCTTCTCAAAAAGAAAAACTACCACTAATACGAGGGGATAAGGCTAGACCCCTGTCTCTCCTGTATGTAGTGCATAACACTCAAATACCTACTAAATGTCTATTCTAATTTTCAACATCCATACCTTCCTATCTAGGGTCATGTCTTTAGTAAGCTGGAGTTGAGTCATGTCTTGTCTAATTACCTCCCCTCAGATCTTTTTCATCCTACATCTACCTCTCCTAGTTTCTACAATAGTCAACATCTCATACCCACTTATTGGCTCATCCACGCACCTTCTCTTCACACGTCTGAATCATCTTATTTCACCTCTCTCATCTTATCTGCTACGGGGGCCGCTCCCACCTTGTCCCTTGAAACTTTGTTTCCAATCATATTTCTTCTAGTATGCTTATAGATCTATTTCAGCATCTGCATCTCTACTACATTCACCTTTTAGACGTGAATTCTTGATTAACAACACTCTGTCCCATGCAGCAATGTTAATGTGCAGTCTAACCATTGCTCTATAGAATTTACCTTTCTAAAGTCTTGGTAGCACATTCTTATCCCATAGTACCCCAGTTGTGATATTTAACCCCCCCCCCTCCCCCGCTCTAATACAATATACGACATCATCATCAATCTCCCTATCTCCTTGGATTATGGACTCGAGATACTCAAAGCTCCTTTTCTTGGGTATGATTTTTTGTTTCACAAATGAATACTCAACGAAACAGGGCATGTATATTCTATGATCATGGGTTACTTGTAAATTATGCAGCTCCATATTCATCAATTTACAGGAAATTAAGAATAAAGACAGATGAAATATACATGCTGCAAGTCTCTTTGACCCAAATGGAAATTTTTGAATACTTTTATTAAAATAAGTTATGTTTTTATCTTTCGAACAACCAAAGATGCGTGTTCAAGATTTTCATGACCTTGAAAATCTTGTGTTTCTTTTCACCAATTATAACCTCTTTATGGCTTCTTTTGACATTCTACCAATGGCTATGCCTTAATTTTATTTTCTCAAAATTCGCTCCTTATGTTGTGTTTTTCTTCTTTTGGTTGTCTTCCTATTCCAATATCAAGAATGTATGTATGTTATTGGTACCAACAATTATGGTATAGTAATTGAGTTAATATTCATTTCCCCTCTTTCCTTTTCTACTTATATGAAAAATTGTAGAGCTCTTATGAAAGCTCTAATTTAGTTTCATTGATTGAGAGATTTCTTTTTAGTTTCCTTATATTCTGAATATGTTACCTCCTCTTTCCTTCTTTCTTTTCTAACAAATTAAATATTTCTTGAAGTTAGCCTGAAATACAAAAAGTGTTGGAAGTATTAAAGAATGACTTTTGAGTAAAAATGAGGTTTCTAACTCCTATTTATAGAAAACAAGTCCTAAACAAAAAGAAAACAAAATAAGGAAATAAGCAGCCTGGAATGTGACTTCAGTCGATGACTCAACCTATGGACCGTGGGATGACCTATAGTCTTTAGGTCTCCTTCTGTGGCTCCATACTCAAGCATTTTCATCAGGTACTGGAACTTCAACTCTCTGTACCCATCAACGGATGAGCAGGACGGATCGTGGGTGGACTTATGGTTCGTCAGTTGCTTCGTAGTTCCATACTTAGTCAGAATTCCCTGATGCTCCATCTACACCTGCCCAATGACGATCCGTAAAAGGACCTACGGTCCGTGGATCGCTCCGTGGGTAGCTCTTTCTGCATTATTTCAGCTCTAATCTCTATCAACTGCATTCCTAGCTTATTTCCTACAAGCATGATATAAAACACATTATTTCTAATACAATATGTCCCTAGAAACACACAATTTTTAAATGAAATGCATTAAAAATATCGTAAACTCATGGTATATCAGCCACACCTTTTCCACCGGCCTAACTCTCATGATCATCAACACCTTATAGACCTCATCGATAAACTCTTGAGGATCTCCCTAAACTTTTGAACCATGAAACTCCGGAGGATTCATCCTTGTGAAATCGATCATTCTTCAAGTCACCGAATTCACATTTGACCTTGCAGGAACCACAACCTTCATATTGGCTTGGGCCGTCATGCCTTCAGACAAAACTTGTAAAGCAACCCTAAACTCCGCATTAGACACATCCTTGGCCAAAGGATCGACCGGAACTATAGGAGTTTGGGGAGGAGCTTCTTATTTAACATTCTCCCTCACATTTCTTCTAACATAAGCTCTTCAGGTATCCATATCCTAAAGAACATATGATAAGGATTATGAGAGAGACTTTATAGAGTTAAAATCTATTGCATGACCTAAGTGTAATGAAAAAAGTGGAGTTTCCTAATCATCTTGTAGCCTCTCATTCATAAATATTGTGTGCTTCACACTCATGAAAAAGACTCTACTAGACGTGGCTTATGAGACATCTTAGGACCATTCTAAACCTTGTGCTCTAATTAGCAAGTTTGTCACGACCTAGGGGTACCCCTTAGATGTAACAAGGCGTATAGAACCCCGAAGGACTCCATATAAGCTACTTTGCTCAAATAATATTAGGAATAGAACAATAGGAGTAATACCATAGTCCAAGTTCAAAACATTTTATAAAGCAAAAAGTGGAAGTCTAAACTCTTGTCTTATCATAGCCATCTTGTTATCCAGCTTATGGAGAACATAGTTGGTAATATTTTCTTACTTTTATAATGCGTGGCTAAAACCCTGCTTCTTGAGGATGTGATTTTGTGATTAATTGTATCAATTATTTTATGGGTATTAGTAATTACTTATTTAATTGTTGTTTTGAAGTGGGTTTGATTGATAATTGAGTGTTAACTCATGATTTGTAATTGCAAATGTTGTTCTAGTCTAATATTCTATGCTTTCTTGAGAAAAAGGTGCTAGAATTAAGGTTATCAATTGATAATTGCAGTGATTGGGTTATTGTAGATTCAGTTCTAGAGAGTGAATCTTAATTCGTTCCTACCTATCTAGCTCGAGAGAGTAGGTAAATTGAGGTTTTGGGTTGTTTATAATTGTGATGCTTGTCGAGGTTCGATAGAACTCGCTTGATTCGTGATAGTTGAACAAGAGATGGTTATTACATCTATAGCCTAGCCTATCCATTAAGATTCAAAGACTGTCGGTAATTGGTAATCACCCATATAGTGAAATTAGGAAAATCGATCACATCCCCAAGGATCCTTTTGTACTTGATCACTCCCCTATTTTCATATATGTTAATTAACAAACCTAATCCCCTCATTTGACACTTGTTGTCAACCCCTTTTTTTCCTTAAATGATTTCCATAATTTGTATTCCTACAAGCAATAAGAACATGCCTTTCATTTCGTAATTGAATTCTTTACCGTATCACTCCCTGTGGGATCGACCCTAATTGTTCGTTGGGTTTATACTAGATTGTGATCACCTACACTTAAAATTCAATGAAGTGTAGTTGAGCGTTATCAGGGCACACATGTAATGGATAAGGAGATTGTATATAGAAACACAATCTCTAATCATGGCAGAGCTTACATCATAATATCCTCTTGGTGCTAAACATAAATCCCACAAAATAGTCATTTCTTACCTTTTCTCATTATCAATGGAAGGATTCGTCATCTTGCCAATCCAAGCTACGTCATAAGTCATCCATGGAATGTCATCATTCAATAACCAATCCAAGCTAGGTTTCATTAGGATAGCTCCTTATCTTTCATTCATTTAGGCGAGAAGACCTTTTAACATTAGAATCCTTTTTATGTGAGAAAACCTTTCACAATCATACTTTCATGTGTATATGAGAAAATCCTTTCAAGAACACAACAACAACATTATCATTGATACTTCTCTCTCAAAGCATCCTTAAAATATTTACATAATTCCCATAAGAACATGCTTAATTTCCACCTATGGGCCATCAGAGGACCTACTATCCGTGGTTGGCTCCGTCACTGGCCACTTCTACAATTTTCAGCTCTTATCTCAATCAACCGCATTCGAACTTATTTCCTGTGAGAATTACATAAAACCATTATTTCCAATGACAAAATATCCCAAGACACACAAACTCTAAGTGAAACGCATCAAAATATTGTAAACTCATGGTATATTAACATCATATCGGCCTCGGCCTCCCAAGTAGCACCCTCAAATATAAGTGATTTCTCCAAAGAACCTTCATGGAAGCAACTTCTTCGTTTCTCAACTTTCGAACTTGCCGGTCTAATATCTCAACTAGAACTTCTTCATAAGAAAGGTTATCTTTAATACCAAGGCTCTCCAATGACACTATATATGTAAGATCACAAACACATTTATTCAATAAGGAGACATGAACAACTTGATGCAGCTACGCAAGGTCATTGAGTAATTCGATTTCATAAGGAACTTTAACAATATGCCTCAAAATTTAATATGGGTACACATATCGGGGACAAAGTTTTCCTTTCTATCAATACCTAGTTACACCCTTCATGGGTGAAATATTCAAGTTCTAGATCTCATATTCTAATATTGACATATGACTTTTGTTAACTTTGAGTCATTTTCAACCTTGCTCTAATAAGCCGAACATTATCCATTGCCTCATAAACCAACTCGGGACCTATGAAAACAAATTCACCTACTTCAAACAAACCTATAGGAGATCATAACTATTATTATAAGCAAATTTAATCAAAGGCAAATGATCATTCCAATTTCCCTTGAAATCAATCACACAAGCTCTAAACATATCTTTCAAATTTTGGATAGTACACACCGCTTTCCCATCAATTTGGGGATGAAATTCCATATTAAGCTTAACACAAGTACCAAGGCCTTTTTGGAAATACTTCTGAAATTAAGAAGTAAATTGAGTACCACGATCGGAGATAATGAATAAGGGCACTCCGTGCAACTTAACCATATCTCTTATGTACAGCTTAGCGTAGTCTCCACTGAATAAAAATCCTTGATGGAAATGAAATACATTGATTTTGTCATAGAAATCTACAATAACCCAAATCAAGTCATATTGTTGTCGGGTGCGGGGTAAACCAACAATAAAGTACAAATTCAAATCTACCTACCTCCACGTAGGAATACCAATATCTTGGGAAAAAACTCCCAGCTTTTGATGCTCCACATTCACTTGTTGACAATTAAAAAACTTAGCCACAAATTCTGCAATATCCTTCTTCATCCCATTCCACAATAGACCTCCCATAAGTCATGGTACATCTTAGTGTTTCCCAAGCATATGAAATATCGAGAACTATGGGTTTTTGATAATATTCACTCTTTTAGGTCATCAACATTGGGAACACACAAGCGACCCTAATATCGAAGCACACTGTCTCCCTCTTGGAATAAAGCCTCAACAGACTTTTTAAGTAGCACATCTCTTAACTCAATCAAGATCGGGTCAAGACCTTTCTTTACTTTCATATCCTACAGAAAAGATGATTTTGAGCCATTATGAACCACAACACCACTTTTGATGGAGTGAGCCAACCGAACACCCAATCAAGCAAATCTATGAAAATCACAAACTAACTCCTTTTTATCCTCTTCCACGTAAGAGATGATTACCCATGATCCTTTATAAGAAGGCAAGAGGCGATTCCCCATGTCCTTAAAAGATAAGCTATGATATGTTATGATTGGTGATAAGCTTGAATTGTTGCTTGAGTTGCCTTCCACGATGAGTAAAACTAGCGACGATTACCCATGTCTTGACTAAGTATGAATTGAGGTTACTTCAAGAAGTACTCCTTACATGTTGAAATGATCTATTATGTGCATTGATTATGCTTATGACTTATGTTGCCTAACATTTATGTTATGTTTATGCAAGTTATCATATTTAAAACATTTTGGTACTAACGAATACTCTTGCTTACATTTCTTTTTCAAATGTAGGGTCTGACATTCCCGATTCTCATTCCCATTCCTAGGATATATAGTAGAAGAAGAGTGAAGATTGGTGACTCCTCATTCATCCGATGATTTGGCCACTACTTTCCTTATGTTCTTTTCATTTGAGTTTTGAGAAATGTTGTATGCACTGCGTCTCGAGATTCTATTATATTAGATGGTTTTTTAAACAAGTGTATTAGACTTCCTCTTTGTTTTATAAAATTTAGGTTATCTTGAAATAATGTTCTAAATGTTATCGATTTCAATTATCTTTACTATGAAAGCTAAGTGGCTTATATGAGGCCTTTTGGGGTCTTGTATGCCATGTTACATCTAGGGCATGTTATTCATAGATTTAGTGTCCTCGATGCCTATTTTGTGCTCCAAACTGAAGTTTAAATGTTAATCTGTAGATAAAAAGGGAAAATAGCAAGCCAAGGACATTTACTGGGCAAAAACAAGTGTAAAAGATGAAAAAGGTTGAAGATAGTAAAATCGGAGAATCGCCAAAGCCACTCAGCGACTCACCGAGTGGAACTTCAACTCGCCTAATCTTCCAGACTGCTAGCCCTGGGGAGAAGCCAAATTGGCGATGGATTTGGACCTTCAACATACCACCGAATGGATCGGCAATAGAGAATTTTGTCGCTTGAAGTTATGGGTCTGAAGGATGAAGAGTCAAGGCAAATCAGTGATGGAGAGGAGCATTTGCCGAATCGCCGATTGGGTCGGTGATGCTCGACTTACTTTACCTAGTGACCCCACAGGCCAAAATATGAAAAACGTATAAATTGTTTTTTAAAAGAGAAAAGAGTATTCTTAAAAATTTAGAGCAATCCTACCATTGTTAGACTCTGAGTTTTCAGTGAAACATTGTTCTTCTTTGTTTTAGAAATTTTTCTACTAGATTTGAAGTTGGGTTTTCGATATTAAGCATTTTGGAACATTGTAAAGACATGATTTGCATTGCCCAGCTTATGGCTAACATATTTGGTAATGATTTCTCATTTTTTATAATGTGTGTCTAGAACCCCCATTCTTGGGGGTGTGATTATGTAGTTAATTGTCTTAATTATCTTATGGGTGTTAGTAATTACTGCTTTAATTGATGTTTTAAAGTGGGTTCGATTGGTAACTGAGTTTTAACTTATTAATTGCAGTTGCAAATGTAATTCTAGATTAGCATTCTATGCTTACTTGAGAAAGAGGTTTTAGAATAAAAGCTATCAATTGATGATTGTAGCGATAGGGTTGTTGTGGATTCAGCTCAAGAGAGTGAATCTTAATTCGATTCTACCTATCTAACTCGAGAGAGTAGATAAATTTAGGTTTTGGGCTTCAGAGTTTAATGCTTGTTGAGATTTGAGAGTACTCACTTTATTCGTGATAGTTGATCGAGAGATGACTATTACACCTAGAGCCTAGCCAATCAACTAAAATTCAGCAAAATTTGGTAATTAATAATCACCTGTATAGCGAAATTGAAAATTAATTGATAACATCCTCAAGTATCCCTATCTACTTGATTTCACCTCTGTTTTTCTTAGTTGTTAACTGGCAAACCTTATCCCCACATTTGACATTTGTTGTCAACCCCTTAGATTTATTCTAATGATTTTGATAAGTTTGATTCCTACAACCGTTTAGAACATGAATTTTACTTTGTAATTAAATTCTCTACTATATCACTCCCCGTGAGATCGACCCCAACTCTTTGTTGGGTTTATACTAGATTGGGATCGCCTACACTTAGTATTGGTTGAAGTGTAGTTGAGCATTATCATGGTGCCCCTAAGTCGTGACAAAGTTGGTAATCAGAGCAGAAGGTTTAGAAAGGTTCTAAGATATATCAAAACCACGTCAAGTAGAGTTTTGTTCTTGAGTATGAAGCGCGCCATATTTATAAATGAGAGGCTACAATATGTTCAGGAAACTTCACTTATTTCATTACTCTAATTCGTGCGATAGAGTTTAACTATATATGGTCTCTCTCCTAATCCTTATATGATGCTCTACCGGATATGGCTACTCGAACAGCTTAATCTATAAGGAATGTGGGGGACAATGCAGAACAACAAGCTCATCCCCAAGCTCCTCAACTTTCAGTGAACCCTTTGGCTGAGCTATTGACTAATGCAAAGTTTAGGACTGTTTTCAAGTGTTGGCTCATACCGTGATGGCCCAAGCCAATAGGGAGGTTATGGTTCCTGTGAACCCAAATGTGGGTACGGTGGCATCTAGAGTGAGAGAGTTTAGTATGATAAATCCCCTAGAATTCTATCATTCTAAGGTGGAGAAAGATCATCAAGAGTTCATTGATAAGGTTTACAAGGTGTTGGAAAATATGGGAGTGATGCTGATAGAAAAGGTGAAATTGACCGCATATAAACTTAAAGGTGTTGCTTAAATTTGGTTAAACATATGGAAGAAGGAAGGACGGAAGAAGTGGGGCCTCTAGATTGGGAAAAGTTCAAGTTAGCTTTCCTTAATAAGTTCTTTCCTCTTGAGATGAAGGAGGCAAAGGTGCTTGAGTTTATCAATCTCCAACAAGGGAACATGAATGTGAAAGAATATGCTTTGAGATTCACAAAGTTTTCAAGATATGCTCCATCTAAAATTGTCGACTCTAGGGCAAAGATGAGCAAGTTCATTTTGGGAAAGTCCAAATTGGTGCTGAAAGAAAGTCGTACCACCATGCTCATTAATGACATGAATATTTCTCGTCTCATGGTTCATTCCCAACAGATTGAAGGGGATAAACTTAAGGAGAGGTATAGGGAGAGAAATAGGGCAAAAACTGACAATTGTAATTTCTGTCATGCAAAGGTCTGATGGACATGGTCGTTTTAGATTTCGACAAAGGTTTTTCGATTAAAGTTCCTCTAATACTCCAACTAGATTCTACAAAGAGAGGGTGTCTAACCCTATGCCTCAAGGAGGAAATGGTAGTGGGTCCTTATTGCCTACTTGTACTAAGTGTGGAAGGAAGCATGAAGGTAAATGTCTAGCAGGTTCTAATGCTTGTTTTGGGTGTGGTAAGTTGCACCACAAGATAAGAGTTTGTCCTTCAATTCTAAGAATAAAGGAGTTAATCATCGTAGGTCTCAACCATATCCTTCCTCCTATCCAAGTTGTTCGGGTTCGAATGCTCCCAAGAAAAATAGATTCTATGCACATCAGACTCGTGGTGAACAAGAAGGTTCTCCCAATGTGGTGACCAGTATGTTAAAAGTCTTCCAACTTAATGTTTATGCTTCACTTGATCCTAGTGCTACCTTGTCTTTTGTGACCCATATGTGGACATGAGGTTTGATGTTCTTCTGGATGTATTATTAGATCCTTTTTGTGTCTCTACTCTTGCTGGTGATTCTATTGTGGCTATGAAGGTCTATAGAAAGTGTCTCGTCTCCTTGTCCCATAGAGTTACTCTTGTTGACTTGGTAGAGATTGATATGCTAGATTTTGATGTTATCATTAGTATGGATTGGTTGCACTCATGTTATGCCTCTATTGATTGTAGAATCTGTGTAGGCAAGTTCTAAATTCCAAATAAGCCTATCCTAGAGTCGAAAGGGGGAAATTATATGCCTAAGGGTCAATTTTTTTCCTATCTTAAGGCTAGGAAGATGATCTCTAAGGGTTGTATGTACCATCTAGTTAGGGTGAGGGATATGGATTATGAAACCCCTACTCTTGAGTCTATCCCCGTTGTTAATGAGTTTCTGAAAGTATTCCCAAATGATCTACCCGATATTCCTCCAAAAGGAAAATAGACTTCATTATTGACCTTCTCCCATATACGCAGCCTTTTTATATTCCTCTTTACCGAATGATTCAGGTGGAACTTAAGGAATTAAGTGAGCCATTGAAAGATTTGTTGGATAATGGTTTCATCCGACTGAGTATCTCTCCATGGGTGCTCCATTTTTTTTTGTTAAGGAAAATGATGGTTCAATTCGTATGTGTATTGACTACTGTTAATTGAATAAGTTGACCATGAAAAATAAGTATCCTCTTCCAAGGATAGATGATTTATTTGACCAAATCCAAGGAGCGAGTTACTTTTCTAAGATTAACCTTAGGTCGGGTTATCACCAATTGAGGGTGAAGGAATATGATATTTCAAAAATGTCTTGTATAACTTGATATGGTCATTATGAGTTTTAGGTGATGTCATTTGGTTTGACTAATGCTCCGGTGACATTTATATATTTGATGAATAGGGTGTTTAGACAATACGTTGATATGCTCGTAATTGTGTTAATTGATGATGTATTGATTTATTTGAGAATTGAAGATAATCACATCAATCATTTGAGGATTGTGTTGCAAATTCTCAAGGACCAACAACTCTTTGTAAAAGTTTAGCAAATGTGAGTTTTGGCTAAGGTCCGTATCTTTTCTTGGTCATATTTTTTTCAATTAAGGTTACTCAAGTAGATCCTAAGAAGAAAGATGCTGTCAAAAATTGGCCTAGGTATTTATCCATTTCGGATATTAGAAGTTTCTTAGGTTTGGCTGGTTAATATAGAAGAATTATTGAGAAATTTTTTTCGATTGCCTCTCCATTAACAACATTGACTAAAAAGAAGGCCAAGTTCATATGCTCTAAAGCATGTGAGAATAGTTTTCAAGAATTAAGAGATAGACTTACTTCAGCTCCGGTGTCGACTTTACCGAAATGGGCTGATGGTTTTGTTGTTTATTGTGATGCCTTTAGAATTGAGCTAGGATGTGTGCTTATGAAAAATGGAAAGGTTATTTCCTATGCTTCAAGGAAACCTAAGGTTAATGAGAAGAATTATCCTACCCATGATCTTGAACTAGCGGCGGTTGTGTTTGCCTTAATATTTGGAGGCACTACTTATATGGTGTTCATGTAGATGTTTTCACCTATCATAAGAGTTTGCAATATGTGTTTAATCATAAAGATCTTAATCTTTGCTTAAGAAGGTGGCTTGAGTTACTTAAGGATTATGATATGAGTGTTCTCTATCACCCCGGTAAGGCAAATGTGGTGGCGGATGCTCTTAGCCAACTATCAATGGGTAGTGTTGCCAATATAGAAGAGGGTAAAAGAGAATTGGTACGAGATGTACATAGATTGGACAGATTAAGTGTTTGGTTAATGGACACCACCAAGGCTGATGTTGTGGTTCAAAATGGTTCAGAATTATCTCTTGTGACGGATGTTAAAGCCAAGCAACGTCTTGATCCAACCTTACTAGACATGAAGGAAGCAGTTCTTAGAAAGTCTGTTGAGGCTTTCTCCCAAGGGGAGATGTTTTGCTTCATTATCAAGGTCATTTGTGTATTCCTAATGTTGATTACTTGTTGGAACAAATTTTATTAGAAGTCCATAGTTCACGATATTCCATTCACCTGGGCGCCACTAAGATGTAGTATGATTTGCGGGAGGTCTATTGGTGGAATAGGATGAAGAAGGATATTGCAGAACTTGTGGCTAAGTGTCCTAAATGTCAACAAGTGAAAGTTGAACATAAGAAACCGGGAGGTTTGTCCCAAGACATTAGTATTCCTACTTGGAAGTGGGATGATGTTATTATGGACTTCATAGAAGGGTTGCCTCGTACCCGACACCAACATGACTCAATTTGCGTGATAGTGATATACGGTGGGTTTACGGTATTTCTAATACATTTCACTTAAAGAGTTATATGTCTCTAGGGCCATTTTGTATTGGTTTTAATGCATTCTTATCATGTTTGCAGGAAATATGTTCAGACGTGAAAACTGAGAGACACATCTGAAAAATGTACATAAAAGGGTGTCTACGGAGGTGATCTACGAACCGTAGGTCCATTCACGCTCTGTAGATGGTGACCGTAGATAGGCAAGCAAGACTTGAAGGAAAATCAGGGAATTCTTGACCCAGTGTGGAACCATGGTTGCAAACCATGGACCGTAGATCGACCTACGGGTCATACTGTTGTTCCATCAAATCATTCAGAGAGGGGTTCCAGTACCTGATTTTGAAGATTTTAAGTATGGAGCTATGGAGCAGGATCCACGGACCGTAGATCAATCCATGGTCTGTACTGTGGATCCGTTGATTGATTCAGAGAAGTGGAGATTTTAAATATTGGAAAATTGCCTAAGTCCTAAGCCACGGAAGCGACCTACGGACCGTATATCAATCCACAGTCCATAGGTTAGTGTCATATATCGAATACGCATCCTGAAACATTATTTCCTTATTTCGTTTCCTTTTTAGTTAGGACTTGTTTTTCTATATGTAGGGCATGTAAACCTCGTTATTTTGGGTTAGACATTATTACTTTTATTCTAGTTCTTGACTTTGGAGATTAACTTGCAACTTTAACAATTCTTAATCTCCTAAGTTCATTTTGAAGATTTTGGTTTGGAAATTCAAGTTGAAATTCTAGGTTTATCATTCTCATTACGTAAGTTCATGATTTCTTCTTCTAAAAATATGAATTGTGTTCTTGTTAATATGAGTAACTAATTCCACAACTCGGGTTGTGGGAACCAGGAGCGATTAAAAAAGTATGAATAGTAACTAAGTAATTCCTGAATAATATTGTTGCATGCATTGATAATTCTTTCGTTTAGAAGTCTTTTCAATGAGTGCACACGTTAGAACTCGCCTTGTTGCTACTTGCCGGACCAAGGAGGTAGTTAATAAGAAAAGAATTATCAACATAGATTTAGTGTGATACTATCTAATAGTCTAATGTCGATTGGTGCGAGGGTGAAAACTAAGCCATACATCGTTGTGATGTCTAATATGAGGTAAAGGTAAGGGTTAGTAAATTATACACATGTGGCTGGACCAAGGTGTGGGGTGAAATTCTCTAGTTGTCGAACCACGGAATTAGAGATACCTAACTTATCACTTTGCATGTAATACACTAGGAAATGATTGCTATTACTAGGATTACCGCGTTATGAGCCTATAGGGAACACGTACACCCTAGTTTCTCTCTCATCTTGATAACAACTGAAGTTTGAATCTTGCTAACTGATTGTTCACATAATTTCAAAAATTTGTTTAACAAATCCCCCCCCCCCTTTAATTATTTGTTTCGAAAGTATGTTGACTAAACGAATGTAATCATGGGTCAAGTTAAGTCTAAACCATATTTCTCGTGGGATTGACCCCAACCTCCAAGTTCGATTCTTTACTTAATAATGATCGCTTATACTTCCTTAAGGAGGTGTAATTTGAACGTATCAAATTTTGGCACCGCTGTCGGGAAATTCGGCTTTTAGATTAAGTTTAATTATGTTATTGAACTTTGGTCAAATATTTCCTAATTTTACTTCTTTTCTTTTGTGTTTGTCTCTATCAGGTTCCTACTCTAGTGTATGACAAGTACACGGAGTCAAGGAGAACCACTCACCCCCTACAATCTAGAACTTTGCTAAGAATGAATAATCAAGGAGTGCTAGTTAATCCTATCGAATGATAGTTAGGTGATGTTGTTGGGTTGCAGCCTCCGAGGGTTGGTGATGAGAATAATCAGGTTCAACTTGAGAATCTACTGAGAGATGCAGTGAGGGTACAAGATCCACCAGGACCAAGACTGCGTGATAACTATAGGGTCAACTTTAATGTTGTTAAATATGACGGACCTCTTATCCTATCTCTAGGGCATAAATTTGTGGTGACTAGCAGTTTGATATAGATTCTTACTACGAGGGGCTTGTTTGAGGGTTTGGCATCGGAGGATCCACATGTGCACGTAACCAAGCTAAGGAGTGTTTGCAAAATGTTGGGTGGATTGACCAGACTTAGACATGGATGTCATTGGACTACGAGTATTCCCTCTATCATTGACCGGCTATGCTGCTGTGTAGTTTAATGAGCTTCCTTATAACTCAACCTATACATGGGACCAATTGAGTTTTGTGTTCCTTGCAAGATTCTTTCCAGTTTATTAGTAGCTAAACCACAAAGATAAACTCAACAATTTTGTAGCACTACCTGGAGAGTCTGTGAGTAGTTCTTGGGACATGTTCACTGCTTTCATAAAGGGTGTTCCGAATCACCACATTGGTGATAAGTCACTAAAGGAGTATTTCTACCGAGGTTAGGATGACAACAGTAAGGCAGTTCTTGATACTGTCGTTCAAGGTTCATATAGTTAGTGCACTTTGGAGCAGATTGCGGAGAAATTGGAGAAGATCTCTCGAAACAATAAAGCTTGGAACACTAGAAAGTTGAATACTGGGAGGAACACGTTTGTTGTTCAAGCTACAAATAAACAGTCTGTAGATAAGCTTCGTGAGGTGATAGATCAGATGAGGACCGAACTAGGGTTCGTATTGAAGGACGTGAGCGGAGGTGCGGTGAAGATAAATGTTGTGAATTATTTGACTAGAAATCCTACACCAGTTGAGGAGTGCTACTATGAAGAAGATACTTATGCATTGAATGATCAAACGGGGGGTTTTCGACCAAACGCCCAAGTTTCCAATACAGATAATTGGTGCCAAGGTCAAGGAAACCAAGATTGGAACTATGGTAACTATAACCAAGAGGGTCAATATGTCCGGGATGGGAACTACAATCGCGACAACAACTACAACCGAAAGAACTATGGCAACAAGACTGATCGAGTTGGACCTTATGTTCCTTCTCAAAATCGAGAATCTAGTACTAGGGAAGCTAGAGGTAATAGGTCACGTATTGAGGATATAATGCAGAAGATGGTGAGGAGGTTTGATGCAACTGTTGAGAATGTGAAGGAGATGAGAAATGACTTGTCTGGTATTGGTCAAAAAATTGATGCCCATGCAGTGTCAATGAAGCAGCTTGAGCAACAGATGACTCAATTGTCAACTACGTTAAATCCACGTCAACCTGTCACTCCTCCTAACAACACCATCCAAAATCCAAAAAATGATAGGCATTGTATAGCAGTCACTACTCGAGGGGGTAAGCAAACCATTGATCCACTTATGCCGTCTAGGGTGGAAATTGAGACTAGTAAAAATGATTATGTGGTCGAGGTAAGTGGATAGTCGGATAATGTGACAGAAAAAGAGGATGAGGTAACTTAGAAAGTTGTCCCCATACCCAGAACACCACATCCCTTCCCACAGAGGTTAGTGAAGAAGACTGAAGAAGACAAATACTGCAGGTTTATTAGCATGTTGAAACAACTTTCCATCAATGTTCCGTTGATAGAAGCTTTGGAGCAAATGCCTCGGTATGCCAAATTTATGAAAGATATGGTGACAAAGAAGAAGGCAGTGAGCTTCGAAGAAGATGACAAATTGCAACATTATAGTGTTATTGCTACAAGGTCCCTTGTGCAGAAAAAGGAGGAACCTGGTGCCTTCATTATTCCATGTACCATTGGGTTGTTGCATTTTTCTAAGGCGTTGTGCGATATTCGTGCTACCATTAATCTGATGCCATTGTCTATTTACAAGAGGTAGGTTCTGGGAGATCCAAAACCAACTATGATGTGGTTGCTCATGGCCGATAGAACTGTGAAGAGGCCCATTGGTGTGCTCCATGATGTATTAGTGAAAGTGGAGTCATTCATCTTTTCGATGGATTTTGTGATTCTTGACCGTGAGGTTGATTTGGAGGTTCCCATTATTCTTGGGAGACCGTTCTTTTCCACTAGACATGCCTTGGTTGATATGGAAAAGGGGCAGATAAAGTTCATACTGAATAATGAAGAGGCAACTTTCAATATCTGTAGGTCCATGAAGTAGAGCAGCGAGCTCCAAACGGTATCAGCGATAACACATAGAGTTGAGAGTGAGTCTGAGGTGCAGATTGAAGAGAGATTGGGTGTTGAAGTACTAGCAACAGTTATGATGAACTTTGAGAGTGATGATATTGAAGTCTATGATGAGTTGGTCGCCCCACTTGATAGGTGTGAATATCGTTCGAAACTGAAGAAGTTGGAGTTAGACATGAAAAATTGTGAGTCCCCACCCGCAAGACCATCTATTAAAGAGGCACCGAAATTGGAGCTTAAAGCTCTACCATCACATTTGAGGTATGTATTCTTAGGAAGAGAGGATACTTTACCGGTCATCATTGCGGTAGATTTGAATGGCCGACAAGTTGAGGCTTTGGTTTCTATGTTAAAGAGCTTCAAGCAAGCTATTGGGTAGACTATTGCGGACATTATTGGGATCCCTCCTGGTATCTGTTCTCATAAAATCCAACTCATGCCAGATCATAAGCCTAGTATTGAGCGCTAAAGAAGATTAAATATGTCTATGCAAAAGGTAGTTAAAAAGGAGATCATCAAGTGGTTGGATGCCGGAGTTATTTATCCCATTGCAGATAGTAGTAGGGTGTGTCCTGTTCTGTGTGTGCCCAAGAAAGGTTAGATTACTGTGCTACCTAATAAGAGAAACGAGCATGTTCTGATGCGGCCCGTGACTGGATGGAGAGTCTGCATAGACTACCGGAAGTTAAATGCTTGGACAGAAAAGGACCATTGTCCTATGCCATTCATGGATCAAATGTTGGATAGACTTGTAGGTAAGGGTTGGTATTGTTTTTTTGATGGTTATTCGGGCTACAATCGGATTTTTATAGCTCCGGAAGATCAAGAGAAGACCACATTCACTTGCCCTTATGGAACTTTCTCCTACAAATGGATGCCATTAGGGTTGTACAATGCTCCAGCGACCTTCTAACGTTGTATGATGTCGATATTCTCTAATATGGTGGAGGACACTATTGATGTATTTATGGATTATTTATCTGTGGTAGGTGACTCTTTTGATCGATGTCTGGATCATTTGGCCGAGGTTCCTAAAAGCTGTGAAGACTGCAATCCGGTGCTAAATTGGGAGAAGTGCCACTTTATGGTAAAAGAAGGGATAGTTCTGGGTCATAGGATTTCTGAGAAGGGCCTTGAGGTTGATAGAGCTAAAGTTGAGGTTATAGAAAAGCTTCTACCACCTATCTCTGCAAAAAGGCGTTAGATGTTTTCTAAGGCATGCAGGTTTCTAGAGGAGGTTCATCAAGGACGTCTCTAAAATTGCACATACATTGTGCAAACTGCTCGAAAAGGAGTATAAGTTTGATTTTGATGATTCTTATCTGAGAGCATTTGGAGAGTTGAAGGACAAGTTAGTTATGCACCTATCATTATTTCACCGGATTGGGGAAAACCGTTTGAGGTAATGTGTGATGCAAGTGGAGTGGCGCTTGATGTGGTATTAGGACAGAGGCGAGAGAAGATTCGCCATCCTATTTACTATGCTAGAAAAGCTTTAATATGGCCCAAAAGAATTATATTGTGACTGAACAAGAGCTTCTTGTGGTGTTTTTCGCATTCGTGAAATTTTGATCCTACTTGCTTGGTACTAAGGTCATAGTGCATATTAACCATTCTGTATTGAGGTATTTGATGGCGAAGAAGCATGCAAAACTGAGATTGATTAGATGGGTATTGTTGCTGCAAGAGTTTGATTTTGTGGGGAATGATAGAAAGGGGACTGAAAATCAAGTTTCCAATCACTTGTCCAAATTAGAGGAAGAGGCTATGCTGAAGCTTGGTGATATGAAACGACCCCAAAAATGCCCGAAAATGTGCTTTGGAAACACCTATAATTGTAATTTCCATATATCTCAAAATCCGTGCATGATTTCAGAAATTCAACTTCATATTCTTATTCAGGGGGTCAAATTGAGTGGGAAATGGGTCTAACCCGAATTTTAGAGCAACCGTATCAAAATTCAAAAATTGCAAAAAATGCGATTTTGAGGGTTAACTTTAAAGGGGCATATCTCTTAGCACACAAGGAACTCGAAGGAGATCAAACTATAAAAATTAAAGCTCTTCGAGTTAGCTTTCCAACGCACTTGGTTTCACCTCATTCCGAGTTAGGATGAAGGAGTTATAACCATTTTCGTAAAACCTGTCTGTGCAGACCCGAAAATTCCAGTGAGCTGTTTTTTTTTCAGCCTCATTTTTGAGGCTAAGTGTTGGGGACGTTTTTTATAAAAAGGGGACATATCCCATACTTAGTCATTTAACTTCAAAACACTCAAAAACACTCTCTAAACCCTCTCCAAAAATTCCACCAAGATCCTCAACCAAATTCAAGGATCTCAAGCTCTAATTTCGGATTTAAGACTCAATCTCAAGTTTCAATTCTCCATTCCAATCTTCATCAAGGATTTTCCAAAGTTGAGGTATGTGGGTTTGAGTGTGGAAACCTTCCTTTCCACAAGTCCAACCATTCATCCTCTATTACTACTTCAAGTTTATGGGTCCTTATGGTTATTTATGAACTCTTGAGTATGGAATTACTACTACGCACCCTATTATGGTCCATTTTGCATATTATCATGAAATAGAATTATTATGTGATGTTTATGGTCTTCATGCTTCCATGATCAAATTATGAAGGTTGATATATATATATATATATATATATATGTATGTATGTTGTTGGTGGGTTGATTTATATGGATTTTGGAATTGGTTGGATTTAGTACTCTTGAAACACATGATTTTATTTACATGAACAAGTAGCCCACCATATGTTTGATAAAATGTCATTTATAGAATTATTAGGAAATAGAAGGTCCAATGTACGTCCTATGAGTCGGATGGTTATATAATTATTGAAATAATGATGAAATAGATACATGTATATGATTTTCTCTATATAGTGTTGTGAGTCGACCAAGCCTAGCTCGGGGGGTTGTAGGCCCGGGTACCCGTATCGATGGGTTGGTACCTTGGTTGCCTAGTACGGGGGGTAGTAGGCTCGTATAACCATATTGAGGGGTTTGTACCTTGGTCTCTAGCTCGGGGGTGGTAGGCCCGGGTAACCACATTGAGGGGTTTGTACCTCTTTCGCCTCTCCAAGGGGGTGGTAGGCCTTGAAAATACTATATTGATGGTCACTCACTACACATGTACTACACCCTACTAAATATGATTTTTATATAAGCATCATTATACATATCATCTCATTAATATGCTATCTATCGGGTACGATTATGCATTTTGCCTATGATGTCCATCTATTGTTGTATTGCATTGCATCTCATATACTTAGTACATTCAAACATACTAATGCATACTTTATGCCTACATGATGTCACCATATAGGGACCGCACCGTCTGACCATCCTCCTCCGCGTGGCTAATACAATTTTCTATCGAGCTTATTGGTGAGTCCTCCATTCCGGGGACGTTGCTTATGATCTCTTGCTATGTATAAGACTTTTTCTTTTTAATTATGTATTGACTATGAGGGTGAGCCCAGTAGTTTGTCTCAGCCCCCGCTAAGTATCCATGTTTAGAGGTGGTGTTGGACAAGTTGTGTATTTTGCTTGAGCTTGACTCATCTATGGTATTTATGTATTATTCTCCTTTTTTTTTCTTGTTCCAGGGTTTAGAAGTCTTTCGTCCGGGAGATATAGCTCCTCAGCGCATACATACAGAGATCCTGTGATTTGATCTGTACTAGAGACGGGAAGAACCAGAGGAAGACTCCATAGCTGATAGAACCAAGGACAAGGTCTGGACTGACGAGAAAGTGAAAAGTGATCTGCACTATAGGTTAGTCTTCTAGGATCAACTTGCTTCAAAGTGCCCATTAATTATTTGTTAATTTCAGGAATGATCCTATCAGTGATTATGTACTAGGCTTATCTAATGAATTGAGTCTTCCAAGAAAGGTTTCTAATGAATCTGCTAATTAAGGTTCTAGATTCATTCAAAAGGCAGAAAGGAATAGGCTAAGGGCCGTACCTTAATGATCCCTAACCATATTGATGTTCCTGAGTTGAAATAATGTTTTAAATCTTATCAATTTCTATTATCATGACTATGAAAGTTAAGTGGCTTATATGAGGCCTCTCAGGGTCTTGTATGTCATGTTACATCTTGGGGTTACCCCTGGGTCGTGACAATTATCAGAGGTGATAATATCATTGATGAAAGATCATCATCGTCATCCTATCCACGGATCATCTTCATCATCCTGCATATGGATCTTCATTATCATCATCCTAGCAACATATCATCAACATTATCCTTCTAATAGATCACCTTACTACAAATGGGTCATCAATATTATCTTATCAATGGATCAACATCATCCTACTAATATATCAGCTTCCTACCAATGGATCATCAGCATTATCTTACTAATGTATCAACATTATCCTACCAATGGATCACCATCATCATCCTACCAATGGAGCATCATTATTGTCACGACCCGGGAGCACCCCCTAGTCGTAACCGGCGTACTCGACCTCGACGAGGTCTAATACAAGCCTCTTAGCATTCATTCATCGCATAGACACTAAAACCATAACGAATTAAAAACTTTCTTTACCAAGAAATCATTTCATAAAAAAATAAATATAGCAAGCGAAAGACTTTCTAGACTTTATACATGATGTCTCAAAACCATCTAATACTTTAGAGTACAAAATTCGGGACTAATCCCATACACAACTTAAACAATACTAAAAAGACATAAAAGAACATATTGGGTATTGTCCTCGAATATATGAGGACTCACCAAGTCTTCTTCTTCAATACTTAGAAACCTATCAAATAGCCATGACATGTCATCATCTCCAAATCCCTACACTTTAGTCCAAAAAGGGAAAGAAAGGGTTAGCACAATTAAGTACTAAGTATGGAGACCATGCAAAAAACATGCCAAAAAGGAAATTTTCAAGGAAGTAAAATGCTTTCATATCATTTGATAAAACCTTTCCTTTACAAGTATAAGAGACATAATACAAGTCAACATTAACATATAAGACCATAGCCAACCATATATATAGTCAACATATGTCCATATACAACCCATCCTTAACTTTAAAAGAACACAAGTCATTTCATTACCATAGGACCTCTACCTAATATAACCTTAAGACACACTTGAGTGAGACAAGAAGTTACCGCCCATACAACCTCTTCAAGCAAACTTAAGTGTTCCCCAAGATTACTTAGATAAGGACACAATCGAAATGCAAGAGCTAGTTCCATAGGCATAATAAATAACAATATGAGAATGCATGATCAAAGTGAAGTCAAAACATATTTAAGTAAATCTATACTAATAGTAGATATCATAAGTATGTGCATAATCCAACCAATCTATAACCCCAACTTAGAATGGGGGATGTCGTTCACACCTGGACACCCTAGTGGCAAGGTATAAACCCCTCACATGGTTGATGTTGGTCACACCCCAAGCATCCTAGGTGGTGAGGTATAAACCCCTCACATGGTTGATGTTGGTCACACCCCAAGCATCCTAGGTGGTGAGGTATAAACCCCTCACATGGTTGATGTTGGTTACACCCCAAGCATCCTAGGTGGTGAGATATAAACCCCTCACATGGTTGATGTTGGTCACACCCCAAGCATCCTAGGTGGTGAGGTATAAACCTCTCATATGGTTGATGTTGGTCACACCCCAAGCATCCTAGGTGGTGAGGTATAAACCCCTCACATGGTTATTCGATTCTTTTCCCTCGGACCGGGCATGGTCATGCAACACTTTATATAGGAAATTCACATTAGGCCCTAATGCAATCTCATGTATGGAATGAACATATACACAAGCTTAGTTTGTCATCAACACATCTCTGGAATGTCATACATCTCATAACTCAAGCCTTAAAGCATCAATTCATCAATTCTACATAATTGGACATTTTGTCAAACACCTTGAAGGCATGTAATGGGGTCAAAAAGCATGGAAAATAGGGTAGTAATTATGTAGCAAAACTAGTGAACAACCTGCAACAACGCCTTTTAACACCCACAAGACCACATGAAAAATCTCCACATCAATTTCAAGTTTAGATTCAAGTTCTAGTGTCACAACATGTTCAAAACAATCACTTTTCATGCTGGAATTCACTGTGCAGGAAATTTATACAAGGAACAAGACTAATTTATGAATCTCAACTTAAACCATGAATTAGTGAGTAGAATAGAGTCTAGGCACTATGGGTGAAAGGACCCATGAGTTCAACACCGCATACTTTAACTCACAATGCTATCCACTTTACATAGGATCATCACAAGATCACATAAAACTCATTCACATCATACCTTCACATATAGCTTCACAAAAACTCATTTACATCATACCTTCACATATAGCTTCACAAAAACTCATTTACATCATACCTTCACATATAGCTTCACATAAAACTCATTTATATCATACCTTCACATATAGCTTCACATAAAACTCATTTACATCATACCTTCACATATAGCTTCACAAAAACTCATTTACATCATACCTTCACATATAGCTTCACATAAAACTCATTTACATCATACCTTCACATATAGCTTCACAAAAACTCATTTACATCATACCTTTACATATAGCTTCACAAAAACTCATTTACATCATACCTTCACATATAACTTCACATAAAACTCATTTACATCATACCTTCACATATAGCTTCATATAAAACTCATTTACATCATACCTTCACATATAGCTTCACATAAAACTTTACATATATCTTCATATAGGACTTTACATATAGCCTCATATATGTATAATAATACAACAATATAATAACATTTATATAATGCCCTTCATGGACTCAATTCACAATAATACAACAAATAACCACCTCCACCAAAGGTGGATCAAACCAATCAATAACAATTATATCAATACTAAGAGATTAAGCCATCTTTCCATTCTCCAAAACCATAACCAAAATTACTCAATTCCCTACTAATTCAACATTATTCATAAAGTAGATCAATTTACCATCTTTTCCAAGCCACAATCACCATCCTTAATTCTCCAAATATCACAATAGAATAACATATATAATAGTAGAATTTAGCTATACAATACAAGGTAAACATAATCCAATAATCAACATAAGGACCGATTCACTATTTGCCCATCCAAGGCTCAAATCTCATATCCTTAAATTCAACATCAATTCTTCACAATTCAACATATATAATACCATCTATGAACAGCTCATACCATACTAAACACAATTCTATAATCATCTACTCAAAATTAATACACCCACTTTATGGTGAAATTTAGAGAATTTGAGAAAACATGGGTTTATGAAGATTTCTTTCTTAAAAACCATTAATAATCATTAATAACAATATAAATCATCATTTAAAACCCTTTTATGCAAGAACCCATGCTAGAATCGAAATTAGGACTTTAGGGTTTTTGAAGAACTTTGAAAATACTTTGAATTGGCTCTTTGATTGAAAAAGTAATCAAATATAAAGAGTCCCCATACCTTAATATTGAAAAAGCCCACAAAAATTGATGAAAGAAGCCTCCAATTTGAAACCCTAGTTCTTCACCCTTCTTCTTCCTTGAACTTGAAAGAAATATATGAAAGGAGATGTGTGCACTTTTAATTCTAAGAGGAGTGACTTAAATGAAAGGAGTTAAGTCATAAAAAGGTCTTATAGTTGCTAGGAAAGGAATAAAATAGCATAGGATAAATTTTGGAAAAGGACTAAGGACCCATAAAGTCTTAACTTAAAAATCTGCCCCTTCCCGCCTTAGTTCGCCCTTTTCTTCAGCCTGACAGTGCTTCAATATTTCGGGCATAACTTTTTACTCCAAGGTTGGAATTGGGAAAATTCGGTGGCCTTGGAAAGAGGACTCAGAGACCTTTAATTGGATAGGTAAAGGTCCACCTAATTCATTTTGAGCTAAAAGATATGACCATTTAAAGTTGACCCTTACAACTCACTAGTTCAAATGACTAGTTTCCGGACGTCACGGTCATTTCTCATCGTTTCATCAAGTTCTCAACTCCAAACTCACATGTGAGGCTCTAGTTTCACTAGTTCATTTTTAGGGTCGTTACATTATCCCCCACTTGGGAACATTCATCCTCGAATGACACTTTAAACACATAAGGGGTAACGACTCAAGTAAACAGCCCATCAACATGCATACAACATCAATACAAATGCATAAATATAGGAGGAAACATCAACTCCACATAGAAAGTTCCACACAACTTCATGCAATTCAAGAAAGTAGGCAGAACATCTACTAACTCCTTATGCATAATCTTTACCTTTTCTCATTTCTCATTTCATTTCATTGGTGCTACTTCCTTCTCCAAATCATCTCATGCACATCATAACATCAAAGGACACAATATTTAATTTTCTCATTAAAGCACATCATGCAACCTTCTCCAAAACTCAAGTAAGCATGCTCACATTAGCACCTCATAAAGCAAATAGACAACTTATGCTAAATGCACATTATGAAACTTTCTCATAGAAGCGCTTTAGGCAACATCATCAAAACACTTTTAAACATGCTCATAAGTCAACTCATGCAACATTTAGGCAAATCATTATAGATGCACATCAACGTGAGGAACATAAATTTATGAAAACTCATTTTCTCATTTAACAAGAATTCATTTAAAACATGCATGACATAAGAAAACCATGGAAAACTCTTTTTCACATAAGACTCCAAAACATAACCCAAGCTTCTAGGAACTCTTTATTTTACGCTTGAGTAAGCACATATAGAAGTAGGTAAGGATATGAACACTTCTCAACAACTTCACTACTCAACATACCATCCATCTTACCAAAACCATTCTTACCCAACTCTTTAATTCACTAAGCCTCTTGTAATGAAAACATCCTTCAAGCCTAACTCATAGACATCAACCACACTTAAAGATCTTATCATCTAACCACATATTTCCCCCACTTAGGAGAAACTCTTACTAGTTCTTTCAAATTCACCTCCTTCCGTCCTAAGGTCGGATCAAAACAACACTAGGCTTTTATAGTCATTACACCTAGCATTTCTAAATCACCACACATTTCACCAATTCCTTCAACACATCACAAAACTTCCTCATGACTAAGCCGGATACTACCAACAACACGCATAACCAAAGGAATCCCATTCATACTAAAGTCATCACCACAATCCTTCACCTCACACCTACTAAGTCACCAAGTCATAGTTGGCATCACAACCAACATTCTCTCTCCCTTAACCGTTGCAACATTAGAACTTCCTCAAAGGTTACACTCAAATAACCATCACATACGGAACAAGGGAAGACATTATAAAGAGAAACTCCATGGCACGACTAAAAGAATGAAGAAGTGAAACTTTCTTAGCACCCAATAGCCTCCTATTCATAATGTGGCGCGCTTCACATTATGAACAAGACTCTACTAGATGTGGTTGTGAGACAACCTAAGACCATCCCGGAAACTTATGCTCTGATACCAAATTTGTCACGACCCGGGAGCACCCCCTAGTCGTAACCGGCGTACTCAACCTCGACGAGGTCTAATACAAGCCTCTTAGCATTCATTCATCGCATAGACACTAAAACCATAACGAATTAAAAACTTTCTTTACCAAGAAATCATTTCATAAAAAAAATAAAATATAGCAAACGGAAGACTTTCTAGACTTTATACATGATGTCTCAAAACCATCTAATACTTTGGAGTACAAAATTCGGGACTAATCCCATACACAACTTAAACAATACTAAAAAGACATAAAAGAACATATTGGGTATTGTCCTCGAATATATGAGGACTCACCAAGTCTTCTTCTTCAATACTTAGAAACCTATTAAATAGCCATGACATGTCATCATCTCCAAATCCCTACACTTTAGTACAAAAAGGGAAAGAAAGGGTTAGCACAATTAAGTACTAAGTATGGAGACCATGCAAAAAACATGCCAAAAAGGACATTTTCAAGGAAGTAAAATGCTTTCATATCATTTGATAAAACCTTTCCTTTACAAGTATAAGAGACATAATACAAGTCAACATTAACATATAAGACCATACCCAACCATATATATAGTCAACATATGTCCATATACAACCCATCCTTAACTTTAAAAGAACACATGTCATTTCATTACCATAGGACCTCTACCTAATATAACCTTAAGACACACTTGAGTGAGACAAGAAGTGACCGCCCATACAACCTCTTCAAGCACATTTAAGTGTTCCCAAGATTACCTTAGATAAGGACACAATCGAAATGCAAGAGCTAGTTCCATAGGCATAATAAATAACAATATGAGGATGCATGATCAAAGTGAAGTCAAAACATGTTTAAGTAAATCTATACTAATAGTAGATATATGAAACGACCCCAAAAATGCCCGAAAATATGCTTCAGAAACACCTATAATTGTAATTTCCATATATCTCAAAATTCGTGCATCATTTTGGAAATTTGACTTCATATTCTTATTCAGGGGGTCAAATTGAGTGGGAAATGGGTCTAACCCGAATTTTAGAGCAACCGTATCAAAATTCAAAAATCGCAAAAAATGTGATTTTGAGGGTCAACTTTAAAGGGGCATATCTCTCAGCACACAAGGAACTCGAAGGAGCTCAAACTATATAAATTAAATCTCTTCGAGTTAGCTTTCAAATGCACTTGGTTTCACCTCATTTAGAGTTAGGATGAAGGAGTTATGGACATTTTCGTAAAACTTGTCTGTGCAGACCCGAAAATTCCAGTAAGCTATTTTTTTTTCAGCCTAATTTTTTAGACTAAGTGTTGGGACATTTTTTATAAAAAGGGGACTTATCCCATATTTAGTCATTTAACTTCAAAACACTCAAAAGCTCTCTCTAAACCCTCTCCAAAAACTCCACCAAGATCCTCAACCAAATTCAAGGATCTCAAGCTCTAATTCCGAATTCAAGATTCAATCTCAAGCAATTCTCCATTCCAATCTTCATCAAGAATTCTCCAAAGTTGAGGTATGTGGGTTTGATTGTGGAAACCATCCTTTCCAAAACTCCAACCATTTATCCTCTATTACTACTTCAAGTTTATGGGTCCTTATGTTTATTTATGAACTCTTAAGTATGGAATTACTACTACACACTCTATTAAGGTCTATTTTGCATATTATCATGAAATGGTATTATTATGTGATGTTTAAGGTTTTCAAGCTTCCATGATCAAATTATGAAGGTTGTTATATACATATATATATATATATATATATATATATATATATATATATATATATGTATGTATGTTGTTGGTGGGCTGTTTTATATGGATTTTGAAATTGGTTGGACTTAGTACTCTTGAAACACATGATTTTATTTACATGAACAATAGCCCACCATGTGTTTGATAAAATGCTCATTTATAGAATTCTTATGAAATGGAAGGTCCAATGTACGTCCTATGAGTCGGATGATTATATAATTATTGAAATGATGATAAAATAGATAAATGTATATGGTTTTCTCTATATAGTGTTGTGAGTCAACCAAGCCTAGCTCAGGGGGTTGTAGGCCCGGGTAACCGTATCGAGGGGTTGGTACCTTGGTTGCCTAGTACGGGGGTAGTAGGCCCGTATAACCGTATCGAGGGGTTTGTACCTTGGTTGCCTAGTACGGGGGTAGTAGGCCCGTATAACCATATCAAGGGGTTGGTACCTTGGTCCCTAGCTCGGGGGTAGGCCCGGGTAACCACATTGAGGGGTTTGTACTTCTTTCGCCTCTCCAAAGGGGTGGTAGGCCTTGGAAATACTATATTGATGGTCACTCACTACACATGTACTACGCCCTACTAAATATGATTTTTATATAAGCATCATTATACGTATCATCTTATTAATATGCTATCTATCAGGTACGATTATGCATTTTGCCTATGATGTCCATCTATTGTTGTATTGCATTACATCTCATATACTTAGTACATTCAAATGTACTAATGCATACTCTATGCCTACGTGATGTCACCATGTAGGGACCGGAGCACCACTTGACCATCCTCCTCCGCGTGGCTAATTCGATTTTCTATCGAGCTTATTGGTGAGTCCTTCATTCCGGGGACGTTGCTTATGATCTCTTGCTATGTATAAGACTTTTCCTTTTAATTATGTATTGACTATGAGGGTGAGCCCAGTAGTTTGTCTCGGCCCCCGCTAAGTATCCATGTTTAGAGGTGGTGTTGGACAAGTTGTGTATTTTGCTTGAGCTTAACTCATCTATGGTATTTATGTATTATTCTCCCCTTTTTTTTTTCTTGTTCCCTTAGTCCCTATTTTCCCTTGATTATGCTTATCGCCTATGGTCATTTTAATTGTTTCCGCGACCAAGGATGTGTAATAATATGCTATGAGGCTTGTTTGGGGCTCCTTCGGGTTCCCCATTCGCCGGTCACGTCTAGGGCCTAGGCTTGGGTCGTGGCAAACTGGTATCAGAGCACTAGGCTGATAGATCCTCGGAGTCCAACACACCGCGTTGATTAGAGTCCGATTCATGGTTGTATTGTGCACCATAATTATGAGTAGGAGGCTATGAGACGTTTTAGGAAATGTTTCCCTTCTTCATGTTCTAAGTCGTACGGTAGAGTTGAATTAAGTTTTTTTTTTCTAACGGTTGTTCTTTGCTATGCTATATCATGCCTAATACAAAAGGAAGACGAGCCCGTGCACCCGAGGAACAACCGACCAATGGGGATCTTCGGGATGCCCTTACTTTATTTGCACAAGTTATGGCTAATCAAGCCAACCACGGGGCCCAAACCCCTCAGGCTCCTACCCCGGCATCTCGAGTGAGAGACTTCATGCGGATGAATCCCCCGGAATTCTATGGGTCTAAGTTAGATGAAGACCCTCAAGAGTTCATTGATGAAGTCCACAAGATATTAGCTATCATGGGCGTGAGGTCAGAAGATAAGGCGGAGTTGGCGGCCTACCAACTAAAAGGGGTGGCCCAAATATGGTACAACCAATGGAAGAAAGAGAAGGGGGCAAACTATGTGGTGCATTGGGAAGATTTAAAAATGGCTTTCCTTAATCGATTCATTTCCTCTTGAGCTTAGGGAAGCCAAATTGGTGGAGTTCATGAATCTAAAACAAGGGTGTATGAGTGTGAGGGAGTATGCCCTCAAGTTTAACCAACTTTCAAGATATGCTCCACACTTGGTTGCCGACTCACGGTCTAGAATGAACAAATTCGTGATGGGTGTGTCCGACCTAGTGAGTGAAGAATGCCGATCCGCAATGTTGATTAGTGACATAGACTTGTCCCGCTTGATGGTCTATGCCAAGCAAATGGAGGAGGAGAAATTGAGGAAGAGGAGGGGTCATGAGGCCAAGAGGGCCCATTTTGAGGGCAAGTTCCAAAGTCGAAGGGGAGGCCGGTTTCATCAAGGCCAAGAGTCTTCTCATGTGCCCTATAGGGGGTTTGCCAATGACATTCCAAGGGCCCAAGGCGTTGGTGGTATGGGTCCTATTGATGTATGCCTGAAGTGTGGTAAGGGTCATGGTGGCCCGTGCTTGAGAAATACCGGTGCTTGCTATAGTTGTGGGGAAATGGGGCACAAGGCAATAGATTATCCTCGGAATCGCAACAAGGGTAAGGAGGTCCGTCCACAAGGTGCCAATGCGGTTCCTTTGGGGAGAGGGGGTCGACAAGATGGTGCCCCAAGGCACAATTTATTTTTATGCTTTACATGGGAGGCAAGGGGTCAAGGAAGTCCCGACGTCGTTACTGGTATGTTGAAAATCTTTGACTTTGATGTATATGCATTAATTAATCCGGGTGCCTCTCTTTCTTTCGTCACCCCCTTTGTTGCCAAAAAGTTTCATGTTGAGCCCGACTTGTTGCATGAGTCATATAAGGTGTCTACTCCTATTGGTGCATATATGATTGCTAGGAAGGTCTATAGAAATTGTCCTATTTGCATCTTGCATAAAATATTGCCTTGTGATCTTGTTGAGTTGAACATGGTCGATTTTGATGTTGTTCTTGGGATGGATTGGTTGCATGCACACTATGCTTCCATTGATTGTAGAACCCGTAGGGTCAAGTTCCAATTCCCAAGTGAACCCATTCTTGAGTGGGAGAGCCAAAATGTGGTAGTCAAGGGTAGGTTCATCTCTTGCATTAAAGCCCGTAAGTTGATCTCTAAGGGATGTCTCTATCACCTTGTGAGGGTTAGGGATATGGAGTCCAAAACCCTTCTTATAGAGTCAGTTTCGGTCGTAAATGAATTTCTTGATGTCTTTCCTAATGACCTTCCCGGTGTTCCTCCCGAAAGGGAAATAGATTTTGGCATAGACCTCCTCCCCGATACTCAACCCATTTCTATTCCCGCTTACCGTATGGCCCCGGCGGAGTTAAAGGAGTTGAAAGAACAATTGAGGGACTTGTTGGAGAAGGGTTTTATTAGGCCTAGCCAATCACCATGGGGTGCACCGGTGTTGTTTGTGAAGAAGAAAGATTGGTCCCTTAGGATGTGTATTGATTACCGGTAACTCAATAAGGTCACTGTCAAGAATAAATATCCTCTTCCTAGGATTGATGACTTGTTCGACCAATTGCAAGGGGCTAGCCACTTCTCTAAGATTGATCTTCGGTCCGGGTATTATCAAGTGAAGGTGAGGGAGTGTGACATTTCCAAGACAGCCTTCCGGACTAGGTATGGGCATTATGAATTTGTGGTCATGTCCTTTGGGTTGACCAATGCACCGGCTATTTTTATGGACCTAATGAATAGAGTCTTTAAACCCTACCTTGATTCCTTTGTTGTGGTCTTTATTGATGATATTTTAATCTATTCGCATAGCAAGGAAGAACATATAGGTCACTTGAGGGTTGTGTTGCAAAGATTGAGAGAGGAGAAGTTGTATGCCAAGTATGAAAAGTGTAAATTTTGGTTGAGGGAGGTTGCCTTCCTAGGTCATGTGGTGTCGGGGGATGGCATTAAGGTGGACCCCAAGAAGATAGATGTGATTAGAAATTGGCCTAGGCCATTGACCCCGTCGGATATTAGGAGCTTCTTGGGCTTAGCGGGTTACTACCGGAGATTTGTGAATGGGCTTTCTTCTATTGCTTCTCCCATGACTAAGTTGACACAAAAGAAGGCTAAGTTTGAGTGGACCGACGAGTGCGAAAGGAGTTTTCAAACCTTGAAAGATAAACTTGTGTTCGCTCCTATATTGTCACTACCGGATGGGCTTGAGAGATTTGTTGTGTATTGTGATGCTTCTAGAGTTGGTTTGGGTTGTGTTCTAATGCAAAATGGTAAGGTGATAGTCTATGCTTCTAGACAACTCAAAGTGCATGAAAAGAACTATCCTACGCATGATCTTGAATTAGCCGCGGTGGTGTTTGCTTTAAAGATTTGGCGTCATTACTTGTATGGGGTACATGTTGATGTGTTTACCGATCGTAAGAGCCTCCAATATGTCTTCACCCAAAAAGATCTCAACTTGAGACAAAGAAGGTGGCTAGAATTTCTTAAAGATTATGATGAGTGTGCATTATCATCCCAGTAAAGCTAATGTGGTAGCGGATGCTTTGAGTAGGGTGTCTATGAGTAGCCTAGCTCATGTTGATATTGGTGATAGGGAAATGGCTAAGGAGGTACATCGGTTGGCTAGGTTGGGGGTTAGGTTGGAAGAGGTTGGTAAGGGTGGTGTGGTCGTTGTTGATGGTGCTAGGTCTTCCTTGGTTGATGAGGTGATAGCAAAACAAGATCTTGACTCTTCCTTGTTAGAATTGAAAGCCTTGGTGAAAGAGGGCAAGGTGGATGTTTTCTCCCAACGGGGAGATGGTGCCCTTAGGTACCAAGGTAGGTTGTGTGTGCCTTGTGTTGATGGTTTGAGGGAGAAAATTCTTAAAGAGGCTCATAATTCTTCCTACTCCATCCACCCTAGTTCCACCAAAATGTATAGAGATTTGAGAGATGTGTATTGGTGGAGAGGTATGAAGAAGGACATTGCCAAATTCGTCTCCGGTTGTCATAGTTGCCAACAAGTCAAGGCCGAACATCAAAGGCCGGGTGGCCTAACCCAAGACATAGAGATTCCTACTTGGAAGTGAGAAGAAATTAATATGAATTTTGTAGTTGGTTTACCCAAGACTAGAAAAGGTTTTGATTCTATTTGGGTGGTGGTTGATAGGATGACGAAATCGGCTCATTTTCTACCGGTAAAGACAACATATGGGGCGGAAGATTATGCAAGATTATATATTCATGACTTGGTAAGGTTGCATGGGATTCCTCTATCCATCATATCGGATCGTGGTACTCAATTTACTTCTCACTTTTGGAAGTCCTTTTAAAGGAGTCTAGGTACGAGAGTTAAGCTCACTACGGCCTTTCACCTGCAAACGGATGAACAAGCCGAAAGGACTATCCAAACACTTGAGGATATGCTTAGGGATTGTGTATTGGAACTTAAGGGTAGTTGGGATGATCATCTTCCATTGATTGAGTTTACCTATAACAATAGTTATCATTCTAGCATCGGTATGGCTCCTTTTGAGGCTCTCTATGGGAGGCGTTGTAGATCACCGGTTGGGTTGTTTGAGGTTGGTGAGGTGGCCTTGTTAGGACCAGATCTAGTTATGGAGGCTCTTGAGAAGGTTAGGATGATTAGAGAAAGGTTGAAGACGGCCCAAAGTCGCCAAAAGTCCTATGCCGATGTGAGGAGAAGGGCTCTTGAATTCCGAGTTGGTGATTGGGTCTATTTGAAGGTGTCACCCATGAAGGGTGTGGTTCGTTTTGGTAAGAAAGGTAAGTTGAGCCCAAGATACGTGGGTCTTTATAAGGTGATGAGGAGAATTGGCAAGGTAGCTTATGAGTTGGAATTGCCTAGCGAAATGGATTTGGTTCATCCGGTATTTCATGTGTCTATGTTGAGGAAGTGTGTGGGTGATCCGAATGCCATTGTGCCTCTTGATATTGTGGGTGTTGTTGAAGATAATTTGACCTATGAAGAGGTTCCGGTCCAGATTTTAGATAGACAAGTGAAGAGGTTGAGAAACAAAGATGTGGCTTCCGTTAAGGTCCTTTGGAGAAATCAACAAGTTGAAAGTGCTACTTGGGAGGCCGAAGCGGACATGCAAAGGCGATATCCTTATCTTTTCCACTTCACTCAAGCCTAAGGTATTGATCTAAGCCCTTTATAAAATCTCAGGTCTTAAGTTCAGCCACCATGTCATTGCATACATTCATGTTTAAGTTAACAAGTTCATTGTGGTTTTACAACTATGTTGAAGTTTTTGAAATGAGGTGTAAGTGCATTGTTGCATCCTTATGTGGGCTGAATTTGCCATGTTTGTGTCTCTCATGTACGTTTCTTTGACATTCGAGGACGAATGTTCCCAAGGGGGAGATATTGAAACGACCCCAAAAATGCCCAAAAATGTGCTTCGGAAACACCTATAATTGTAATTTCCATATATCTCAAAATTCGTGCATCATTTTGGAAATTCGACTTCATATTCTTATTCAGGGGATCAAATTGAGCGGGAAATGGGTTTAACCCGAATTTTAGAGCAACCGTATCAAAATTCGAAAATCGCAAAAAAATGTGATTTTGAGGGTCAAATTTAAAGAGGCATATCTCTCAGTACACAAGGAACTGGAAGGAGCTCAAACTATAAAAATTAAAGCTCTTCGAGTTAGCTTTCAAATGCACTTGGTTTCACCTCATTCTGAGTTAGGATGAAGGAGTCATGGCCATTTTTGTAAACCCTGTCTGTACAGATTCGAAAATTCCAGTAAGCTATTTTTTTTTCAGCCTCATTTTTTAGACTAAGTGTTGGGACGTTTTTTATAAAAAGTGGACTTATCCCATATTTAGTCATTTAACTTCAAAACACTCAAAAGCTCTCTCTAAACCCTCTCCAAAAATTCCACCAAGATCCTCAACCAAATTCAAGGATCTCAAGCTCTAATTTCGGATTCAAGATTCAATCTCAAGCAATTCTCCATTCCAATCTTCATCAAGAATTCTCCAAAGTTGAGGTACGTGGGTTTGATTGTGGAAACCTTCCTTTCCACAAGTCCAACCATTTATCCTCTATTACTACTTCAAGTTTATGGGTCCTTATGTTTATTTATGGACTCTTGAGTATGGAATTACTACTACACACTCTATTAAGGTCTATTTTGCATATTATCATGAAATAGTATTATTATGTGATGTTTATGGTTTTCATTCTTCCATGATCAAATTATGAAGGTTGTTATATATATATATATGTATGTATGTATGTTGTTGGTGGGCTGTTTTATATGGATTTTGAAATTGATTGGACTTAGTACTCTTGAAACACATGATTTTATTTACATGAACAATAGCCCACCATGTGTTGATAAAATGTCCATTTATAGAATTCTTATGAAATGGAAGGTCCAATGTACGTCCTATGAGTTGGATGATTATATAATTATTGAAATGATGATAAAATGGATAAATGTATATGGTTTTCTCTATATAGTATTTTGAGTCGACCAAGCCTAGCTCGGGGGGTTGTAGGCCCGGGTAACCGTATCGAGGGGTTGGTACCTTGGTTGCCTAGTACGGGGGGTAGTAGGCCCGTATAACCGTATCGAGGGGTTTGTACCTTGGTTGCCTAGTATGGGGGGTAGTAGTCCCGTATAACCATATCGAGGGGTTGGTACCTTGGTCCCTAGCTCGGGGGGGTGGTAGGCCCGGGTAACCACATTGAGAGGTTTGTACCTCTTTCGCCTCTCCAAGGGGGTGATAGGCCTTGGAAATACTATATTGATGGTCACTCACTACACATGTACTACGCCCTACTAAATATGATTTTTATATAAGCATCATTATAAATATCATCTCATTAATATGCTATCTATCGGGTACGATTATGCATTTTGCCTATGATGTCCATCTATTGTTGCATTGCATTGCATCCATATACTTAGTACATTCAAATGTACTAATGCATACTCTATGCCTACATGATGTCACCATGTAGGGACCGGAGTACCACTTCACCATCCTCCTCCGCGTGGCTAATTCGATTTCCTATCGAGCTTATTGGTGAGTCCTCCATTCCGGGGACATTGCTTATGATCTCTTGCTATATATAAGACTTTTCCTTTTAATTATATATTGACTATCAGGGTGAGCCCGGTAGTTTGTCTCGGCCCCCGCTAAGTATCCATGTATAGAGGTGGTGTTGGACAAGTTGTGTATTTTGCTTGAGCTTGACTCATCTATGGTATTTATGTATTATTCTCCCCTTTTTTTTTCTTGTTCCCTTAGTCCCGATTTTCCCTTGATTATGTTTATCGCCTATGGTCATTTTAATTGCTTTCGCGACCAAGGATGTGTAATGATATGCTATGAGGCTTGTTTGGGGCTCCTTCGGGTTCCCCATTCGCCGGTCACGTCTAGGGCCTAGGCTTGGGTCGTGACAATATCATAAGTGTGTACATAATCCAACCAATCTATAACCCCAACTTAGGATGGGGGATGCCGTTCACACCCGGACACCCTGGTGGCAAGGTATAAACCCCTCAAATGGTTGATGTTGGTGACACCCTTGCATCCTAGGTGGTGAGGTATAAACCCCTCACATGGTTGATGTTGGTCACACTCCAAGCATCCTAGGTGGTGAGGTATAAACCCTTCACATGGTTGATATTGGTCACACCCCAAGCATCCTAGGTGGTGACGTATAAACTCCTTAAATGGTTGATGTTGGTCACACCCCAAGCATCCTAGGTGGTGAGGTATAAACCCCTCACATGGTTATCCGATTCTTTTCCCCCGGACCGGGTATGGTCATGCAACACTTTATATAGGAAATTCACATTAGGCCCTAATGCAATCTCATGTATGGAATGAACATATACACAAGCTTAGTTTGTCATCAACACATCTCTGGAATGCCATACATCTCATAACTCAAGCCTTAAAACATCAATTCATCAATTCTACATAATTGGACATTTTGTCAAACACCTTGAAGGCATGTAATGGGGTCAAAGAGCATGGAAAATAGGGTAGTAATTATGTAGCAAAACCAGTGAACAACCAGCAACAACGCCTTTTAACACCCACAAGACCACATAAAAAATCTCCACATCAATTTCAAGTTTAGATTCAAGTTCTAGTGTCACAACATGTTCTAAACAATCACTTTTCATGCTGAAATTCACTGTGCAGGAAATTTATACAAGGAACAAGACTAATTTATGAATCTCAACTTAAACCATGAATTAGTGAGTAGAATAGAGTCTAGGCACTATGGGTGGAAGGACACATGAGTTCAACACCGCATACTTTAACTCACAATGCTATCCACTTTACATAGGATCATCACAAGATCACATAAAACTCATTTACATCATACCTTCACATATAGCTTCACAAAAACTCATTTACATCATACCTTCACATATAGCTTCACAAAAACTCATTTACATCAAACCTTCACATATAGCTTCACAAAAACTCATTTACATCATACCTTCACATATAGCTTCACATAAAACTCATTTACATCATACCTTCACATATAGCTTCACAAAAACTCATTTACATCACACAAAAACCTTCACATATACCTTCACATATAGCTTCACAAAAACTCATTTACATCATACCTTCACATATAGCTTCACAAAAACTCATTTACATCATACCTTCACATATAGCTTCACAAAAACTCATTTACATCATACCTTCACATATAGCTTCACAAAAGCTCATTTACATCATACCTTCACATATAGCTTCACAAAAACTCATTTACATCATACCTTCACATATAGCTTCACATAAAACTCATTTACATCATACCTTCACATATAGCTTCACAAAAACTCATTTACATCATACCTTCACATATAGCTTCACAAAAACTCATTTACATCATACCTTCACATATAGCTTCACATAAAACTTTACATATAGCTTCATATAGGACTTTACATATAGCCTCATATGTGTATAATAATACAACAATATAATAACATTTATATAATGCCCTTCATGGCCTCAATTCACAATAATACAACAAATAACCACCTCCACCAAAGGTGGATCAAACCAATCAATAAAAATTATATCAATACTAAGAGATTAAGCCATCTTTCCATTCTCCAAAGCCATAACCAACATTACTCAATTCCCTACTAATTCAACATTATTCATAAAGTAGATCAACTTACCATCTTTTCCAAGCCACAATCACCATCCTTAATTCTCCAAATATCACACTATATAACATAGATAATAGTAGAATTTAGCTATACAATACAAGGTAAACATAATCCAATAATCAACATAAGGACCGATTCACTATTTGCCCATGAAAGGCTCAAATCTCATATCCTTAAATTCAACATCAATTCTTCACAATTCAACATATATAATACCATATATGAACAGCTCATACCATACTAAACACAATTCTATAATCATCTACTCAAAATTAATACACCTACTTTATGGTGAAATTTAGAGAATTTGAGAAAACATGGGTTCATGAAGATTTCTTTCTTAAAAACCATTAATAATCATTAATAACAATATAAATCATCATTTAAAACCCTTTTATGCAAGAACCCATGCTAGAATCGAAATTAGGACTTTAGGGTTTTTGAAGAACTTTGAAAATACTTTGAATTGGCTCTTTGATTGAAAAAGTAATCAAAGATAAAGAGTCCCCATACCTTAATATTGAAAAAGCCCACAAAAATTGATGAATGAAGCCTCCAATTTGAAACCCTAGTTCTTCACCCTTCTTCTTCCTTGAACTTGAAAGAAATATATGAAAGGAGATGGGTTTCTTTTTAATTCTAAGAGGAGTGACTTAAATGAAAGGAGTTAAGTCATAAAAAGGTCTTATAGTTGCTAGGAAAGGAATAAAATAGCATAGGGTCAATTTTGGAAAAGGACTAAGGACCCATAAAGTCTTAACTTAAAAATCTGCCTCTTCCCGCCTTAGTTCGCCCTTTTCTTCAGTCTGACAGTGCTTCAATATTTCGGGCATAACTTTTTACTCCAAGGTCGAAACTGGGAAAACTCAGTGGCGTTGGAAAGAGGACTCAGAGACCTTTAATTGGATAGGTAAAGGTCCACCTAATTCATTTTGAGCTAAAAGATATGACCATTTAAAGTTGACCCTTACAACTCACTAGTTCAAATGACTAGTTTCAGGACGTCACGGTCATTTCTCATCGTTTCATCAAGTTCTCAACTCCAAACTCACATGTGAGGCTCTAGTTTCACTAGTTCATTTTTAGGGTCGTTACAATTATCCTACCAATAGATCAACATTATTCTACCGAAGGATCATCATCATCGTCATTCAATTAATGGAGCATCAACATCATCATCCTACCATGTATCATCACCATCCTACCAATGGAGAATCATCACTCTATCAATGAAGCGTCGTCATCAACAATATTGCATTATAGAGAAAGTCATCATAATCTCACATCATATTAATTCATCATTTATTGCATTAAAATCGACAGAGGCTGACGTCTGAATATTTAAAGAAAAAAACTTGTGTCGAATATGGTAAAACAGATCACTTCTCTATTCAAATTGTAGTTTCTACTAACAAGTTTATTTTAGTCTTTGTTGATAATATCTGAGAGGATGAATTTTCAAATCAAACCACATGTGCAAATGACATCATAAAAGAATGCAACACAAAGTGGAATTTTTTCTTAGTAGTGAACTAGGACATAATTTGAAGAGGAGCATCAAACTCTTAGGACACAAGCTAAGGAATGACTTCCACTATAACTAAATCACACCCTTATCGGAAGGCATGTAGATTTTTCTTTGAGTTTATCTATTTCAGTTTCTAATCTAGAATATTTTGGCTTTCACCGGAATAAAATTTCCAATCTAAGTGACAATGCTCCGAGAGCTTTGGAAATTATGTTCATGTAAGCTCTTACTTATGGATGTGATCCACATTCATGGATAAGAGGTTGAAAACCTCTTTTTCTTACTCGAATTATTTTTCATTCTTCCAGAACCAAAGGTTATCTTAGCATACTAGATTTCCTTTTCAACAGATCGAGTTGAACTATAAAAACCTTGATTCCTAAGCTTTAGGGATATGTAGGCACAGTCAATGTTGAAAACTCAGCTATATTCTGACAATTTCTCTCAAATCTTATTCCCCAACATTCTGGTTTCTTCATAATTCGATACCAGGATAGCTTTTAAATTCTTTCGGAATCATGCATTGAATCAAGCGTATCGAATAACATGTCAATTGAATTCTCATATTGCCTGAGATATGTAGGAAACCCAATTTTGGGTTTAGTCATAATTCCTAAAGTCTGTTCCAAAGTCTCTCTTCTTAAGGATGAAGATGTGGTCTGTCAAAATTGGATTCATCAATTTCATTTGTCTCAAAAAAAATTCATCAATCAAAGTCAACTGAAGGACTATAACGACCCATAAAATGAATAAGTAAAACTAGAGCCTAACTAATGAGGGTGTGAGTTTGTCATGAGATTTGAGGGTGTTTGATGTTTTTCGAGCTATGGTTGAGGGGTTTAGGGGTCAAACGTCAAGGTACGACTCCCCAAGGAGCACCCTAGGGGTCCTTGAGGAGGACCCTTAGTGTAACCCCAAGGTTGCCCCAAATGAGCAAACATGCCTATTTGAGGGTGACCTAAGGAAGGGATCCACTACCCGTAGGTCCATCCAAGTCCCGTGGATGGCCTCCGTAGGTCAAGGGCCACTTTGCCAAGCTGCAGCCCCAGACCACAGGCCAATAATATGGTTCGTGAGTGGACTCACAGTTCGTGAGTCTAGGGCGTGGTTTGGACCTGCAATTTGTAATTTCTCGGCCAAGTGCAAGGGTATGTTAGTAAATTCCTCCCTTGGCTAGTTAAGTGTTTGATGGTTATTTTGGATTTACTAACATATTTTAAGAGTATTAAAACAGTTAAACTCTATTTTACATCTCATTAAATCAAAACCTCTCCTCCCCTCCAAAAGTCTCTCTCTAGCAACCTCCATAGAAAGTAAAGACTTCAAGCTTCCAAGGTCAAACTCTTCAAGTTTTTCAAGTGATTTTAGTGGGGAATCAATAGTAAGGTATGGTAGTCTTGATCCTTGTCTAACTTTTCATTCAAGGAGCCAATTCAAAGGTGATTTCAAAGTATGAAAAATCTTGGGTTTTACTCAATCTCATGGTTTCCTTCATCAAATATTTTCAAATGGTTTATAATGATTAATTATGATTGAATTGGTGTTTAATTGTTGATTTCTGATGAAAATACTCTATGAACCCATGATTTCTCTCAATTCCTAAATTATGCCTTATGAAGTGGGTTTGTTGATCATGAACGAATATTGATGGATTACACCTAAATTGATTTAGATTGATTGAATTGTATCATTTTCTATGCCTTAATTGTAGTAAATTGTTGGTGTGTTGGTGACTTTTGATTATGGCTTTGAAAGGGCAAGTTATGGTCTAATTACATGTTGAAGTAGAATTGCGCTTGAACTATTGATCCACTTGAAAGGTGGAAGTGTTTATTTACTATGTATATTGTGGTATTGAATTGATGGATATATTCCTTGTACCCTACATGTGGAGGTTAGTGTATAACTATAATGTGAAGTATGTGTGTGATCTAAATGAATGAATGACGATCATGTTTAGAAGCTAATTGTGTTAGGATTGAATGTTATCTCTCTACTAACACTTGTGAAAAATGATGATTATGTGAAAGGCTATTCTCACATACACACACACACTTGAATGAAGAATGAATTAAGTTCGATGATAATGTACTCTAATGAATGCTAATGACTTGTTGTGAAAGGACTTTCTCACAATAAGGGGGTTCTTAGGTGAAAGGCTATTCTCATCTTTGAATCTATGGGATTTCTAATGAATGAATGAATGTTGGGTTTGGGATGGATGCCCTCACGTGAGTTGAGGCGGGGTATCTAGTAGAAATCTCTTATCCCATAATAATGGATGAATTGCAAACAGTATGTGGGGAATAATGCTAAGCACCGAATGGATATTAGTTGAGATGGATACTCATACGTGAGTTGAGGTGGGGTATCTAATAACAATCTATTGAGATGGATGCTTATACGAGAGTTGAGGCAGGCCATCTAGTAGCAATCTCTCTATCCCTTAAACTATGTGCCCATATTGGTCTAGCTAGTGGATCCACTTAAGCTAAACAAACGATGGTCCTACCTTAGACAAGTTGGAATCCCTTTATACGGTGAGGGTGATACCGAGATGCCATGTCATGGTCTATGTCGGTTAAGGCTTACCCCCATACTAATGTTAATGAACTATGGCTTCTTAAGAATGAACTACTTAGTGTGGGTGGTGGTATGGGACACCATCTATGCATTGCACAAGTGGCATTTGAGAGAGGTCATAGTGTGTTCCTTTATAACGTTAATCAAATGAATGGGCTCTTGTGATGATGTGTTAATGAAGAATGTTGATCTAATGTCTAATGAATGAAGGTGCACTTAATGTAATAAAGATAATAAAGAATGTTGACTCTTATATACTTAAATGTAAATGATGCATGCTATACTTGGATGGTATTATAAGTTACTTCCTTGTTATGACTTGTTGTATTTGATGTGCCTTGCTTATGGTGACTTCAAAGGAGTACTTAGTGTGACTAGTAGAATGGGATGCTACTTACACATTGCACAAGTATGACTTAGAGTTGTCTTAGGTGATGGTCCTTTTGATGTAATGGTTTTTGTAATGTTTATCTATTGTGTGTGAGTATTGTTGAAGATGGAAAGGTTTGATGGTAAGTTCACTTTTGGTGACCTTAATATGGTACCTTGGTGTGGATGGTGGTATGGAACACTATCCATACATTACACAACGTATAGCATGGGGTTACTTAAGGTGAAGGCTTAATGACAAGGTAATGGGTTATATGGTTGATCATGTTCCAATGTGGATAAATGACTTTCATGTTGGTTGTGACTTATATTCTGCCTCTATTACTATGTTCATGAAGTTTTACCAAAATGGCATAAAAGCATGACTTTCAAATAAAATGTCCTTTTTAAGCATGGCTATCATACTTAGTACTTAATTGTGCTAACCCATTCTTCTTCTATGTTTTACTACAAGTGTAGGTACCGACAAGTGATTTGCATCTCTCTAGTGAAGCTTGGATTAGAGCTCTCGAAGAAATTTTGGTTATGTCCTCATATATCGAGGACAAGTGTTTAGAAGTTTCTTTCCTTTTCATGTAATAGACTATTTTAGATTTATATTGTAAAGGGTCGTGTCCCTACTTTTGTTCAAGATTAAGTCTAAGATGGCCATGTGATGTATAGACTTTCGCTTGCATTTAAATGTTTTTGAATCGTATGGTTTTAAATAAAAAGTATTAATTTCATACTATTTATATTATCTATGCAATGAATGAGCTATGAGGCTTGTATAAGACCCCTTTGGGGTCAAGTACGCTGTGTCTCATCTAGGGGCTAGCCTTGGGTCGTGACAAACATGGTATTAGAGCACAAGATTTTAGAAATGGTTTCTAGGGTTGATGTCTAGCAAGTGACATCTAGTAGTCTTGTTCATTGGTGTCAGTCGTGACACATCTATGAGTGAGAGTCTATAGGACATTAGAAAGTTACACTTCTTTCATTATTCTTCAAGTCATGCCATAGATTTGACTCCATAAGTTCTTTCTCTTATTGCTTGTATGGTGGTCTTTAAGATGTGACTACTAGAAGGGCTAATGCTTCAAGGATCGAGGGAGAAAAAGGTGTGTATTGATGTCAATTGTGTCTATGTGACTTGCTAGATTTAAGGTGATATATTGTGATGTTGTCTTTAGTATGGATTGGTTGCTTTATGGCTATGTGTGTTGTTGGTATAAGGTCATAATGAGTTTTGAGGTATGTTGAAAGAGTTGGTGAAATGAGGTGTTTTAGAAATGTTTTGATGTGTTGAGTGAGTAGACTCCTTAAAGGAAGGTATAGGTGTAATTCACCTTGTTTTGGAATCATCCTTGTGTGGTGAGTGTGAAGTTTAATGATGTTTTGCTCCAACCTTAGAATTGAAAGCAGTGATGTTGTAAAGAGTTTTTATAGAATTACCCCTAGGGAGGGATAAAGTGCTTAGATGGCAAGGTGGTTGAGTGTCCTTAATGTTCATGAGTTAGGTTTGATTAATTCTCACCTAATGAGGTGTAGTGAGTTGAAGAATTTAGACCTAGTGTGGTAGACTCATATAAGACCTTGAGTGGTGTTGGTAAAGATGTTGTGAGCAAGAGTTGCTTAATGAGGACCTTCCTAGTTTAAAAGCAACACTAAGTAATAGTTCTTTATAGTGAGAATGGTATATTGAGGTTCCTATGTAGTTTATCATGTTAGCCTTAATTGGGTTTTCTCCTAAGTGGGATGGTATGTTGAATAGTGAAGTTGCTCAGAGTTAAAATCCTTATCTCTTTCCTTCTATTCCTATTCAAGCTTGAGACCAAGAGTTCCTTGTATCTTGTTTCATGTTTTGGAGCTATATGTCAATATGTGTTTCTATGGTCTCCTTATGGTATGCATGTTCTATTTGAATTCTTGTTTATATGAGAAAATAAGTTTTCATGATTTATGTTCCTCATGTTGATTTGCATTTAGTTTGAATTATCTATATGCTTCATGAGGTTGAATGTTGAACATGCCTAATGTGCTTTTATGAAAAAATTGCTTAAATGTGCTTAATGATGTTGTGATGAGCATGATGTGATTTGGAGAAGGTAATGCCCCAATGAAATGAGAAATGTGATGTTTTGATGCATAATGAGTTTGTAGAAGTAGTTCCAACCTTCTTGTGTTGCTTTGAGCTTTTGATGTGGAGTTCATGTTTGCTCCTAAGTTTTGTGCATTCAATATTATGTTGCATGCATGATGGGCTACTAGTCTTGAGTCATTGACCCCTTAATGTGTTTAGTTTCAATCGAGGACGAATGTTTCTAAGTGGGTGATAATGTAACGACCTGTAAAACGAATAAGTAAAAATAGAGCCTAACTAGTGAGGGTGTGAGTTTGTCATGAGGTTTGAGGGTGTTTGATGTTGTCCTGAGCTATGGTTGAGGGGTTTAGGGGTCAAACGTCAAGGTACGACTCCCCAAGGACCACCCTAGGGGTCCTTGAGGAGGACCCTTAGTCTAACCCCAAGGCTGCCCCAAATAAGCAAACTTGTCAATTTGAGGGTGACCTACGGAAGGGGTCCACACCCCGTAGGTCAATCCACACCCCGTGGATGGCCTCTTTAGGTCAAGGGCCACATTACAAAGCTGCAGCCCCATACCACGGACCAACAGTACGGTCCTTGAGTGGACTTATGGTCCGTGAATCCATGGCGTGGTTTGGACCTGCAATCTGCAATTTCTCGGCCAAGTGTAAGGGTAGGTTAGTAAATTACTCCCTTGGCTAGTTAAGTGTTTGGACGGTTATTTTGGGTTTATTAACATAGTTTAAGAGTATTAAAAGTGTTAAACTCTATTTTACATCTCATTAAATAAAAACCTCTCCTCCCCTCCAAAAGTCTTTCTGTAGAAACCTCCATAGAAGGTGAAGACTTCAAGCTTCCAAGGTCAAAATCTTCAAGGTTTTCAAGTGATTTTCGTGGGGAATCAATAGCAAGGTATGGTAGTATTGATCCTTCTCTAACTTTTCATTCAAGGAGCCAATTCAAAGGTAATTTCAAAGTATGAAAAATCTAGAGTTTTACTCAATCTCATGGGTTCCTTCATCAAACATTTTCAAATAGTTTCTACTGACTAATTATGATTGTATTGGTGTTTAATTGATGATTTATGATGAAAGTACTCTATGAACCCATGATTTCTCACAATTCCTATAATTGTGCCTTATGAAGTGGGTTTGTTGATCATGGACAAATTTTGATGGATTATACCTAAAATGATTTAGATTGATTGAATTGTATCATTATACATAACTTAATTATAGTAAATTGTTGGTGTGTTGGTGACTTTTGATCATGGCTTTGAAAGGACAAGTTATGCTCTAATTACATGTTGAAGTAGAATTGTGCTTAAACTATTGATCCACTAGAAAGGTGGAGGTGTTTATTTACGATGTATATAGTGGTATTGAATTGATGGATATACTCCTTGTACCCTACACGTGGAGGTTAATGTATAACTATGATGTGAAGCATGTCTATGATCTAAATGAATCAATGATGATCATGTTTAGAAGCTAATTGTGCTAGGATTGAATGTTATCTCTCTATTAACAATTGTGAATGATGATGATTATGTGAAAGTCTATTCTCACATACGCACACACTTGAATGAAGAATGAATGAAGTTCAATGATAATGTAAATGATGAAGTACTTATTGAAAGGCTATTCTCAATTGTACTCTAATGAATGTTAATGACATGTTAGGAAAGGACTTTCTTACAATAAGGGGGTTCTTAGGTGAAAGGCTATTCTCATATTTGAATCTATGAGCTCAATGAATGAATAAATGTTGGGTTTGGGATGGATGCCCTCACGTAAGTTGAGGCGGAGTATCTAGTAGCAATCTCTTATCCCATCACAATGAATGAATGGAAAATACTCTGTGGGGAATAATGCTAAGCACCGAATGGATATTGGTTGAGATGGATACTCATACGTGAGTTGAGGTGGGGTATCTAATAATAATCTATTGAGATGGATGCTTATACGAGAGTTGAGGCGGGGCATCTAATAGCAATCTCTCTATCCCTTAAATTATGTGCCCACATAGGTCTAGCTAGTGGATCCAGTTAACCTAAACAAATGATGATCCTACCTTAGACAAGCTGGAATCCATTTATCCGGTGGGGGAGACACCGAGATGCCATGTCGTGGTCTATGTCGGTTAAGGCTTACCCCCATACTAATGTTAATGAACTATGGCTTCTTAAGAATGAACTACTTAGTGTGGGTGATAGTATGGGACGCCATATATGCATTGCACAAATAGGCATTTGAGAGAGGTCATGGTGTGTTCCTTTATAATGTTAATCAAATGAATGGGCTCTTGTGATGATGTGTTAATGAAGAATGTTGATCTAATGTCTAATAAATGAAGGTGCTCTTAATGTAATAAAGACAATAAAGAATGTTGACTCTGATATGCTTAAATGTAAATGATGCATGCTATACTTGGATTGTATTATGAGTTGCTTCCTTGTTATGACTTGTTGTATTTGAATGTGCCTTGCTTATGGTGACTTCAAAGGAGTACTTAGTGTGAGTAGTAGTATGGGATGCTACTTACACATTGCATAAGTATGACTTAGAGTTGTCTTAGGTGATGGTCCTTTTGATGTTATGACTTTTGTAATGTTCATCTATTGTGTGTAAGTATTGTTGAAGATGGAAAGGTTGGATGGTAAGTTCACTTTTGTGACCTTAATGTGGTACCTTGGTGTGGATGGTGGTATGGGACAGTATCCATACATTGCATAAGGTATAGCATGTGGGTTACTTGAGGTGAAGGCTTAATGACAAGGTAATGGGTTATATGGTTGATCATGTTATAATGTGGATAAATGACTTTCGTGTTAGTTGTGACTTATATTATGCCTCTATTACTATGTTCATGAAGTTTTACCAAAATGGCATAAAAGCATGACTTTCAAATCAAATGTCCTTTTTAAGCATATTTTTGCATGGCTATCATACTTAGTACTTAATTGTGCTAACCCATTCTTCTTCTATGTTTTACTACAAGTGTAGGTTCCGGCAAGTGATTTTCATCTCTCTAGGGAAGCTTGGATTAGAGTTCTCCAAGACATTTTGGGTATGTCCTCATAGATCGAGGACAAGTGTGTAGAAGTTTCTTTCCTTTTCATGTAATAGACTATTTTAGATTTCTATTGTAAAGGGTCGTGTCCCTACTTTTGTTCAAGATTGTGTCTAAGATGGCCATGTGAGATATAGACTTCCGCTTGCGTTTAAATGTTTTTGAATATTTTGAATCGTATGGTTTTTAAGTAAAAAGTTTTAATTCCGTACTATTTCTATTATCTATGCAATGAATAAGCTATGAGGCTTGTATAAGACCCCTTCGGGGTCGAGTACGCTGTGTCGCATCCTGGGGCTAGCCTTGGGTTGTGACAAGGACAGTTGTTAACACCCAATTTCTACCCTCCACAATATAAATTAATCATCAAGCTTCTTTAATTCTAAAAGATTTGAAATAATTAGTTTTATAACATTAAAAATATAAATTTTTTTAAAATCTTTTAATGTAATTTTAGTCATTTTTATAATTTTTAAATAATAAATATATTTTTATATAATTTTATATATAATAAGTATATTTTAGGGATATTTGAAAGTTGTCTCAAAAAGATTTTACTTTTACTTGAATATTTTATTGGGAGTTTATATTTTAAGCTAGTTATTTTATAATCAAGATGATTATTTTATTTCGTTACGATTAAGAAGATCATTATTTAATTTATAATAGTTTTACTTATTTAAATTTTGACCGAATTCACCGAGTAAATTCAATGTGGTTACATTCTAAATTCAATTGGCCACAACTGTAATTCAATGGATCATTTATTAAAGGAAATTGGCTATATCTTGAACCAACTTTTGTCCATTATTCTAGGCCCAACGATTCCATCATCAATACAATTCCCAGCCCTCCAAAAAAACCATTTCGCGAACCAGCAATCCAGAAACTCTAGCAGACTCAACCGCGAGCCTAGTGATCCAAAATGCGTCCTTTTCTCTCGCTCCCTTATCCGTTCATACACCAAGCGTTGGAGAATAATCTACGTGCCACCATATTGCACTTCCTTCACCCTTCATTAAGAAATCAGACGACCATTCTCTCAATTCCTTTGAGAATTGGTACTATTGCCAACAGTTTGAACCTTATACTCCTAGAATTCAAATTTCGAATTTCAAATTCACTCAAAATTTCAACCTGTTTTGCCACATTTTCAATTCCAATCTCAGCCTATATATACCCCTCTCCTCTTCCCTATTTTAGAGAGTTTTCGGACCACCAAGAAATACAGCTTGCATACATCAATTTAGGAATGGAAAATTCACAAATACAATACAAATAAATACAGTGGTTACTTACAAAATATATACAAACATAGAGAAGTTGAATAGCTTGAGTCCAAGTTTTAACTCTATTGTTCCATTCATTGTTTTCTCAGAGTTCGTCGGAATTCACATTGTGCTTGTGGAAAACTCTTTATCTCATTGTCTCATTCGCTACCCGGAAAGTGGTAAAATCATGTTATCTTTCTGTTTATTTCCAGTTTCCTCGTTGATTTTTTTGTATTCTTAAGATTGTTAATGTTTAGGATGTGAAATCTCAGAATGGTGATTCTAACATATTTTTCTGTCTAAGGAGTGCTGAATTATTTTATGATATGAAATTTTAGTTGTGGTCTATTCTCTAGTGATTTTGAAATTCGCTTATGTGGTGTTTTTGGGGTAACAACTTCTCTAATTTCCAAATTTATTTATTTGGTGATCCATGGTCTTGAGTTTTCTTTCAATATGCTTTTTATTTCTGTTCAAGTCTCTTTTTTTCGTCAGTTTATAGTCACTTAAGTTCATAGTTGTTTTAAATCTTCTACTCGTCTAAGATTTAGTTTATTTACTTGAGTGTTCTATCTAGGAAGTCAGTTTGTTTTAGGCCTGACTTGTAGTATCTGATTTAGTCATGCTTCGAGATTTGGCTGTCGAAAACCTCATTTCTGTGTGCTGTTGGGTTTGTTAAAGATTCTTTTTTAGTTTCTTTAAGAACTCAAGTTGTTGCGTGTCTCTCTGTTTTGAACTTCTTGCCTTAATTTCCTACTGTTGGAGATGTGAAATATTATAAAGTGTGGTTTTCACTTTGGTTGTTTTGGCACTTGCCATTAGTAGTTAATTTAGGCTAAATCAATAACATCAATAGAGTAATTTCAAATCTTCTTGTGTAATGTATGTGCCCTATTTATAGCTATTTGAGTACAATAGACAGATGCCTTGTGATGTTCGATTACTAGGATTCCAAATATGTTGTTTCTTATGTTTTAATTCTTCGAGTTATGGCTAAGTCATTTTAGAAATCTTTATGTTATACATTGTTGTTTTCTTCAAATTTCTTCCATGAAAATGATAAAAATTATTATAGTTCAATGTCGGCTCATGACTAGTGTTCCATGTTCACCAAGAACACAAGCTTTCCTCCATCTTTTCTCTTGGAAGTTTAGATTGTGAAACTCCTTAAATTAATCAACTTGTCGCAAATGGATTACATTTGATTGTCTAGTGTCAATCTTAGTTTCCAAAAGTTTTGTTTTGCATTAAATTGGGTCTAGTTTTACTCTCTTTGAGTTTCATCTTCTAATCATGAACGTTGGGTTGATGTTTTGAATTTATTATCACACACAATTCGTTTATCACTGTTTCATTAGAAAAAAATGTTATCTTATTCTATTTCAGTTGGTTATGTGGAGTGATCATTAGTTGGTTATGCGGAATGATCATTAATTTATATATAGTTTCTTTGCAACTATTAAATTCTACAGTTTATGGTATGCCATATTGTTTACTATTGAACAAGGAATGTCATAGCTAGATATGCTAGGCTAATTATTCCTCTAAATTTGCACCTTTATTTGCTTAATTGAAAGATTGTAAATAATTTAAAATGGTTCCTTAAAATTCCTATTTGTTCATGTATATGTTTTTTCTTAATGAATCCTTGTGCAAATATTTTAGTAGAATGTATATGGTGCTTTAGTTCTAAGTGAAAATCTGATTTATTATTAAAGCATATGAGATGTTTTTCTTATTAATCTATTTTATTTTATCTCCATGTGATCCTGTCCAACTCCATTTGGACTCCATTTATTCATCCTTACATCCTCAAAGTGAGCCACGAAGGCCCATTTGCTTTTTTCATCGAGTCAGCCTCATCCAAAGGAGCATGGCTGCAAAATCGAGTGAAATTGGAAGCTAATATATAGATGGAAGGAGATGATATGCACCAATATACAAAAGTATACAAATGTATACATAAACTGTAAACAATTCCAGTAAACTCGAAATTAGGCCTCGAGCCCAAGATCTTTGCGATTAATGCTCAGATTACACCACTTCCAATTCTAGGTGTAGACGATCGTTATCTAGTACAAAACCCAACGAAAACTTGGGGTCGAACCCACAAGGAGTGGTACAATATTCGAATTCAATCACAAAGTACAAATGTGGTCTAAGCGGTTATAGGAATAGAAATTATTGAAAACATACAAATAAGTCTAAGGGGTTGACAACGAATGTCAGATGGGGGGTTTTGATTTGCAATGAACAGCTAAAACAAATACGAAAATAGGGGAAACAACAATATAGAGAGGACTAAAAAGAGCAGATTTCATAATGAAACAATGGCTCAAAGGGCCCAAATGATGCAACTTCGTTAGAATTCAGGACAAATGGAAGAATGGGCCTATTAGTCCAACAATCTGAACTTGGGCAAAAGCCAAACTTTATTCTCTCCTTTACTTATCATTTCTTATCATTATTATTATTTAACTCTAACTTTATTTATTTGGTTAATTGAATTAAATCCCTTAGAAATGAACCATTTTTGTTGTGAAGATTTATTTCATTGAAATGATTTAGTTAATTGGTTTGTCTTTACTTAGTAATTTTTTCTAAAGCCTACTTTCCTTTCTAAATTATTTAAAGTATTTAAGCTAATTTATCTTCAAATAATTTTTAATATTTTATTTACTTAATTAATACTTTCAAAGTTGGTCAAATAACTTAGTCAAGTTGTAGGTCAACCGCATGTTAGCGGACACTTCAAGTGCCTAACACCTTCTTGAAGTGTAAATTGAACCCCAAACCCTTTTGGTATTCTCAATGGTTTTTTTGTTTAAGTCTTTTGAAATTTATAAGTTTTCTTATTTTTTTTTCAAAAAAACTAAGTGGCGATTCTTGAAAATTGATTTTTTCTTAAAAGGTTAATTGATTTTCGAAAAATAAGTCTTTTATTTCCTTTTCAATAAACCATCGAGAATCATTCGGGGTCCGATCAAAATAAACTAGATATGCTAGCCCACTAAAATCGACAATCTGGACACAATGAAATCGTCGGATTTAAAAAAAAAAGTCAAATTATGGAATTACCCTTCCGGACCACTCTTGGGGCTAAAACTAAACTTTTCACCCAAATGCCTCAAAATTCAACTTGAGGTGTTGGAAACCTTACCAACCACCTCACTAGCTAAAACTCAATGTTCCGAATGCAATGGAACTAACAGAAATCCCATTCGACGCTTAGAACTCCAAATGTTGACTGAAGTAAACTCTATCAAGAATACACAACTCAAGAAGAGTCAAACTACCAAAAAAAACCTCGATCACATTGGAGACCACACCAACCATCCCAAAAACACAAACTAACCATGCAAACGCTAAGGGGTAGGGTAAAAGTGTCAATTTACAAACGAAAGAAAAGTCACAAGAAATGGGACATTACATGAGACCTTTAAAAGGGATCCCGTTGTTCCAGAACTACGTTCCTACGTAGGACTTAGTATTAATTGACTCCGGCTAGTAGATCAACCTAAGCTCATGAATATGGTCCTTACCATGACTAGTAGGGCACTCTCTTTTCGGTGTAGGAGTAGTACACTGAACTCCATGTTTAACTCACACGGTTTATGTCGATAAACAATATCTCCAACAAAGGTTTATGTTTTCCAAAAAAAGACTTATCTTATGACTATGATTATAATTTAAAGAAGAATGCATGACGTTGTACTATGTTTTATAAAATCATATGATCATATTTATATTATGCTTTCTTGTTCATCGCAATATTGTATTTTTAGACTTGTGATGTTATCATGTTATGTTCATGCATCTTTCTCCATATTTAGTACATTCTAAGTATTAACCTCATACATTCTTGAGCTTATATTATTTTATAATATATGTTCTGACACACATACTTTTAACTGCTGTTAGTATTGGATCCCATAAGTTTTTCTCATATTTGGTGAGTCTTCATTGTTCAGGGATCTTGCCTCACTTATGTTTCTTTAATATCATTCAAACTTATTTCATCTCTCAGATTGTTCAAGTGAGCTAAGGCTTGTCCTAGTAACTCATTATGCAGTACAGGTTTGTTGTCAGACATTAGTTATACGTTTAAACTTACACCTCAATTAAGAAGTATAAATGGTCGAAGTCAATTTATAGAACTCAACGTGAGTTGAGTTCGATCCCATAGAGAATTTCTTTAAAGAAATGATTTCACTATTGCGTTTACCCAAATGTTGTTATTATTTCCTAGAGAAAATAATTTCAGAATGTAAATTGTGTTTTATTGTAAGATTCAGGTAACCAATATTGGTAAAACATTTAGGTTCAGAATTAACAAATTATTGCTCTTAAGGGTTGTACTGATAAATGAATGAAACCAGGGTTGTGTTTCCCATGGTGTTACATCTAGTGTTCAATCGTAACTCAGTTTCACGTAATTTAGTCTTTGCAAATTATAGGCAAGTTAACTATATCTAACACTTCTAAGTCTAGTTAGATATTTTTCACTCAATTCCTCTCGGCACTTGAGCGTTAACAAATTCTACTCTTGCTTATAATGGTGTTAAAGTTTTCTTCTCTCAAACTCAAACTTTGACTCCATTTCATTAGATTAACTCAGCTTTTTCCCAACTATCACTTTTCTCTCTAACGATTGACTGATACAGGCTAACTCTAATGCATGCACTCATTATATTACATGAATAACGAAACTAAATTATGCATTGCAAATATAAATCACCTTATACTTGTTTACAAATGCACACTTAGATTAAAGTCAAAGATCCCATAACCCCAGTTATGGTGTTTAGCCACTCATGATTTCAATAGAACAAACAGAAGTTTGTAATGAAAAATTTAAAAGGAATCACTTATGAAGATTTGCATATTCAATGAGCACTTGATATTCAGAAAATCAAAATCCAACTTCCAAAGATCGATTCAATGTTAATGATAAAAACCAAAGTCAAGAATATTTCAAACTTAGTCTCTCATTCCAGATATAACGAGGTAAAAACCAAAATACGACCTACTTAATTCAAATAAAGTGTCTTAAAAGAGTCCTACTCGAAGTAGGACTGAATTGTCGCGCAACTTCACGAGCAGTAAGATGACCCGTCAAGGGCTTCAAGGTCCATCAAGCCCTCCGTGGTCCGTACTTGGATGTTACAAAAATAGGTTCATCAAAGTCTGAGTACTGTAAATGCACCACAAGCAACACCACGGACTGTTATATAGACCACGGTCCGTCCGGTTGTTCGTGATCTTTACTTTGTTCAATCCCATTTTAGCTCATCGAAGCTTGATCACTGGTTCAACTGTATGATTACCACCACAAACTGTTGTAAGGACCACGGCCCGTGAGGCCTTCCATGGTCTTCACTTAGTCGGACTCACACTTCAGCTTCTCAAATCATGTACACTGGAACTAAGTCACGATCACTACCACGGACCGTTGTGAGGACCACAACATGTGAGGCCTTTTGTGGTATTCACTTGGACATCAGAATCCCAATTTCCAGCTTGCATTTTCTTGTTTTCTTTTTAGTTTCATATTCACATGTTTTACCTGTACACACATAACCAAACACATCATATCCATATAAATATACTCAATTCTCGCAATAATCCTTAGTTTTGAGCATGAAATGTGCTCAGATCTCATAGCACATCAACACCCTCAACTTAGAACCATTATTTGTCCTCAAGTGATGATAAAGGCAAAAATTTGATGCTTAGAACCCCACAGATATTATACTAACATCCAATAGCCTTCTGAACCACACTTTGTATCCAAAACCATCAATCTAACATGCAAGGATCAATATATCACATCCAATTACTCACAGTCAACCATGCTTACGTTTGTTTATTATCAGCAAACACAATTTAACAATCAAATGCAATCGTTGTGTCCTCACTCTTGATAATTGGGACAAAGTTCTACGCTCACACTCTCAAAGAACTTCCAACACTAAAAACAAAAGACAATAGGCCTGCCCTTACTTTCTACGCTCTAACTTTCAAACAACAGGTCTAGGATCACTGTAGGACTTTATCGGCTTGTAACATAGGCTCAGGCTAGGTAATGGATTTTTTGTTTTGTGAGTGACAATTACCTTGGTTCTCCAAAGTTTCGTTTGCACAGAATTTTTTTTTGAGTGATTCCCTCCTTTTACATTACAGTACATCCCAGCAACTATTATTTTCTTTTTCTTTTTCTTTTCCTTTTTTTTAATATTTTATTGCACATTTTATGCTTTCAAGATGACTGAGTGAACCTTCTTTTTCTACTTTTCCTTTCTGCTCGGGTCGTAATGACCCTCAACTTAATCTTTTGGCCTAAGTTGTGGTATCATATCTTCGAAGACCCAAGGATATAATATCAAGTGGGTAAGAATAAAAGTAGTTTTCAAGCTCAAATCGGGTTCAAGTGGTATGCTTTTTATTTGGTTGTTTTATTATTTTTTTTGGCTTTTGATGGCTTAGAAAAAATGGCATACTGATCTGTTCCTATCTAGTTATTCTCAAATCCTAGCAAGACTGCTCAGGCAAGTTCTAGTGTCTGCTCCTAGCATTAAGCTTCAAGCAAACCTCACACACACATGACACATGACTACATTTTCCAATTTCTTCGTTTACCAAATATGTTCCATACTAGTAATGTTCGACCCATAACTATCTAGGATATCATCTAAAGAGCCTAACATTCAAATTTCAGATTAAGTCCATCATTTCAAACAGAGTTAGCTCATACACAACTCAACACACAAAAAAACAAAAACTTCACACTTTCAAAAAAAACACAAATACAACATTAGAAATTCTCTTCTTATTAAAATACAAAACAAAACCAACCTCCAACAGTTCGATGGCAGGTTACTTGATGATTCCACAATTTAGACTCATTTAGGGCTTTTTTTTGATAGATTTGGTGTCCTCAAATGAATATTTTGTCTCAATAACTGATGTAAATCCTTAAGTTTCAGGTATTTGGAGTTTGAGGCAAAGCATGGACACTACTTGGCAAAAAGGAACAAGGTGGCTAAAAAGAACGAAGAAAAGAAGGCCTGAGGATCTCCTAATGCATTAGGCGAGTCACCGAATGGCCTTGACCTCACCCAAAGTTCTAGTGTGCTTAGCCCTGAAGGAAAAGATCAAGTTGGCAGAAAAAAGGGAGCAGTCAGCGCATCGCCGAGCAGTTTCGCGAAGCAATTCCCTATCGCCCAATGAATCAAAACGCGAAACTACTAAAAGCAAAAACTAAAAAGTGTTGAACCAGACCAAAGGGCAGATCACCAAGTGTATCGGCAATCCCGACTAACTGCGTTGAGTTGTCCTTCATAGCACAAATTTTTGAAAACTATAAATACCTATTTAATTTTGTATCTTAGTATGAAGTTGTAGAGCATTATTACTAAGACTTAGAATATTTTCAGTTTTTAGTTCTTAGAGTATTTGGGAGACATTGTTCTTGAGCTTGAAGGTTTTGAAGGTTTTCAACTCCAAGAAATTGGAAGAGGGTATCCAAGAATCTTCATCCTAGACATGTTTAAAGTCATTTTCTACCATACCCACTTGAATGAAACACTTGTTGGTATTGATTTCTATCTCTTTTTCATGTCTAGCTAAAACCCCAATTCTTAGGGTGTGCTTTTGTGAATATGGGTTAAATTTCCTGTTGGGTATTGCTTATTGTTAGTCTATTTGTTATTTAAATGTGATTTCATTTAGTAGTTGTGTTTGAACTTAATGGGATTGTAGTTGCAAATACGATTTCATCATAATATATTTGGCTTGCTCGAGAGAGAGGTTTTAAAACTAAGACTACTAAATCGATAGTCGGTGGTTATTGCGTCATCGTGGGTTCAGCTCGAGAGAGTGAATCCTAGGCCTTTTCCAACACATTCAGCTTGAGATAGTGAATGGGCTATCGTGGAGGCTGCACTTAAATGCTGTAACTTGGTGTTCGAGAGAAACTAAGTTGATTCGAGGTAAGTTGTTCGAGAGAGAATTTATCCCACTAAAGTCTAGCCTAGTTACAAATATTCAGTGATTTACTATCAATAGTATTTACCCAATAGTATATTTTATCCCAGATTCTTATCACATCCCAAAAATCCCGTCTCCCGATCTCGCATCTTTATAATTTTGTTGTTTTTGTTCATTAGTTAAATACAAACCCACCATTGATAATTGACATTCGTGTCAACCTTTTATATTTAGTATGTTTTAATTCATTAATTTTTATAGCTATGATTGATTAGAACTTAATTTTACTTTCTTATTAATTCTTGCAACCACTCCCTTAGGACTTGACCCCAACCCATTCGATTAGGTTATATTACTATTGTACAATTGTAGACACTTGAATTGGAAGTTGTGTCTTGATTACGCAAGCATCAAAATGGTGCCGCTGCCGGGGAGTGGTGTTAGTTGAGAATTTTTAGTTTAGAAGAATTTTTGTTCTTCTTAGTTGTAGTTCTACTTACTTTATTTTTAGTTTCATTTTGCTTGATTGAGTTGGAAACGGGAAGTATGAGCATAAATGGCAGCAATGGAAGCCAATTAGGCCATCAAGATGACATCGAAAACCTCAACGATGTCCATGAGCCTCATGCTAACGACCCCCATCTCATGGGTGGTATTGGCGCCATTCGCTTGCCTTCGGCCGAAGGGAATGCAGTATTTCACATAACGAGTACCTAGTTGTAACTCTCATAACTAAAGGGGTTTTTCAATGGGTTAGCTCATGAGGACCCTCATGAGAATCTTAGAAACTTCGTGGATATGTGCGGACCATTCTGTTTTATGAACATCTCCCAAGAGTCATTCTGGTTGAGGTTCCCGTTCTCGTTAATGGGAGAGGCGTGCAAGTGGCTGGCTGAGTTGCCACGCGAATCCATCACTTCATAGGAGGAATTGGTAACCTCATTTCAAGTGCGATTTTTCCCTTCTTCAAAGATGATGACTCTTCGGGATAGCATCCAGAGCTTTAAGCATCTAGAAAGGGAGCCTATACACGAAACTTGGCTGTGATTCAAAAAGTTGGTGCTTCAATGCCCAACCCATGGCTTGCCTGATAACGTGTTGTTGTAGTATTTTTATCGGAGTTTGGATTTGATAAATAAGGGTGTTGTGGACCAACTCTCTCCGGGAGGTTTGATGCAGCAACCTTATGTGATAGATGCTCAACTTTTAGATGGCATGACTACCATATTCACGACGTGGTACACCCATGAAGACCAGGTATCCCCTCTCACATTCACGCTAACTAAGGAGAAGATGGAGAAAGACCATGAGAGAGGCCAAAACATGGCCAAGATCATGACGCAACTTGAAATTTTATCTAAAAAATTCATGGGGGCTGGTGCCCGTGATGTCAATGTTGTGGGGATCAAGTATGCAATTCCTGAGGAGACAAAGTTTGAAGCCTTGCATAATGAGGAGGTAAATTTTTAGCCAACCAAGGCGGTGGTTATCATTAAAATTACCCTCGACAGGGTGGTAACCAAGGTTGGGCTAGAGAGGATGATTGGAAGGATCGTGACTGAGAATGGAGGGACCGAAATCCTAACTGGAAGGATAGAGAAAAGGACAGGTATGTACCTCCCCATGAGCACCAAAAGCTGAAGGATTCGGAAGGTGGTAGGTCTGAGGATATGCTCTCTCCTATCCTCAACAAAGTTGAAGGGTCAGACAAGATTTTAAAACAAATGAAAGAAGATGTGTCTACCCTTAGCCACACCGTCACCTCCCATTCAGTGTCGATCGAGCAGTTCGAGACCCAAATAGGTCATACATCATCTTATTTGAATCCAAGACAGCAGGGAGGTTGGCCTAGTGATACTATGGCTAACCCCAAGAATGAGGTTTGAAGGTAGACTTGTGTCATGCCACGACGTTAACTAAGCAGTTGTTTAGGAGGCAACCCAAAACCCTTTTATTGCTTTTTGTTTGTTTGAAAAATAATGAGGTGTTTGTTGTGCAGGATAAACTGTGGGAAGTGTTAGGAAAGAAGGAGATTGGCGATCAAAATAGTCCAAGTCAGCGACCTCGACTCAGACCATTATTGGACTAAAGACAACTTTGAGGGAGAGTCTGTAAAACTCAGAGGGACTACGAAATTGTTTGTGAGTCGCCGACCTAGTCGGCGATTCCGATTCTTACCTCTGTTTGGACTCTCAAATTGACTTAGGCTTCTGTAAAACTCGGCGAAGTAAGTGATTGTTCGGCGTGACGCCGAAAGGATCGGCGATTATGACTAATGTCACCGAATGGGTAAGAACTGGACAATTTTTGAAGCTAAAGGTTTAAATTCTCAAATTCTTTCACTTTTATGTATTTTCATTTTTCCAACCTTACACCTACACATTATTCCCTATATTTTTGCATTCTCTGATTGTGTTACTTCTCGATTAGTGCTCGAAACTTAGATTACATTGTTTCCTAGTGATTCAATCCTAATTTATTCAGCATTAAAGGTTTATTTCTGAACCCTGAGCTATTTTTATCAATTTAGTACCCGAGTACAATAATCTTATCGTGTTGATGTGTGCTGGACCTCTTTGACAGAATTTGTAAGTTTCAATGCCTGATTTAATTCGATATTCTTGCCTGTAATATTTTAGTTGTCAAAATCCCATAGATTTATGCTTAAAAGGAAGTAAATTTTTTGGATATCAAGCTTAAATGTTAAGGGTTTGAGCTTAATTTAGCTAGTGCATGCTTTGATATTGCTTTCAGGGATTACGGGGTTGAATTTGAGAAGTTGGGTTGAAAATAGGCACGTTGGGCCATTTGGGGAGCAAGGTCAAGCTTGCCGAACCACTCAATGATTCACCTAATGTCCCTATCTCTCCTTTAATTTCATGCTAAATGTGTTGTTGGAGTATGTAACTTTTGGCGAGAAGCCTGAGGTCATCAAAGGAACTCGGCGACTCGCCAAAAGTCTTCTTTCTTAGCCTTGTCTGTTCCCCTGTACCACTTTGCACTATAGCTTTCAGAAAACTAATCCTAGATCGTCGAATAAAGTCGGTGATCCACCGACTGAGTCGGCAAGTATGCCTGCAACTGATTTTCCGTGCATCAATAGAATGTTTTTCTAACCTTGTCTCGAAGTTGCAGACATGGCCAAACCTAAGGTTGAGGGTGGAAACAGGCCACCCCAAACAAAGGGAAAGAGAATTGTCACCAATGTAGACGCAGCTACATCCAAAGGCAAAGCTACCAAACCTCCCACATCTAGTGGGAAGGAGGATAAAAGAAAGGGCAAGGAAGCCCGGGGAGTCTATGCATTTTCTTGTCGGAAGCCCATTTCAACTATTCCACATAACCCTAATGTTCCTTCATGGGCCCGGGGGGTTCTATGCAGTTGTGCAGGCCTTTTGGGCGGATTTGCAGGTGGCCATTCCTAGTGGGCCTGACACTGTTTATGCTTTTGGGAGAGTTCTGTATACTGATGCCCAGATGTCGAACACTACTCCGGGCACTAATGCCCAAGTCCAGACTGCTACACTGAGCACTGAAGCCCAGACATATGGAGAGACTGCGTAAATAGGATCCCTTCTTTACCTCCTTCTCTGTCTTACTTTCTTTCACTTTTTGGATACTTTACTTCATTTGGATTTGAGGACAAATAATTTTTATTTGTGGTGGGGTGAGGCCCACCTTTTGTGTGAATATTGATGTTTGATGTTTGGTTTACATATTTGGGTCATTATGCCTATAATTGTGTTTTGCACTACTTTTAGCGGATGTTTGAGCTTGTGGCTCCTTTTGCTTTAATTGTAAAGGATTTTTTACCCTTCCAAAAATTTTGCCCACTCTTGTATGTACTTGAATGTGGTTGTTCTTTAGCAAATTTGAGTCTCGATTTTGATCAATATCGATGACTAAAATAGTGCTCATAATTGAATTAACATGAATGTGCGGCTACGATGAGACCAAGTGAAGTTACATAGACAACGTGTGAAATTTTTGCATCTCGTTGTGACTAGCCAAGTATCAAATTGAAACTCTTGTGATGAACATTGCACACTAGCGAAAGTGTGGAGTCTTGTTTGAATTTGGTGTTGATGCCTTGTGTGATGAACTTACCGTGAACCATGCATGATGACACCTAGAATTTGCCCCCTTGGTCTAGTTGACTAAGTGATGTTATCTCCTGATATGATATTAGGCAACTTTGAAGAATGTGAGCCAATTTGACATATACCTCTTTTGTGGACTACCTTGTGAGTGTGTGAACCTCTTTGAACACCCCTTGAGCCTTAGCTTTATTTGGATGAAACTTGATGAAAACATGACCCTCTCTTAATCCACTACCTATAATCCTCTTAATTTGTGGTTGATTGAATAGCCAACTTAGTCCAAACGCCTAAGTTAGGGGTGTGCTGAAAAGAAAAGGGCAGGTTAAGAAGTGCAAGGAAAGTATCCTTTAACCCATGGTGTTGAGAAAAATGGAGCCCCTCCATATAAAAAAAAGTGAGAGAAAAAGAGAAGAAAAGAATGAAAAAAGAAATCATGGAATAAAGTACAAAATCAATGGGGTTTCCGAACAATCCATGGAAAGTGAATAATGGGATAACTTATGAGCACTAAAGAAAATGAGAGGAAAGGAAGTGTTGTGAGAACCACATTTCATGAGGATGAAAGTCACTAAGCCTAAATGACCATACTTTTGCACTCAGCCCCATTATAAGCCTTGAAAAGACCTTTTTTTTATCTTAAGTGAGCTGAAGCAATTGTCAACTAGAAAATACGGGCAAACCTATGGGTGAAAGCATCCATTGTGTTCTTCTTTGTGAGTGTGAGCGTTGCATTTAATTCCGGAGCCTTAAATTATTGAACCATTGTGTGTGAATATGGAATCATTCTTTGTGTGAGGGCATTTGAATACCTTAGTTGAGCTTGAACTTGAATTTAAAACAGGTATTGTGAGCTTGAGAATCTTTGATAATGGTGTGTCACAACTTCAGTCTTTGAGTATACAATTGATCCTTGCATGAGTAAGTTGAGTATTGTTGTGGACATTCATGATTGAGTCTTGTGTGTAGCATTGTTTGAGACATCCTTTTTGAACTACTAAACTTGAGTTTTACTTGAGGTCGGGGGTGTTGATGAGTTCACAATTTGGACTCATTTAGGGATTTATTTTGATAGATTTAGTGTCCTCAAATACATATTTTGTCTCAATAACTGATATAAATCCTTAAGTTTCAGGTATTTGGAGTTTAAGGCAAAGCATGGACACTACTTGGCAAAACGAAACAAGGCGACTGAAAAGAACAAAGAAAAGAAGGCCTGAGGATCACCTAATGCATTAGGCGACTCGCCAAACGGCCTTGACCTCGCCCAAAGTTCCAGTGTGATGAACCCTGAAGGAAAAGATCAAGTTGGCGATGAAAGGGAGCAGTCAGCGCATCGCCGAGCAGTTCCGCAAAGCAGTTCCCTGTCGCCCAATGAATCAAAACGCGAAGATGCTGAAAGCAAAAACTGAAAAATGATGAACCAGACCAAAGGGCGGATCGCCGAGTATATCAGTGATCCCGACTAACTACGTCGAGTTGTCCTTCACAGCACAAATTTTCGAAAACTATAAATACCTATTTAATTTTGTAGCTTAGTATGAAGTTGTAGAGAATTATTACTGAGACTTAGAATATTTTCAGTTTTAAGTTCTTAGAGTATTTGGGAGACATTGTTCTTGAGCTTGAAGGTTTTGAAGGTTTTCAACTCTATAAAATTGGAAGTGGGTATCCAAGAATCAACATCCTAGACGTGTTTAAAGATATTTTCTATCATACCCAACTAATCGAAACACTTGTTGGTATTGATTTCTATATCTTTTTCATGTCTAGCTAAAACCCCAATTCTTGGGGTGTGATTTTGTGAATATGGGTTAAATTTCCTATTGGGTATTGCTTATTGTTAGTCTATTTGTTATTTAAATGTGATTTTGTTTAGTAGTTGTGTTTGAACTTAATGGGATTGTAGTTGCAAATACGATTTCATCTTAGTGTTTTTAGCTTGCTCGAGAGAGAGGTTTTAATACTAAGACTACTAAATCGATAGCTGGTGGTTATTGGGTCGTCGCGGGTTCCGCTCGAGAGAGTGAATCCTTGCCCTTTTCCCACACATTCATCTTGAGAGAGTGAATAGGCTAAGGCGGAGGCTGCGCTTAAATGCTGCAACTCGATGCTCGAGAGAAACCGAGTTGATTCGGGGTAAGTTGCGAGAGAGAGAATTTTCCCCCACTAAAGTCTAGCCTAGTTACAAATATTCAGCGATTTGCTATCAATAGCATTTACCCAATAGTATATTTTATCCCATATTCCTATCACATCCTAAGAATCATGTCTCCCTTTCTCACATCTTTATATTTTTGATGTTTTTGTTCATTAGTTGAATACAAACCCACCATTGACAATTGACATTCGTGTCAACCTTTTAGATTTAGTATGTTTTTTATTTGTTAATGTTTATAGCTATGACTGATTAGAACTTAATTTTACTTTTCTATTAATTCTTACAACCACTCCCTTGCGACTCGATCCCAACCCATTCGGTTGAGTTGTATTACTATTGTACGATCGTAGACACTTGAATTGGAAGTTGTGTCTTGATTACGCAAACATCATTGCTCAACCACCTCCTCCCAAATCAAAAGGACTTTTCCCTCAAAGTCGATAAAGCAAAATAGTATAGGGCTATGAGGAGGAGTCATACTTACGACACACTAGGCGCCGAGAGTCGGCTCAGCATCAACACCTTTATCACTGGGTGCGCGCTGTCAAAAACCTACAGTGGATCAGCTTGACCTGTATCACTGGGAGGTGGTATAACACTGCCAAAAGCACCAGCCAACAATATATCTCTCCTCTGTTACTCAAGTGAATCTTCTTCTCTAGCCTTCCTCCTCGACTCATTGCGTTCTTTCTTTTGTTGTTTCTGTTCCTTCTTAAAGAGGTCTGCTAGCCACTCCTCATCAGACTCATCGACTTTGTGTTTTTCCTTGCCGAATTTGCTCTTGGGTAGTTCATCCCAGAAGTCATCGAGGGATTTAGTGGTGGGTGGTTCAGTGAAAAATTTCTTCAAAGACTATGACAAGATCGGAGTGGGTACATATATCGGCTTCTCAGCCAGCTTAGCAATTTGAACTTGCATCTCGGCCAACTGCATCTTGAACTCATCAGTACTTACTGAACCTGCAGCCTGCAGGTTATCTTGTACATGGACCTCCAAGACATCCATTATGTTTTTTAGGGAAAACGAGCTCTTTTCGCATCTCATCTTCCACTCTCTTCTCCACAGCTAACACATTGCGCTCTTTGAGTTGGGGCAGTCTGAGTACAATCTAGTCGACAATGGACCTGGTTTGCCGCTGATCTTCAACAAACCTCTCAAATATTATAGTAGGGATAATAAAAAAACTAAATGTAGGGTAAGAAGATGAACTTGCTGGCGGTGGTGCCTGAAACGACCCAAAAAGTTCCTAAAAATGTGCTTCGAAAGTTATCGGAAACTTTTTTTAGCTATATCTAAAAATTTGTTCATTTTTTCGAAAATCCAACTTCATATTCTTTTTTAGGGGGTCAAATTGAGTGGGAAATAGGTCTAACCCAAATTTTAGAGCAACCGTATCAAAATTCGAAATTTTCAAGTGAAGCCTTTTTCGAGGGTTTACTTTGGAGGGTCATATATCTTAGCACACAAATAATTGGGTGGCGCATAACATATCCATGGAAAGCCCTTTGAGTTAGCTACCCAACGCACTTTATTTCACCTCATTCGGAGTTCGGACGAAGAAGTTATGCCCATTTTCGTAAAATCTGTCCGTGCAGGAAATGCAATATCCAGAAAGCGAATTTACTGTTCATAAGCCTCATTTTTTTTTTCTAAGTGTTGGACCCATTTTTCCAAGGGCATAATTTATTTCCAATATAGCATTAATTCAATTCTCATCTCTAAAACATTTCCCAAAATACCTCTCCCATACTTATACACATTTTCTCTCAAGATGCCTAATCCAAAACCTTTCTCAAGATTGAAGAGATTCTTGCTCCAAGTTCCAAGCTTCCATTGAAGACACTCTCAAGACCTTCATAAAAACTCAAGGTATGTGGTGTTGAACTCATGGGTCCTTCCACCCATAGTGCCTAGACTCTATTCTACTCACAAATTCATAGTTTAAGTTGAAATTCATAAATTAGTCTTGTTCCTTGTATAAATTTCCTGCACAGTGACTTCTAGCATGAAAAGTGGTTGTTTTAAGCATGTTGTGACTCTAGAACTTGAATCTAAACTTGGAATTGATGTGGAGATTTTTCATGTGGTCTTGTGGGTGTTAAAAGGCGTTGTTGCAGGTTGTTTACTGGTTTTGCTGCATAATTACTACCCTATTTTCCATGCTCTTTGATCCCATTACATGCCTTCAAGGTGTTTGACAAAATGTCCAATTATGAAGAACTGATGAATTGATGCTTTAAGGCTTGAGTTATGAGAAGTACGGCATTCCAGATATGTGTTGATGACAAACTAAGCTTGTGTATATGTTCATTCCATACATGAGATTGCATTAGAGCCTAATGTGAATTTCCTATATAAAGTTTTGCATGACCATGCCCTGTCCGGGGGAAAAGAACCGGATAACCATGTGAAGGGTTTATACCTCACCACCTAGGATGCTTGGGGTGTGACCAACATCAATCATGTGAGGGGTTATACCTCACCACCTAGGATGCTTGGGGTGTGACCAACATCAACCATGTGACGGGTTTATACCTTGCCACCAGGGTGTCCGGGTGTGAACGGCATCCCCATCCTAAGTTGGGGTTATAGATTGGTTGGATTATGCACACACATATGATATCTACTATTAGTATAGATCTACTTAAACATGTTTTGACGTCACTTTGATCATGCATCCTCATATTGTTATTCATTATGCCTATGGAACTATTTCTTGCATTTCGATTGTGTCCTTGTCTATTGTTGTATTGCACCCCGCATACTTAGTACATTCCAAAGTACTAACGCATATTTTGCCTACATGATGTCACCATGTAGGGACCGGAGCTACTCTTGATCCTTCTCTCCATCCACGTGGCTAGTACGGTGCTTATCCGAGTTTGTTGGTGAGTCCTCAATGATTCGAGGGCTATGTTATGTTTCCTACTCTTATGTTTTGAGGCTTTAGCTGCAATTGTATTTTGACTATGAGGGGAGCTGGTAGTATGTCATGGCCCCCGTCCTATCTATGTATGTAGAGGTGTGCGTTGGACAAGTATTTTGTAAATGAGCTTGACTCTTATTCTATGATGTTATTTTGAAATGGTTTGCCCTTAGTCCCTAATTCCCATTATTTAATGTTGAATGTAGTTCCGCGACCGATGAAGTGTGATGACAAGTTTGAGAGGCTTGTTTGGGGTTCCTTCGGGTTCCTCATTCGCCATGTCACGTCTAGGCCCTAGGCTTGGGTCGTGACAAGCTTGGTATCAGAGCACTAGGTTGTTAAATCCTCGGAGTCCAACACACCGCGTTAAGTAGAGTCCTAATCATGGTTGTGAAGCGCGCCATGACTATGAATGGGAGGCTACAAAACATTTTAGGAAAGGTTTCCCTTCTTCATGTTCTATGTCGTGCTTAGAGTGTAATAAGGTGATTCCTCCCTAACGCTTGTTCTTTGGATTGCTAGATCATCATGCCAAACATGAGGGGAAGACGGGCCCGATCACCGGACGAGCCACCCACCAATGGTGAGCTCCGTGATGCACTCATCATGCTTGCACAAGTGGTAGCTAACCAAGTGCAACAAGGAGCCCAAGCTCCTCGAGCTACCACCCCGGGGGAAAGGGTGAGAGATTTCATGAGGATGAACCCTCCGGTCTTCCATGGTTCAAAGGTGGATGAGGACACGGAAGAGTTCATCGATGAGGTATGCAAAATCTTAACCATTATGGATGTTGGTGCTTGTGAGAAGGCGGAGTTGGCGGCCTACCAACTCAAGGGGGTTGCTCAAATTTGGTTTGATCAATGGAAGGGTGAGAACGGTAATGGCTATGTGGTGTTGTGGGAGGATTTTAAACTTGCTTTCCTTAATAGGTTCTTCCCTCTTGAGCTTAGGGAGGCAAAGTTGGTGGAGTTCATGAACTTGAAACAAGGAGCTATGAGTGTGAGGGAGTATGCCCTCAAATTTGTCCAACTCTCCAAGTATGCACCTCACTTGGTGGCCGACTCTAGGTCGAGGATGAACAAATTTGTGATGGGTGTATCCGACTTGGTTAGTGAGGAGTGTCGGTCCACTATGCTCATTGGAGATATGGATTTGTCTCGATTGATGACTTATGCCGAGCAAATGGAGGAGGAGAAATTGAGGAAGAGAAGGGGGCATGAGGCCAAGAGGGCCCGATTGGAGAATAGGTTCCCTAAGGGTGCTAGATTTCATCAAGGCCGAGGAAACCCTCATGTCAACCGGGATTTGCTATCAATGTTCCTAGACCTCAAGGGGGAGGTGAAGTGGGTTCTATGGATGTATGCCCTAAGTGTGGGAGGAATCATGGTGGTCCTTGCATGAAGGGTTCGGGTACTTGCTTTGAATGTGGAGAAGTGGGTCACAAGAGGTTTGAGTGTCCCAAGATCCGCAACAAGGTCCGAAATGCTAACACTACTCCTTTGGGTAGAGGTGTTTCTCAAAGTGGTGCCCCAAGGCACAATCGATTTTATGCTTTGCATGGTAGACAAGGTGTTAATGAGACTCCCGATGTGGTGACCAGTATGTTGCAAATCTTTGATCTTGATGTTTATACTTTGATTGATCTGGGTGCCACCCTTTCCTTTGTTACCCCTTTAGTTGCTAGAAAATTTCATGTCGAGTCGAATTGTTGCATGAGTCATATGAAGTATCTACTCCCATTGGTGTCTCTATTGTTGCTAGAAAAGTGTATAGAAATTGTCCGGTTTGCATATTGAATAAGTTGTTGCCTTGTGATCTTGTTGAGTTGAACATGGTGGATTTTGATGTTATTCTTGGGATGGATTGGTTGCATGCATATTATACTTCTATTGATTGTAGGACTCGTAAAGTCAAGTTCCGATTTCCTAACGAACCCGTCCTTGAATGGGAGAGTCGGGATGTTGTGGTGAAAGGGAAATTTATTTCTTGCATTAAAGCCCATAGGTTGATTTCCAAAGGGTGCTTGTACCATATTGTGAGAGTCAATGATGTGGAGTCTAAAGTCCCTCCTATTGAGTCTATTCCGGTTGTTAATGAGTTTCTAGATGTCTTCCCAAAAGACCTTCCCGGTGTCCCTCCCGAAAGGGAGATAGGTTTTGGTATAGACCTCCTTCCCGATACTCAACCTATTTCTATTCCCCCTTACCATATGGCCCCAGCGGAGTTGAAAGAGTTGAAAGAGCAATTAAAAGATTTGTTAGAGAAGGGGTTTATTAGACCTAGTCATTCTCCATGGGGTGCTCCGATTTTGTTTGTGAAGAAGAAAGATGGGTCTCTTAGAATGTGTATTGATTATCGACAACTTAATAGGGTCACCGTCAAGAATAGGTATCCTCTTCCAAGGATTGACGATTTATTTGACCAATTGCATGGGGCTAGTCACTTCTCTAAGATTGATCTTCGGTCCGGGTATCATCAAGTGAAGGTGAGGGAGTGTGATATTCCCAAGACGGCCTTTCGTACTAGGTATGGGCACTTTGAGTTTGTGATGATGTCTTTCAGGTTGACTAATACTCCGGCTATCTTTATGGATTTGATGAATAGGGTCTTCAAACCCTACCTTGATTCTTTTGTGGTGGTGTTTATAGATGACATCTTGATCTATTCTCGGGGTGAGGAAGAGCACATAGGTCACTTGAGGGTTGTACTCCAAAGATTGAGGGAAGAAAAGTTGTACGCTAAATATGAAAAGTGTGAGTTTTGGTTGAAGGAAGTTTCTTTCTTAGGCCATGTGGTGTCGGGGGATGGTATTAAGGTGGATCCTAAGAAGACCGATGTTATTAGAAATTGGCCTAGACCTTTGACCCCGTCGGATATAAGGAGTTTCTTGGGTTTAGCGGGTTATTATAGGAGATTTGTGGAAGGGTTTTCTTCTCTTGTTTCTCCTATGACTAAGTTGACTCAAAAGAAGGCTAAATTTGTGTGATCGGATGAGTGTGAGGAAAGCTTCCAAACTTTGAAAGAAAGGCTTGTGTCCGCTCCTATTTTGTCACTTTCGGATGGGTTAGAAGGTTTTGTTGTTTATTGTGATGCTTCCCGTATTGGTTTGGGTTGTGTGTTGATGCAAAGTGGTAAGGTTATAGCCTATGCTTTTAGGCAACTTAAGGTTCATAAAAAGAATTACCTAACCCATGATCTTGAATTGGCCGCCATGGTTTTTGCTTTAAAGATATGGCGTCACTATTTGTATGGGGTGCATGTTGATATCTTCACCGACCATAAGAGTCTCCAATATGTGTTCACGCAAAAAGATCTTAACTTGAAACAAAGGAGGTGGTTAGAGTTCCTTAAGGATTATGATATGAGTGTTCACTATCATTCGGGCAAAGCTAATGTGGTGGCGGATGCATTGAGTAGAGTGTCCATGGGTAGCTTGGCTCATGTGAAGGGAGGTAGTAAAGAGTTGGCTAAGGAGGTCCATCGGTTGGCCAAATTGGGAGTTAGGTTAGAAGGGGTGGATAGTGGAGGAGTAGTTGTTGTTGATGGTTCAAGGTCTTCCTTGGTTGATGAAGTGATAGCCAAGCAAGATCTTGATCCTTCTTTGGTGGAATTAAAGGCTTCGGTGAGTAGTGGTAAGGTGGAGGTTTTCTCCCAAGGGGAGATGGTGCCCTTAGGTACCAAGGTAGATTATGTGTTCCTTGTGTGGATGGTGTGGGGGAAAGAATCCTTGACGAGGCTCATAATTCTTTTTATTCTATTCATCCGGGGTCAACAAAGATGTATAGAGACTTGAGGGATGTGTATTGGTGGGGCGGTATGAAGAAGGACATTGCAAAATTTGTTTCGGGTTGCCATAGTTGTCAACAAGTCAAGGCCGAACATCAAAGGCCGGTTGGCCTAACTCAAGACATTGAGATACCTACTTGGAAGTGGGAAGAAATCAACATGGATTTTGTAGTGGGCTTGCCCAAGACTAGAAGAGGTTTTGATTCGATTTGGGTGGTGGTTGATCGGATGACAAAGTCGGCTCATTTCCTACCGGTTAAAACTACTTACGGGGCTGAAGAGTATGCCAAGTTGTACATTCATGAATTGGTAAGGTTGCATGGGATTCCCTTGTCTATCATCTCGGATCGTGGTGCCCAATTCACTTCTCACTTTTGGAAATCTTTCCAAAGGGGTCTTGGTACAAAGGTAAAGCTTAGCACGGCCTTCCACCCTCAAACGGATGGCCAAGCCGAAAGAACAATTCAAACCTTGGAGGATATGCTTAGAGCTTGTGTCTTGGAGTTGAAGGGTAGTTAGGATGATCATCTTCCTTTGATTGAGTTTGCATATAACAATAGTTATCATTCTAGTATCGGTATGGCTCCTTTTGAGGCACTTTATGGTAGATGGTGTAGATCACCGGTTCGGTGGTTTGAAGTTGGAGAGGTGGCCTTGTTGGGTCCGGATCTGGTCATGGATGCTCTTGAGAAGGTAAGGATGATTAGGGAGAGGTTGAAAATAGCCCAAAGTCGTCAAAAGTCTTATGTCGATCTGAGGAGAAGTGATCTTGAATTCAAAGTGGGTGATTGGGTTTATTTGAAAGTTTCTCCAATGAAAGGTGTGGTTCGTTTTGGTAAGAAGGGGAAGTTAAGTCCTAGGTATGTCGGTCCTTATAAGGTAATAAGAAGGGTTGGTAAAGTAGCCTATGAGTTGGGGTTGCCCAAGGAGATGGAATTAGTTCATCCGGTATTCCATGTATCGATGTTGAGGAAATGTGTTGGTGATCCTAACGCTATTATACCTCTTGAGGTTGTGGGTGTTGTAGAAGATAATTTGATGTATGAAGAAGTCCCGGTTCAGATCTTAGATAGACAAGTTAAGAGGTTGAGGAACAAAGAAGTGGCCTCCGTTAAGGTGCTTTGGAGAAATCAACAAGTGGAGAGTGCTACTTGGGAGGCCGAAGCGGACATGCAAGGACGTTATCCTTATCTATTCAACTCCACTCAAGCCTAAGGTATTAAATCAAGTCCTTTGTATTACATTGAGTCTTACATTTCAGCCTCTAGATCATTCATGTGCATATATGTTTAAATTGATGAGTTATGGATGCTTTACACTAAGTTTTGAAATCTTGAAGTGATGTTTAAATAAAAATTTTGCATTCATGTTGGGGCTGATATGTTCTTACTAAGTCTTGCCTTGTACGTCTCTTCCACATTCGGGGACGAATGTTCCCAAGGGGGAGATATTGAAACGACCCAAAAAGTTCCTAAAAATGTGCTTCGAAAGTTATCGGAAACTTGTTTTAGCTATATCTAAAAATCCATTCGTTTTTTCGAAAATCCGACTTCATATTCATGTTTAGGGGGTCAAATTGAGTGGGAAATAGGTCTAACCCAAATTTTAGAGCAACCGTATCAAAATCCGAAATTTCCAAGTGAAGCCTTTTTCGAGGGTCTACTTTGGAGGGTCATATCTCCTAGCACACAAATAATTGGGTGGCCCATAACATATCCATGGAAATCCCTTTGAGTTAGCTACCCAACGCACTTTATTTCACCTCATTCGGAGTTCGGACGAAGAAGTTATGCCCATTTTCGTAAAATCTGTTCGTGCAGGAAATGCAATTTCCAGAGAGCGAATTTACTGTTCATAAGCCTCATTTTTTTTCTAAGTGTTGGACTCGTTTTTCCAAGGGCATATTTTATTTCCTATATAGCATTAATTCAATTCCTATCTCTAAAACATTTCCCAAAATACCTCTCCCATACTTAGACATATTTTCTCTCAAGAACCCTAATCCAAAACCTTCCTCAAGATTGAAGAGATTCTTGCTCCAAGTTCCAAGCTTCCATTGAAGACACTCTCAAGACCTTCATAAAAACTTAAGGTATGTGGTGTTGAACTCATGGGTCCTTCCACCCATAGTGCCTAGACTCTATTCTACTCACTAATTCATGGTTTAAGTTGAGATTCATAAATTAGTCTTGTTCCTTGTATAAATTTCCTGCACAGTAAATTCTAGCATGAAAAGTGGTTGTTTTGAGCATGTTGTGACTCTAGAACTTGAATCTAAACTTGGAATTGATGTGGAGATTTTTCATGTGGTCTTGTGGGTGTTAAAAGGCGTTGTTGCAGGTTGTTCACTGGTTTTGCTGCATCATTACTACCCAATTTTCCATGCTCTTTGACCCCATTACATGCCTTCAAGGTGTTTGACAAAATGTCCAATTATGGAGAACTGATGAATTGATGCTTTAAGGCTTGAGTTATGAGATGTATGGCATTCCAGAGATGTGTTGATGACAAACTAAGCTTATGTATATGTTCATTCCATACATGAGATTACATTAGAGCCTAATGTGAATTTTCTATATAAAGTGTTGCATGACCATGCCCGGTCCGAGGGAAAAGAACTGGATAACCATGTGAGGGGTTTATACCTCACCACCTAGGATGCTTGGGGTGTGACCAACATCAACCATGTGAGGGGTTTATACCTCACCACCTAGGATGCTTGGGGTGTGACCAACATCAATCATGTGAGGGGTTTATACCTCACCACCTAGGATGCTTGGGGTGTGACCAACATCAACCATGTGACGGGTTTATACCTTGCCACCAGGGTGTCCGGGTGTGAACGGCATCCCCCATCCTAAGTTGGGGTTATAGATTGGTTGGATTATGCACACACATATGATATCTACTATTAGAATAGATCTACTTAAACATGTTTTGACGTCACTTTGATCATGCATCCTCATATTGTTATTCATTATGCCTATGGAACTATTTCTTGCATTTCGATTGTGTCCTTGTCTATTGTTGTATTGCACCCCGCATACTTAGTACATTCCAAAGTACTAATGCATATTTTGCCTACATGATGTCACCATGTAGGGACCGGAGCTACTCTTGATCCTTCTCTCCATCCACGTGGCTAGTACGGTGCTTATTCGAGTTTGTTGGTGAGTCCTCAATGATTCGAGGGCTATGTTATGTTTCCTACTCCTATGTTTTGAGGCTTTAGCTGCAATTGTATTTTGACTATGAGGGGAGCTGGTAGTATGTCATGGCCCCCGTCCTATCTATGTATGTAGAGGTGTGCGTTGGACAAGTATTTTGTAAATGAGCTTGACTCTTATTCTATGATGTTATTTTGAAATGGTTTGCCCTTAGTCCCTAATTCCTATTATTTAGTGTTGAATGTACTTCCGCGACCGATAAAGTGTGATGACAAGTTTGAGAGGCTTGTTTGGGGTTCCTTTGGGTTCCTCATTCGCCATGTCACGTCTAAGCCCTAGGCTTGGGTCGTGACAGTGCCTCTGTATATGGATGTGATGATTCACCCTACTCTGGCCCTCTATCAGCGTGTAGAATGTCGATTGGTGTGTGAGGAACAACTGCCAATAATCCCATAGCTTCGGCTTTTGCACCAAAAAGATGATTCCATCTATCTACTAGCCTATTTGGGGGGGGAGGGGGGGTTGTTTGCTGGCAGACACAATTTCCCTATCGGAAAAGAAAATGGAAGTCTGGCTCTCTCATAGAGTGCCATGTCCCGCATTTTTGTTGCTAGGATACGACCCAGATTTACTGGGTAACCAACCATGAGGCAAGGTACCAATGATGCAAGCATACATGGTATCATCATTACCTATGGGTCGCAATTGTGCACGGACAACATCCCACCAGACCTTGGCTGGAAAAGATAGGGAAGCTTTAGTAATGTGCACCTGTGATCCTGTAATCCAAGCTGCATTTTTTCCCTCTGAAGCAATTTTACTGGCAATCCAGCGCATGACCCGCTCTCTAGAACTCTGATCCTCCATCTCAGTTTCACTCATCCCAGCATGATGTTTTCCCTTAAAAAGGCCCACTGATGCTGGTGTTGTGTATTGTGAACCATGCAACATCCTGTTCATAGTAGAATCGGAGATATCCACGGATGTGCCCAAAACCATAATTGAGTTAAGTGGTCCAGGTACATACAATTTCTTTCTACCCCCATTTAGTAGTCTCAGTTTCTGTGCCAAATTTCATCAATGCGACTGCCTATGAAGCATAAAATTACCTGGTCAGGTGGCTGGAAAATTCTCCAGGTGAGTTGGTCATCCATTTAAACTGATACAGCTGAAATATCCTATAGATATCTGGGAATGCTTGGATATCCACCATCACTACTCTAGTCTCAAGCATTATTGGTCTATCCTTAAAGTTGCCCGACTTGTTCACAATTCCATTCTTGAAGAAATCTTTAAACCTGTTCACAGTCCACATAGAGCGAAAATAGTCAATCAGCTATTGTCTCACCGATGGATCAAATTCATGGAGGTGAACATATTGGACCATTGTATCATCGGTGGTAACATTCTCATCCTCTACTTCAGTACCTGCCTCTTCATGTGCTACAGTTTCAGCTTCTGTTCCTATCGCACGTGGAGGTGTAGTTGCATTTTCTTGAGAGCTACTACTGGCCTCTTTACCACTAACGGAGCCATTATCAGGCTTTTCTACCAGATTTTGTACCGCTTCCAGAACTACTACCTTCCTCTTCAGACTGGGAAGGAGTATCCTGCAGAATGGCTCTTGATGTTCGAGATCTAGTAATTCGGGGAGAGTGTTCTTTAATAGAGGTATTTATCTGAACCTCAGAATTACTAGATTCTACAGCTTTATCACTATGCGATAGAGACGGAGGTGGTGACGAATGTGGTGCTGTAGATTTTCTTCATGGGCCCATGATACTTGAGAAAAAGCAAAAATGGCTTAATAATCGAACAAGTAAATTGATACACTAACGGGTACTCAAACTTCCCCTATGTAATTACAACGTGACACCTTGCCTTAAGAAAGCAGTCTCTTAATCTATCATTACGAAGGGCCACGAAATTGAAATGAAAAACAAAAATAAAGGTACAGAAAAATAAAAATTATATTTTTTTATATACGGGAGCCAAGACGGGCCGTGGTGGGTCCCACGAACTGTGAAGACCCTCGTGAACAAGAGACAATGTCTTGAGTCTATGGGACAGTGTACTAGAATGATTCACAGTCCGTGGAGTGAACCACGATCCGTGATGACCATCATGAGCCTAAGCAGTTACACTTTACAATTTTTCGGTGACCTTTTTTCCCAAATTCAACATATGCCCAATTTCCACCATTTGCATTACACAACAACATTGTTACGAAACCTTTTAGCACATGAGTCAAACTAACCTACCAACATTAATCAATCACCATTCAAACAAGAACGATATATACCTAATATGAACATACCCACATGCAAATGATTTCACACCCTCACTTTCCACAATTTGATTTGCAAAATACACATGGTCATACTTGCTTTTATACAATATGGACTGAATTTCACACTAATGTCATCATTCAACATTAATTACTCACAACTTCATCATACCCATACACAATAACCACCAAATTCACCCAATTTAAACCAACCCACAACAATTAAACATCAACAATGATAGTTCATCACATAATAATCCTAAAATTCGATCAAATATGAGTAGGTTTAACTTGTTTATAGATAATATTACACTTATAACAAGTTAATGGAGAAACTTACTTCGAATGTGATCAAAATATTCTCCCCAAATAGAGATGATGAACTTAACTTCAATTCTTTGACAAAATAGAATTAGGGTTTCAATTCTTTGTTGAATTTAGAACTTATGGATGATGAAAAACTGTCTACTTTACTTATAAACCATTATGAATGAGTAAAAAGAAGGAGAAGAAATGACCATTGGAGCTTTAGGTGTTATTTAAATCGATCAATTCACTTTAAAGTTGCCGGTCCGGTCGGGTACCACTGGACACTGTTGGGCGAATGACGACGAACCTTGAAGAAGCTCGTGAAGAGCACCACGGTCCGTGGAGGCATCCGTGAACATGACTTGGGGTGGAAAAACTTACTTAAGGTTCACGAGAGGCTAGACGGTCTGTACAAAGTCTGACAAACTGTGAACCCTTCTGTGAACCACTTTATGGAAATTTCCAGTAGCCTCATTAGAAAGTTGTTGAATATGATTGGTCGTGAAGGGCACCACGGCCTGTATGACTTCCTGTGAAGGACCTCTTGCACCCAGCTCCTCACTTCTGTGTTTATTCTACTCTTGTACATATACCAACACAAACTGATTCTATAAAAACAATGAAAATGCTAAATTGTAAACTACCTAGTACATCAAGAGTCTTGGGTTGCCTCCCAAGAAGTGCATAATTTAACGTCACGGAGCGATGCAAGTTACTTTATTACTCAGACTTCATCAAGCTTGCATTCTTCTACTATTTTTACTTTCTCTAGAACACCCTAGTATGACTTGATTCGCTGACCATTGTCCTTAAACCTCACACTCTTATCCTTCTCAAGCTCAATAGTACCCGAGTGAAATACTTGAGTTACCTTGAACGACCCAGACCATTTGGATCTCACTTTTCTAGGAAACAAACGAAGTCTGGAGTTGAAAAGCAGCATCAAGTCACCCGGGTTGAAGGTTCTTTTCTCAATATTCTTATCATGATACAGCTTAATCCTCTCCTTTTACAGTGCAGCCCTCTCATATGCTCTCAAGTGGAACTCATCCATCTCATTTCACAGTTTAACTCCAACTACGGTTCAACTTCATTAAGGCCCATAGTGTCTTATGCTCAAGCTCAACCGGCAAATGACATGTCTTTCCAAACACCAAATGATATGGAGACATACCAATAGGTGTCTTGAAAGCTATCTGATATGCCCATAAAGCATCATCCAACTTTCTGGCCCAATCTGTCATGTTGGCATTCACCGTTTTTGCCAGAATAGCTTTGATCTCCCTATTTGATACCTCCATTTGCCCACTTGTTTGCGGATAATATGGTGTTGCCACCTTGTGTTGTTTAACCCCATACTTAGCTAGAAGTGCACTAAACACTTTATTGTTGGGAACCTCCATCACTGATAATCACTCTAGGTGTACCAAACTGAGAGAACATGTTCTTCTTCAGGATCCCAGCGACGCTTTTACCATCATTTTCAGGCAGAGCAACTGCCTCAACCCATTTGGACACATAGTCCACTGCCCTCTAGAATAGGTATCATTGGTAGCTCATGGCGACGAGAGATAGCGCCTTGCCACTGGCATACATCACAACTCTTCACTATATCAATTGCATCTTGATGAATTATAGGCCAGTAATACCCACTCTGAAGTACCTTGTGGGCTGTCCGAACACCTCCATGATGACAACCTATTGGAGAAGAGTGATAGGCCTCTAAGATCTACAGCATCTCAGCTTCTGGGATACATCGCCTAATGATCGTATCAGCACACACCATGTACAAATAAGGGTCATCCCAAAAATACTTACTGACATCATGGAGAAACCTCTTTCTCTGCTGAAATGTTAGCCTTTCAGGCACCAAATCACTAACAAGAAAGTTAGCAAAGCCATCAAACCAAGGAATAAGATCAAGAGTTGTAGCTAATACCTGCTCATCTGGGAATCAGTCATTGATATCTAACACAAGTTCCTCTTTCTTTTCAGTATCCAACCTGATCAGCCACCTTGTTTTCACAACCTCTCCTATCATTGACCTCAAAGTCAAACTCCTGAGCACTCATCTAATTAATCTTGGCTTTGCATCTTTCTTTTCCATGAGATATCTCAGAGATGCATAATCTATGTGGACTATCACCCTAGTACCCAGCAAGTATGCTCATAATTTCTCAAAGTCATAACAAAGCCAATAGTTCATGTTCAGTGAATGTGTAGTTGCGATGTGATCCATTTAGTGACTTGCTAGCATAGTAGATCGGGTGGAACATCTTGTTGCACTTCTGGCCCAACACAACTCTTAAGTTAGTACCACTAGCATCGCACATTACCTTAAATGGTTCATCCCAATATCGGCCAATGATCACTGGGAAAAAAATCATTTTCTCTTTCAGGCATTCAAAAGCTTTTAGGCATGCCTCATCAAAGGAAAATTTCACCTCTATCTCCAACAGCCTGCACAAGAGATGTGCAATTTTCGAGAAGTTCTTGAAGAATCGCCTATAAAATTTGGCATGTCCTAAAAATCTTCGAATACCTTTCACACAAATAGGTGGAGACAACTTTTCAATCACCTCAATCTTATCTTTTTTTACCTTTAATCCCTTTTGCGACACCTTGTGACCAAGGACTATACCTTACTTGACCATGAAATGGCACTTCTCCCAGTTCAGCACTAGATTGGCCTCCTCGCATCTCTATAAAGCCCTGCTAAGATTGAACAAACAGTCATCAAAAGTGTCACCTACCCCAGAAAAGACATCCATGAATACCTCGAGAGTGTCCTCTACCATGTCCGAGAAGATGGACATCATACACCTTTGGAAAGTTGTTGGTGCATTACATAGTCCAAATAGCATGTGTTTGAATGCAAAGGTGCCATAAGGATATGTAAAAGTAGTCTTTTCCTGATCTTCAGGAGCAATTGATATCTAGTTGTACCCAAATCTTAAGTATGAGTTTTGGGTCAGCTTCAAATAGCCATAACTCTTAGTACATGATGAGTTTGGTGTGCCATAAGATATAAAATGAAAGGTCTTGGAATTATCCTTCCAATACCACCGAGTTTGCTACTTTTCGAGCTCGTATGAGGGAGATATACCCGTTCGAAGTTAGGGCTATCTAGAAAAGGAAAGCTAACCGGATTTTAAAGAGGTATTTTGGTATTTTCCATACCCAATTAATTTAATTCATTATTAGTAATTAAATTGGGATCTGCACTAGATTGGTTCAGTTTACACAATTTCAAAATCACGCTAGGGTTTTTAGAGGGAGAACTCAAGAGGAGAAAGGACAAGAAAATGACAAGATTCGTCGAGTTCTTGAGGAATTGATTGCGGATTTCACCAAGGATTCGATCCTACGAGGTATGTGAGTTCACATAGCATTGGGTTCGTTAACCCACATGCCAAACATGTTTATTTCATTGTGAATTCGTCCTAAAAAGTTGAATGTTTGAATGTTCTTGATGCATGTTCTTGAATTCCTTTCGTTCTTGAATTTGGGATGAGATTGAGGAGTTTCTTAAGATTTTAGTGTCGATTGTTAGAGTTGTTTGAGTTAGATTCTCATATTTATGATTCAGGTATGTGAATCTAAAAATAAATTGAGAAATGGGATCAAAATTAATCTAATTAAGATTAGAAAACAAGTTGGAAAATTCGTCATATTTGATTGGGGGGAAGCTAGCACGGTGCGCCCCTGTTGCACCAAGGAGGCTGGGGCGGCGCGCTAGCAGTGCACCAGAAATGGCTTTGTAAACTTTGAGGATGGTGTGGCGCTCCAGCAATGTGCCAGGGTCATTCGGCCCAATTCGTTTTCGTCGTTTAGCCTGTTTGAGTCTTTCTAAAATGTACTAACACTTCCTATTGATTCTAACTACTCTAAATGACTTCTAAACATCTAGAAATCATCCATAAACATGAATTATAACCTTGAATCCATAAATTCAAATTCAAGAAAAGTTAAGAGCCAAGTCTAGAGAGTTTTTAGAGTCCTTTCAAGAAGTCTTTTGCAAATGTTTTAAACTTGTTTTAAGAGTTGAGTTTTGAGTTAAATAAGAGTAACAAATGAATTTCATTTCTTCAAAAAGAGTATATGGGAACTAAGTATTCCCAAAAATTAAATGTTTTCACATTTCAATGAGAGAGGAAACACTGATTTCCAAGAGAGTTTTTGAGCTAGTTTTTGAGTAATTATCTCAAACCACAAAAAGAGTATTTTGTTTATTTAACATATGAGCTGAGTATATTTTGGGAGTAGTATTGAGCACCGATATGGGGACAAGTTCATAATAACTCATGTCTCCATAAACTATGTTGCCAACGTGGGTAGAAAGGGTCATACTTTTTAGATGATTCCTTAATGTTTTCTAGCATAGCCTAGTGGATCCACTTTTTTGAGGCGTTCTACATCCCGGTAAGTTATAGGATAGTTCTGGTAGTGTGGGTGAGACGATGTAGTATCACATAGCTCATAGTGATGGTTGTCGGTTAAAGAATCTCCCAAACATAGTTTATTTTTGGTATTCTTATATACAACTGAGATAGTATGGTATTTTCAAATACTTCGAGATATTATCTACTATTTTAAATGCTTTATATACGTGCACCTTTACTGTTGTTTATTTCTGAATTGAGTTGAGTTATCCATGAGTTGAGAAAAGATGAGGTGAGTATTTCTTTTAGATTCCAGTCAAGCTTACGTTTTGTTTAGAATTCCACTCGCATGCTCATACATTTAATGTACTAATGCCATTTGGCCTACATCATTTCATGATGCAGATACAGCTAACTAGTATCAGCATCCAGTGCTTCATTTATCGAGTTGAGCACTCAGAGTCAATTGGTGAGCCTCCTTGCTCTCCGGAGGATCCCTTTTTACATTGTTTTAGTATTTCAGTTGTTAGGATGATCGGGGGTCTTGTCTCGACATCCCTTATAGTTTTAGAGGCTTCATAGACAGATAGTTATAGTTCATTAGTCTTTCCACTTTCAGTTGTTTATGATAAGACTTGAGTTGCCACTTTGGCTAGTCGAATGTTTCTTTTAAGACATTCTAAGTTATTGCATGAGTTTATCTTTAGGGACTATTTCTTGTTATTTAAGTCTTCCACTAAGAGTTAAGCCAGGTCAAGGATTTGCTTGGAGCCAGCAATGGTTTTCGAGTGCCACTCCCGTCCAGGGTGTAGGCTCGGGGCGTGACATTTTTATTCTCTTTCTAATTAAAATTGCAATAGTCTTTTGGATAAAAAAGGAAAGAAATAAGTTTTTTGAATTATAATTTTTGGTCATTTAGACGACGATTTATCACATTATTAAAAAATGAGCAAGTCTAATTAAATTTCTTATTTATAACGGTTAGTATTAAATTTTATTTTATAAATAATCACATTTTATCGAATCTAAAGAAAAAGTGATTTCAATAATATATTTTATTAACACTAAGATGATAAAAGATTGATTTTTAGTTAAGTATTTTATTATGTTATATTGTCTTTGTTAAATGATTCTTATAACATACTAGTTGTCTAGATTTGTATGTTAGATTTTAATTACAATATTGACGAAAAATTACGAGAATCTAACTATTAATCTAATGACCTTTGCTTCATTGAATTTTATTTTTGACTTTATCATGTCAATTGATGATATATGTATTGTCATATTCATATATTATTTTCATACATTGTGAGTATATATATCTTTCACCTAGAGGCTCATTTTGTTAATATGGACATTCAGATATAATATAGTGTAAATTATTTTATATCATCAAAGCATCAAATTTTTATTATTCCTTTTATTTTGAAAAAGAGTTTAACTTATCTTTATATTATAAATCACAAAAGATATCTATAAGCATACAACAATTAAAATAAAATTTGTAATCCTAAAAATTAGGTAGTTTTCTTGTCAGGAAAAGTAATTATGATATGATAGTTTAAAAATTAATGTTTATTTAAAACACAATCAAGTATGACAAGAAATTTTGATTAAAAACTTTCCATTTTGCAGAATGAGTCTGAATTAACTCCCCATCAATTCACCAGGAGGAAGAGGGGATTGATTAATGCGGAAGTCATAGCCCTATCTACTAATAGCTTTGCAATTGTACATCTAGAAGGTGAAACTAATATTTGTATTGTAAAATTAAACTAGGTTAGTACATTTATTTTTCTATATTGCTTATGTGTAAATTTAATAAGTCAAGGTTTGATCATAATTATGAGATGATTAACTTTTCCATCAAAAATATCATGATATCTTAGACGACTGGACATGTTAAAAGAGAAGGTGTCCTAATGGTCAATGTGACAACGTAACTAAAATTATTATCTTATTTCTTGCATATAACTTAAATTTTTAGTTTTTTTTTACTATATCTTGATTCTATAAATTAGTGATGAGAAACTAACAAAATGATAAGTCAAGAAAAATAGGAGATAACGAATCAATCACTAATCTAGTTGTGACAATGAGTTTAAGTTTTATTCATCATTTGGATAATATCTTATTTACACTATCATGTAATTTAAAGTATACTTACATGTAGGAGTCTATAAAATATGAGTTTTTTAATCTTAAAAATAGGACAGGTAATATGTTATAAAATGCAAAAGTTAAATGATAGTTTGATAGTAATTTTTCTATGATTTGTCTACATTTTGGTTCACAAGATGTTTCTCTAGATAGTTCCGTTATAGTGTCTACATTATATCATGAGGCATCTTATCTATTATAACTATTTTAGTTGCTTTATTTGTATTAGCATACTTATCTTATTGGATTTGCCTAGCAGAGTAGTTAATACTTTTTTAGTGCAACGTAGTAGTGTACAACATTTAAATCCTTTAACAATTAGTGTAACCTAATGAAAAACCTTATTGTGTTGTAGGTTTACTATCATATGAAAAAATGTTCCATATGTTGATTTATTATGGATGTGTGTAGATATATCCTAGATGGTTACGAGAAAATGAAAATAGAAGTTAATTCAGAAATCAATATGGTGAAAGAGATTAAGGTAAGATGTTTTATTATTTGAAATATATAATTTTTTTATTAATACAATCATTCTTATAACGTTATCTTGTATCAAATCAAGATTGAGTCTCCAAAACGTCCTTTCAAGAAAAGAAAAAAATATATTCAAACTCAGAGTATACATCAACGAAACAGAAAGAAAACAATGGTGAACTACATGTAGGAAATGAAGTGGCGCTCATGTGTGAAATGATCGAACTCAAAGAAATATGCGAGTTTGTGATAAGTTATTAAAATTCTAGTAGTACATAAAATAATCTCATGAAGTTGGACAATCACAATTACCATAATTATGTTAAATCCAAGAAGGTTCGCTCAATGGATAACCTTAAAAATCTTCTGAACCATAAAGCATTTGATAAGCAATCTTCCTCCAACCTCTCTAACGATGATGTACTTATACGCTCATTAGTTCAGAAAGATGAAACTGAAAGAATTATAAATTTAGATTCCCATGAAGTAGTAGTTGTTCTCAACCAGGAAGTGGACAAGATAAAAGAGGGTGAAAATAAAGTGTTTGCTCACCTGAACAATAGTAATGAGTTGGACTCTAAATTTTCACAAAGTATAGGTAAGTGAACGTATCACTAGCTTAATTCCTTTTTGTAAGTTTATTATTTTATTTTATTATTAGTATCATTATATATGAACAATTAATTTAATAGTCCACAAAATTCATACATTTCAGTATACGAAAGTTGTGTTTGTGTTATGTATTGTAAATCTTTTTTCCACATTATGTACTAATAAAAATGGATTTGAATTGTATATACAATGAAAATAATTTTTTACACTAGGTAAATTTAAACCTATTATACAGGTGATATTTATATGAAGAATAATATACCTCTAACTATTTCATGACAAACGTGATTGTGTAAATATTTTTATATCACTAGAATTTAAGTTAAATAAAACAATTAGCTATATTGTATGAGCATTATCTTTTGTTATTTTTATCAACGACTCATCATTTATGTAGTAAAAGAATGTTCAAGACCTTCAAAATTTGACAAGCTTTCTTCATCCAATGTCTCGATAGATGTCCTTCACTTGATGTCACCATTATTTCAAGAAGTAGAGAATACAAGCTTTGAAAACTTGGAGCTCCAAAATATTGTTCCAATAGATAAAGTACACAGAGAAATCAATGATCATGTGGTCGTAACCTTGACCAAGAATGAAGGATTGACTATTAGTTTTTCATACAATGAAGGTATTTAATTTAACCAAGCAAGCATGCTCTTAACAAACACATTTAATAAGCTACATGTATTATATAGTTAGTGATTGCATCTATAGTTTTAAATTATTAACTTTTGATCCAAAAGAAAAGATTTTAGTTTCATGGTATGATTATTTTATTTCCTTTGTTCCATTTTACTCGATACACTTTTTTTTAGTTTATTCTAAAAAAATGATGCATCTCAATATTGGAAAATAATTTAATTTTAAAAGTTTAGTTTATGGTTGATGAAATAATTTATAACCACGTAATAATTTATAGGAAAGTTTGGATCAAAATTCTTGAAAGTATTTATTTGTTTCTTAAATTTCATGTCTAGTAAAATAATATCATAAAAATTAAGATAAATAAAGTATTTTAAAAAATATTTGTACAATGACTTCATTTATTTTTGCAGAAAATATAGAGCAAGTCCCTATTTCACAATCATTAGAAATTGAGAATAATGAGAATGCTCATGTGGAGAAGGGACTTCCTTATGAAGACAATTATGGTGAAAAGAAATGATTGTAAACTTGACCAATTAATAATGTTAAGTTTCTGATTGCCGCTGATTTCACACTAGATACATGTATTTTAATCAACTTCTAACAAATGCATGAGATAATCACAAGATTTATGCAATTAGGATGTCTCTGGTTTGGAATGAAACAATTAATTAATTTCATGTTAGGTTTGGTCAAACTTTGTGGAAAATACTTTTTAAAAGGAAAATAAGTATGTTAAAACTAAGAAAATTTACTTCTCTAAAGGAATTAGGTGAAACAAGTTACATAAATAGTATTCTACACTAATTGTCTAATACCCATCATCCAATCACATTAGTGATACTAGTATACATACCTGTGCGTTGCGCGGTACGTATTATAAAATATGTAATTGTTCGAATTTTAAATATTTGTTATTCCTCTCAGATTATATTAGATGGCATGAACAATCTATATAAAATATTTTACGACTTAAAATTAAATTGACATTTCTTTAATCCTTCAAATTCATTGTTATAATTGATTGTTATTTATTGTCATATATATATTTATGGACCTTTTAGCTATCTCATCAATCTGTAATACAATTACAAATCCGAACATAAAAATTCGTGATAAAACATAAATAATTTTAATAATGGTAACGATGAAATTTTTTTGTAAATTTGAGAGTTATTTGAGAAAATTAGTCACAAATATCCTTCTATCTTTTAAAGCCATTTATTCATAATGTCAAATTAAGTTTAATTTATTTTTCACCATCGCATATAAAAGAACGTAATAGGCATGTGAAAAGCATCAATAAATTCAATAATAGAAATGCTTTGGTTTAATGATAATAATTAAATAAAATAAAATATTCTATTAATTCACTAAAATTGGCAAAAAAAATAAAAATATATTTCAATTCTAATATTACTTCAATCTAGAAAACTCAATCGTTGCACATATATTAATTATAAATTGTAGAAATCATCTATTCGTAAGATATTACAATTATAAATATATTATTTCTTTTTTGAGTTCTATAAGTGAAATAGTCTCACAAATTAATAATTAGCCTTTTTCAAATCAATTCAACATTTTCATTGCATATATATTAATTATAAATTGTAGAAATCATCTATTCGTAAGATATTACAATTATAACTATATTATTTCTTTTTTGAGTTCTATAAGTGAAATAGTCTCACAAATTAATAATTAGCCTTTTTCAAATCAATTCAGCATTTTCATTTATTTTTTAAAAAAATATTCTCTTTATTGCCATCTTTATCAATAATAATTTGAATTTTTTGTACTTTATTATTTTTTTAATTAGTTAAAATATTAAAAACTTCATGTTATCTCTATTCTTTTCTTACACGTTATTTTTTTAAATGTAAAATATAAAACAAATAAGAATGCCTCAAACTATGTGTGTATGTTAACATCCTGAGAATTGAATCACTAAATTTATTTTAAGAGAGACGAAGTTCATCAATAACGATACAAGTAGCTAAACGATGGACAGTGAGTGTTTACCACTTCGTGCAATGTCTCTGTGACAATTCCTCCATGTTACTTTTGTGGGCATTTTAATGATTTTGAAATCTCTATGTGGGAAAAATTAGAAAGTAGGAATAACGTACATATGATGTGAGGATTGCGGGGATTGGAACGTGGGGTAGTTAATATTCAGGTTAGACAATTTTCATTTTCATTTTTATTTTTATGAAAGAATAGAAATCAATACAGTTATAATAATAATGATAGTATTTATATTCCATGTCTAGTAAAAAAAATGTTTTACTTCAGATTCTAACCCTCAATTATTTAGGATAAAACTTGAAAATATATTTACTTTTGAATTAATAAAGATAAAGTTTAGAAGTAATAACTACTATGAATTCAAATTTTAATTTATTTTTAAATTAAAAAATGTACTTAAAGAGTTTGTAATTTACTATTACGGAATACTTAGGAAAAGTAATATTTATACTTGTAACTTCACTTTCCTTATTTTAGTTTAATTTTGGTCAGTAATTTTGTATTTCTATTGTTATAATTATATATTACACGCCTTTTCTTTTAGTAAGTCTCCAAAAAATGAAATATTTATATATTTAGTAAAAAAATAAATATTAAAATACCAATTTCACTTCCAATAAAATAATTTATATTTTAAAGTCACACAAACACATATGACTTCTTTTTATATCACAAATTTTAAAGTATACACATATGTTTTAAAATGTGTACCCTTTTAAATTTACATTGTATAATTTAGGACAGAGTATAATAAAATATTTGTAGATAACATTTAGGAAATCTTTACATAATAATAAACAAAATAGTTAATCATTTCAGTAATTAGTAACACTTAAATCAACTTTAATTTCCTTTTTTTTTTTAACAGATAGCTATGTTTGACCGACTTCTTACATAGCTTTCAAATATATAAAATTTATTTGACTATCAAAATTAATGTCAGAAGTTGCGGTCAAAATTAGATTATTCGACTATTGAAATTCAAACTGTTCCACGTAAATTAAGATAAAAAGAGTAATTATTTGTGGGAAAAAAAACCATACCTTAAGTGCAAATAGTTGTACTTAAAAGTCATTTGAATGGAGGAAATGATTTCAGCAACTTATATTCTGATACGTTTTTGCCATTTCTCTATTTCACAGTTTGGTATAACTAAGTAACTTGACAAAAACTTCAAGAAATAATAGATTATTATTAAAATTGTATTTTTAAACAAAAGAAAATATCATAATTACCATGTATATCATATTCACCAATCACTAAATGAGGAGAATAAAAATAAAAATGTACCTTCACATGAAAGCCACAAATAGGCATTAAATAGTCATTGTAATATGATTTTTAAAAAAGGAAGAAGTTGTAATTTCACCGGATTATCTTTTCCATCTAAAACGATCCTAAAAGCAGTTGGCGTAAATCTATCTATAATAAGCTTGTCATCCATCTGCATATGCTGAGTTCAAATCTATTAAAACAGCTCATTTCGTTGCTAAAAGTTCAAAGCGTTTTTTTTCCCTTTAATGTTCATAGTACACACAAAGTGAGTTTGTCAATTTAAAGAGTTTTGATAGTTATTTTTTTTAAAACAAAACGTGGGAAGTTATTTTGTAAAACAAACTGGTAAGGTTATATTTTTTTAATTGACTATAAAAGAAAACAAAAAACTTAACTACCTTATATATTGATTTTAAAATTGAAATTAACTGTTTGAAAATTTTACATAATTATCCAGATTTTTAAAACTGCAAAACTTTAATTGACTATTAAATTTGTTCTGTTTGAAATTAACTGATTTTTTAAAAATAATTTAATATATGTCAATAATAAAGATAAGTATTCTGATTCTGATTAGGACAAAAATAAGAGTCCAAAAAACATACAAACATTAGTCACATGTATAGTCAGTTAATTATTTTTAAAATAAAAGGATTAGAAAACAATTATTTCTAAATTCTAGAAAAGAATGCGTATAAAGTTTTTTAGAATTTTTAGGACTTTATATAATTTTTGAATAACTAATACATCCGTAACTTATTTATTCAATTGGCTGCTTAAAATTTAAAATTCAAAATTCAAAATAAAATGGTTAATAGTTATCTAATCCTAATTTTTAGCAACATGGTAAAGAAATTTTAAAACTTCCTATTTAATTGGATAAATGTTTTTTTTTCTAAATAAAGATTAATTCGTATTTGAAAATTGAGATTTTTTGTAAGCGTACGATTTTGTAATTTTTTTTTAGTGTTTACAATTTTTATTTTTAGTGTTTGCAATTTTTATATTCGTACCTATATATGCGTAACATATTTTTAGTGTTTGCATTTTTTTATTTTGTTTTTTGTTTTTTGGCATAAAAATTAGATATAGATATATAAACTACCTCTTAGATTATATTAATTACTAATATATTTATTTGGTACAAAATCCATATAATTTTTATTAGTTTTTCTCATAGAGAATTTTATATATAAATCAATTATTCTTCTTATCACGTTTAAAATATTAAACATTTTATAAATAAATGCAGTAATCTATTTATCTAAAATAGGGAATTATTATTATTATTATTATTATTATTATTATTATTATTATTATTATTATTATTATTATTATTATTATTATTTCTAATAATGAATTTAGAAGTTGTGGAAAGATACATTTATCATGAAAGTAATTTTTTTTTTATCTTTTTTTTAAAAAAAAAATCGAACTCCCGTATTTTTTAAGCTTTTTAAATTTTAATAATAAATACAGTTATTCTGTATTTTCTAGAATTGATTTAAAATAATTTTAATTATTTAAAAAAATCAGTTTTTAGCATTATATTAAATATTATCATGAAAGTAAAGTTTCAACCGTTTACAAAGAAGTATTTTTTTTTACTAATTTATAAATTGGATTTTAAAAATTATTAAATTTTTTTAAAAAAATGTTGAAAGTTGTCATTATGTGTGTAAGTTGATGACATGTGTCTATTTTTATTTGAAACTTTGAATTTATAATATTAAATTAGTTATATAATATTTAATTATTTATTATTTAAAATTCTAAAAAACTGTGGCGCTGACATGTGGCATTTTTTTCTTCCCCTATTATATATAGATAGATTCTATACTAATTGTCTAATATTCATTCTCCAACACATCTCACAATCAATCTCATAGCCCTCAATCTACTACCCCACACTCCTAGCATCATAACCATCCCCCGTCTAGTTTATCCAATAAGTTAAAATCCATTTATTTTTAGGAATAAATGGTGGCCAATGATGTTAAGTCAATGGCCAAATACAATTTTACACCAAATAAATGTATTTTTCACCATAAAATCTCTTAATGAATTCACTAGATAAATCACAAGAATTATATTCACCACAAAATGCTGAATGATTGCACTGAATAGATCACAAGAATTATACAATCAATGTGTAAGTATTTAGTTTGAGTTCTTTCGCATAATCAATACTATTAGCTACATTGATTTGCTTTTTAATATAAATTTTCACATAATTTGAAGGCAAAAATGACAAGGAAGGAGTATGCATTACTACAAACGTTGCCCTACTTGAAGTCGCTCCTCCAATGAAAATAGAAAGTGCAAAAGAGGAAGACAAGACGACACTTGAGGAATCACATGGAAAAGAGGATCATCCAATCTCTCATGATAACATTTTTACAAATATGGATAATTTTGATCTTTTCTCACCTAAAGAAGGTGGCTTCCCAATGTATAAGTCTTTTAGAAAATGAAAAATTCAATGAGTCACAAGAACTTGAAATATCATATTTTATTTTCACATGACTAAAGTCATTTATCATATTACATTGATGAATATTATTTTTTCTAAATGTGCAGGATTAGACGATCCCTTTCTACTATATGAGATAGAAAATGATGACTTTGAAGATTCTTATAGTCCCAATATCAAGGACATGTGATCATCTTACGAAAAGTGTTGACATCATTGTGCTAATGAGACAATATTATATCTTTGTTCTAGTAGTTGTTTGTGTTGAGATATACTATTAATCATGTTGTTGAGTTATAATATTTTATTCCAATTAATCTAAGTGAAGACTATTATTTATTTATTATAATAAAGTCTTTATTTGAATAAATTCTTGTGTTAATATGTGTGTTCATTACTTATATAGTAGACAATTTTTGTGTATAGAGTTATCTAACTCATGCACGAAAGATTTAAATAGTCGGTTCTCATATGTTATAAATTAATGTTCACAATTAAATATGAAGTAGGAAAAATATCTTGATGATTGTAAAACAAGATTAAATATAATTTGATCTAAATTATAGGAGTGGTCATATTCCAACTTCTTGTGCTGGAACATTCCATATATATTAAACGAATCAAGAAGAGATGTTTGTTTATGTTATGAATATTAACAAACAACTTCTCTACTCCATTACAAGTATATATACTCTTAATCTTGATATAATTATTATGATCTTTGTAGTTTGATATATTATTTTAATCTATTAAAATGTGACCCTCAATTATGAGTTAATATATTTCTAATCGATTGGATGATGATAAATCAAATTAGTGATAGAACCATGTCTCGGACATGAGATAGAAGACACCCCTCGATGATTACTTATAAGTTTTCACTTGAAACCCTACATATGAATTTTATATTCATCATGTGAAATAAGTGACGTATAATAATAAATGATTAAGTTAGTTAATAAATTAACTTTCAGAAAATTGATTTAATTAATTAGTGTTGGTAATTCTAACATGGAGAGTTAGTGTAATGACCCTCTAGGTAATTTTCCCTCTATTGTTTCATTTTTTCCTTTTAGATATTTCCTATAATGACCCCAAATCATTTATGACTTGTTAGGAGTGACAATTTGGTCATCTTGTAACACCTCGGCTTTCAAAAGGGAAAAGGTTGTAGGGATTTTTCCTATTAGTTCAGGTCTACGAGACCAGTCTACGGTTCATAGAACTTTCTATAGGTCGTAGACTATTTTTCGTAGAAAGGGAGAAATTTTATTTTGAAAAAAAAACAAGTCTCTGAACTATTATACTAGTGAACAAGACGGTCTGTCAAATAATCTACGAGTCGTAGATGAGTCTAGTAGGTAGATCCCAGGTTTAGTGAAATTTTGATGTCAATATTGTTTTATACGATTGGGGTCTACGAAACATAGGAGGTCCTATGGATCGTAGACAGATTTCTTCAAAAGTTAGCCAAAATATTAGGCTTTTGAACTTTTATATGGTTGACCAGGATGGTTTGTAAAAAGTCCTACGAACTATAGGTCTAAATCATAGAGGAGCTTAGTAGTTAGTTTTCTATAAATGAATAAGGAAGAATACGCAATAGATGAAAAAACATACGAAAATTATGACGGATTAAAAATAAAGATAATATTTTCTAATCTAGGAAGAAGATATAAGAAAATAGGCGACAATATAAGCTTGATGTAAGAAAAAAAATCGGTAAAACTAGAAGATAGTTTAACTGCTATGATAAGGATAACAAAAGAAAATGAAGAAATAGATAGAAAAACGGAAATTGAAAAAATAAAACAACAAGCAAAAAAGGAAGTACAACAATTAGAAGAAGTAAAAAATACTAAAATAGTAGAGCTAGAAAAAGAGTTTGCAATATTAAAAGAAATATATGAAATAAAACAAAAAGAAAAAGAACAAAAAACGAAATTAACAAATGAGATAATTAAAATTAAAAAAAATTGCAACTAGAAGATGAATTAGAAGAAAATAACCAAGATAATCTACCCGAAATAAGAGTTGATGAAATAAATGACAATGATCTAGAAAAACATTCGGAAACAAGCGAAACATATACAGAACTTTTAGCAAACATAGATAATACAAAGAATTTAGAAGTAAATACAGGTGACATAGACATAGACGAAAAACCTAGTGCATCAAGAGTAAAAAACCCAAAAAATTTTATTCCAAAATATTATAATGAAAACTATGAACAATATGATAGAGAAAAACATATATGGGATAAAAGATTAAATAAAAAATGGATACCTAAACCAATAGCTGAAAGACGTGATTTTTTAGATTTAGACTGTGTAGCAGATATAAATAAAACAATCCAATTATAGATAGGATACATATCAAAACAATTAATAGATAACAAAATAACGATAGCAGAGACACCAGGATATATATAAAGAGCGTTTATAGGAACAGTAAAATTATGGCTACAAAATTTATCAGATGAAAGTTTAAAAACTCTAAGAAGTAATAAAAAATCTAATGGCGAATTAGCTACTACAACTATGGAAATATTATATAAATACGAAGTAGCTATAAGAAATGAATTTAGTAGTATGACAACAGAAGTAGAAGAACAAAATAAAGAAAAAAATCATAAATCGAAATCTTATGACAAAACTAGCAAAATGTAATATGTGTTACATAGATGAATATACATGTGCATTTAGAGAATACTATTATAAAGGAACATATAACACAGAAGAAAGCAAAGAAATAAGAAAATTATATTTTACAAAATTACCAGAACTTTTTAGTTCAAAAATAATAAAAAGTTGGAATGAAGCAGAATTAACAGATACCTTAGGAGCTAGAATGAAATTCTTGCAACGATGGTTTATGAAACTATGTGAAAAACATAAAGAAGAAATAAAAATGGAAAAAATATTAGTAAAAAACTTGGCATGTTGCAAAAATAAAACAACACCTCAATTTGGTTGTACAGATAGATATTATAAAAATAGAAAGAAATATAATAAAAAACATAGATCAAAATATAAATATAAAAAACCGAGAAGAAGATACTATGTAAAAAACTACAAAACCAAAAGACCATATAGGCCAAAAAGAAAACTAACGGAATGTACTTGTTATAATTGTGGAAAATTAGGACATATAGCTAGAGATTGTAAATTACCTAAAAATCCAAAGAAAAAACAAATATCAGAAATAATAATAGATAATGAAAAATATACGCAAATAGAATACGTAGATTATGAATTAGAAAGTGAAGATAGCATATATGAATTATCAGAAAATGAAATAGACGAAATGGAAAATAATTCATTAACAGAATCGAGATAGTGAACACTATATAAATGATGAAACGAGATATACAAACAATAACTAAAGAAAAATATCAAGATGAAGAATCGGCAGAACAAAAAATAATATTTGATAATAATATATTTGAACAAATAAAAGGAAAAGAATTAAATCTAAGTGTAGCAAAAATATTCGAAATACCAACAATAAGAAACTGGTTTAAATGACAAAAAGAAGAATATTATGTAGTAAGTCAAAAAGAACATATCATTGATTGCAAATACACCAAAGGAAAGGCTAAAATACCAATAATAAACAAGCGAATAATAAATAAAGAAATACAAGATATTAAGGCTAAAAATCCAATTAAATATGTACATTTAGGAGGAACGGAAATATTAATAAAAGCATGTTTTAGAGAAGGAATAGATACACCCATAGAAATATACTTAGCAGATGATAGGTTCATACAACCTATAGAAAAAAGTATAATAAGTGCAGTAAAAGGTAACCTCATATACCAAAAATTTAAATTTATAATAAGTGCTAACTACTCAGTAGCAATAAATGACAGAAATATAGATAAATCATTAGTATTATATTGGAAAATGTCAGGAATAGAACTAGCCCCGGGAAGTAAAATATTTACAGCTAGATGTAAAAACTTATATGTTCTAACAACAAAACATAAAATAACATCAAGAAATAAAATAGATAAAATAAAAATAGAAGATTCCTTTGAAAGAATAGTTACAGTCATTAGATAATAATGATTATAGTTATAATGAAATTGATATAGAAGAAGATTTAGAAATAGTAAAGGAAAGACTAAGTACATTGAAAAGAATAAACAATGAGATACCCCAAATATCATAAAAAATGAGTACCTCAAAAAGAATAGACAAAATCCCACAAAAATCAATGGAAGAAGAAATAAAACCACATTATTACTACATAACGGGAATAATGGAACAACGAAAATATTTAATATTAATAAATACAGGATTAGAAGAAAATTATATTACAAGAGAATTAGTAACGGAAGATGAAATAATAACTACTGAACAATCGTGCCCCGAACTACCAAAAGTATTAACATATACCGCAGAAACTACGAAAAAGGAAATAATTATTGGAGGAATACCAATAATAATAAAGTTTAAAATATATCAAAGAGATGAAAACATCACTTTAGGAATAAAATGACTAAAACAAGTAAAACCATATAATCTAGAAGACAAACAGTTAATAATAAATTATGAAAATAAAAAAGTAATAATAAAAAGGACTTTAGTATGATAAAAATATGAAAATATATATACTTGCAAAGATAATAATAGAAGGATATTACAACAGATATTATACACCAATGATAGATACAGGAGCAGAAGCTAATATATGTAAATATAATTGTTTACCAGAAGATAAGTGGGAAAAATTAAAAATACCAATAGTAGTAACAGAATTTAATAATGAAGGAAGCATGATCACATATAAGGCAAAAAATATAAAAATACAAATATGGGATAAGATATTAACTATAGAGGAAATATATAACTTTGAACTAACTACAAAAGATATGTTATTAGGAATGCCCTTTTCAGAAAAATTATACCCACATATAATAACAAAAACACACTGGTAGTTCACAACACCGTGTAAACAAAAAATAGGAGCAAAAAGAGTAAATAATAAAAAACGAAAAACAACAGAATGAATAAAAGGGAGCGAAAAAATTACACAAAAATTAGAAAATATAAAAGAAGAAAACCCTAAAATAGAATTAATAATATTCTCTATAGATAAAGTAAAAATAATCCAAGATAAGCTAGAATTATTATATAGTGAAGATCCTTTACAAGGATGGGAGAAACATAAAACAAAAGTAAAAATTGAACTAATTGATAATAATAGTATAATAACCCAAAAACCATTAAAATATAATTTTAATGATTTAATCGAATTTAAGATACATATAAATGAATTACTAGAAAAAGGGTATATACAAGAAAGTAATAGTAAGCACACAAACCCGACATTTATCGTAAATAAACATAGTGAACAAAAAAGAGGAAAAAGTAGAATGGTTATTGATTATAGAAATTTAAATGCAAAAACTAAGACATATAATTATCCGATATCAAATAAAATACTAAAGATAAGACAAATACAAGGATATAATTATTTTAGCAAATTTGATTGTAAATCAGGATTTTACCACTTAAAACTAGAAGAGGAATCTAACAAACTAACAGCATTCACTGTACCACAAGGATTTTACGAATAGAATGTATTACCGTTTGGATATAAAAATGCACCAGGTAGATACCAACACTTTATGGATAACTATTTTAAACAATTAGAAAATTGTGTAGTATATATTGATGATATATTGCTATATTCTAAAACCCAAGATGATCACATAAAATTATTAGAAAAATTCATACATATTATAGAATATTCAGGCATAAGCCTAAGTAAAAAGAAAGCCGACATAATGAAAAATCAAATAGAATTCTTAGGAATACAAATTGATAAAAATGGGATAAAAATGCAAACACATGTAGTACAAAAAATAATTAACTCAAATGAACAACTAGACACAAAAAAGAAATTACAATCATTCTTAGGATTAGTAAATCAAGTAAGAGAATACATACCAAAATTAGCAGAGAATTTAAAACCATTACAACAAAAATTAAAGAAAGATATAGAATATCAGTTTGATAAAAAATACCAAATGCAAATACAAAAGGTAAAATTATTATGTAAAAACTTACCTAAGCTATAATTTCCAGATGAAAACAAAAAAATTACTTATATAATAGAATCAGATGCGAGTGAAAAAAGTTATGGAAGAATATTAAAATACAGATATGATGACACTACGATAGAACATCATTGCAGGTATTATTCAGGAACATTTAATGATACGGAAATAAAATGGGAAATAAATAGAAAAGAATTATATCCAGTATATAAGTGTTTATTATTATTTGAACCATATATTGTATATAACAAATTTATTATAAGAATAGATAATACACAAGTAAAATGGTGGCTAACAAGAAAAATACAAGATTCGGTAACAACAAAAGAAATAAGGAGATTGGTATTAAATATATTAAATTTCATATTTATAATTGAAGTAATAAACACTGATAAGAATGTTATTACAGATTACTTATCAAGACAAAGCTACTCAGACTGAGACTGAGGAAGAAGATACAATTGAAAAGATACTCAAAGCCATTACTACACTTTGTACAAAAGTGGATAGTATGGACAACGAGATACAAAAGCTAAAGACTAATGAAGATAATCTGAAGTCTAAAGCTAGTCAGCAGCATGACTATAAAAATGCGGAGCTACGTCAATCGGAAGATGGAAAAAATCCAGAGCTAAAAGGAGACGATGGGAAACTCCTTAAAACCCATAATGTTTATTTAAATACAGCTGCAGGTACAAGCCAACGAGTTAGTGAAAAACATAAGAACTCAAACTTAAACCAGTTATTCGAAAAACCATTTACCCCAAGGCTAACACCAAAAAGTATATTGATTATAGAACCACAAACTTCTACGTATGCAGATAGCATACACCATGACAAAAGAACATATAACCATATTACGCGAACCTACATAGAAAATATATACAAAATCTAAACATTTTTAAATCTTAACCCCAAATCTACTACAACCCAAGAACCCAACCAGGATTATTTAACCCAAAAATTACAAGGTTATAATAAACTGATTGCACAACCAAAAACTAACGCCAACTTAGTAAGGACATGTTATAGCTATGGACTATTAAATACAGTATATATATATGACGGAGAGGAACTAAGTGGAATACCGGAACTACATAAAGCATTTATTACATATAAGAGAGTTACTAAGGGAAATCTATTATATGTAAAATTCTATACGGCAACAGTAGAGATATTATACGAGGAAATAAAACCTCCGATACAAGTTGTAAAGATAGGTTTGACAAAAGATATGATAATACCAGAAGATATCGGACAACAGTCAGAGATACAAAAAATTGAGATACCCAGTTTTTACGCAAATAAAGAATAATCGGTATATCAACTATCATCCAAGAATTAGCTAACAATTATTTAAACGGACACGCTATATGGAGCTACTATGCAAGAGACCAGCTAATGATTTATTCCAATTCAAGGGAGCTAAGGAAATCAGATATGGATGAAGTTCAAAGATGGATTTTATCACTACTTAAGCCAAAAGGACGACCTACGACACGAGCACTAAAAGAAGGATTTATTTTGGCAGAATTATTAACCAGATATTGCAAGCTAATTGGTCACAAATACCCTGACCATATATGTTCAAAATATAACGGAGAAGATAATATAATCCCCGACGTCCAGCTGGAATAAAGAGATAAAGACGGAAGCAGAGGATAAGAAGATAAGATGATGAAGATGAGATGCGGACAAAATAAAAAGATGAGATAAGAAAGTAAAAATTATTTGTCTTGCAAAATAGTCAATAAAGTATGGTGTGAATAGTAGTGTGTCATAATATGTGTCATAATAAGGATGGGCATGTGTAAGGAATGGTAGGGGGTATAATTTATTAAGTGGACAAGTGTATGGTGTGTCATAAGTAGTAGGTATGTGTCATACTATTATAATATATAGGTACATTATTGTAAGTAAGGAAGAATTCTCCTCTATATAAGGGAGGATATATGTAAATGAAAGGCAGGCAATGCCTAACGTAATAAAAACAACTTTCTTGAAAACACTCTCTCCACTAAGATATAAAAATACTTAAAAGATAATGGACAGATCTGAAATCCAATCAGATATTTCAGATAGCATGACTAAGCAAGAGGCAAAGGTTTATTGTTCAATAAATATGCATAACTAATTTCATATATTCCTGAATATCATATATATGATTGAATAAATTTATGTTAGTTATTATGTATTAGAATTATTTGAATTATGATTTCTAGTTTATTAGCACACTGGAAACAGGGAGAAAACTTCTATACTATTCCATCCTAATGTTGAAACCGATAGGCAAGAAAGCCGTTTAGGGGAGTAAACAAAGTTGAGGTACTGATAAGAAGGAAGTATCCGCTAAAGTACGATGCTAGTAGTGATAGGAAAACATGATAAAGATAATCTAGTTCATAATGATCTAATATGAATTTAAGCAATTATGAATATGATAGGAAGGAATAATTTGAAATAAAAACCCTGCATGATAAAGAACATGACTACATACTTGCATGATAAAATGATAAAAAACTATGAAACCTTAATCTTATATATCCTTAAAGATATAAAAATAATTGAATTAAGAAGAATTATATGGGAAAAAATATTTAATGATAACGAATCAGAAGATATATTAAACCAACAATGGTATGAAATAGACCTACATAATTTAGACTACGAAAAAATAGAATGGTACGATTTAGAAATAAATTAAAATTAAAATAAACTACGAATATTTACGATATTTGACAGAATCTATGGAAGATATAAAACTATTAGAACAACTAATGGAAGAAAATTTATGCATGTACCAAGAAACCCAAGATATGTTATACCTAGAATATATCATAAATAATATTAAAGAAATATTCAGATTAAAACAACTATCAGAAGAATATTACAATAAATATTATTACATTTTACCATGAATTCAGCACCAAAAAATTATAATAAAATCTTTAAAATAAATTACTCACCTACTACACTACCACCTAACACTACCACTTCCACAAATACACTAACGACCAGTTCCGCACCGAAAAATGGTATGATTTAATGATTATTACATGAAATTTAGTTGAAATTATAAGGACTCATACATGAAACATGATTTTAAATTATGAACCTATATATGCACCCATGAACTTATGAACTATGAATTATGAATTTATGAAGATATGCATGCTTCTATGAAATTTGACATAAATGATTTTGATGATGTTTTGATAGGAAATTATCAATGTTATTGTGAAAGGCTTTCTCACATATGAATATGATCATGATTGTGGAACGTATTTCTCATATAGGGATTCACATTGATCAAAGGTTTTCTCATCTATGTTTAATTGTGTTTAAGGAGTAATTCTATGTTTTGATTTTAAAGATGTGGATTGGTATTGATCAATGTCTTTCCTAATAATATAATGATATTTTATTTCTTATCTATTCCGTTGGGATTTGAACTTAGCATCGATAGGGCTTTGAGGTGGGGGCTCAAATAGGATAGTCTCTAATAGAATCTCTAGTCCCTAACTACGTGTCCCCATAGGATTGTCATAAATGACCTATCTAGTGGATACACTTTTGTAAAAGATGATGTGTACGGACTCTACCTTGGAAAGTAGAATCCACTTCTTTCGGTATGAGGGATATACACAATTCTATGACATAGGTCTCATGGTCTTATTGTCGATTAAAGATAATATCCCACAAAACAAATATGTTTCTTCATAATCTTTTCTTATGTATCTTAATTTAAATGTGTTTACCATATCTTATTATTTACATGCCATTTGTTTCTTTAAGGCTTTAAATGCTCAAATGTTGGTTATATCTCATATGTTTAAGCTCTTCATGCTATCATATCTATTTATTCATATTGCCCCATACATAGTACAATTCATGTACTAATGCATACTTGTGCCTACATTATCTCATTAAAATAGGGTATGACGCTTCTACCTATCATACTCATTGCTAGTTGATCATTTTATTGGATTTGAGAGTTGTTAGGCCTCATGTTCTGGGGATCGATTCTAGGGCAAGAATGAGTAAGTTTGTTTTGGGTGTGTCCGAAATGTTGGGAAAGGAATGTTGTATCGCCATGCTTATTAAGGAAATGGACATTTCTCATTTAATGATTCATGCTCAACAATTTGAATAAGATAAGCTTAAGGAAAGGTCTAGGGAGGCAAAGAGAGCAATGTCTGATGAAAACAAGAAAAGACACTGAATTGAATGTTTTCACATTGGTTGAGGATGAATCTTGGCGACTGTTTGTCAAAAATGTGGGAGATGTAGCCAATCTGAAGGATATTCAGCCATTGGAAAAGGAAAATGCAAGAGAGTATGGTGGTTTACCTTTAGCAATCACTGTTATTGGAACATCTATGAGAGGCAAGACAAGGGTCGAGCTCTGGGAAAATGTTTTGAAATCACTTACAATGTCTGAACCTCATAACAAAGATATAGTAGAAAAAGTTTACATGGTCATCAAGTGGAGTTTTGATTCTTTAGAATCTCAGGATATTGAATCATCCTCCGTGAACAAAAAGAGAGGTGATATTCAAAGTTATTTGTTGTATTGCTCCTTATATCCGGCGGCTATTTCAACAGATGATCTCATATATTACTGGTGGGCAGATGGCTTCCTTAGTGAACATGACACATATGAAGAAGCCTACAACAGGGGAATCACAATAATTGGAAGTCTAAAAGATGCTTGCTTGCTACAAGAAGCCCATGAGATAGATTATGTGAAAATGCATGACGTGGTTCGCCATGTTGTTAGATGAATAAATAATTCCTCTGGGAATGAACACAACTCTATTATTCAAGCTGGAGTTGGGTTGGCTGAGATATCATATATTAAAGTATCATCTTCTATCAAGAGAATATCTTTCGTAAGTAATGAAATTAAATGTCTACATGATTGCTTCACAAAATTCCCCGAGACAACTTCTTTACTTCTACAAGTCAATGAACTCCTTGAGGACATTCCCCATGAATTTTTTTTGTCATTTCCAGCTCTAAAAGATGTGAATCTGAGTCATATTGGTATAAGAGCACTGCATTGGTCCATCAATAGTTTATGTCAACTACGTGCTCTAATACTACAAAACTGCAATGAGTTGAAAGAGTTACCACCTATTGGTAAACTTTATAATTTGCAGGTGCTTGATTGTAATAATACAAGGTTATGATGTCTTCCGCAAGGAATGGGGATAAGTTGACAAATCTGGGGCTATTAAAACTACATGTAAATAATTTCACGAACATTAGCAAAGGATTCTTTCTCAAATTGTCTAGGTTTGAAATGTTAAATATGTTGGATAGTGAAATGACAAATTTGAGGCTTTTAAATCTTCTTGGACCAATTTCTTTTGATGAGGTATCGTCTCTACATAATCTGACATCTCTTATTATTAGATTGGATAGTTCATTAATTTTCAATAGAGACCACACCTGCATATCTAGATTGAAAAGTTTTTACATTGAAATTGGGAGTTCTCCAACGCATGTACCATTCAACAAGTCAACAAGGATGATAAGCGTCTCCAAGTATGAAATTTTCATTAACGGAGAGCTCTCAAGAATGTTGCAGTTTGCTTCAGATTTGTACTTGGTAAAATGCATAGGTCTCAGGAAGTGGATTGCGTATAACAATTTTGATGGATTAAAATAACTATGCATAGAGAGATGCTCTTGTGATTTCGGACCATCGAAAGAAGGAAGTGGACAGATTGACCCTCTCCCAAAGTTGGAACATCTCAGCCTCATTTATGTTAATCATTCAAAGATTGTTCATGATTTCGGTCAACTTCTTTTTCTATACTGTTCTGTTACTATCTATACTGTTTCTTGAGCTAGAGGTCCGTGAACATTCTACCCTCCCCAGACCTTACTGTGTGGAATACACTGGGTATGCTGTTGTTATTTAACCATGTATTGATCTTGACTTTTTGTTGCTTCATTCAGAGGTCTAAAGAAAGCAGAGGAAGGAACTTCCTGCACCAGAGACACAGAGTTTTGAGCTGAAGTTAACCGGTCGAGTTTGTTGTGATGTATTTCCTATCAGATGTCTTAAGTTTTTTCTTCCAATAATTGCTCCTTATTTGTACTATTAGTGATTTCTGGCTCCGATATTTTGATTGTTAGATTGAACACAAAGTAATTTCTTGTTTCGATTGTGTTGTGTAATCATCTTATTATATTTATAATGACATTTTAGAGCATTCTTAAATTGTACAATCAAAATTAAGCACATGTACTTGATTTTCTCTGTTTTGGTTCTCACAATAGCACACATATATATACCAGCTATCAAGAGTCTAAAGCTCCAAATTCTGGTTTACTTGGTATGACAGAAGTCATTTTATTGATTTTTTTCTCAGAAAAGGACATCCCAGTGTTTGGCTCAAGAGTGAAAAGTTACTTTTGATAAAGCCTTTAATATCAGCAAATCAGACTATGTTATGATGGAATTTTTTACAATGTCTAATGTTGGTCAAAAGATACCTTATGAAAAAAATATAATTTAAAAACTTACTCATGGTCTTATTTTCGATTAAAGCTAATATCCCACAAAATGAATATGTTTCTCCAAAATCTTTTCTTATGTATCTTAATTTAAATGTGTTTACCATATTTACATGTCATTGTTTCTTTAAGGCTTTAAATGCTTAAATGTTCATTATATCTCATATGTTTAAGCTCTTCATGCTTTCATATCTATTTATACATATTGTCCCATACGTAGTACAATTCATGTACTAATGCATACTTGTGCCTACATTATCTCATTAAAATAGGGTATGATGCTTCTACCTCTGATACTCGTTGCTAGTTGATCATTTTATTGGATTTGAGAGTTGTTAGGCCTCATGTTCTAGGGACCAATTCTTGGGCAAGAATGAGTAAGTTTGTTTCGGGTGTGTCTGAAATGTTGGGAAAGGAATGTTGTACCGCCATGCTTATTAAGGAAATGGACATTTCTCATTTAATGATTCATGATCAACAAATTGAATACGATAAGCTTAAGGAAAGGTCTAGGGAGTCAAAGAGACCAATGTCCGATGATGGTGACTTTTCACATTTAAGGTCCGATGGACTTTATTTCTTTAAATTTTGACAAAGGTTTTTCAGTTAAGGTTCTTCCAATACTCCGGATCTTAAGTTAAACAAATAAAATGTGTCTAACCTTAAACCTCAAGGAAGGAATGATGGTGGAAATGGATCTTCGTTTCCTATAAGCCAAAAGTGTGGCAAGAGTCATTCGGAGAAATTCTTGATGGGTACAAATAAATGTTTTGGTTGTGGTAAGAGTGGTCATCTCTTGAGGGATTGCCCATCTTGAATTTACAAGGGAAAGATGGTAGGAAAGCTCTGCCTAGTGGCTCTGGTTCAACTGCTCCAAAGCTAAATTGATTTTATGCACTTCAAACCTGACATGATCAAGAGGGTTCTCCCGATGTTGTTAATAGTATGTTGAGAGTCTTTAATCTTGATGTTTCTGCTTTGCTTGATCATGGTGCTACTTTGTCTTTGTGACGCCATTTATGACTATGAGTTTTGATATTTCTCCAGAAGTGTTATTAGACCTTATTTTTCTCTACTCCTATTGGTAAATCTATTATATCTAAGAGAGTATAGAAATTGTCTCGTCTCCTTATCCCGTAGAGTCACGCATGTTGATCTTGTAGAGCTTGATAAGTTGGATTTTGATGTCATTCTTTGTATGGATTGGGTTCATTCTTGTTATGCTTCTGTTGATTGTAGAACCCAAGTGGTTAGGTTTCAATTTCCAAATGAGTCCATCCTAGAGTTGAAAGGGGGTAATTCTTTGCCTAAGGGTCATTTGTTTGTGGTCTTAACTCTAGGAAGATGATTTCTACGGGTTGCATATATCCTCTTGTTTGGGTTAGGGATACAAATTTTGAAACCCCTACTTTTGAGTCGTCATTTTTGTATATGAGTTTCCAAAAGTGTTTCCTGATGATCTACTCGGTGTTCCTTCCAAAAGGAAAATAGACTTCAGTATGGAGCTTCTCTTAGATACGCAACCTATCTCTATTCCTCTTTACCGTATAGCTCCAAAAGAACTTAAGGAATTGAAGGAGCAATCGAAAGATTTGTCGGATAAGGGTTTCATTCGACCGAGTATCTCTTCATGGGGTGCTATAGTTTTGTTTGTTCATAAGAAGGATGGTTCACTTCACATGTGTATTGACTACCATCAATTGTACAAGGTTACTATTAAGAATAAGTATCCTCTCCCAATGATCAATGATATTTTTGATCAAGTCCAGTGATCAAGTTACTTTTCTAAAATCGACCTCCGGTCGGGTTATCACCAATTGAGTGTGAAAGAAAGTGACATTCTGAACATGTCCTTTTGAACTCGATATGGTCATTATGAGTTTTTGGTATATCGTTTGGGTAGACTACTGATCCAGATACATTCATGGACTTAATGAATAGAGTGTTTAGACAATACCTTGATATTTTTGTAGTTTATTGATGACATCTTGATTTACTCGCAGAGTGAGGATGAGCATGTCGATCATTTGATAATTGTGTTGCAATTCCTCAAGGACCAACAACTATTTGCAAAGTTTAGTAAATGTGAGTTTTGGTTGAGATCCGTGGATTTTCTTAGTCACATTATTCCTAATAAGGGTGTTGAGGTAGATCGTAAGAAAACGAAAGAGAATTGGCCTAAACCTCTATCTCCTTTGGATATTTGAAATTTTTTGGGTTTGACGAGTTATTATAGAAGGTTTATGGAAATATTTTCTTCAATTTCCTCTCCATTGACTATGTTTGCCATGCCCCAACTGTACACCCTAGACGTGACGACACTCGAGAACCATTTTTGGTCCCCAAGCGAATGTCCTGACTCATTACTCCGCGGAAGACTTACCCAAGTAAAATAGAAACCTTAAAGTGCATAATAAAACTCAACATATCTCAGTTATGAAATTCTCAATAGTTATCCAGAAATATTCAATAAAACATAAATACTGTCTCAAGGTTTCTAAATCATCAATAAGGAACAATGAAAGACTACTCATACTATTATTGTCTATGAAGCCTCTAAATATTATGAGAAATGTCTGGAGAAGACCTACGACATCTTAACAAAGCTAAAAATATAAATGTGTAACCCTCCAGAAAGTGAGGAGGCTCACCACAACTAGCTAGAATGCAATGGGATCAACGAAGGACCTGTTTATGACCCTGAACACATGTATCTGCATCATAAAATGATGCAGGTCGAACGACGTCAGTACATTTAATGTACGAGTATGCAAGGGGAAAACTGAGAGCAATAATTAACAGAACTGACAAGGCTGGAAGAAATACTCACCTTAACTCAACTCAATATAAAAGCAACAATAAGAGATGCAACATTTAAAATGGTATAAAGCAGGAGATATGACTCAATAATGTATAAAAATGTAATGATATACTCTTTACTCTTAGTTGGGAGATTCTCTAACCGGCAACCATTACTATGAGTTATGTGATGATACAACGTATCGCCCACGCTACCAGAACTTTCATATACCTTGACGGGGTATAGAACACCTCAACTAAGTGGATCCACTAAGCTATGTTTAAAAGCAATAAGGAATCATCTAAAAAGTATGACCCCTTACCTATGTTGGTATATATGGTATATGAGGATTTTAAGTTGTCTGAACTCATCCTCATATCGGTGCTCAATATTACTCCCAATAATATATAACTCATGCTCATATGTTTAAAAACATAAATCTTTGCTCAATTTGAGATAACTACTCAAAAGATCCTCTTGAAAGTGGTGGTGCTCAAAACTCCTCATAAACTCATTTAGAAATCAATGTTTCTCTCGTTTTAATTGTAAAAGTATTACATATTTTGGAAAATTAACTCTCCTCATTCTCATACTCATTTACGCAAGCCTTAAATCAAGTTATATATAATTGTAAAAGACTTCTCAAATAACTCAAAAGGACTTTCTTGAACTTTCCTCTTAACCTTACCTTGATTTAAAATGTGAATTTAAGAGCTATGATTAAGATATATAGGATATCTCAATGATTTAATGAAGTCTTAGATAGTTAGTATTAACTAGAGAGTTAATATATGATTTAGAGGAACACATAAGAGATGAAGAATAGAGAAGAAAAGACCAGGTAACCCTGGCGTATCCATGGCTCGGCGCAGAGGATGAATTAAGTTTTTGGTCGCAAAAAGATTTTTGAGAAAGAGGGCTCGATATCCTCTCTGTGACATGGAGAGAGGGTGATCATCTGAAGGAGGAAAATTTAAAATGTCTTCGCGACGCGGCCCTGACTCAACTTTTTGGCCATTTTTTTCTTCCTCTCCCAAACTCAATTGTATTCATACCCAATGCAATTCCATTGTCCAAATTCACGAAATTTCATAAACCCAACATATTTCCAATGAAACCCACACAAAGATCTAACAAGGATCTCAACGCATTCGCAAAACCCTCACTTCATGAATTCAAAGACTTCTATTGATAGCTAAAACTCAAGAACTCAATCAATCAACTTTAAGAATGAATTCATGGGTAAGAATTTACATGATTGCCGTGAGTGAGAACAAGCCCAACATTATTAAAGCTTACATACCTCGAAAGAACTAAGTTCTTGGTGATCTTCCCCAAATTGCTTGATGAACTCTTGAAACCTTCTCTTTTCTCCTCTTGAAACTCCTCTCTAAAAATCGTAAGCGTTTTAGGAATGGATAAAATTGATCTCAATCATTTTAGACCCCTATTTGGGTAAGAAAAACGTTCAGGCCTAATGGGGGTAGGGAAAAGACCAGAATACCCGTCCTTAAAACAAATGAAATGCCTTTGTAACGACCCTCAAAATGAAGTAGGATAAAGTAGAGCCTCACATGGATTTTATGCATTAATAACTTGTTAAATTAATGAATAATATCCTTTTAAGTCAGTTTTAAAGAGTTTGGGAGTCAAACGTCAAGGGATGACCAAGATGTTCGGAAACTAGTCTTTTGCGTGTTGGTGTGTTCTAGTATGTTGTTTATGTTTTCATGTGTTTTTGGAGTCTAAAATCAGTGGAGGTGACCCTAGTGTCTTAATAAATGTTTTTAGGGTCAAAACGTTCGGTTACGAGGCCCCGGGGGCCACCCTAAGGGTCCCCGAGGAGGATCCCAACCTTGGCATAGCAAGCTGCCAAGGCAGCTTGACATTGCTCATGGAGGGAGCATGTCTGCATCGCGGACTAGCTCCACCATAGGCCAAAATTTGGTCCACATCGTGGATATGTCGCAGACTCTACTGCCTCAAAATTTAATTTCCAGAAACTTGTGGGAACACCTCTACGTCGTGAACTTGTTTCCCGATGAAATCTGTGAAAATAAAACTCAAGTTTGACTTATTTAAAAGGTCTAACTAAGTGAGGGGTAGTTTGGGTACTTTTGGGAATTATTATAAATGGTTAATATACCTATTTTAGGGTATTTTAAGTTGGTTAAAACCCCAAATCCTAAAATTAGATCCCATTCTTCAAATTGACCCTTCCCTCTTAAAATAGATTCTCTCAAAAACTCCATTGAAGACCTTGATGAAGCTCAAGCTAGAAGATGGGTTTTCGACTGATTTCTTCTTTAATTTCATGGGTCTTCAATAATTAAAGTATGGTGACTCTCGATTCTTAAATAACCTCTCATTCAAGGAGTTCTATCAAAGATTTTCAAAAGTGATTCAAAGACCAAAATTCCCAATTTTCAATCTAAACATGGGTTCCTTGTCAAAAAAATTTCTAAATCATTCTATTGATGAATTAATGTGGAGTTAATTTTTTTAAGATAATTTTCAAAGGACCTCTTAAAGAACCCATGATCCCCAAATTCTCAAAATTGGCCTATGATGTGGGTCTTTGTGAATATGATCTCTATTGGTGAATTATGTTTAGATTAGATTGTATTGATGTTTCCTATGATTATATATACTTATTCATGTTGAATTGTTGGTTTATCGATGAGTTGAGGATTATGGCCTTATGGGCAAAGTTATGGGTTGATCCCTTTGTTTATAGAATTGTACTTAGATTATGTTTATGTTATTGAATTACATTGTTGATTCTTATTGCTACCTATGTCAATTGATTATGAATTGTTGAGGATTGATCCATGGTGATCATGACTTGGAGAATTGGTAAGTTGACTTACCTTCTAGTCTAGAGTATGAGAATTGATGTTGTGAGGTTTGATCCACTTATGGTGGAGGTGTTTACTTCTTCTCTATCTATGCATGTTGAGATCATGTCCTTGAAGGCAATAGATGTAAAGTGAATTGGATTATGATGCCTATGCTTATAAAAATGTGCTATGAAGGTTATGTATGAAATCCTCAATGCTAGCATGATATTTAAAGTGTGTTGATGATGAGGAGTATAATGTGAATGATAATTTTAGGGATAAGGTGTGGTCTACATGATTGATTATGTTAGGTACTATTGTGGAATGATCCCTACCTATATGACCCCTATATGAATGTTTGATCATATACATGTTCGGAGTACCTATTAAATGTTGAATGTGTCTTTGTCTCCTATGATGAAGTGTGGGTGTGTGGTCTAGAATCCCTAAGGGATTTATATGTGAATTGCTCATGAATTGGGGACATTGTGAATGTGTTGTGATCCCTTTAAGGGAAAAACACTCAATATCAATGTTGTTGCTAATATGTCAATATGAGGACCAATATGCACACACACACATCCTCTACATGTATATCTATGAATATGATGTGTTATGGTGTCTATTGAAAGGTGAACTCTTATATGCACCCTTACATCTTATTATGTATGCAAAGTGTATGATTAGCAAGGTATGAATATGTGTTGTATAAAGGTGTTTATGTGAAAGGATTTCTCACATATGTACACACACATGAATGAATGAATAAGGTTTATGATAATCTAGTGAAAGTGAGTCTCTTGAAAGGTTTCCTCAATTGTACTCTAAACTGGACTATGTTATGAATATGGTATGATTATGTGAAAGGTCATTCTCACATAATGTAGGTTCTATGATGAAAGGTCATTCTCATCTTAGAAACATTTGAGCTATATGATATGAGGGATTAAGTCCCTAAAGCCTATTTTATGAACTAATGTTAAATAAAGGCTTAAAAATGTTTAAAAAGGGAGTTGGAGCTTAGCACCAAGTGAACATGAAAAATGAGAGTGGGGGCTTCACGTTTAGCAAGTCCGGCTTCCCACAAAAGAACCTTCACGTTTAGCAAGTTCGGGTTCCCAACATAAATGTTGTCTCATGAGATGGAAACCTCCACGCTTAGTAAGTCAAGGTTTTCTAGTAGCAATCTCCTTGTTCCATAACTACGTGCCCCCGTAGGAATTAGCTTAGTGGATCCACTAGATAGCTATTATGTATGTAGGTCCTACTTTGGCAAGTAGTACCCTCTCGTTCGGTGTGGGAGTGTCTCCCGAAAGTTAAGAAATGAACTAAGATAAGAATATGAACTCTAGTCATGATTTCTTGAAGAGTTACTTAGTGTAGGTAGACTATGAACCCTACTTATGCATTGCACAAGTGTACTCTAAGGGAGGTTATGATTAGGCTCTTTATGTAATAAAGACTATGGTTTATGCCTGTTAATATGAAAGCATGTTAAGGTTGACTTTACTTATGCCAAGACATGAAGTATGATTATGTATGTGAATTACCCTTATGACTTCTTAATGGGTTTGCTTAGTATATGTGGGGGTATGGGACTCCATGTGTACATTGCACAAGCGAGCTTGTGAAAGGGTTGTGAGGGTGTTTTATCTATGATATGAACTAAATGGGTTATGACTAATGATGTAGTAAAGGAATGAGTCCTTATATGAAGTATGATTGGTCTTATGTCTAATGTTAAATGAAGATGTTATGACTTGTTGAATATGATGTACCTAGTCTATGGTGGCTTCCTAGGAACACTTAGTGGGAGTAGTATTATGGGATGCTACTTGCACATTGCACTAATGTGACCTGGGGGTTGTCTTAGGTGATAATTCCTATATGAAGACTATGTCTTATGGTGTTCTTATGACTCTATGAATATATGTGGTTGGATTGATGAAGGCTATATGTAAGTTCACCTTTGGTAACCCTAAGGTGATACATTGCACCAAGTATTCCCTAAGGGTTGCTTGAGGAAAGGAGTTAAGATAAAGAGGAAGGTAATGTATTATATGCATTGAATGTGCCTAAAATGTTATAAGTGGCTCTATTTAGAATTATGAATGGTTTCCGTGTGTATGATGATGTATGTGGTATATATTGTGCCTATGTACTAAATGTTCTTGAAGTTTCTCTAAAAAGGTATGATGCATAGTTTCCAACTAAATGTCCTTTTAAAAGCATGTTTTGCATGGTTATCATACTTAGTGCATTCTTGTACTAACACCATTCTTCTTCATCTTTTTACACCAAGTGTAGGTGATGGTGACTAAAGGGTCTTTCCTCGAAGTGATGAGCTTGGCTTACTATTCCCAATTTCGGGTGTGTCCTTAAAGATTCAAGGACCTTTATGTTAAAGAGTTTCCTTAAGTTCTATGTACTAGATAGTAGTTTCTTTTGTATTGTAAGGGTTGTGTCCCTCTTGTGTTGTAGTCATGTTTTAAGATGGCTACCTTGAGACGTAGTACTTCGATTTTGTGTTAAAAGTTTAAATGAGGTGACATTTAAATCTTGTGTTATATTATGAATTTTTTTTAAATTTTCCGCTATTTTTCTATGATAAATGCTATGACGAATGCTAAGGGCTTCTATAAGACCTCCGAGAGGTCGAATACGCCGGTAACGACTAGGGGGTGCTCTCGGGTCGTTCAGCCTTAACTAGAGAGGGTGCACTTAAATGGGTATAACTCCTTCATCCAAGCTTAGAATTTAGAAAACTTGATGGCCCTAGAAAGTGGACTAAAAAAACTTCGGTTTGATACCTCATGGGCCACCTAGCTCTTTATGTGCTGAATGTAATGGTCATTTGAAGTTGATCCAAAACTAAAAACTGAAGTTTTACTTATACGAATCTCTAGTTGACTATTCGAAGTACAAAATGTTACAAAGTTGACCCAAAAAAGATTAAGTTCTTGTGGTTTGAAGCATGTGAAGAGAGTTTTCAAGAGTTGAAAAATAGGCTTATCTCCGCTCAAGTGTTGATTTTACCGAAAGGCTCTTATGGGTTTGTTGTTTATTGTGATGCTTCAAGGATTGGATTATGGTTTGTTCTTATGAAAAATGGGAAAGCTATGGTTTATGATTCAAGGTGGCTTATGAGTCACGAAAAGAAATATCCTACCCATGATTTGGAATTAACGGCGGTTGTTTTTTCCTTAAAGATTTGGAGGCATTATTTGTATGGTTTCCATGTTGATGTGTTTACCGATCACAAAAGTTTGCAATATCTGTTCAAGAAAAAGATCTAAATCTTCACCAAAGGAGTTGGCTTGAGTTTCTAAAAGGTTACGACATGAGTGTCTTCTATAACCCCGACAAGGCAAATGTAGTAGCGGATGCTCTTAGTCAGCTATCAATGGGTATTGCTGTAGATGTTGAGGAAGATAAGTGGGAATTGGTTTGTGATGTTCATAGATTTGACCAATTGGATGTTTGGTTGATTGATTCTAGTGAAGGTGGTGGCGTTCATAAGGGTTTTGAATCGTCTTTTGTATTCGATGTGAAAGCCAAACAAAGTCTTGATCTGATCTTGGTTATGTTGAAGGAAACTGTGCATAAAAACTTTTTTGAGGCTTTCTCCTAAGAGGGAAATGACATGCTTTGATATCAAGGTCGTTTGTGTGTCCCAAATGTTGATGATTTGAGAGATTTAATTTTATTGGAAGCCCATTGTTCTAAGTATTCCGTTCACCCGAGAGCAACCATGATGTACCTTGACTTGCCGAAGGTCTATTGGTGGAATAAAATGAAGAAGTATATTGCGGAATTTGTGGCGAAGTGTCCTAAATGTCAACAAGTGAAAGTTGAGCATCAAAAGTTGGGAGGTTTGTCTAGGATATTAACAGTCCTACTTGGAAGTGGGAGATTTGAATATGGGCTTTATTGTTAGTTTACCCCACACCCGGTGACAACATGAATCTATTTGGGTTATTGTAGATCGTATGATAAAGTCGGCCCATTTCATTCCCGTCAAGGTTTCTTATTCAGCAGAAGATTATGATAAGTTGTATCTAAGGAAAATGGTTAGGCTGCATGGAGTGCCCCTATCCATTATCTCTGATCATGGTACCCAATTTACTTCTCAATTTTGAAAGTCTTTCCAAAAAGGCCTTGATACTTATGTAAAACTTAGTATGACCTTTCATCCTCAAATCGATAGACAAGTGGAGCTACTATCCAAACTTTAGAAGATATGTTGAGAGATTTTGTGATTGAATTCAAGGGTAATTGGGATGATGACTTGCCTTTAATTGAGTTTGTATATAATAATAGTTATCATTCAAGTATTGGTAAGGCTCCTTTTTAAAATCTTTATGGTAGGAGGTATAGATCTCCTATAGGTTGGTTTGAAGTTCGTGAGGTTGCATTGATTGGTCCCTGTAACGCCTCGGACTACCATCGGTTTTTAGATTTGGGTCAACTTCAAAACATCGTATCTTTTAGCAAATAAAGAGTTAGGTGGCCCATGTAGTATCAAATCAAAGGTCCTTGAGCCCTCTTTCCAACGCCACTAAGTTTGCTAAAATCTGAGCTCCGAGTAAAGAGTAATGACTGTTTAAGTGAAGTCTCTCCAGTTAAGGCTTTCATCCATTTAACAAAGGGTATTTTTGTCTTTTCCTTACCCCAATTGGACTACCCACGTTTTACTCACCAAATTTGGGGGTCTAATCAGATGGTAAGTTATTTTTCATATTCCTAAACTCTTAGAACTTTAGGGCTAAGTTTCAAGAAAAAAAAAAGGGTTTTCAAGCGTTCATTCAAGAGTTGAGGAATTTCGCCAAGAACAATCGTTCTTGCAAGGTATGTGGGGTTTCCCATGGTGATGAACTTTTTAATCCTCACGCCAAGCATCTAATTCTTTCATTAATTCATCCATGAAATCATTTATGTAAGTATTATTGAAGTGTTCTAGAGTTTTTGCCCCATTCTTTAAAAATTGTGGCTTTTAGTTCTTGATGCGAGGGTCTTGCAAATGAGTGATGTTTCTTGATGGAATTTGTGTGGGATTTCAATGATTTCGCGTTGGGTTTGAGAATCAATGAAGGTTTTGAAGGAACCAATCGATTCTAGATAAGTTAGGACTTGAAATTAAGAAGAAATATTTGATAGATTTTCTAGGTAGGGCCTGTGTGACTCGCCACCCATACTGCTAGGACTTTGCTCTGTAGTTTAGTCATGGCGCGACACATCAACTGTGCGCCAAGGCCTGACTTCAGTAGTTCAGGCCTTGGGGAGATGCGCCAATAGTGTGCCAGGGTCGTCTAGGGCTTTTTTCTTTGTGTGCTTCATTCCGAATGTGTTCTTTCAAATCGTACCTACGTTCTCTTGTTAGTATGAAATCTTAAGGTCTTCATTAATCCTTGGTAGAGTCTATCTTCATTTACATTCCAAATTAACGTATGATGAGAGGAAAGTTTAAAGGTTCTCCTTCATAAAAACTTAAGAGTTTTCAAATATTATTTATATACTTACTTATATGTACCTATGATGATTATTAGGCTTGGAAGATATGTTCGCAAGGGCATGTTTTAAGTATGCAAGAACGTCTAATCTTTTTGAAAAGTACTTCAATAAAGTAAAAAGTCCCTTCCTTGTAATGGGTGAATTGAGCTTAAAGCTATATCGATCATTTTGGGAGTAGTATCGACCACCGATATGGGTTAGATTCTTTTATAACTTGAAAGTCCTAGAAAACTACATATCCACTATAGGATAGGATAGCGTTTTTCTTTATGAGACTTTGCACTGCCTCTGAGAAGGCATATTAGATGGATCCATAGTCACAATATCATCCTATACCCCGACAAGGTATATGATGACCCTTGCAACGTGGGGGAATCGTTGCATCATTGCTAGGCTCATGATAATGGTTGTCGATTAGAGAAACTCCCCACAAAGTAAAGTATATCATTTTCATGTTGCGTTCATTGTATATCTTATTGTAAAGTTTAAAAGGTTTTCACTTTGTATTCACATATTTATCCGATAATGGTGTTTTTAGTCATTCAAGTCAGTTAATTGTTTACTTTAACCCTATCACTTACCAGTACATTCAATTTACTAATGTTATTTGACCTGTATCTTATTACGATGCAGATACAAGTGCTAAGGATCATCAATTCACGTTTCATTAAGATCACTATTCACTCACAGTCAGTATTTGGTAAGGCCTCCTTGCTTCCGAGAGACTCCATTTTCATTCTGTTTTATGGGTAGTTGAGGTGTCGTGGGTATTTTCCCGACATCTATCTTGAATTTTTAGAGGCTTTATAGAAAAACATGATTAGATATGTTATTGTTCTATCAGGTTCTTGATTTTTAAAAGTGATGACTTATGTAGAGTATTTTAAGACAGTAATTTAAGACTCTTCTTTGAATGTCTAAAGGTTCATCCATATATGCTTCCACGTATTGTGTAAAGTCATGTGAGTCATTTTAGCCAGGTCAGGGGTTCGCTTGAGGATCAGAAATAGTTCTCCAGTGCCAGTCACATCCAGGGTGTAGGCTCGGGTTGTTATAAACTTGGCATCAAAGCACAGATTTCAAGAGTCTTAGGGTGTCAATGAAGACGTGTTTGTATAGTCCTTGTTATCAGTGTGAAGCTCGCAACATCTATAACCAGGAGGCTACAACATATAGGAAACATTTCACTCTTTTTTACTCCTTTTCATACGATAGAGTTCAACTCTATGAAAGTTTCTTCGTACTCGTGCTTACACATATTTTTCAGATCATGCCTCCACGAAGAGTTGCTCAAGGACATCTTGCTAGGTGGAATGCTAATCCTTAATATCAAGAGGCTCCCAATGCACCAAAAGTGCAACCCCCTTAGGGAGATGTCACCAATGCTGAGTTCAAAAATGCAATTTAGATGTTGACTCAAGTGGTGACAACACAAGTTGGTCGCCAAGGAGCCAGAAATCAAGATGGGAATGATGCATCAGGGTCTAAGAAATTTTTAGAATGAGTCCCCCAGAGTTCACTGAGCCTACGCTCAATGAGGATCCAGAAAACTTTGTGGATGAACTTCGGATGGTCTTTGAAGTCATCATGTTTTTTATGATGAGCATGTGGAGTTAGTTGCATACCAACTCAATGGTACGATGGAAGAAGAGAAGGGTTGAGAGGGCACCATAATTGAGTTGGGCTTTGTTTGAAGATGCCTTCTTAGGGCGCTTCTTTCCCCGCAAGCTAAGGGAAGAAAAGGTCAGAGAATTTCTGAATCTGAAATAGGAATTTATGAGTGTGCAAGAGTATAGCCTTAAGTTCACCTAACTTTCTCGCTATGCTCTAGAGATGGTGGTTGATATGAGAAGCAGGATGATCTTGTTCGTGTCTGGACTATCCCGCTTATCGAGTAAGGAATGTAAGGCGACTATGTTGATAGGAGACAAAAACATAGCCACGCGTATCATTCACATGCAGCAGGTTGAGGAAGACAAGTTGAAGGACAAGGACGAGTTCCATAGGAAGAGATCTTAGACAGTAATTCATGAGTCCGACCAACAGAAAACTCGGAATATGAATCGATCATCCTTGCAGCAGAGGTCATCTGAACCTGCTCTATCTCCAGCTAGTGCGCCTCCACAAAGGAGTAGAAATGATTATAGAGACAAAAACTCTATGAATTTCAGAGTTCAAGGTTCTCAGTCATAGGGAAATGTAGCACAAAGGCTCACTTGCAACCCAATTTGTGGTAAGTGTGGTAAGCTCCATCTGGCAGAATGTCATGTTAGTACTGATGTTTGCTACAAGTGTGGAAATGTGGGTCATATCTCTAGGGAATCCCCTAAGAATAGGCAGGGAAATGGTAATGGGGGCAATAGAACCCAATATTCATTAATGACTTCGGTAGATAGAGTTGCTCCAAGAGGAGCTACTTTAGGGACATACGGGGCAACAAACCGTTTGTATACTATAACTAGTCGCCAAGAGCAGGAGAATTTGCCAGATGTTATCACGGGGATAATCAAAGTCTTTACTTTTGATGTATATGCATTACTTGATTTAGGTGTGAGTCTCTCTTTTGTGACTCCGTATATAGTATGAGGTTCGCTATTCTTCTAGAATGACTTCTTGAGCTCTTCAATGTTTCCACAATATTAGTGAGTCTATTCTAGTAGAAAGGGTTTATCGTGATTGTACCATCTATGTTAATCACAAGGAAACCATGGCTGACTTAGTCGAGCTAGACATGGTGGACTTTGATGTTATTATAGGTATGGACTAACTTTATGCTTGTTATGCCTCAATTGATTGTAGAACTCGAGTAGTCAAGCTTCTATTTCCTAATGAGTTAGTTTTAGAGTGGAGGAGTAGTTCAACAGTGCCTAAGTGTCATTTTATTTCATACCTTAATGCCAGAAAGTTAGTCTCTGGGGGTGCATCTATCGCTTATGTAACACCCCAGAAACTAGTAGGCTAAACTAGATCTTGAAGTTAGGGATTAGAGACTTAAATGTACCTCCTCGTACCTTAAAATAAATGTTTTCGTGTTAAAACGTCAAGGTTAAAACCCCAAGGACCAACCATGGGTCCTTGACGAGAACCGTTAAAATGTGCCTAGGTAAGTGACCATGAGGGGCCACTCATGCCCAGTAGGCCCCCCACGTCTCATGGGTGAGAGGCCGTAGGTAGAGCCTACAAAATTAGGCCCCAAAAACCTGACCCACACTTCACCAGTACGGGCAGTGGGTCCAACCATGGTCCGTCTGTGAGAGGGTCGTGGGTGGTGACCTTGAACCGATTTTGTGAGTTAGTTAAGGGGTAATTTGGTGTTTTCCATTTTTATGTAATACTAAGTGACGTTATTTTACACAAAATTAGACTAACTATATAATGTTTTAAGACCCCCAAATTGAAGTCATCTTCCTCATAATTCCAAAATCCCAAATCAAAACCAACTTTTCCCAAAAACTCTATCTTTAGGACTCCAAGGAAGAAGAGAAGAAAGTTGAAGCTAGGGTTTGAATGAGTAAGCTTTTCTTCTCAATTTCATTGGAATTCAAACCTAAGGTATGGTAGTCCTTTATCCATGGATAGTTTTCATCTATGGAGTCCCTTCAAAACCCCAATTTCAAAGATAGAAATTCCCCAAAAAGCTAGGGTTTGACTCCAAGTCATGGATTCCTTTAAAAAACAACTCTATTGATTTAATTAATTTATATTATGTCACAACCCGAGTCTACACCCCGGAAGCGTCATGCCATACTCGACCCCGAAGGGGTCTTATACAAGCCTCATAGCTCATTCATTGCATAGATAATAGAAATGGTATGGAATTAAAACTTTTTATTTAACACCATACAATCTTACATTCAAAAAAATATTTAAACACAAGCGGAAGTCTATATCTCACATGACCATCTTAGACACAATCTTGAACAAAAGTAGGGACACGACCCTTTACAATAGAAATCTAAAGTAGTCTATTAGATGAAAAGGAAAGAAACTTCTAAACACTTGTCCTCGATCTATAAGGACATACCCGAAATGTCTTGGAGAACTCTAACCCAAGCTTCACTAGAGAGAATGCAATCACTTGCCTGAACCTACACTTGTAGTAAAATATAGAAGAAGAATGGGTTAGCACAATTAAGTACTAAGTACGATAGCCATGCAAAAACATGCTTAAAAAGGACATTTTAGTTGAAAGTGATGCTTTTATGCCATTTTGGTAAAACTTCATGAACATAGTAATAGAGGCATAATATAAGTCACAACCAACATGCAAGTCATTTATCCACAGTAGAACATGATCAACCATATAACCCATTACCTTTACTTTAAGCCTTCACCTCAAGTAACCCTCATGCTATACCTTGTGAAATGTATGGATAGCATCCCATACCACCATCCACACCAAGGTACCACATCAAGGTCACCAAAAGTGAACTTACCATTCAACCTTTCCACCTTTACACAATAAAGCACATAAGAGACGTAAACATAAGATAAGTCATATCATCGCATAAGGACCATCACCTAAGACAACTCTAAGTCATATTTGTGCAATGTGCAAGTAACATCCCATACTACTACTCACACTAAGTACTCCTTTGAAGTAACCATAAGCAAGGCACATTCAAATACAATAAGTCATAACAAGGAAGTAACTCATAATACAATCCAAGTATAACATGCATCATTTACATTTAAGCATATAAGAGTCAATATTCTTCATTAGCTTCATTGCATTAAGAGCACGTTCATTCATTAGACATTAGATCAACATTCTTCATTAACACATCATCACACGAGCCCATTCATTTCATTAACATTATAAAGGAACACACCATGACCTCTCTCAAATGCCTACTTGTGCAATGCATAGATGGCGTCCCATACCACCACCCACACTAAGTAGTACATCCTTAAGAAGTCATAGTTCAGTAACATTCTTTGTGGGGGTAAGCCTTAACCTACATAGACCATGTGAGCAATTCATGGAATCCCGGTGTCACCCTCACCGGATAAAGGATGCCTACTTGCCTAAGGTAGGACCATTGGTTTTAGCTTAAGCAAATCCACTAGCTAGACCTATGTGGGCACATAGTTTAAAGGATAGATATCCCGCCTCAACTAACGTATGGGCGTCCATCTCAAGAGATTGTTACTAGATACCCAGCCTCAACTCACGTATGAGTATCCATCTCAATCCAGATCCACTCAGTGCTTGGCATTATTCCCCACGGAGTATTTGACATTCATTACATTTATTCATTATTATGGGATAAGAGTTTGCTACTAGATACCCCGCCTCAACTCACGTGAGGGCATCCATCCCAAACCCACCATTCATTCATTCATTGGAAAGCTCATAGATTCAAAGATGAGGATAACCTTTCACTTAAAAAACCCCTCATTGTGAGAAAGTCCTTTCACAACAGGTCATTAATATTCATTAGAGTACAATTGAGAATAGCCTTTCAATAAGTACTTCATCACTAACATTATCATTGAACTTCATTCATTATTCATTCAAGTGTGTGTGTATATGTGAGAATAGCCTTTAACATATTCATCATCATTCTCAACTGTTAATAGAGAGATAACATTCAATCCTAACACAATTAGCTTCTAAACATAATCATAACTCATTCATTTAGATCACACACATGCTTCACATCATAATTATACATTAACGTCCACATGTAGAGTACAGGGAATATATCCCTCAATACAATACCACAATATACATAGTAAGTAAACACCTCCACCTTTCAAGTAGATCAATAGATCAAGTACAACTCTACTTCAACATGTAATTAGGTCATAACTTGCCCTTTCAAGGCCATGAACCAACATCAACCCATAAATCCAAACTAGTATAATAGAATAGGAAATTGGCATGATTCAATCACTTAATTCAATATAAACATCAATAATTCAACAATCTAAATCAATCTAGGCATAATCCATCAACATTCCTTCATGATCAATAAACCCACTTCATAAAGGGACAATTTAGGAATTGAGAGAATTCATGGGTTCGTAGAGTATATTCATCATAAATCATCAATTAAACACCAATACAATCATAATTTGTCATTAGAAACCATTTTAAAATGTTTGTTGAAAGAACTCATGAGATTGAGTGAAATCCTAGATTTTTCATGCTTTGAAATCACCTTTGAATTGGCTCCTTGAATGAAACGTTAGACAAGGATCAAGACTACCATACCTTGCTATATATTCCCACGAAATTCCCTTGAAAATCCTTTGAAAACCTTGAAGATTGACCTTGGAAGTTTGAAGTCTTCACCTCAAATGGAGGTTTTTAGAGAGAGATTTTTGGAGGGGAGGAGAGGTTTTGATTTTTGGGTTTTGAAGTAATGAGAAGAAAAATAGAGTTTAACACTTTTAATACTCTTAAAATACCATAAATAACTTAAAATAATCATCCCACAACTTAACTAAATTAATTAGTTAATTACCAAACAACCCCTCACCTTAGCTGAACCACACCAGCAACACAGGTGCAATCGACGGATCCCCATCCACGGACCGTGCATGGGTTGACGCCTCATGCTGTCACCTGTAGTTCGTGGCTGCAACATGGTTTGGGGGCCCTTGACCTATGGAGGCCATCCACGGGGCGTGGATGGACCTACGAGGCGTGGACCCCTTTCGTAGGTCACCCTCAAATTGGCAAGTTTACTCATTTGGGGCAGCCTTGGGGTTAGACTTAGGGTCCTTCTTAAGGACCCCTAGGGTGGTCCTTGGGGAGTCGTACCTTGAATTTTAACCCCTAAACCCCTCAACCATAGCTTGGGACAACATCAAACCACCTCAAACCTCATGACAAACTCACACAATCACTAGTTAGGCTCTAGTTTCACTTATTCATTTTATGGGTCGTTACATATTATGATTGAATTGATGTTTTATTATGGTTTTATGATGAAATCTCCCAAGAATCCATGAAATCCCCATGCTCCCAATTTATGACCTTGTGATGTGGGTGAATTGTAGAAAGAAGAGTATTATGAGATTATGCTTATAGTAATTGTAGTAATTGAATCATGTTGCTATCCATGTCTAATGTAGTAATTCTAGATGTTTTTATTGAATGTGATCTATGGTCCTTGAAGAACAAAGTATGTGAACTATGCATGATTATGAGGGTTTTGTATATGCTTTTAGAACACTTTGAGAGTAAAGTGAATACGATTATGATATAGTTGTTGTGTTGTTGGATGATTATCCTTATGTACACACTTGTGTATTAATATGATATGATGTGAAAGTTGTTCTCACATATAATGATTCTAGGGTTGAAAGGCTATTCTCACCTTTTGAATCTATGAGCTATAGTATGAATTATGTTAGATTGAGTGTCAATACATTCTTCCATGAATATGCACTTGAGTTAAAAGAGTTAAAAAGTAGTTGAAAGATTTTATTGATGAAGGTTTCATTGACCAAGTCTCTCACCTTGGGGCGCTCTTGTATTGTTTGTGAGAAAGACAAAAGGTTCCCTAAGGATATGCATTGACTACTGCCAATTGAACAAGGTCACTATAAAGAATAAGTATCCCTTTCTGAAAATTGATGGTCTATTTGATCAACTTCTGGGTGCCACTTGATTTTCTACGATTGACCACAAATCTGGTTATCATCAATTGAAAGTAAGAAAGTGATATCTTGATGACAGTATTCATGACCTGTTATGGTCATTATCAGTTTCTTGTTATGTCTTTTGGCTTAACTAATGCTCCTGTAGTGTTCATGGATCTTATGAACAGAGTGTTTAAGCCGTATCTTTACATGTTTGTTATCGTATTCATTGATGACATAGTGATTTATTCAAAAAGTGAGGAGGATCATGCTAGTAATCTCAGAATAGTTCTCCAAACTATCAAGGATAGAGAGCTGTATTTTAAATTTTCTATGTGTGAGTTTTGGCTTGAGTGCATGTCGTTCTTAGGCCATATTTTATCTTATGGAGTGATTCGAGTTGACACTCAGAAGATTGAAGCAGAACTGGCCCAGACCTACATCTCTAACTGATATTAGGTGTTTCTTGGGATTGGATGGTTACTATAGAAGGTTTATCGAGGGGTTTTCATCAATTTCATTCCCATTGACTAAGTTGACTCAGAAAAAAGTTAAGTTTCAATGGTCTAAAACTTGTGAGAATAGCTTTGAAGAGTTGCAAGCTTAGTTGACTACTTCCCAAATGTTGACCCTGAAAAAGGGTACAAAAGTCTTTGTTGTTTATTTTGATGCATCCAGAGTTGGACTTAGTTGTGTATTGATGC